>CM030172.1:37907394-37927394 GCA_017639675.1 Aplochiton taeniatus | reverse complement strand
CTAATGATACTGATGTGATTTTGGTAAACTGTGGATGACAACTTTCTATTGCATTATATTCTAAAAAAGATTCAAACGTTTTAAGTTGCTCTGTCTGTTACTGTTATTGGACTATATTATATAGGTCAGAACCTGAGAACTGAAATAAGTAACTTCTCATAGAAATTGTCTTGTTATTTTTGCACAGCAGAGTCGTTTTGATTGCTTGTTGTTTTCTGTTGAATTATTGAACCTTCTTTCTTCTTCTTTCTTTCCCAAACTTCACAAAGTTCAGAGAGTTAAAAGGCTCCCACTCCAGATTCCTCTATTGCTTGTTCAGTGGCAATCTCCCTTTAGATTAAAAGCCACTGTTGATTTATATTCCGTGTCAAAACTGGATTATACCGCCCTAAATGTAATGTAATGTCGGTCCCTTTGCTTTCCAATTTCGACGGTGAAATTGCCGTTTGTTTTCAAAGATGACAGCGGGCGTAGTTCTACAAGTCTTCTTTAGCGGTGCCTCTCCAGGCGAAAAAGAACAACTATCAACCGCATCAATCATAAATGGCCTCTTGCTCCGCGGTCAACTCTCTTTGCACGTACGGCGGGCGCGGTGCCAGGCTGCGGCTGTTGCAGTTGTCAGGGCGAGCATTATGGCGGCTGGTGTTTTATTCATGGCCACCGGGCTGTTCAGAGACGCTCCCTGGTGTTAAGGGAGTGTGACAGGGACACGGAGATGGGGATCGGTATTTTAAAGGTGCTCCGCCGTCTCCCTCCTCCAGTGTCAGTCCTATATCGGGGGCTCATTCTGGTCAACATCTCTGGGAATATGATAGGAGACGACGCACACATCTACACACTCTGACATTCACAAACAGACACACACATTTTTGTAAGTGCGCAAGCCAATACGAGACAAGACAATATCAGTCTTGAAGAACAAAAACACTCTCTTGTGCTCACAGACAGACACACACACACACCGCAATCAATACGCTCTCTGAGACTGACCCTGCGGTACGTCTACTTCCTGGCATTTCCAACCTGATCTGTTGCCATGAAAGGGAAAACCAGGAGCAGACCAAAACAAAGGGCCCATCAGGTTTGTTTTCAACAGGCTTACAGCAGGCTCCTTCCTCCAGCATTTACACAGGGATGAATATTTAATTGGCTTCATTTGCTAATGAGCAGATTAGGCTCTCAGTCACAGTGTGTTCTCCGCATTCATCTCCCTCCCCATCCCCCTGTCTCTCGTCATCCTCCACAATCTCTCCTTCTTTTCCTTCATCCCTTCCTTTTCCGTCGGTTCACGCTTTCTTCGACGCCTCTTCTGTCTCCGGACAGCTTCTCGGGTCGTCTCCATTCCAGATCTTCCTCTCTGTTGCGTGCCCTCGCCTTGCTGTCTTCCATGTCTTCTTCCCTTCGTTCTTCTTTTTTTTTTTTTACCTCTTCCACCTTTCCTCATCTCTTCACTGCTGTCTACGCTACTGTAAACCACACCATTGAGCCAGGCCGCACGTTACCCGGAATTACAATAAGCAACCCCCCCCTCCCCTCTTTCTCTCTCTCTCCCCGGCGTCCCTGAGACCCCTCCCCCCTGCACCCTCCTAGCAGCCTGCAGAAATCTGTCCACTCTGATGAGATGCTTTTAACTGGCGGCCATTGTCCCGGTCCTCTGTGGGACATGCTCCGGTCCACAGAAGGGGCTGCCGGCAGAACGAGCACAGACTACACTCAGGTCACTCCACTCTCTCCGGGGAGACGGGGGCCGAAGGGTCCGTCCAGAGGGCAGTGCTGTGGGAACGTGACAGAGAGGGGAGAGATTGACACAGCGACAGAGACGGAGACCGAAAGAGACAGGGAGAGAGAAAGAGAGCAACTGTCACATGAAGAGAAAACAGACAAACATGGACAGAGCAAGGGACATTGGGGGCAGGAAGAGGGGACACGTCACCTTTGATTCATCCAGGCCGTGACGGAGGGGGGACCAACATATCATCAGGATTGAGAGTCGCAACCTCCCTCACACAGCTTTTATGTAACACACACACACACACCATCTGGCTCGAGATGCGGAAGTAGAGGCATCAGCTGCTTGACGAGGCTAAACCTGAGCGTTTATTTGCCTCAAGAGGCATGGTTAACTAACCGACCAATGTTTGAGTGGTTGTGTGCATCGGATGAGTGTGTGTCTCATTCCGTTGATCGTAGTCTGTCTGATGCCATACTGTGCATGCACACACACACACGCACACACACACACGCACACACGCACACACACACACACCACCTCTACTGTCTTCCATTAACATTCCCCAAGACTAACACCTGCTCTCTTTCAATCAGCCCTACTGTTCCCAACTAACTGCTCTCTCTCTCTCTCTCTCTCTCTCTCTCTCTCTCTCTCTCTCTCTCTCTCTCTCTCTCTCTCTCTCTCTCTCTCTCTCTCTCTCTCTCTCTCTCTGTGTGTGTGTCCTAGGATGTAACTGGCTGGTATTACCTGCTCGACAAGGCGCTGGGAAGAACCAAACACCTGAGGGTTCCCTCAGCACAGAGCTCCCCAGCCATTGCCCCGACCATCAGCAACGGTGTGTTACCATCAAGGCTATGTGTCTGTGCGTGTCAGCTCATCTCCAGACGACCACAAAGCAGTGTGTATACGGACGCATAAGTCATGGCTCGCTCTGCCGAACCCCTGTCGAGTGTGTGTTTGTGTGTGTGTGTGTGCGTGCGTGGAGTGTGCCGGACTCTAGGCTGGGGTTTAGTCATCTGTGGGTGAGGGGGAGGGGCAATGAGGGGCGAAGGGGGGGAGGGGGGGATTAAGTGGGAGAGAGCAAGCGAGTCTGCGAGTGGAAAGGAGAGAGCGGGAGAGCGGGAGAGAAGGAGCGGGGCGGCACATCACACTAGAGGGAGGGAGTCTCCGTTCGACAGCGGAGCTGTGCACACACACACACACACACACACGCACACACACACACACATGCGTGCACGCCCATGGATCTACACGCGCACTTTTATAAGCCTCTCTTTCCTTTCTTTTGGGGCTTTTCCTGCTTTCACTGACGAGGAGCGGCTACTCTCCAGACGCACATCCACGCACGCACGCACACTGACACACGACTGCTCTTGCCCTGTTTCTGGAGGTGTGCGCGCGTGTGTGTGTGTTTAGTGGAGTTATGGCCGTCGGCAGCCGCTACACGAGCAGCCTAGACTAGGTGAGTACCGACCGTTATTTCAGAGATGTTACGTCTCTTGTTTAGACTTTTTATTCATCTTGAGGCGATGCGAGGTGTTGTCCTCAGCTCGATGATTTGAGTTTGAGGCAGTTGAAGGCCATTCGTTCGTGTTGACGTTATCACATAGGTTGTCTGCTCATGTTGACTTTACTGTAGTAGTTGAGGTTTCCTTCTTTTTATCATGAGAGGATTATTTCATCTCGGCCCGGCGTGCAGAGCTGCTCCTCTCTGTCCTTTGTGTTTGGTGACGTTGTTGAGGGTGACGGTCTTCTTGCTTTCTCCATCTTTTTGGTTTTCTCTTGATCTCTTTTTCATGTTTTCTTTCTCGATCTCTCCTCCCATTTTGCTCTCTGGCATTTATGTTTCATTAATCCTTTGCTCTCTTCCTTACTCTCTTTCTCCCTTTCTCTCTCTCACTTTCTCTCTCGCTCTTGCTCGCTCTCTCTCTCTCTCTCTCTCTCTCTCTCTCTCTCTCTCTCTCTCTCTCTCTCTCTCACTCACACACACACACACACACACACACACACACACACACATACACACACACACAGTCACTCACTCACACTCTTTGTCCAACACACCCGCATCTGTGTGTTCTCTCTTTGCCAGGTACTTTCTCTGTACCCAGCCCGAGTGTGTCTGTGTTTTTGATAATTCCACCTTAATGGCTTTTGATGAATGCCACCTGTTTGAACGATTTCCGACCCGACTTCACCTCCACACCAACTTATGAGCACGCACACAACACACACACACACACACACACACACACACTCTTTCTCAAACATGCACTGACAAACACACGGAGGGCTCTCATTTCAATTGTTCACTGTGAACACAATTAGCAACCTCTTTATTGCCAGGAGACCTATACAGTGGAACATTTTACAATAGCTTTTGAAGATCGATCGCAGAATTTCTCATTACTGTAAATGCACTCATGCACTCCAGTTCTCTGATCATACTCCATTGTATTGCTTACTTATATACCGCACTACATTTGGCTGAACTTGAATGGTCATGCAAAATTAAGACTTGTTTTAAGGAGAGGGGTAATGGTGGAGTGAAGAACTGGGACAGAGATGTCACATATGACTAGTTTCAGCCAATAGAAATGGTTCCTGACTGGGGCATGAGGAAGCACTGACACATCACTAACCAGGGATAGGCTGGTACAGTAGTTCCTACAGCTTCAGTTGAATAGGTTTAAATGTAGCGAAGAACTACAAAAGAATCATGGCAGGCTTAAGCTAGAAAAAGGTACATGGGAACATGACGCTATGGAATTCAAAATCTGATAAAACACTTTTTGAGTAAAAGCGAGATGCTTGACCTTATGTTGTCAGCTGTTGTTAGATGTTGTTAGATGTTGTTAGATGATACTGTGCCATTATTAAGCATCTGAGGGACGCAGTCATTCCTGCCTGTAGGTTCAGCATAACCCAATGGCTATGGTGTGTGTGTGTGTGTGTGTGTGTATGTGTGTGTGTGTGTAAGGCATCCGTTGTGATTGGTTCCTAGGCTGTTGGCAGCTGGAGGAATGTAGGCCACCCAGGCACCACTGTTCTCAGACACGCATGTACATGGCACGAGATTGGACAAATCCTAGTTATTATCTCATCCCTCCCTGCCCCTTTCTCTCTCTCTCCTCCTGTCCCTCGCCATCACTCTCTCTCTCTCTCTCCTCCTGTCCCTTGCCATCTCTCTCTCTCTCTCTCTCTCTCTCTCTCTCTCTCTCTCTCTCTCTCTCTCTCTCTCTCTCTCTCTCTCTCCTCATGTCCCTTACCGGCACTCTCTCGTTCGTTCTCTACGCTTTCTTCTTTTACCTTCCGTTCTCTGTCTTTTTTTTATGTATTTCCTGTTTTCTTTGGGCCCTTTCCTGGTAAATCGGCGGGATCTCCTCATTCCGGCTCTCTGACAGTGCAGACTGCTCGCTCATCATCACCTTCCCTGTCTCTTTCCCCAACCCTCGTCCCTCTCTCTCCTGTCATTCTCTTTCCCGGAGTTCCCTCTCGCACACTCATACCGTCGGCTTCCACACTACCCTTTCCCAATGGCCTCGCTCTCCCCCTCTATCTCTCTTTGTTTACCCCCCCGTCTCATATAATTCTCCTTCTAGCTCCCTCAGCCCATGCGTTTGCCTTTCGTCATATCTGTGGCATCTGCCGGGTGAGCGCACGTTGCGTTTTGTAACTCTGTAGATTGGCAGCAAGACGCGAAAAGCCTCGTTGACGGAACCACCGTTTTGACATGACACGGCGCTCAGGCCTACAGCGGATTATAAAGAGGACCACCAAAGCCCTCGAAGATGACAGGATTGCAACTAGTTCCAAAAGAATAGGATTGACTAAACTAGGACTGTGGAGAGGTGATACAATATATAGAATTTAGGTCATAGACAGGATAGATTGTAATGTCATTTAATTGGATATAATCCTGCAATCCCTCAGCATAGGGAAGCATTTTCATTCCCTTTGAGAGGTTTCTTTTATAGATGGAGAAGGGTCAGCAGGAAAGGGACTTTGGGTGTTTGAGTCAATTCTGGTGATACCTTTGAGAGCCAATCTCTGTGCCTTAAGCGTTCTGATGACCCAATCAGAGCACTGCAGCACACTTCGCTAAAGCCAGACCAGGAAGTGTTTTAGATTTTTTTTTAAACACAAGCCTCAAAGCATTTCCCAGATTTCTTCCCCATGACTGGTGGCAGGTCTGGCAGGAGACTCCCCCGAGACGCCCCACACCGACCCAGGGCCAACACCTACCGCCCCGCACCTACACCGGGGGCTAACCTCCCAGGAGGGCAGGTCACACCACAGTCGACCCCCCTGCAGCCTCAGCTGCCGATCAGGGGGCTGCATCCGGCCTCAGCGGGGAGCTAGGATCACTGGGGGGACGTTCTGTGACGCCCGATCAGAAGCATGTAGGCTGGGGGAGCCCCAAGCCACAGACTAGGTGTGTGTGTGTGTGTGATGGGGGGGGGGGGGGTTGGAACGTTTACTAGTATAGATAGAATGGGCAAGGAAATAGACTTCAACATTATACTACACAGAGCAACCTGTCACCTATTGACTTTGCCGTTAGTCATGCATTACATTTTTGGTCTTTGTAAGAGAGGAAATATCCATACATATGGATATGTGAATATGGATTCTAGTTAAATATAGAAAAGGCCCCAGACCCCCCCGTCTGCCACTGTGCCTGCCCACTCTGGGTCTTTTGAGGCGGTTCAACCACCAGACTAGAGAACATTGTTCGGCCAGCCTCGTAATGCTACGTGTAGAACCACGTTCCCCTTTACATAAGCCGCACATTCTGTTTGTTTCCGGTTGCATGAGCGACGACCCAGAGCTGTCATGCAACACCGACAGCCGGTTTACTGAAGAGAAACATCCCAGAACAGGAGGTCATGCTAAGACCACGATAACCTTAGCGTGTTTGTGCAGCGTGGACCACATTACCACGGCACGACGAGAGTCAAAGCTTCCAAAAAGTATGGCCTGCTGTAGGAAAAGGGGTCTGTTTTTTAAGAAGAAGAAGCAGAACGGTCTACACAGCGTGAGAAAGGAGGAACATTTAGTGATGTGATGGAACACTGTATTTGTCTCTCTGTTTCGCAGCGCTAATGACTATGGGCCCCGTCAGCACACGGTGCTATCAAACCAACCAAAACTAATGTGTCGCCCAGTGGGCCAGTGGCGGACATTTCGCCGGGCTTCAAGCATTCATCTGTCGTTACAAATCGTGCGCGTGACTAATTGATGAGGCGATGTAACGTGCAGCTAATTGCGTATCAGCCGGCATCAAAATGGCCGACACCGTCAGCTTTGTTTACGGCACGGAGGGAGGGCTGAACTGTTTAAAGGGGCTGTTCACCTCGTCCCTAACACGCCTGTTTGTCTGTCGGGGGAACAGGTCGAGACACAGGGCTGGTACCTCACAGAGATGCCCCCTCTTTCTACCTCACTAACCCAACAAGCCACAGTCATGTGTTGGTGTGAGTATTTCCCTCCCCGATCAGTTGATAGCAAAGGAGGACCAAATCCCCTGTCAAGCAAGCCCTCTGAACCAGTCGAATGCGGCCGCCGGATCGGACCATAAATTAGGCAGCGAAAGACCAGAGAGAGAGAAAGAGAGACATATAAATAGGAGAAGAGAGTGTGTGAGAGAGACAGAGAGTAGAGGGTGAACAAAAAAGAGAGGAGAGGGAGGGAGCGGGAAAGGGAAGGGAGCTCTGCTTCCACCAGAGTGCACATCAGCCTGACGGCTGGTATAATTGGCCCGTGCTGGCTCTGTGCGTTTAACGGGCTAATTCGGGGGGTTTGCTCTCGTCTGAGCCGAGGAGGAGGGCCCTCCGCTACCCTGGGGCCCAGCAGACAGCTCCCCAGCCCAGATGTTCCTGAGACGAACCCGCCACGGGCACCTCGGCTGGGGGGAGGGTGCGAACGTCCGCCTGGTTCAGAGGTTCTGCTTGGCCGTCCCTAATGAGTGTCCGTTGAAAAAGGGGCCTGCTTGCAGCCCATTACGGGGTGAGAGAGTTGTCCTTTTGCCGGCGTGCCCGTGTTGCTCGCTGACGTGAGACATTGGCAGGCATGTAGGCGGGCATAGAAGCGGAATACGAGATGGGATTCCATTCGGGAGGGGAGACCTCGCGGCAGTCCTGAAAGGGGAAATTGTCCTCTGTCCATTGCCAAACGGTCAGACAGACAGGCAGAACGGGAGACGGACAGACAAAACAGACAGAGAACAGTTCAAGGCAAACTCGGGGACAGGATTTAAGGACGCCTTGTCGGAGCCAGGGGAAAAGACTGAAGGCTCGGTAGTGACCAGCACTGTGGTACATGACGTGGTGGGGTTATTTGATCCCATCTACAGTCCTGCCTCTCCTCCATACTGTTTCACAGAGCGGGTCAGGTGGTTTGTATGTGCATCCGCATGCGCACGGAAATAGCACAACCGCCTTTGGTCATGTCATGAACAAACAAACACATGTCATCTGCATTCAGAAATGATGAAGTGTGTGTGTGTGTGTCCACTCTGTCGCTCTTTCTCCTCCTCCATTACCATCTATTTCTAAATGTTTTTATCTGTAGCACACACCAGCCGGTGGATTAGATCAATTTGTTGTTGATATATGCTTCTCCCCAGATGGCCTTGTGTACTGTATGCAGTTAATCAGAGATTAACTGTGTGGAGTACGGACAGCAGGCCACATCTGCACCCTCGTCCTCACTGTCGTCCTTTTGGTGTTTCAGAAATGCCTCAGCTTGCAGGTTCTACTTGTGCGCTATGTGTGTGTGTGTGTGTGTGTGTGTGTGTGTGTGTGTGTGTGTGGTTGTTGTGTCTCTTCGTGCACGTTAAACACAGAGCCATTAGGACCAGAGGCCTGAGACGGATGGAGGTGGCGGTTAGGAGCGATGGAGAGCGATAGAGGTGGAGAGCCTCCAAGGCGGGGGCAGTGGGGATGCGTGTCTGACTGTCACATTAAAGGGCGGCTTGGACCTCCGGCGGCCGTCCTTTGCCTTTGTATGCAGGGTAGAGACAAATAGGCCGCGCAGAACTGGGATCTCAAACGCCTCCAGATTATCTTTTGATGTTTCTATATTTTCCTTTAATTG
Source organism: Aplochiton taeniatus (assembly GCA_017639675.1). Classification (NCBI taxonomy): domain Eukaryota; kingdom Metazoa; phylum Chordata; class Actinopteri; order Galaxiiformes; family Galaxiidae; genus Aplochiton; species Aplochiton taeniatus. Next base: position 37,918,564 of record CM030172.1, on the reverse strand, counting down.
AGTTTGACCCATATTCCAGACACTTTATTTTGGTTTCAAATTAGGTTGTATATGTTTTTTATATTTTGTACCAGTTCATTTTCTCGTCTTTGTCCACTTGCTATTTAGTCTTTTTTTTATTAGGGGTTTTACCATGCAGGGGTGCAGACGGTGTCAGTTGGTAATACTGAAGATGCTCACCTCCACGGGAAATGAAAAAGCAATCTTCAGTGTCACAATATCACAGCTCCAAATCGCCCAAATCCACTGTACTGTGTCTGATGACACAGTCCACACTAATCCATTCGGACAGGCGAACGCATAGTGGAGCACAAAATTGCACACACACACACACACACACACACACACACACACACGCACACACACACACACGCGCGCGCGCCGGGAGTGCGTGTCTGATTCACACACACACACCACACGCACGGTGCCTCTCGCCTGAATCACCGCTGTCCGTTCTGTCCCCCCGCTGGCCAATAAGGAATGGAACGAGCGCGTGTCCCTCCGGAGGTCCGTCCGACGTGAGTCAGAGTTCTCTCTCCCTCTCAGACTCCTCGTGAGTCGTGACCCTGACCCCGGTCTCCTCTGCTGCTTTGTTAGATCGGTTTACCCCTCCAGGTCCCACGCTTTTGCCGCCCCGGGCCTAGGCAGAGCGGTCCAGCCATACGGAACTCAAATCACGTCTCATCCCGGCATGGTCATTTTTGACTTGTCTGTGAGAGACAGAGCGGCCATTTTGTCTCCGCTCTCTGAGTGCGGGAGAGACAGAACCAACGAGAAAGAAAGTGGGCGGGGATCTGTTGGCTACATGCATCCCTGAATGTGGTCTGTATTTCTGGGTGCACATACGTCCATGTTATGCCTGAAAGTGCCCTGTGTGAACGGGGTGTTTTTACTGTGTATCGTTCACACACACACACACACACACACACACACACACACACACACACACACACACACACACACACACACACACACACACACACAAACACACACACCACATCCAGGGTAGAGCTGGTCTATTCCCTCCCCACTTCCCTATCTCTCACTGCCTGACGTCGCTGTGGGGTGGCTGTGTGACCAGCCTGTTTATCTGGGATACAAGACATTACATTTCTCTGTTACACTTGTCCTGATGGCACTGTCTGATCATCGGTGTGTGTGTATGTGTGTGTGTGTGTGTGTGTGTCTGTTGTCGCGGATTTTTCGTCCGTGTGTGTCCGTCTGGGTGTGTCCACTGTGTCGCTCACTCTCCTCCTTCATTACCTTCTCTTCACCTCTCCCTCTCTCTCTCTCTCTCTCTCTCTCGGTGTGTTTGCCTCACCTTATATCTCCATTTTGCTCCCTGGTCATTCACCCTCCATTTAACTAAGTTTACTGACTGGCTGACTGACTGACTGACTGACTGACTGCTCTAGAAAGAGACATTTTGTCAAGACCTGCTCATCTGAATCAATGCACTCTTTTCAAAGACCTCCTCTCCAGAAGTATCTTGACCCTCCCCTCCTCCTTTTTTACACTCTCTCTTTTTCTGTTGCCTTTACTGCTCCAATTCACCACAATGCATTTTTTAGCTGCCAAATAGTGTCCGAGGGGAGAAGAGGCTGGGTGAAGAGAGCAATGGACAGAAACTGAGAGTGAAAGAAAAGAGGGGAGGGGTGAGAGGTCTCCAATGAAAGGCACAGGGGGAGTGAAAGGGGAAAGATGGAGAAAGATATGTTAAGAAAGAAAGAAAGAAAGAAAGAAAGAAAGAAAGAAAGAAAGAAAGAAAGAAAGAAAAAGCTAAATACAGACACGTGTTAGTCAGACAGTATTATTGAATCAAACCTCCCCCTTTTGTCCTCTGTGTCTGCGGATCCTCCAGGATGCCTTTCCCTCGCGGTGTGACGGGTGGCACATGGTCGTCCCTCACACCTCCCCTACACTGACAGTAAGTCAGCCCGTCAGCCATTTTTCTGTCGCCCCGTCCATGCGTGCTCTTTCCCTCCTTCCGTCCCCAGTGACACCCGGCTGCGGCTGTCACCGCCGACTCCCCCGATCCCCGGCTCAGTCGGGGCCGCGCCACCTCCCTGACCCCTTAACACGGGTCAGGGGTCACGGTGTACCTCGCCGCCGTCGACTCGTGGGAGCGTGTGCGTGAGCGCCAGGCCTTACGCCGTTGTGGACCTTGGCTCGAAAGCATCTTTAGCACGCCGTGGAACAGCCGGAAACTGAAGAGAGAGCTGCTTCCTTTCTGTTCTTTTTTTGTTGTCTCCCCTTTTGTTTTTCCTCTCTCCCCGTGTTTGTTTGCTGGGTCGTGACTGGCAGGGCCAGGGGGTCAAGTGAGGGAGGCAGTGGAGCAGAGTGTGGAGCCGAGGTATTCTAGTGGGGCTAGGGGTTTCCGTGTTCTGTTGCACGATGGCTGGCTGACTGGCTGACCGATTGACTGACTGACTGACTAGCTGACTAACTGACCGATTGACTGACTGACTTACTGGCTGGCTGGCTGGCTGGCTGGCTGACTGACTGACTGACTGACTGACTGACTGACTGGCTGGCTGGCTGGCTGGCTGGCTGACTGACTAGCTGACAGGCTGGCTGCCTGGGTAAATTATTCTAGCCATGCAATTTGCACTGCACTACTTATTTCTTTCTCTTTGCAATTCCCATTCGATTTCTGCATACCATCTCTCTATCTTTCCATCTCCGTCTCTCATTCTGTTTCTCACTCTTTTCGGATCCTTCTCTCCCCCTTGTTCCCCCCTTTATCCCCCATTGTCCCACAGCATGTCTCTCTTGTGGTTCGTGTGCGATAGGCGCCAGCAGTAGCAGCTGTAGTTCCGCGTTTCTCCCCCTGGCCCCCCGCTGTGATTAATGTGTTGCCCAGACAAAGGCTCCTGTCCTGGGCTTGAGGCCAGCCAGGTTAGCCCCTCACTCTGGAGGCTAAAATGACGGAACCCTTCAGCTCGCTTGTTTGAAGATCCCTGTTACCGTGACAACTCCCACTGTGGGATAGGAGACAATGTTCTAAGGCTGAAAGCTAAGGTTACTGGAGAGGGGTTTGTGTGTGTGTGTGTGTGTGTGTGTGTGTGTGTGTGTGTGTGTGTGTGTGTGTGAGGGAGATATTTTAGCTCTGAGAGTGAATCTCTCTATGATAGTTTAGTCAAAATGTATACATACATATCTACCTATGCAGAGTATTTGCATCAGCCTCAAATGTGTGTCTGAGTTGAGTGTTGTCGTGGATTTTTTATGTTTCCCATCACAGTGTTAGCCTGTGGGATCCAATGACTCCCTGACTAAATATGTGTGTGTGTGTGTGTGTGTGTGTGTGTGTGTGTGTGTGTGTGTGTGTGTGTCGGCATGCTTCTGAATGGTAACTCGATTATGATAACTCCTCACGAGGCTAACCGTAGGGTGCTCTCAAGCCCTTTCAGACCGCTGACCGGCGCAGGGCCCCGACGAGACAGAGAGAATGTGTCCAAAGGACAGGCTTTCTAAATCCCCACTTCACCATCTGGTTGGAGACGCAGAGTTTATAGAGGAGGTTCATGGGTGGTAAACCGTGGGACAGTCCAACCTGTGGATGAGGGTGAATGAGTGCGGTGGATAGGAGGGGCCGCGGGGGCAAGGGGTAACGGGATATTTATTTGTGAAGCTGAGCGAAATGGAATGCAATATGGGAGATGGAAATAGACATAACCAAAAAGAGAGCAAGAGATGAGAAAGAGAGAGAGAGCGAGAGAGAGGGGCAGAGGTGGAGTTGAGGCACAGAGAGAGCGAGACATCAAGACAGAGAGATAAAGAGAGAGAGAGAGAGAGAGAGAGCGAGAGAGAGGCATAGAGTCAAAGAGAGGCAGCCCAGGACTGAGTATTGTGGCCCAGCTGAATGCTGTCTTTATGAGGAACAGCTCAAAAGGAGCAGGGGCGAGGTTCCGTCACCCCGGCAACCTCATCGGAGCCATTGGCCCGGGGGGGGGGGGGGGGGGGGGGGGGATAATAGAGTGGAGCGAGGAGTTTCTTTTCTCCCCTCTCTACACCTCTCCCTCCCTCCCTGTCCCTCTCTCTTCTCTCCACCCCTCCCTCCCTCTCTCTCTCTCTCTCTCTCTCTCTCTTGGTCCCTTCCTCTCTCTCTCTCTCTCTCTCTCTCTCTCTCTCTCTCTCTCTCTCTCTCTCTCTCTCACTCTCTCTCTCTCACTCTTCTCGGGGTTAGTTAGCTTCAACACCTTGGCAGAGTGCTCCAGAGTTGGTCGGTCTGTTTCTCTCCGCTGCTGACGCTCCTCACGGACGCTTCCCATAGACGACTCTGGCCGCGGGCTCCTTCCCCTCTGAGGGAAACTCTGTCGAGGACTTTTGAACTGCGTTTAAAAGGGCCACTTTAAGACTCATCTGTCGGACTTTTCTACCGGTCTGTTAGGAATACGTTTGAAGACCGGTTTGAGGGCTACGTCTCCTTCCTGGTTCGTAGGGGTGGGGCCAGCCCCTACCCCCCGGGGAGGAGGGAGGACAGGACCAGAGATGTTCTCCAAGGGCACTGTCTCAGCCCGCGACTCTTTTGTGTTTCTTTCAGAGGCGGCGTTGTCAAGCCATGGTGCGACACCGGAGACCACTAGCCCTGCCAACATGCAATGCTTAACGGTGAGTGGCACAAGTTTGAGACCTTTTTTTTTTTACTTGTCAGTGCTTGTGTGTGTGTGTGTGTGTGTGTGTGTGTCTGTGTCTGAATGCAGCGAATCAAGGGCTACCTGCGCATCCTGAGAAAAGAATATTGTCAATGAGGTCTTGTGCAAGCGCATCACGGCCAAGGAGTAGAAAGAGAGAGAGGGGACGTCCAAAAACACAGGGGCGCCGTTTCAAAGAGGGACGAGAAGTGAGAAAGAGACGCTTCAATACTTTGAAGGCCGTCCACATTCCTTCATGCGTTCCCTCTGTCTTTTTTTATTCCTCCCTCTCAGTTGGTTAAAGTTGAACTCATTCTGACGTCTCTTTGTGTCTATATTCCGACCGTCCAGAGGTTTGGAACATGGCACTGGTCCACCTGAACATTCCCAGAGTTAGTACTGAGTGGCTGCCTGGCTTGCGGGGATGAAAAATGCACGAAGCCCAGTTTAAAAAGCCTTTCAGCATTGCAACCGAGCGGACTTTATGCCCAGCCCTTGCTTCTGTGGTTGCAGAGTATTCACCAGGGCTTTGGATCAGGTCAAGTTAAGGTGGGACAGCAAAAAGAGTGACAAAAAGAAGGAGAAAAAAACGTCGTTTTTTTTCATCGTATTCCGTGTGATCCAATTATTCCGTGTGATCCACCATATATGCAAAACCAAAGAGAGTGCTTTGCACAACGTACTGTGTCATTGGTAAATGTCAACATGGACGGACACACAGAGATAACTTTATTGAATCGGAGAGGAGACGGTAAGTGGGGCCTAGTTCCTTCCCCGCTGAAACTATTCCTCTAGCCCATCTATCTATTGTGATCCAATGATTAGAGTCACGGTCACCCTAGAGCTTGCAATGCAGCAGGAATGTTGGGAGAGTGTAGAGAACATTAGACTGGATTGAACGGAACTGCTACGCAAAAGTCCTCCCAAGCCTGTCCGTCACTTTAGACACAGTCCCTCGCGGACAGGCGTCACTCTTCTCCTGGACGAGGGCCGGAAGATGAAGTCTCTTCCTCGGCGTCCCTAGAGGACCCCATCCTCCACCAACGGGGCGGTGTGTGACGGTCCGTTCCAGCTGTCATTCTGCTACACCGTTCGTGACAGTGTTTGGGACTGGCGAGTGTTCTGATGCAGCGGCAGGTTCAGGAAGGAGACTAGCCCGTCGTCGAACACGCACTCATTAGACGAGGCAAAGGAGTCTGCAACCGCAGCCCAGTTAAGAAAATCTCTGCTTTGACAAGATATGTTTGTTTGAAGTAGTTCTGAGTCTGAGTGGAGGAGGAGGAGGAGGGGGAGGTAGTGAGGAGAAAACAGGCGGCTTCTCCAACGCAGCTTCTGGGCAGAAGTTGAAGATACCACAGTTATTTCCACACCGAATGTTCACGTTTGTTGTTCACGTCTTCTAAAGGTGGATGGGTGCACAGCTCGATGGTGACGATATGTGGAATGGGGAACGGGGGGCGTTGTGGGGGGGGACGACGACGAATTGCACGGAAGCACATTCAGCTTTTGAATGAGGAGAAACCCTTTGGGACTTTCTCTTTTTTCAAACCCCACCGTCTTTTCTGGGGTAGTTGCCCGACCCTTTACTAGCTTATTTTTTTTCCAAACACAGTATGCCTCCACTGATGGCTGTCATCCATCTCTCTTTTTCTTTGTCTATGTGTCTTCTGATGTCTGTAACTGTCAGCCTGTCTTGTAACACCCTTATATCTCTGTCTGTCTGTCTGTCTGTCTGTCTGTCTGTCTGTCTGTCTGTCTGTCTGTCTGTCTGTCTGTCTGTCTGTCTGTCTGTCTGTCTGTCTGTCTGTCTGTCTGTCTGTCTGTCTCTCTCGCTTTTCGCTCCGCTCTCTCTCTCTCTCTCTCTCTCTCTCTCTCTCTCTCTCTCTCTCTCTCTCTCTCTCTCTCTCTCTCTCTCTCTCTTTCTCTCTCTCTCTCTCTCTGTCTCACATACAAACATACTTACCGCCACAGAAAAAGGCCACGTTAACTCTGCATATCTCTCTCTTCCTCCCTCCATCTTTGCCCACCCCCCTTCCCTCCCTTACATCATCTTCAATCCCAGGGCCATGTCCTTCAATCCCACACTTTTACCTGCTCCACTACATTCAAAATAACAAATAATGCTTTTGTGCTTGAATAGACAGATTGTTTCAGGGCTTCTGGGGTAGCTGTTTGTTTGTTGCTGCTGCTGCTGAAGATGTTGGTTTTAGATTCACCCACTGGCTGAAAACTCTCCCTGTGGTTCTCCAATGACCAGAGTTACAGTTGGCCCAGTAGAACGTTAACAGCCATTCACTTTTGCCCGCAAAATGCCCCAACCTGGTTATGAAATATATGTGTTCTCGTGTAAACAGTAGACAAACATTGTGAACCAATTTTAATCTTCATATTTTTAGGTGTAGCAGCAGTGTACAGTTTGTAACTCTGTTGGCCAGTGAAGAACCCAAGCATTGTAAGCTGTCAGTTCTCCTGGAAGAGAAAGCGATTCATAAATATTAATGGTGATTGTGCCCCTGAAAAGGTGTCCTGCCTAGAGTGTGTGTCTGCTGGCATTAGCTTTGTGGCGGTCACTGTGTAAATGGACTGGACACCGTGAATGGATAGGGTCAAGGTAGGAAAGATGGGAAGGGAACGGGATAGGAGAGATAGGAAGGGAAGGATTGAAGGAAGGACAGATAGAGAGGGAAGGAAAGAAGGAAGGAGATGTGGAAGGAGATATAAGAAGGACAGGAAAGAGGGAAGGAGAGATAGGCAGTGAAGGAAAGAGGGAAGGAGATATGGAAGGAAAGATAGGCAGGGAAGGAAAGGGGGAAGGAGATAAGAAAGGCGAGATAGGAAGGGAGGGAAGGAGATAAGGAAGGAGAGATAGGAAGGGAAGGAAAAAGGGAAGGAGAAAGGGAAGGAGAGATAGGCAGGGAAGGAAAGAGGGTAATAGAGAAATGGAAGGCAAGGGAAGGAACCAGGATAGGACAGAGGCTGGACTCTTCAGCCCCGGCCGTGGCCTTGGCCCTGACACTAATCCTGGGGTGGAGGCAGTCAGAGAGCGCCTCTGTTCAGCTCTGACACTGGAGACCGAGACACCGCCCGTCATACCGCCGATCCCACACTCTTCAAAAAGACGACCAGGGGGCTTCGCTTGTCTGCCACTTCGAACCCCCCCCGGTCTCCCTCCCTCCTCTTCCCTTTCTCCCTCCTCAACTTCTCTCTCCCTCTAATCCGTCCTTCTGCCTATTTTGAGGCGAACAGAGGGCGAGGGCGAGCGTAGAAAAGGCCTCTCACATGTCTTTGTGTGCGCTTGAAGGGTGACCTTCCCCCTTCTAAATAGGGAACAGGGAAAAGTCCCCCTTAATGCCCCGTCCGAGGGGATGTTCGGACGGGAATGGTCTTTTCTGCCAGTCTGTTAGCATTGTGTCGGCTATCTCGCCACGGCTCCACTTTGCCCTCTCCCTTTCACCGCCGGGCGGTAACCTTCCGCCCGCTGGCGTCGCTAAAGACGTCTCAAAAGGATCAATGGAGGAGAGACATGCTGGGAATTAATCAGGTGGGGGGAAAAAGGGACTTATTCTTTCTCAGCTCCGCAGGGAAAGTGTATAATTGCATTGGATCCCTCATCGCTTTGGCTAGTCCCATGTGAAACGGATCGGTTTTTCTGTTTTGTGCTTTGACGGTTGAGGTATTTGTTGTTGTTTTTCATAGATTACCACCTCTTTTCCCAGCTGGGGCTATCCAAACCGCAGACTGTTTTGATAACTGGACATGGGGGCTGTGAGCCAGGGCTGGTTGGTGGCCACAGACCTGAGTTTCCACTCTGGTGGGAAAATCAGAGGAAATTGACAGGAAGTGTGAAAGGGGTGAAAGAAAACAAACAGCAAAGCATTTGGCTCTAACAAGGAGTGTGGGAGCCAGCTGAGAGACACGGTGAAAAGGTGCGACAGTCTGAGTCTGTGCATGTATGAGTGTGTGGGGGCCTAAGATGGTGCGTAATTGTGTGAAGCTAAGATTTCCCATAAAGTTTTAATTCCGGATATATTTTATTTATGAATATCTGATGACTCGATATAGATGTTTCCACATGAATTATGATAAATGTCATTGGCAAATGGAAACATTGAACTGTGTGTCCATGTAAGGACAAGATAAACTGAGGGTTAGAGAGAGAGAGAGAGAGAGAGAATTTGTGGATTTTTAATAAGCAATTTATTTCACACTGCTGCAGTAGTTCCTTTTCATAATGACCAGATATTCAATCTTAACTAGCCACACAAACTATTTACAAAAAAACTCCTGTGTAGGAAAACAGGAAAAACTAAACACTGGGCAGCCAAGACAAAACCACACCAACACAAACCCAGACTCAGTTACAGGAGGACACAGCCAACACATCTTCAACCAGTTATCAATAAATTCCCATCATTCTGCACGGAACATAAAATAGTCTCAATTCCCCACAGCTCAACAAAGGTTTGTAGGTCCCCCACTAATCTGTTCCATTCTGAGATGGATTGCCAACATAGCCCTCATCATCTGGACAGGAGCCACAGACCCTTACCTTAGCCCACATTTTTCCCTGATTTTCCATATGCCCAACTTAGCTACCTGAGACAGGTAGTTGATTATGCCCAGTGTGGCCTTCTTTTTTGCGCTATACTTAGGCCCATGAAAAAACAGCTCTCTATCGAAACCTCGCCTCTCTAAAATCCCATAACTAAACTTCCTAAAAGACTACCTAGCCGCCTACACTGCAAAAAAAAGGTGTTCTATGGAGAGAGATAGAGAGAGAGAGTGATTGAGAGAGAGAGAGTGATTGAGAGAGAGAGAGAGAGAGAGAGAGAGAGAGAGAGAGAGAGAGAGAGTGAGAGAGAGACAGAGACAGAGAGACAGACAGAGAGAGAGAGAGAGAGAGAGAGAGAGAGAGAGAGAGAGAGAGAGAAAGAGAGAGAGAGATAGAGAGACTAAGAGAGAGAGAGGGACCAAGAGAGAGAGAGAGAGAGAGAGAGAGAGAAATAGAGAGAGAGTGTGTGAGAGAGCGAGAGCGTGAGTTGCATCCATATCTCCCCCCATTCCACCAGACACTAGTCTGGATCCTCTCTCTCCCAGCAGCCACCTGTGTGACACAAACCCTCAATTTGGAGTCCATTTCGCTAGACTGTTCTTTAGAGCCTCTCCCTCCCCCAGCAGCCACCTGATGCACCACCAGAACAAGCAAGCGGGGCTTACCCAGAGCAGGCACACAAACAAGGCCGCCCAGCCAGCGGGACTGTGTGTGTGTGTGTGTGTGTGTGTTTGTGTTTGTGTGGCTGTGTGTGTGTGTGTGTGCGTGTGGCTGGTGTGTGTGTGTGTGTGTGTGTGTGTGTGTGTGTAGGGGGGCTGGTGTGGAGGGGCACTTCCTCCCATTCTTTGGAGCTAGCGCTGTTCCCATGAGTAGCCCTGCCAGGAGCACTAGTGTGGTTGAGGCCGGCCGACCCAGCGTCAGTCTCGCCTCCGCGACGCCAACACACACTCTCCCTCTCTGTTTGTCTCTCTCTCTCTCTCTCACACACACACACACACACACATTCTCGCTCACATACAGCTGATCACGGCACTGCCGTCGTGTCGGCAACAAAACTGGACGTTGGCGCTCCGAGTTCCGAAGGCTGCTGTGTGCTGTCCCGAAGGAAGGAGGGAGAAAATAGGAATAAAGAGGAAGAAGGGAAAAGAGGAGAAAGTACCTTACGTGGAGGTGACAAAGTAACGAAGAACTGAGCAAACAGGATTCCAGATTTATCCTGTGGGAAGATTAAAACGCAGGACCTGGATGTACGTGAAACGTTGGTAAACACAAGAGCTGGTATGTGGGAATGAAGAATAGGTGTCCTTCACTGTAGTGTTGATTGTTTAGGCAGCATTATGGACTGTCTACTGAGGCTGGCACTTAGAGTGGGATCTTACCTTGGGCTGAACATTGGAATAATTGCAGTGCAAGATCAGGAGGAAGTGTTGATCGTGAACACGCAGGGGATGTAATCAGCGTCGACCGGACCACGGCTGTAGACACAAATACACACACTTGAGACCAATTTGACCTTTTTAAACGACAGCAACAACAACAATAAAGCGGTGTTGATCAACAAGAAGACAGAAAGCGCACCACACAGGAACGGCAACCTTTTCCCATAGGTTGTCCACGAGAAGACCGAGTGGCTGTGCCGTCGCTACTGAGACGCTAAGCCTGGGATGTTCCACAACACCCTGAAGTCCAGCCCTCCTCCAGCCCGGCGCAGGGGCCACGCTCACCCCTTGGCCCGGAGGCTGTGGAGGTACTCGGACTCGGGCGGTAACCTGGCCGGGGCGACTGCCTCCGCGGAGAGTCAACGCATGAGTGTGTGTGTGTTGTCCGCTGCCGTAGGACGAGGAGGAGGAGGAGGAGGAGGTGGAGGAGGTGGAGGAGTTATGCACACCATCCATGGCCTGTGTAGGCTGTGCATCGGCTGTAGACTGCCCCAGGTGTGTACTGCGGCAGCTAGGGAAGGAGAGAAAAAGGAAAGGAGAGA
>CM030172.1:37894894-37902394 GCA_017639675.1 Aplochiton taeniatus | reverse complement strand
TTTCGAGCGCATCTCTTTTGTCCTGGCAAGGTGCTTAGGATACATAGGATGGATGAAGACATGTCCATGCTTTTTAGCGAGACAGTAGGGCACAGGGTGAACTATTGGAAGAGAGAGAAGAAGAGAAAGAGAGCAATGAAGAGAACGAGAGAGAGAGAGATTGAGAGAGAGATGAAACGGGATAGCAGGGCAGACAGAGGATAGAGATTGAAATAGAGACAGGCGGACTGAACTTGGCAACTGTTTGTATCGTCCACAGTTGGCAACAGAACCGCTCGACACTGCCAGCAGTGTTTAATGAGCAGCACAGTGCTAACCTCAGTGTCTGGCAGCCACACAAGCACTCAGACACCCACAAACCCCGCAATCGCACAGCCTTTGGCTCGCAAAGCACCAATCTGCAGGCATATGTTCCAAAGATGGGGGGGGGGGGGGGGAGTTGGGGGGGGGGGGGGGGGCATTTCCATTAGTGTGGTCGAGATGACGTCATCTATGGCACTGAACAGTAAGTGTTCTAAATTTACCCGAGAGGTTTTTCTCTGCATCCATGTTGTCCCACGTGTCTCCCAATTTCAGTAAACTCTTAAAACCTGTCAAATTGAATTACAGTAGCACGTAATTTCACTAGATGATGAGAAAGAGGCTCTTTATACAGCTTCTAGTGCTGTCTCTGTCTGTCTGACGGCCATTCTCTGACAAGCAGACAGAAGGACAGCTATTCCGCTACGTGACAGCGGTACAACTGCCATGAGAGCTGACTGTGATGCAACAAGCAACAGTCCTGTAGGGATCCCGGTTTAAATAAATTAGCTGCATGGATCGTGCCATCGAGGGCGTTCTCCCATTCAATAATGCAGCACGTATTTATTATTAACGGACGGTTGGGAATGTTTGTTTTTGCTTTAAAAATAGATGTTATGCTTAGCCTTGCCATCTTTTCCAACATAGTAGATGATCCTAACCTTGTTTGTGTGTGTGCGTGTGTCGTTCAGGTGACCATCCATCGAGGGAAGGACGGCTATGGCTTCACCATCTGCTCGGACTCCCCGGTCAGAGTCCAGGGTGTTGATCCAGGCAAGTGTGACCCTGCTTTAACCCCGCTGTCTCCTGCTGTCCCTTACTCTAAGTATCTTGTCAATTCATCTCTCTCTATATCTCTCTCTCTCTCTCTTTTAACTAGGGTGCTTGCCTACTGCAATACTGTGAAACAGATCAGTGTTTAACCTGGCTGTGTGTTTCTCTCTTCGCCCCTCCTCCACCTCTCTCCCCCGTTTCTCGCCGCCTCTCTCCAGGTGGTCCAGCGGACCAGGCTGGCCTCCAGCTGGCTGACACTCTGCTGCAGCTCAACGGGCTGCCGGTAGAGCAGTGGAAATGTATTGATCTGGCCCACGCTATCAGGTACCAGCCGGCAACCTGTCAATGCTGCACCACACAAAACAGACATACCACACAAAACCCACAGAAACAGTAATAAAACAATTAAATATAGAAAAAAAAGAGTCAGAAACCTTCGAATACAATACCACAGGAAACAGTCAAAAAATGTCAAAAGCAATATAATACCTGTCGATGAAACAGATTCAATGGATAAAACTGGCCCACAGCATTTACAATTAACAATATCAAAAACAATATCGCCAATCAATATGAATGAAGTGCATCAACACTGTTCTCGCTAGCGTCCAACGTTCGCAGTTAAGTTAGGCTTAAGAATAATGGGCCACCATGTACAATAGTGGAAATGTGGTATAAAAAGTGAACTTGACTGTCTAAGTCTCTATTAGAAGTTAAGAGGAGAATATGGATACTCTTCTTGTGCTTGGGGTACGTTTTCCTGAAATTGGAGCTCTGAGTTTCAATCTTTTTTTCAAAAATAAGCGTTTTTTTTCTTCTATTTGCCATGTCCTCCCTCTCGTTGGAAAAAGTGACCCAACCATAACTTTCCCGCTTTCTTTCCTCTCCCTGTGTTTTCCTCTCCTTTCTGCACCCCTCTGTTTGTTCCCTTTTTGTTACATCCCCTCCTGTCGCCTCCTGTCTGTCTCTCCAGAATCCTGAAAAAGAAACAGTTCCTTTTGATCTTCTTCTTTCCAGAAACAGTGCCGACGACATCGTGGTGGTGGTGTGGCGCACCGGCCCGTCGGCCAAGCCCAGCTTCGAGGGCCTCATCCACCGGCCCACCTACAAGCCCTCCGCCTCCGACTACCACGCCCCTTCGCCCCCCACCCGGAAACGGACGCCCGACCTCAGCAGGACGCCCCCGGCTGTGCCCCCGCTGCCGGCCCACCACCAGCGCACCTCTGCCCGCAGACTGCTGGTGAACGGCACGGAGGGCGGGGGAGGAGGGTTAGGGCTGGGGGGTCCCTGGGGGGCCCGGGTGGGCTCGGCGGAGGAGCTGGACGCGATGTCCCGGGGGCCTCACACCCACACCCAGACTCTGAAGGGGACACGGGTCAAGGCGTCCAACGGGGACAACTACATCATCCTGGCGCCCATCAACCCGGGAAGCCAGGTACTGGCCAATGGGGGGCAAGCGCAGTATCTCCATCCTCATCATCTTCTCCTTTCTCCTCCTCCTCAGCAGCAGGGGTTGGTGGTGGCCCATCCCCGATATGTGTCCTTCCCCTACCACCCTGACTCAGCTAGATAGAGAACAGATCTATGACAGTCCGTATGGTGATAGTCCATCATCTCTGTGGAAGGGTCAATCTATGGGGACCAGCTGGGTCATGATCCATCATTTTTTGTATTTGTCGTAGAGCTACACCAGCCTGTTTGGCGATAATCAGTCATTTTTGTTGAAAGACAGAGATGCAGTATTTTGTGCAATAAGCTGACATAGGTTTCTGCCGTTAGATCCCAGGTCGTTTAAGATATTGCTCTTTATGTTTAGCCGAATACAAAGACACATAATATCCTGGCTGCTATCTGTTGCTCTCTTCCAGATAGTAAGATTATCAAAGATACATAATATCCTGGCTGCTATCTGTTGCTCTCTTCCAGATAGTAATATTATCAAAGATACATAATATCCTGGCTACTATGTGTTGCGCTCTGCCAGACAGTATGATTCTCTACTGTTGATTAACCTGAGCTACCTGCCAAATTCTGTGCTACCTGTGCACTGTAAAATTGCATTGAAATTGCTGGCCTGCAAAAACAGCTAGTTTGTTGTTGAAAAGGTTCTTGGGAAAATCGTTATAACTACCTAATGTGAGTGATGGGATTTTATTTTTGTTTTACATACATAGGTCTGATGGAAAAAAAGTATAAAATAATCTCACTTGACCAAAAATATATGTTTTTCTTCCCTAAACCGAGGTGACAAAGATAAGAGATAATGAAATAATGAATGAGCCTTTCTTAACAAGTAATACGCTGTATTACATGTGATGGGATGTTCTCATAATATCGTACATATACATATTCTACTCAGATATGTACCATGGTAGTATGTAAAGAGATTTGCATTAAATCTCACCATAAAACAAATAAAATACAATTACGAAAAGGAAAGACTCTGGATTTGTTTAAGCTACTAATCCCATACTAACCGGATATATAGCAGCATGACACAACAATGCTACATACAACACAAATATGGTTCTGTGCTTTGTATTGCATTGAATTAACTTAACGTCCTGCCTCGTGATTCTGGTCTACTCCTTTTTTTTCTCATCTTTTAGTGAGAAAGTCGGTCTCCGTTTTAGAGCAGAAGCCTTACAGTAGTAATACCTTAAACTTCTCCCACACATGGAGCATTGGATTAAGCCTCAGAGTTAAAGGACAGTAGGGTCTTCAGTTGTGCCCTTTAGAAGTGAAGCTCTTTTGAACCTTCCCGAACCACCTTTACCTATCTTTATAACCTTTTAAGTCACTAGGACTAGTTCCCTTATAGTTGTATTTACTCTGGTCTAAAGCTGATGCGTTTAGCAGTGTCCTCCCCAGTAAACACGTGCAAGTACGTTTGTATGTCTTTATATCTAGATCAACTGTGTGATTGGGGGTAAATGTGAGTGCTGTGTAGTAGTTTGGGTATGTGTGTCTGAACTAGTGGTGTATGTGTGTCTGTGTGTCTATATCAGTAGGGTGTAAGTGTATGCAAGTGTTTCTAGTTCCACTGTGTATGTGTGTTTTTGTGTGTGAGAGAAGATGCAGAGCAGTACATGGAGACACAGAAACCAACCGAGCCTAATACAAAATGAATGAGCTTTCTGACAGTTTAAAAGAGTAATCTGGAGAAAACTTCCAAAGAAAACCATGTAGACGGAGGAAGTGTCTGTAGAGAAAAAGATCATAGGCAAAAAAGATTGCACTGAAATGAAGGCCTTGACCTCAGTCAAAACGTCTGCATTTTCAGGAACCCTACCTGATTCAAATTAACTAATCAAGGGGCTAATGAGCAGGTGTCTGATTCAGGTGTGCTGTTAGTGGTACACATCAAAGATGTGGGCAAGCTGGTGACATGAGCTGTAGAGCCTGATAGTTGCCCTGCAATGGGGGATCCTGATGACTCCAGGGAGCCCTCTGAAAAAGGATGCCACTCTAGACAAGAGTTTTATTTAAAATGTAAAACATTTCCCAAAAGAGCCCAGAGGTAGAGAAGAAGATATTCATCAGTAGTTTGTCTGTCTTTGTGTGTGTGTGTGTGTGTGGGGGGAGACAAAAAGAAGTGACAGAGAAAGAAGGGGAGGGGGAAGCTCCCTCTCCGCTTTCTGTCTCTTCCTCTCAAACTGGAGTGTTAGCCAGCAGTGTCACGTGATGGCCGTCATCTGAAACTGTCAGGACGGGAAGACAACCCCCTGCTGAGTGCCACTGTCCCATTAGCTTTTTATCATTCTGTTGGTTGATCCCCTCCTTGTAGATCACTATATTCTGACAACATCAGTAAAAGTGGAGACTTGAAGTTGAAAAATTCAGCACTCCTGATGGAATTCCCTTTATGCCGGCATCAGACTACACAATATTTCACGATTGTGACACAATTTTGTCGTCGCTGACAAACCTCCAACGTCAGGTCTTTTTAATTAAACAACTGCTACCAAGTGTTCCTTGATTGCCACAATCCCCCCCCCCCCCCCCCACAGACTATGAAAGTCTGTGTAAGGCAGCACACAATGCTTGGTAGGAGTCATACGTGCAGTGCTGCCAGTCTCCCGGCCAAGACACGGCAAGGCGTGTAGTCTGATCCCGGCATTAGTCGGAGAGCCACTGCAGAAGCTAGTAATACAGCTGATCGTCTCCCATCTCAGCTTTTTAGCTCCTACGAGCTCCGAGGTGGTCCTGCAGTCTCCACATCGCCTAGGCCAGAGTAGAGGAGAGCAGGTGGCGTCATCTGTTTCCTGTTTAGTTCCTGTTGACCCACTGAGTTACATCAGGGCCACATAGGTCAACAGATGAACTTCCACTGTAGGACTAAACAGTGCTGGCCTTGGCCTCGTGCACACAAACTATTCCAATAACCGAGAGAATATCTGTTCTGTTTCAATCAACAACCTCCATTTTGTGAAATCATATCTGAAGGCAGGAAAGGGTAGGGGATTCATAATACTATCCCCATTGGTAAAAACTGTAAATAGTTGGAGTTCATTTAGCAAATACTGCGAAAGCTGCATATTCTTTCAGAGAGACAGAGACAGAGAGAGAGGAGGAGGGAGTTTGTTCATTGTAATGGTAACGTAGATTAACGCCTCTATGGCTCAATATGCTACGTCACTGCTGGGTCCAATATGAATATCACCGTACCAAGTAACTCATTCTCCGTCTGTTAAGTGAGGTGACTTTCTGTTCATATCCACTCTAAAGGAATATGAAGTCAAGTTAATTCCATTGATGATTGCTTTGATGATGATGATAGTGATTACGATGATGATGATGATGATGATGATTACAATAATGATGATGGGGAGGAACACTCCTTTTTGGAGACAGGCGTGTACATGAGTTTGTAATGTAATGTAATTTAATGTAATTTCTTCCAGATCTTGAGGCCAGTTTACACAGACAACCAGGGCACGCTCGGTAAGACCCAAACACACCCAACGCCTGCATTCATCTATCTCACTGAGTCACCACAGATAAGCCAATGTTTTTTCTGTCTCTATCTCTCTATATCTCTTTCCTCTCACTCTCTCCATTTGTTAGTTTTACTTTTGTTTTGGGGCGCGTCTTTGTAGACAATGTATCACTGTATCGGTGTACAACAGAGGGCAATTCAAATTCATCTCTCTTTCTGTCTGTCCCTCTCTCATCTCCCTCTCTCTTTCCACTTATTTTCTCTCTCTTCTTCACCTCTCCCCCTCTGTCTCTGTCTCCCTCCCTCCTCCACTCTCTCTCCTCACCCTTGCCCTCTCTCTCTGATGTATCTCTTTATCTCTCTCCTCTCTCTCTCTCTCTCTCTCTCTCTCTCTCTCTCTCTCTCTCTCTCTCTCTCTCTCTCTCTCTCTCTCTCTCTCTCTCTCTCTCTCTCTCTCTCGTTCCCCTTCTCCAGGTGGTAAGGTGTACCCTCCTCACCAGTCCAGCGGGATGGGCAGCAGTGTCCCGTTGGGTGGCGGAGGGGGCGGGGGTCTGGCCGGCCGCACCACCTTCCTGCGTCGCTCCGCCAACGCCAAGACCTCCAAGACGGCCGCCGCCAGCCCCCCTGGGCCCGGCCCGCCCAGCTACCAGCAGAACGCCAACTTCGCCAACTACCAGAACTGCACCATCGTCCGCTCGCACACGCCCCACGGCAACTACGGCTACGTCAAGGCAGCGCCCAAGATCCTCATCTTCCCCATCTTTGTTCAGGTCTGTGTGTGGTCACAGGTGTGTGAGTGTCTGTCTGTGTGTGGGTCTTGGTGTCAATGTGTGTTTGTCTGTGTGTGGGTCTTGGTGTCAATGTGTGTTTGTCTGTGTGTGGGTCTTGGTGTCAATGTGTGTTTGTCTGTGTGTGGGTCTCTGTGTCAATGTGTGTGGGTGTCTGTGTCCGTGTGTGTCGGTCTGTGTGTGTATATGTGTGTATCTGTTGGTTTGTGTTGCATAAATCTAATGCTGTCTTTCAACTTGTTGTGTTTGCAAAATGATTGGTTAACCATGGAGGCTAAGTCAATGATGACCTTGAATTTGGAATTATGCAACCTAGTTTTCTGAAAGAGATCTATATATGGTCAAGTATGCAGAGAACCCATCACATCCCATATAATTTTAGCCTGGGGCAGTTTTTTATTAGCATTATGGATAATATTACTATTACTGCAGCTGTATAGCTAGACAGTCTTGTATTATAATTGCATATTGTCTTCAACAGCTAGATTTTATTTGCTGTAACTCTCCTCATGTATTGATGTATTGACTTTCACGCAAGGAAATATGAAATATGCTATGCCAATTATGTATGTACTGACTGCAGTAAACCTAAAGAGATGTGTGTTGTACTAATGACGTTGCTTTGACATTATATTCACATTTGTCTTTTCTGGGGAGAAAACATTTCTGTAGCTGTTCAGCATGACATCACATAATGGT
>CM030172.1:37857394-37887394 GCA_017639675.1 Aplochiton taeniatus | reverse complement strand
GAAAGAGAGATGGGGTTTGGGTGTGTTTAAGAGAGAGAGAGAGACGTTTGTATATGTGAGAGAATATGGGGCTCGCATGTGTTGTGAATGTGAGAGAGATAGGTGTCCGTAAGAGAGATTAATGTGTGTTTATGTATGAAATAGAGGTGTGTGTGTAGGTGAGAGGGAGAGGGGGTGAGATGGGTGTGTGTGTGTGTGTGAGGGAGAGGGGGTGAGATGGGTGTGTGTGTGTGTGTGTCTGTGTGTGTGTGTGTGTGTGTGTGTGTGTGTGTGTGTGTGTGTGTGTGTGTGTGTGTGTGTGTGTGTGTGTGTGTAACAGGAGGGCCCATCTCCACCCTGCCTGTCATTGTTGTTTCAGTATTGTAGAACGGCAGCAGCGCCACTCAGGAAAGAGCTGCCGGGGGACTCCGTTTGTTTCAGAGAGGGTGTGTAGGCTACCTCTCTCTCTCTGTGTGTGTGTGTGTGTGTGTGTGTGTGTGTGTGTGTGTGTGTGTGTGTAGGGTTCCTGTTCTAGTGAGGATAGGAGAAGCCGTGAATGTCTCCTAGAAAAGCTGTTTTGTTCTGTGTGTGTGTGTGTGTGTGTGTGTGTGTGTGTGTGTGATGTGTGTGTGTGATGTGTGTGCGCGCTGAGGAAGGGAGCTTCCTATGACCTCCTCAACTCCGACACATACAGGACGGGTGTGGAACGTGGGAAAGAGAGAGGGAGCTCAGTGATAGCCATCCAGAAGCTGTGACTCCTCCTTCCATAGATGCCCTGTGCTCACACAGTGCTTTGCTCACTCAGTACACAGCAGAATAGCCCCCCATCTGCCGACTCACCTCCCCCTGAACTTCAATAAAGAAACACGCCATGAATTATGCATGCTACAACTCAACCTCCACCAAGATCTTTTCAAATTCCATAA
This sequence comes from Aplochiton taeniatus, assembly GCA_017639675.1. Lineage (NCBI taxonomy): Eukaryota > Metazoa > Chordata > Actinopteri > Galaxiiformes > Galaxiidae > Aplochiton > Aplochiton taeniatus. The sequence goes on along the minus strand of CM030172.1, from coordinate 37,886,489 downwards.
CCTTATCAAGACCTCATGTTCGGCTGTTTCACCTCTGGCATCATTGATTTGAACTGACAGGGGAACGTTTATACATATGTACTGTTAACACGGCACACGCCACCATGCTGGTGTTATTCTTATGGTATCCCTTGTTGCGGTCAACTCAGTAGATCAAAACGCTGGGCCCTTTGAAATGCATGGCTCACAAAGTTCTTGATATTCCAGCCCCACTCAGCGATGGGTTCTTGTTTATCTGCGGTTGCCCTGCATCTCTCTTATACCCGCATGAACGACATACTGCCACGTCACTTCAGTGTGGTGGCCTGGCAGAGCTCTTCGGTAGGACTGGGGCTTCTGGCGCTCTGGGCTTCTCTTGGTTTTTAAGGGCATACAACAGAGACCTCTGCTGGTGTCTTTGAGTAACTGCAGGCTTTGTTTTGTTTGCGAGCGGCGGGTGGTCAGCGGTGTCGAGCCTCCGCTTTTTCCTCCCTTCCCTCTTCTCTCCGTGTCTTAGAGGAGCCAATCCATCCGAGAGTTCATCCAGTAAGCCATATGGTGGGGCCGAGAGGGTTGATTTTCTGACGAAAGTCTAATTTCTACTTTGTGAAACAGGTCGACGCTAATTGCAGATGAACTGGAGTGTCCTTAATTGCCGCAACAGGACTTAAAGGATCGTCTGTCATTAGAGCGGTTGACAAATGGGGCTTTAAAGTGATGAGGGGATGTTATGGCTCCAAGCGTTCTCTGAAGGAAGGCCATATTTCCAGGAGGCGTGTGATTGGCTGGAGCCACGAGACGGGAGCTGAGGCCACTGATGGGATTGTGCATTAGGAGAAACAAACAAACGGAGCAGACAGATGCTCCATGTGACAGCTGGAAAGAGGACAGATGAGGACAGGGGAAAGGGGAGGACAGAGGACAAAGGACAGGGGACAGATGAGGACAGGGGACAGATGACAGAGGACAGGGGACAGAGGAAAGAAGACAGGGCAGAGGACAGGGGACAGAGGAAAGAAGACAGGGCAGAGGACAGGGGACAGAGGAAAGAAGACAGGGCAGAGGAAAGGGAACAGGGGACAGAAGACGGGACTGAGGAAAGGGAATAGGGGACAGAGGACAGAAGACAGAGGACAGAAGACAGGGGGCAGAGGACAGAGAACAGAGGACAGATGACAGGGGACAGAGGCCAGAAGACAGGGCAGAAAACAGGACAGATGACAGGGGACAGAGGACAGAGAACAGAGGACAGATGACAGGGGACAGAGGCCAGAAGACAGGGTAGAAGACAGAGGACAGAGGCCAGAAGACAGGACAGAAAACAGAGGACAGATGACAGGGGGCAGAGGACAGAGAACAGAGGACAGATGACAGGGGACAGAGGCCAGAAGACAGGGTAGAAGACAGAGGACAGATGACAGGGGGCAGAGGACAGAGAACAGAGGACAGATGACAGGGGACAGAGGCCAGAAGACAGGGTAGAAGACAGAGGACAGATGACAGGGGACAGAGGACAGAGAACAGAGGACAGATGACAGGGGACAGAGGCCAGAAGACAGGACAGAAAACAGAGGACAGAGGACAGGGGACAGGGGACAGAGGACAGGGGACAGAAGACAGGACAGAACAGGGGACAAAGGACAGAGGACAGAGGACAGGGGACAGGGGACAGCCAAACTGTTGCTGGGTTGACGTGTCCTCAGTGAGGTTGAAGAAGAGCTCTGTCTCAATTGCTCTCTAGCTCTTCTCTCTCCCCTTCCTTTCTCACTCTTTCTCTCTGTCACAACAGATATCAGGCTTACCCTGGACCTGTTAATTGATGTATGTGTGTGCTTATTGTATGTGTGAGTGCACGGGTCTGCTGGCCTGTGTATGTGTGTGCACGTGTGTGTGCACGTGTGTGCGCACGTGTGTGTGCGCGTGTGTGTCTACGGACAGACAGCGATGACAGTTTGACTATGCAGGGTTAGAGAGGAGCAGACGTGACTGCAGGTGGGCTGATGACACACCATCACAGCCTGTCGGAATCCATTAAGCAAGGCCACACACACACACACACACATACACACACACACACTCACACACACACAGCGTAGCGCAGTTTTCCAGAAACACAAGCACTTTTTAACTAATGTGTATATTGTCATTCCGTAGCGATTCCCCACACATGGAGAACAATTAAGAAAGAAAGAAAGAAAGAACATTAGTCAATGTTGTTGTTTCAGTCAGCTGTTGTAACCCATGTGCACACACACACACACACACACACACACACCACGGGCATAGTGCAGTAGGAGCGGTCTGTGTTTGTGTTCACAAAGTTCATGAATGTTTATTTGTCTTTCAGACCATGCTGAGGAGATGAGGTTCTACCTGATCCACATGACAGAGGTAAGAACAGGAGCCCTGCCTGCGTTTGGGTATGTGCGTGTGTGTGTGTGTGTGTGTGTGTGTGTGTGTGTGTGTGTGTGTGTGTGTGTGTGTGTGTGTGTGTGTGTGTGTGTGTGTGTGTGTGTTTCAGTTGGTGTAAGTGGTGGAGGTGCCAGTTTACAGTGTGCGTGCCTTTGTGTGCATATGTGTGTTTAGGTTGGCATAAGGACTGGGACAGAGTGTGTGTGTGTGTGTGTGTGTGTGTGTGTGTGTGTGTGTGCGTGCGTGTTTTTCCTTCCTCTGCTTGAAGTGTGGGTCTGTGTGAGAGGGAGCCAGAGGGGCCATTGTCTGGAGAGTAAATCACATTACAAGAGAGACACACGGACTGGCTGGGAGCCTTAATGAAAATGGGTGCTCTCTCTTTCCTTTTCCTCCCCCTCTCCCAGCCCCCTCACAATACACCCGCCCGCCCGCCCGCCCGCCCGCACACACACACTCTGATCTCTCCTTACTGCTCTCTTTCTCTATAGATCTCAGTCGTTTCTTAAGTTCTGCCTGAAAACCTGTGTTTCCTTGGAACCCCCGCAGGGCTGATCTCACCGTTTGAAAGCAATCATCGCCACAGCAATTAATTGGACCCTTCTGGATGGTTAACGGGTCCGGGCTGGGATGAGGGGAGCTGTGTGCGGATCAGTCCGTTGGCTAACAGAGGGCGGGAAAAAAAGCTCCAGAATGTTCCGTCTGGCCAATTAGCAGCGGGATCAAGAGTCCCAGTGTGTTATGTAGAATGGCAAGTTGATGCCCAGAACTGAGGACTGAGAAAATGGATGCTGTTTCTGGGTGAAGACACATGATTAGAGCGGTTTTTTTCCCCCCATTACAAATGGAATGTTTGTGTCTTGAGAAAGAGAAACAGAGAAAGGCAGACAGGGAGAAAGCAGAGAAATGGATAGAACGGCAAGAGACAGGAGAGAACAGGAATAAGCAAAAAGAGAAAACAAAAAAAAAAGATGGGAGATTATATATGTCTGTTTGTTTATTTGTGTGTGTGTGTGTGTGTGTGTGTGGGGGGGGGCATGACATCATTCTTTTAATCCGCTCCGCCTCCCGGCCCATCTACTGCCCGTCACAGTCAATCCTATAGCCCATAGCTCTCCATCAATACTGGGCTACAGCTTACACACACACACACACACACACACACATATACGCACGCGCATGAGTGGACACACCACACAGACACGTACTGTGCACACACACTGTCTTCTACTTCACAAACACACACACGAGTGGACACACCGCACGCACACACGCACGCACACACACACACCGGTGGCAGAGTCATCCATCATAGCTGGTTGTTATTGCTGTGCCATACTCGCTCCTTTTCCACCTGAGGGAACCACTATGTTTTCTGATGACAGCCAGCCACACCTAGCTCCTCAGTGCCCCCTCCAGTAGTAACACCTATAGATTACCCTGCAGGCGTTGTTTCTGGTGAATAATTCTACCAGAGAGCTGCCTTGGCTCCCCAAAGGACCAGTGGCGGCTGTTCCATGATTTAAGGATGCGAAGTCATTTCAAGAAGCTGTTAGTCTTTCTAAGAAGGCAATTAACGAGTCATCAAATCACCAGCCACAGATCTGTTCCCATCTCTGTACATCCATATTGTGTGTGTGTGTGTGTGTGTGTGTGTGCGCGTGCGCGCGCGCGTGCGTGCGCGCGGATTTGTTCAAGTGCTTTCCACATGAAACCCGGACGTCGTTCCCTAGCAAAAGAATGAGACCAAACGGCTGTCTCATCCGTGTGGGTGCGCCTGGGGGGGACTCCACCCCGAGCCGACGGAAAAGCCTTCCCGCGCGGCGGGCCGTCCCCAAAGCAACAGGCCCCGCTCGGCTCTCCTTCGGCTTCCTCATTAGGACCAACAGACGCTTCGCCGTGGGCGGGAGTGATTCCATTAAAGCCCAGAGGGAGCAGCAGGGCCGAGTGCGCCGTGGAGCCGGTCGGGCGCGGCCACTTCAACCCAGCCGCCGAGCTCACTGTCCTTCCTGCTCGGGAGATCAAGAGCGCCAGCTTGAGTGTGCGATCGAGTCGCTTACCGTCGAGAGGGTCGGCTCGTTGACAGCGCGGGCGCGTTGTGTGTGTGTGTCATGACGGAGGGGGTTGATGTCAATGCGGTCTATCCGCTTTGAACAAGTGCCAGTGAATATATAGGACCATGTGTGTACTTAGGAAATAACTGTTGACGTGTTGTTAAGAAAAGAGAGCTAGAAGGACGAGTCTGTACATCGGCAGACTACACATGGTATCACATAGACGAACATGTTGCTCCCATTCCTACTTTACACCACACACACACACACACACACACACACTCGCACGCTTCCTCTGACTCACACTGGTGTGCTGCACTCTCCCCAACAGCCTCACACAGTACGGCCCTTTCACACACACACACACACACACACACGCACACACTCTCACACACCCTCTGTCCCTATGTTGAACTGATCAGTGGGAAGCAACACACACAGTATCACATCGTTCAGTATTCCGTTGGAGCAGGGTCGGACCAGGAGTCAATAGATCCTTCAGGGCAATCATTACTTTAATGGGGGATTTGTTCTTTTCATGCATTTATTCAGATTCAGGGCGTCGTACACCGCTGTGCTCTTGACTGACCTCGATGCCGTTTTGACCTATGAAGTCTTGTGTCTCTAATGCCACGACTGGCTCTTGGGACAGCCTCAAGGGCTGATTTGTATTCCCAGTGTAGAGATGAGTTCTGGAAGGAAACCTGCAACGTTCTGTTGACGATGCCCAGCTTGATTTTGGGGCAGAATCAACGTTGAAATCGTCAAGGCTTTTTCTGCAGGTGGGCATGGAGTAGTTTATACAATCTTCCTCTCCCCTCCTCTCCTCTCCTCTCCTCTCCTCTCCTCTCCTCTCCTCTCCTCTCCTCTCCTCTCCTCTCCCTACACTAGAGGTCATCTTATTTTAGCAGCTGCTCAAAAAAGATCCAATCTAACCCACATTCACACCGTAGAGTGCGACTGTGTGTACGTGTGTGTGTGTGTGTGTGTGTGTGTGTAGTGTCTGCTCAAGTTTGCGCGTGTGTCGGGGAGCGTGAATTTGAGTGAAACGGGCTTCGGAGACATCTCGACACATTAGCAAGGACAGCGCGCCGGTAGAGAGTGGCCTCTCTGAAGGAACGTCAGACTAGCCTCTGCATCCCGTCCCTGCGCGTTTGTGAAGGCGTCGTCGCTCTCCCCCCCCCCCCCCCCCCCCCCCCCCCCCCCCACCGTTGACCATGGGTAACCTAGCGGACCGCGTCGGGCCCAAGAGGAAGCTCGTCCGGGGGGCCGACTCCCTTCAGAAGCACCTGCTGCCTGACGACGCCGACGTAAGTGTCCGTGGCCCGCTTCTCCCCTGAGGGTGCAGCCCTTAGGCAGTGGCGCGAGCAACGGCTAGGCGTTTTCCTTTCCGGCTCCGTTGGAAAGGCGATCGGCGGCGTTTTCTGAGAGTGGGAAACGCGTGGTGCGCTTTGAGAGACGAGTGGCTTGTTCGGCTCTGTGTCTGTTAAGCCCGATAGTGTGGTTAGAATCCTAGCATGGTTCCAGAGGAGGCTGTGGGTTGGGAGCTGTGCTGCGTGGTAACGATAATGGCTAGCAATTCACTGTCATTAGTCGGCCCGAGGTGGTCATGGGCGCTTCTGAAATGGTTCAGAGGAAGCCGGGGCGGAGGCCTGATCGATTCAGTAGCTGTGCATCAGATTAGGAACAGTCAGTGATGATATGATCGGAAACAGAGGTCTTTTAATGCGTGTCCTTAAGCGGAGTCATCCAGAACTCTGTGTGCGCTCTTTGAGTTGAGGGAAGTGATGACGTTGTCTGAGGTTTGTTGTGGGACACAAATAAATCGGCCAAACTATTTTGAACAAAGGTTTGCATGGTGTGTTGGAGTCAGAACTGTGTGTTAATAGTTCCCTACTTCATGCTTGATTTGAGCCTGGACACGGTTCTGTAAACTGGGCTCCTAAGGCCAGGGGCAGCTTTTCAAATCCCACGCACGGCCCCGTATCCAGGGGGGCTTTGAAAGGACGATGACGTGACCCATTTTCCAAGAACAATGACGTGCTGTCGTAAATGAACGCATGAGGATTCTGGCCGCCGTCCCGTCCCTCAACCGCCTCCAACAAGGAGCCTCAGCGTCCAACCAGGACCCACGCCGTCACGCTGGCCTGTCCCCGAACTGTTGTCCCTCTCCAACAGGGGGCCTTAGCGTCCAACCAGGACCCACGGCGTCACGCTGGAGGACTGACAGACTCATGAATCCCCAGCACGTTGACCGGCCTGGTGGTAGCGACGGTGACTAATGGCCAACTTCCGATTAGCGCGTCTCAACGCAGCATTAATAGCCGCCAATTAGATTCCAGTCAGCCCGGCCCCACTCCACTGCACCGAGGACAGGACGGCGACAAATCAGGCCGAGTTAAAACCCTGCTGACGTCTGTTTATTGATGACGTCGCAGGGGGTGGCAGGGGGGGGGGGGGGGGGGGGGGGGGTCGGCAGGGAGAGCTGAGATGAGAGAGGGAGATAATAAAAAGTAGGTGAGTTCACAGTGTGGGACCAAGCCCAGTTTAACAGAGGGGGAGATGGTGGGCCAATGAGAGCCGAGAGCCATGCCGGGGAGATAGAGCGTATTTTATTTGTATCTTCTTTAGGAGCTGTTTGCCCAGGATGGGTTCCAACCGCCGTTAAGGTGTGTGACCGTCTTTGTGGCACTAAAAGCCAAAAGGTTTCGGTATGTGTTACATTTCAGCGCTTGATGGGGACCGCATGGATACGCATTTTGATGCGCCGTTTAATGCGTCTCCACGTGTCGTCCATTAGTGTGTTGCAAGTGTTTCCTGAAAGGTCAGGTTGAAACAGAGGAGGCTGCCTAACCTGGAGCGCGCGTGTGTGTGTGTGTGTGTGTGTGTGTGTGTGTGTGTGTGTGTGTGTGTGTGTGTGTGTGTGTGTGTGTGTGCGTGTGTGTGTGTGTATGTGTGTGTGTGTGAGGGATCTCCAGCCTCCCGGTGGGCTGTGTGTCAGCAGACCAGCCTATTTTACAGTGTACATCCATTACAGGGCCTGTGCAGACCATGGATCCCCCAGACTCTGATTCAACCTGGATCGTTAATCTCTCTTCTTCTCTATCACTTTTACTTCTTGCTCGGTTGCACACTCGTTGTTCTCTCTCTCTCTCTCTCTCTCTCTCTCTCTCTCTCTCTCTCTCTCTCTCTCTCTCTCTCTGGTTACAGGTGCTCCTCTAGGCAATATCTCACACTAGTAGTTGGTGTGCGTGTGTGTGTGTGTGTGTGTGTGTGTGTGTGTGAGTGTGTGTGTGTCTGTGTCTCTTAGTGTGTGCGGAGAAGCTGACAGTCAGGACTGCGGCCATAAATCTGCATAGAATCTCTTGACTCATAGCTCCTGATTGCTTGGAGATCTACGGCCCATCCGACAGCCCTCCGCCCCAGCCACTCCCGGGGATGGAGGCCCCCCCTGTGACCACGCTAATCCACGGCTCCTTTGCCTGGCCATTACTCCGCTTCCTTCAGAGGTGTTGTATTATTTATGACCTTGGGTGGGGGGAGAAAGTCAGTGCGAGCAAATTGGTGTGATGTTTTATAGGTGGTGCAGCGCCATTTGTCATTTCAACAGCTTTCGGAGGGCAGGTAATTTGGGTCTCTAAATCATATTCTTTTTTTTTTTTAATTAGAAGCATACTTTTATAAAACATTCAAAACTCTATCAAACTATTCAGTCACATTGAGTGATGTTAGAGAATGACTAATGGCGATGATTTGGGGAAAAAGGAAAATTGTCCATTCCCGTCACGCTGGCCACTTGAATCCAATGTGATGGCTTTTCCATAGGAATCCAATGTGATGGCTTTTCCATAGGAATCCAATGTGATGGCTTTTCCATAGGAATCCAATGTGATGGCTTTTCCATAGGAATCCAATGTAATGGCTTTTCCATAGGAATCCAATGTGATGGCTTTTCGATAGGAATCCAATGTGATGGCTTTTCCATAGGAATCCAATGTGATGGCTTTTCCATAGGAATCCAATGTGATGGGTTTTCCATAGGAATCCAATGTGATGGCTTTTCCATAGGAATCCAATGTGATGGCTTTTCCATAGGAATCCAATGTGATGGCTTTTCGATAGGAATCCAATGTGATGGCTTTTCGATAGGAATCCAATGTGATGGCTTTTCGATAGGAATCCAATGTGATGGCTTTTCGATAGGAATCCAATGTAATGGCTTTTCGATAGGAATCCAATGTAATGGCTTTTCGATAGGAATCCAATGTAATGGCTTTTCGATAGGCCCATTGTCCAAGCACAATCGGATCCAAGACCAGTGTCTTCAAGTAAGGTTCCGCTCTGTCCTTTGATACAGACTATTGTCTCCTTTGCTTTAGAACAAGGGCCATTAGAGACCTCAATTTATTTGAAAAATAGCTACATCTGACTGAATGCATTACGCAGCAATGAAACTGTTGCCCAGGGACGATCTTCTTCCAAGAGGCTGTCGAGTGCTGCACAAACACGACCTTTCAAGTTTTCTTTCCTTCTCTTAAGGAGCACATCTCTTTCTCCAAACAAAGCTGTGGCTGTAAAACAGAAGCCCCAGTGGCCCCGTATCTGTCATGTGGCTCTCATCCTCTCTCCCGTGGCTGGCAAAGAGGGCCGGTGGTCGGGGAGTGGGAGCACTTTGTGTACATCCCTAGCCCTATTTCCAGGCAGCTCCGTCCGGGTGAACCTCGGCGGCCCTGGAAAAACAAACCGATGAAAGGAGTGTGGGAACGTCGGTTGAGATGTGAGGGAGCCTCTGCCTCGTTACTTCATCTTGTGCTCAGCAGACGAAGGATGAAAACCCGCTGTTTTTTTTTTCTTTTGTCCACGGTCCCTAGGGGACTTTTGTGTGAGCTGATGAGTGAGAACTGCTCACCGGCTATCACGGAAAACGTTTGAGGAGAAAAACTGTAGATAAGTTTAACTATTTTATTTGATAAGAAATAGCTCCCTTGGATACTGGGCATTACAATGCAGCAGTCAAGGGAAGGAGAGTGGTTTTACCCCAGGTCATTTATTTTTAGTTCCCTCTTGAGATGTACTTTAAGTCCACCACTGTGTGCGCTGCTGTAGGAATTTGAACGCATTGTTCAGACTTCAGAGCACTTACGCATTCTAAACAGTCTTAATGGGTTTCCTACTCACAGAGCTAAGGACCATATTACGAGATAAGTATTATGTCGAGTAAAAACACATATGAAAATGGCCAGAATGATATAAAACACCCGTGGGATAGTGGGCATATATTCACAGTATATGAAATTGCTCCAACAGAGTCAGAGATAGCAGATGAAAGAACGGAGCCCTCAACATGTTTTGCTGTGGCTCTTAATGGTAGTAGAGTGGAGATGATGTGTCTAATATAGTGAGATAGGCACTGGGAACTACAGTTTTCTTCACCAGGCATCCCTTTGATGAAGTGAACTTTGACCCCTGAGTCACCCTATTTTCTCCTGAGCTCCTTACAATTGATGTTATCTGACTTACAGACACAGAAGACAGAGATAGGGATGGAAATCTAGTCAGTTTGAATAACAGAATGATGTAATATTAAGGAAACAGAGAAGATAGATTAATAGAATGATTGGAAGATGACCAAAAAAGAGCTTTATATGGAAAGAACGAAAGAAGACCTTTGCATTGAATATTAAAGTGAGGCAGAAAGAAATTGATTGTGGGAATGAACTCTCTGAACGCATTAAAGGAAAGGGAGACTTTCAGAACAAAATAAATGCTTAAGGATTTTGCTGTGGCCATTTTAAACCACCTGTCCTTGTTTCCCCTTTGTGAACTCCTAGCTAAAGTTAAGCATCATCAACTAATGTTTACCTGTCAACAATGAACACGGCTTTAGCCCATTAAATACTAGCGAGTGGACGTTAAGATACTTACAACGTAAGCTTCTTTGGACGTTGCTTCTAAAACAGTCCCGGAGACATAGTAGGCTTACTCGTCCTTTCACAGCATTGTAACGTTTGCTGTTTGCCTAACGTGCCTCGCGGCATGCCGATGTTAGTGCTTGTGTTCTGACAGCGCGGTGCAAGTGCAGAGCATAGCGCTAGGTTAAGATAGCCTGTTTAGCACCAGTGGGTGGCCCCATTGATAATAGATAAGGTGTGACAGTGTGTTGTTTGTGCAATTTTTTTGGAGAATGTGAAAGTGTATTGTGGCAAGGGATTGGACATGCACACGGCCATAAGAGCTCTGAGGACCCTCGATGATTACCGCTGGGACATACACTGTGAGTGTTTCTCTAAGAGCACGTCCTCTGGTGTGTTATGGATCACTGAGCCTATTACAGTAGCAGTAGAATAGTTAATAGTAATAGTTTGCTGCAAAATATTGACAATTTTAGATAGAGACACGTTGATAATTTTTTTAACAACATAGATTGGACTTTTTTGAGCCAGAGAGAATTGCTGCTGTAACAGCAGCCTTCCACCATATAGTAAAACGAAACATAAAAAAAACATATCAGCTATTGGATGTGGTTTCAAAGATTATAATATTTGTCTGTGCTTTTACACCTTAAAAAATTTGTTTGGACACTTTATTTTAAAACTACTTTTAGCTATTTACTATAGTGCCCTACACCATAAACAGGCAAGCAAAGTATAACCTACAGATGTGTTTCTTTTGAGGAGCACCAAAGGCAAGTAGCCAAGAATATCAATAGACGGTATTTTGGTAACAAACTACAGTATTAGACCAACATTGATGTCCCTTGGGTCCCTATCATAAACTTTGTTTTAATTGTTTACATGTTTTTAGTTTATATAATAATGTTAAGTGTTGTATGTATGTGTTTTATTGTGCAGCGCTTAAACTTCAAAAAAGAGTCTTGGCCTCACAGTTAACAGACATAATAAAAAAAAAGTGGCCACTGGACATCTTTTTTTATCAACCATGAAACCAACATTTACAATGCAGGACTTACAGCTTGGTTTATTTCACACCTCTGCTCTCCTATGTGAAACAATATGTGTCACGTACCCATAACTCCTCAGCTTATGTGACGGTGAGTGCTGCTGACAGCGGGCCAACCCCACACCCAGCCTGGCCAGTGAGGTCTGCTGTAGACCATGGTCCAGAGGAGGGAGGGCTTTAACCAAGGGAACACTTGAACCAATCTGATTACGGCCCAATGCTGCCCACCATATTGCCTGGCCACCTCCAAGCAGGCCTGTAGTCATTTCTTGAATGTAGCTGGTGATTTTTTGAGTGTGTCTGGTTAGCGCTGGTATTTATCACTGGGCAATGGGTGGCATCCACAAACACAAGGGAACTCGGACTTGGCTGCATTGCCAACAAATGTGGCGGGATCCCTTTAGTGTCCAACTACCATACCCCCAAAACAAAAGATGGGATGAAATGTAGAATCTACATTTGAGGCAATTACATGTTTTAAAAGTTAAAGAAACATTTTTATATATAAAAAAGTTTAAATTAACTGGAAGGTAAATATCATAAAATGGCGTTCAATTAATCTTGAAAGATTTACTTTTATACTCATTTGTCCAGAAAGAAACTGTGTGCAGCTCCTATTACTTGGCCAGGCTAGTAGCAGTGGAGGAAAGTGAGTCTGCCTTGTATCTCCCATGCTGAGCAGGGAGGAGGATCTCCAGGGTTAACACCCCAGGGGCAGGCTCCAGATGCTGGGTACCAAAAGGGAGCAACATGACCTTATCCAAGTTGTCCCTGCTGACTGTCATCCCAGGAAATCTGGTTGATTAAGATGAATCTTCTTACCCTCCAGGAGATGAATGTCTTTCGGCCAAAACAATGTATTGAGCCCATAAAGCAAAATTAAATGATAACTACATGTAAATGTTTGATCAAAAAGAGACCAAAATGCCTTTCTGACTGGACAATTGTGTATTTTTATTCTGGTGAAAAAAATAAGTTACTTTTTATGGAAAGACTACAATCTGTAAATACAAATACAAGTCTAATGGCAAATATTAAATACAGTGAGGATTATGGTTGTGATTTTAATGTTACCCCTTCCGTTAATGTAGATATTCAAAGATGATGGTACCTTTTCTCTTGTTTCTCCTCTTTTCCTCATGTCATCCTCCCTTCACCCGATTGACCCTTCTCCTCCACCCCTTTGCTTTTCCCCCTTTTTTGACTGACAGGGTGTGTGGGTGTGTGTGTGTGTGTGTGTGTGTGTGTGTGTGTGTGTGTGTGTGTGTGTGTGTGTGTGTGTGCGTGCGTAATGGGTGCAGTCTCATGTGGCTCTATATTAACACACTTGCACATTGTAAACAAACACACTTCCTGTCTGTGGCCGTGTAGGAATGTAGACCCCCACACACCACCCCTTCATATCCTAAAAAAGCCAGCCTAAGTAAGAGCACAACAACGTTTCGTTTTGTCATTTTTAATACAAATCTGTGGTAGAGTGTAATATGGTGTGTGTGTGTGTGTGTGTGTGTGTGTGTGTGTGTGTGTGTGTGTGTGTGTGTGTGTGTGTGTGTGTGTGTGTGTGTGTGTGTGTGTGTGTGTGTGCGTGTGTGTGAAATGCGCGGGATGTTATTTCAAAATGTGACAGTGGCTGCCTTTGCAGACGTGTTTGTGTCCGTACTGTTTCACTGTGGGTCAGTTAGTCAGTTAATAGTGTGTCAGTTGGGACAGCGAGAGAGTTCCATGGGAAAACACGACGTCCCTTGGCCTAGCCGTGTACAGTGAGCGTCACACACACCCATCCCCAGACTGCCACTGTATAGAAATTAGAGTTTATATGTGGTTATCATGTTGCTGTAGTACCATATTAAGCTGTGTTAATGCCACTATAGTTCATATTTTGGGTTACATTTGCCACTGTGTGCACGAGCACAACATGATCTGAAGAATTCGTCGAGGAATTCAGTGAGAGAAAAACAACATGCCGAAGACTTTCCCAACTAGATCATGGGATTTTCCGGTTCATCGCACATTCCATTTTACAACCTTTACAACCTTTTCAATGTTGCAGCGAGACCAGATTTTTTACATTTTATGCATGTATTATTTTTTACGAAGACAAAAATTGAGCGCTCAAACAGTTAATGGGGACTGAGTAAATAAAATGGATGGAGCTAACGTTTCCCTCACTGTCCACGGCGTTTAAACACACCGGCCCTTTCCGTCTGTCCAGGCTACAATTATCCGAACCCTCTGACTTTTACAGAGTTTTGATTCAATTGAGTTCTGCTGAACGTTGGTCTTGCTCAAGCTAACAGGTGTACATTACTCTTCCTTACCTAGGGCATGATGGATCACACAGCCGCTCCCACAAACAAACAACAAAAGAGCCGTGAGGGATGCATTTCAGACGGACGGGGGGCAATTTGGTTCTCTTTTAAATGTGGGCCTGCGTCTGCGTGGGTCACTTTGTTTACCTGGGCTGGTTCATTAGATCTAAGTGATGGATGTAGCCCAATATCACCATTGATTTTCCGCCCGCTGCGTTTCATCATCTTGTTGAGCCAGCAGGAGAAAAAGGACAGTTTTTTGTATCAATCACTCTGGTTGTCCTCCTCCTCTCGTCTCCTCACTTCAAGTCTGCTTCTTTCGCTCTGTCTTTGCCGTTCTTTGCCCTCCCTCTGTCTGCTTCCTTGTTTTTGTTTTTCTCTCTCGAGCTGTCCTTTATTTTTGGAGTTCTCCCTTTTCCCTTTGTGGTTTGTTGTCAGTGGTGTCGCCCTGCGCAGTTGCACAGCTGTGGAAATGAAGTGTCCAGAAAGCTAGTTGTGGATGGATACATTAATATCTTATCTCCATCAGCGTGTGTTTTGTTTTTCCTCCTAAGGTGCTATTCTTGTCTCTCCCCGGAACCTTTTAAAAGCATTCAAAAATGCATTACATTCTCTGTGTGGGACCTTCTTCAACGTCAAGGGAGACATATTTTCCACCGAAAAAGCTTTTGGATTAGTTTCAAATGTATTTTGCCTGCATTGAGAAAAACGCAGAACTCCCTAATCTAAATGCAGTTAAGTCCCTAGACCCAGCGAGAGAGGAGTTGTAAAGCCAAAAAGGCTGTCCAATGGTTCTCTCACTCTCAACCATTGATCAGGATTAAAAAGGACGGGACAGAAAGTTCACTCAGTTTTGAACCAGTCAGTAAGTTGAGTCAGTCAGTCAGTTTTGAACCAGTCAGTAAGTTGAGACAGTCAGTCAGTCGGTCAGTTTTTAACCAGCCAATAAGTTGTCAGTCAGTTAGTCAGTCAGTTTTTAACCAGCCAGTAAGTTGAGTCAATCAGTCAGTCAGTTTTTTACCAGCCAGTAAGTTGAGTCAATCAGTCAGTCAGTTTTTAACCAGAAAATAAGTGAGCAAGCAGTAGTCACAAGTCACAATTGACCGGGGGCATCGAAAGCTCTAAGAAAAGCCCTTACTCAATCTCCCAAGACTAGCGTAGCGTGGAAACAGCTCTAAATGTACCAAAACCCCATACACAAGGACATAAATTATGTATTTATGAAAGAAGTTATTTAAAAATAAATGTATTCATGTTGTGATTGGCTCGTAAGCGCTGTCTGTGCATGAGTGTATGTGTGTGTGTAGATGAGAGAAGGTTCTATATGACAAACAATTGCAGCCTGTGGCGGTTTGCTTAATGCGTTGTTTCATTTTGATTAGCAACCCTGACTTTCCAATTAGAGGTGATTTCCTGGATGTGCACATTCATTTGTGTGTGTGTGTGTGTGTGTGTGTGTGTGTGTGTGTGTGTGTGTGTGTGTGTGTGTGTGTATGTGTATTTGGGTGCATTAGTGAGCGTTTTGCTGCGCTTAAAGTCAAAAGCTACAGGAACATTTAATGATTATGTCCCCAGTGTTTTCAAGGAAAAACGCCCTAGCCGTGACTCAGTCATTTCCATGGCTCTGGCCCACTGCGGTTCCACAGCCACTCCTAGGCCTTATAGCAGCCTGACTAGACCCAGAGGCTGCTGGGGTCTCAGGATGCCACATGGTATGGGGAACCTTTTGTAGATATCAAACCAGAGTTGGCTAACCTATTTGAGAGGTAGAGGTTGGTTGTTTTCTTTAGTTTATTGATACAAAGATGACACAAATGAAGTGATATGAAGATTGTGAAATATCCACCAATTTTCCATGATTTTTGGCGCTAATTTGTTGCCATGCAACATGATTTTCTATCAAATCCATCTTTTTAACCAATAAATGGCGTCCATTGTGCCTTAAATAACTACACAGACACAGGCCTTATATTCTAAAGGTCAGATGAAGCATGGAATATTATTTGATTAGTAGGATATTATTGAAGTTTGCAGCCAACCATTTTCTATGTTCACATTAAATCATAGCTCTCTTGAATACAGTAACTCAGTTGAATCAATGGCTTGGAACCCACTGGAGGTCAGCTTAAGAGTTCAGATCTATTCCTTGTTTTTTCTCTTAATCAATCGTTGAGGTGATGGCAGCTGGGGAAGAAGCACCAGATCAGCATCTGGTAAATATAGGTTGTGTCACTTCCCTTTCTAACGCTCCCTGATTTAAAGACATTTTCAAACAGTTTGGACTTTTAGTTATAGGTGCGGTAAAATCCTTCCGCCACATCGTTTAGTAGAAAGCCGTATTGATTTATTCTCGGGCACTCAGCCTAAAAGTTATTTTCTTTACCCTGCCAGCATATCATATTCCTGCCAAATAGGCCTATTGGACGATCCAGTTCCACCAATGTTGGGAGTTTTTAGCCACAGAGACCAAAGTGACAGTAACACTTTAGCTAATGTAAAATGTACCGGGGTTCATAATGCAATAATCTTTGTACTGTGTTGTGTGTGTGCTCCCGTGTTTGTGTTTGTGTGTGTGTGTGTGTGTGTGTCGGCTTTAGATTGGTCTGATAAATGCCAGATGTTCATTTTCAGATTGTTATGTGGAGCACTGAATGCACAGGATCAGGAAAACAGCATGTGTTACACAAGAATCAGGAGACACGTTTTTTCATCACAGCAGCTCTGAGATGGGGGGTGGGGGTAATGATCTCGTACGGCATGGAAACAATTCAATAATACACCTTGTTGTACTCTCAGCGGTAATCTATTATGCCTGTGGGCGTTCTCCGTCGTACGTGAAAGAAAGAAGTCAAGAGAGCTCTCTCTTTCACTCGCGGCTGGGCACACAGGCATGCATTCACGCGTGCGCACACACACACACACACACACACACACACACACACACACACACACACACACACACACACAGAGGAGTGTGAAACTGTTGGTTGGATAAGCTTATTGGTTGCTGCTCATCCCCCTTTCGAAGGTATTCTCTGCTGTGTTAAGCTGCTCAGTGCTGGACGGGGTCAGAGTCTCTGGGACTCTGAGTGGATACGACGCACACACACACACACACACACACACACACACAGAGAGAGAGAGAGAGAGAGAGAGAGCGCTTGGCTGTCCTCAAGCCTCATCCCATTACACGAAGGATGTGATGTGACTTTTTTTTTCTGTTATCCCTCTCTTGCTGTTTCACTCTCTTTCTCTCCTTTTTCCCCCCACTGTTTTCCACCCTCCCTCTTTTTATCTCTTTTTCTCCCATAGTTTTCTCTACGTTAGCTTTTCATGCACACTGTCCCTCCATCTTCTCCCTTCTTACAGTAAGAGTATGCTCACAATGCACAAATGGAAAACAGACAACTACATTCCCCCACTTTGAAGTCAAAGGCTTAACCCAATGTTGTTTCTCTCTCTCCAACTCTTTCTCTCGACCCCCTTTCACCCCCTCCCCCTCTCTTCTCATCTCTCTCTCCCTCCCCACCACTCCTGTCCCCCGCCCCTCTCTCCCCCTCTCCCCCTCCCTCTCTGGGTGTAGAAGTGTGACTGCCTGCTCAGCCTGGAAGCCTACTCGGCGGACCAGAAGCGTCGCGTGTGTCAGTGCCTGAACGACAACATTGACAAGCAGCTCCAGCTCCAGAGGAGAGAGCCCCTCGCCCCTCCATACGACCCGGTGAGGGACACACACACACATACACACACACACACACACACGCATGCTCTCACACACATTTTGTGGGTTGTAAGCGTTTCTTTAGGGTGTAATGATACTGACACGGAGATTGTCTCAAGTGTGAGCCCTGACAAAGTACACACTCCTCGTGCATGCGCTTTCCGTGGCTTTCCGCGTCGCGCTCTCTCTGTCTCCCTCTGGTCACCGTGGTGAGTGCTGGGTTTCCACAGCTCAGTGTTTTCCTGTCTGACTTTGGATTGACTTTATTTTCTCGTGACTTAACCTCACCCCCGGGCCGCTTCTCGACGACAATTTAAAGAAAGGATGACGACCCCCGCTTCTGCTGTTTGTTTCTCTAGTAAAAGCGCAGAGAACTCGTCCCTCTTTACTTTGCTCCGTGTGGGGATGTCCGCGTGCGCGTCTGAGAGTGTGTGTCTGAGAGTGCGTGTCTGAGAGTGCCCGTCTGAGAGTGTGTGTCTGAGAGTGCGCGTCTGAGAGTTTGTGTCTGAGAGTGTGTGTGTGTGTGCGCAGGTCTCAGTGATTCCCTGATCGAAACGGCGGTGGGGAAAGCAAACACGCCCGCCCCTTGGCGACAGCGGGCCGTCCCGCTCTCCTTATCAGGGCTCCCTGGCCCCTCTGAGGGAGCTGCCCCTGCCCCTGCCGTAAACCAGCGCCGCAGCGCGTTGTCAGGTCCCCAGCCCACCGCGCCTAGCTCCCCGGTTGCCACGGTCGCGGCGGATGGGGTTACTATGGCGCCGGGTTGTGCGCAGAGCTGTCGAGGGAATCTGTCTGTCTGGATGCCTTCTGGAGGGAGGAGGGGGGGGGGGGGGGGGGGGGGAGGAAGGAAGGAAGGTGGGGGTGGGTGGCTTTGTTGTTTGCTGTGGTGCAGAAGATGCATTCATTTTCTAGCTATCTATTGTATCTAGAAATATTAGCTTTTTAGTGTTCCTTTTTGACCCTCTTAAGTGCCCTACAGTGGGACCTTGACTACGGGCGGACCCCCAGACACAGGCAATGTGAGCGCTGAGCTGTTCAGGACCAAAGGGGCTTATCACTGTCCTCCATTAGGGCTTTTACCCCCCTCCCCCCACATATGAAAGAGAGGAAGAGAGGGATGAGTGTGTTTGTATGTGTCAGCGATCCTACATGGTGGAGCAGGAGCCCACCAGAATGACTTTGGTGTGGAACCGTTCTACAGCAGAGAAAAGACTCCCTCTGAGTCCTGACTGAGACTCACAGTGGAACGGAAGAGGGGCAGACACACACACACAGGGGGTTTGTGTGCGTGTGAGTGTGTGTGTCGGGGGTTAAATGTGTGCTTTGTATGTTAATGTATCCATATTATTCACTCGGAGAACCAGAATAGGAAAGAGACAGTGACAGTTGAATGGCACTGTCTTTTCCCGAAATTAATGGAATTGGATGTGGGGCAGGGTCTGCATGTGTCCATGTGTGTGTGTGTGTGTGTGTGTGTGTGTGTGTCTGTGTGTCTGTGTGTGTGTGTGTGTGTGTGTGTGTGTCCGTGTGTGTGCGTCCGTGTGTGTGTTTGTGTGCGTGTCTGCGTCCAGAAATGAGCTGGATGTGACGTTCCAATTCAGCAGCGTATCCTATGGCTAAATGATTGGATTGACCTTATAGTGACTTGTTTTTTACCTTCATGTTGGATTCCCTTGGGGTTGCACCCCTCAGTATTTGTTCAGTTTCTCCGTTAGATTAGGACAGCACATGATGCTGCCATTGTTGTTGTTCCTCTTCTCTTTACCTTAAACAAGGCCCCCCATTTTGTTCCATCCCTTTTTCTTATCCATACCCCATCAAGCCAATCCAACCGTAAGCTTCTCCTCGTCAAACCACCGTGCACGTGATACATTCTCGGGTGATGTCTTCTCGGGGTTGAGTGCGCGGCCGCGGTGGCTGCATAATGAAACATCCTGAAGCCTGGTGGCTGCATAATGAAACATCCTATAGCCTGGTGGCTGCATAATGAAACATCCTATAGCCTGGTGGCTGCATAATGAAACATCCTATAGCCTGGTGGCTGCATAATGAAACATCCTATAGCCTGGTGGCTGCATAATGAAACATCCTATAGCCTGGTGGCTGCATAATGAAACATCCTGAAGCCTGGTGGCTGCATAATGAAACATCCTGAAGCCTGGTGGCTGCATAATGAAACACCCTGAAGCCTGGTGGCTGCATAATGAAACATCCTGAAGCCTGGTGGCTGCATAATGAAACATCCTGAAGCCTGGTGGCTGCATAATGAAACATCCTGAAGCCTGGTGGCTGCATAATGAAACATCCTGAAGCCTGGTGGCTGCATAATGAAACATCCTGAAGCCTGGTGGCTGCATAATGAAACATCCTGAAGCCTGGTGGCTGCATAATGAAACATCCTGAAGCCTGGTGGCTGCATAATGAAACATCCTGAAGCCTGGTGGCTGCATAATGAAACATCCTGAAGCCTGGTGGCTGCATAATGAAACATCCTGAAGCCTGGTGGCTGCATAATGAAACATCCTGAAGCCTGGTGGCTGCATAATGAAACATCCTGAAGCCTGGTGGCTGCATAATGAAACATCCTGTAGCCTGGTGGCTGCATAATGAAACATCCTTTAGCCTGGTGGCTGCATAATGAAACATCCTGAAGCCTGGTGGCTGCATAATGAAACATCCTGAAGCCTGGTGGCTGCATAATGAAACATCCTGAAGCCTGGTGGCTGCATAATGAAACATCCTGAAGCCTGGTGGCTGCATAATGAAACATCCTGAAGCCTGGTGGCTGCATAATGAAACATCCTGAAGCCTGGTGGCTGCATAATGAAACATCCTGAAGCCTGGTGGCTGCATAATGAAACATCCTATAGCCTGGTGGCTGCATAATGAAACATCCTGAAGCCTGGTGGCTGCATAATGTAACATCCTGAAGCCTGGTGGCTGCATAATGAAACATCCTGAAGCCTGGTGGCTGCATAATGAAACATCCTGAAGCCTGGTGGCTGCATAATGAAACATCCTGAAGCCTGGTGGCTGCATAATGAAACATCCTGAAGCCTGGTGGCTGCATAATGAAACATCCTGAAGCCTGGTGGCTGCATAATGAAACATCCTGAAGCCTGGTGGCTGCATAATGAAACATCCTGAAGCCTGGTGGCTGCATAATGAAACATCCTGAAGCCTGGTGGCTGCATAATGAAACATCCTGAAGCCTGGTGGCTGCATAATGAAACATCCTGAAGCCTGGTGGCTGCATAATGAAACATCCTGAAGCCTGGTGGCTGCATAATGAAACATCCTGAAGCCTGGTGGCTGCATAATGAAACATCCTGAAGCCTGGTGGCTGCATAATGAAACATCCTGAAGCCTGGTGGCTGCATAATGAAACATCCTGAAGCCTGGTGGCTGCATAATGAAACATCCTGAAGCCTGGTGGCTGCATAAT
Organism: Aplochiton taeniatus; assembly: GCA_017639675.1. NCBI lineage: Eukaryota > Metazoa > Chordata > Actinopteri > Galaxiiformes > Galaxiidae > Aplochiton > Aplochiton taeniatus. The sequence continues at coordinate 37,865,618 of CM030172.1, read as the reverse complement.
GAAACACCCTGAAGCCTGGTGGCTGCATAATGAAACATCCTGAAGCCTGGTGGCTGCATAATGAAACATCCTGAAGCCTGGTGGCTGCATAATGAAACATCCTGAAGCCTGGTGGCTGCATAATGAAACATCCTGAAGCCTGGTGGCTGCATAATGAAACATCCTGAAGCCTGGTGGCTGCATAATGAAACATCCTGAAGCCTGGTGGCTGCATAATGAAACATCCTGAAGCCTGGTGGCTGCATAATGAAACATCCTGAAGCCTGGTGGCTGCATAATGAAACATCCTGAAGCCTGGTGGCTGCATAATGAAACATCCTGAAGCCTGGTGGCTGCATAATGAAACATCCTGAAGCCTGGTGGCTGCATAATGAAACATCCTGAAGCCTGGTGGCTGCATAATGAAACATCCTGAAGCCTGGTGGCTGCATAATGAAACATCCTATAGCCTGGTGGCTGCATAATGAAACATCCTGAAGCCTGGTGGCTGCATAATGAAACATCCTGAAGCCTGGTGGCTGCATAATGAAACATCCTGAAGCCTGGTGGCTGCATAATGAAACATCCTGAAGCCTGGTGGCTGCATAATGAAACATCCTGAAGCCTGGTGGCTGCATAATGAAACATCCTGAAGCCTGGTGGCTGCATAATGAAACATCCTGAAGCCTGGTGGCTGCATAATGAAACATCCTATAGCCTGGTGGCTGCATAATGAAACATCCTGAAGCCTGGTGGCTGCATAATGAAACATCCTGAAGCCTGGTGGCTGCATAATGAAACATCCTGAAGCCTGGTGGCTGCATAATGAAACATCCTGAAGCCTGGTGGCTGCATAATGAAACATCCTGAAGCCTGGTGGCTGCATAATGAAACATCCTGAAGCCTGGTGGCTGCATAATGAAACATCCTGAAGCCTGGTGGCTGCATAATGAAACATCCTGAAGCCTGGTGGCTGCATAATGAAACATCCTGAAGCCTGGTGGCTGCATAATGAAACATCCTGAAGCCTGGTGGCTGCATAATGAAACATCCTGAAGCCTGGTGGCTGCATAATGAAACATCCTGAAGCCTGGTGGCTGCATAATGAAACATCCTGAAGCCTGGTGGCTGCATAATGAAACATCCTGAAGCCTGGTGGCTGCATAATGAAACATCCTGAAGCCTGGTGGCTGCATAATGAAACATCCTGAAGCCTGGTGGCTGCATAATGAAACATCCTGAAGCCTGGTGGCTGCATAATGAAACATCCTGAAGCCTGGTGGCTGCATAATGAAACATCCTATAGCCTGGTGGCTGCATAATGAAACATCCTGAAGCCTGGTGGCTGCATAATGAAACATCCTGAAGCCTGGTGGCTGCATAATGAAACATCCTGAAGCCTGGTGGCTGCATAATGAAACATCCTGAAGCCTGGTGGCTGCATAATGAAACATCCTGAAGCCTCGTGGCTGCATAATGAAACATCCTGAAGCCTGGTGGCTGTGGGAACTAAGTGCTTGTAATGTGCTGGTTGTAAAAGACGGGCTGGCACTGGTATGACAATGTTAGGACAGGAGAGATTCGAGTGTTCTAGATGGGATAGATTTGTGTCATTATTTATGCTGACCTCAGCCCCATTGGCAAGCTAAAGCTCTACAGTGGCTGCTGCAAGGTGTGCGTGTGTGTGCGTGTGTGCGTGTGTGTGTGTGTATGTGTGTGTGTGTGTGTGTGTGTGTGTGTGTGTGTGTGTGGTTGAGGGTGCAATAGAGAGAGCGAGGGTGGTTTTCTTAACTTCTGCTGTGCCATCCTCTGTTTTTTTTTTCTCGTCCTGTGTTTGTGTATTTTCCACAACAGGATCTCCAACTCCCAGCTCCTTGGTTAATTGGAGGGATGAGTCACACAGAAGGGAGATGTGAGCCACCTCCTCTGCACACGCACACACACACACACACACACACACACACACACACACACACACACACACACACACACACACACACACAGCCAATTGCTCGCCAAACAACAGGCCTCACAGCCCTGACACATATGTTCTGTAAAGACTCATCCAATCAATCTATATTCACTCAGCCTAATGAATACAGATGAATGATAACTGTTTACCTTGTTATGTGAAAGGTCAGATAGAGTGTGTTTGTGTGTGTGTGTGCGTGTGTGTGTGTGCGTGTGTTTGTGTGTGCGTGTGTGTGTTCAGAAGTGGTGTGCTGTGTGAGTGTGTGTGTGAATGCTTATGTTGACGTGATGTTCGTCAAATAAGCTCTCCCCCTCCCTCTGTGTGTGCACAATCTAATTCTGTCATTCCAAAGTTTGTGCCTCAGTCAACGGAGCTCATTTCCTCCAGCACCGCAAAGCTTTTTTCACAGTAATAGCGCATAGACGTTTAATTAAACTGCAGATGTAACAACTCTTTTGTGTTTTCGCTGGCAGCTCTCGTGTGTAGCAGATTATTATGGGGTGCAACATAGCCCCCGAAGGACCTATCATCACGATAATATTCTTCCACATTTACATAAAACAGTTCATTTTTGATTAGCTTCTCATCCACAGAGTTCGGCAGCTAAATATGGAGACCCCTCTGGGCCGTTAGATGATATTTAATCTTGATGAAGCTTTTTTTCAGTGCTCATATTTTTTTTATTCAAAGGAATGTCCGTGATGATGGCGATGGGCTTGGTGGGCTTCGTGGAGGGGAAACAGCCCCTGTCCGTTTTTCGTCTCTCTTGACGACGCTGTGTACCAACACAAGCCGCGAGTGTTTTCCCCACCACGCTTTGGGCTCGCTCCCGGCGTAGAGCCGAACAAAGCAGAACAGGTGCCGTCTCTTTGGTGGCAGCAGCAACAGAGTAGCATTTCCTCTGGTAGTTTTGGTTATGTGTAAATAGAGACTAAGGAGGCGAAACGACGAAGAACCTCAGGCTGCTGGTGCCAGGGCTGCTGCTGCGGTGGATTGGTACCGATGCGGTAAAAGGACGCTGCAAGGGCAGTTGGAGGAATCCAGAGAGTTGCAGTTCTATGTCAACGTTCGACCACTGGAGCCAATACCAATCCTTACTGGTTTAAACGGCAACTGACTCGGCAACAGGAAAAGTCAGAGCCTGGCCTGGCCTGGCATGCTTTTCCACAACTTTAAAGAAGCACCCTGGGAAAAAAACAGTTCTTTTTTCTTTAGTGTGTCGTGCCTACTTGGTTTGACTAGTAATGGAGAAGTTAGTTATGTATGCGGCTCCAAATGTGTCAAGAAGCACGCCGAGATTTACACCAAGGGAGGATTTTCTCCCCAGCGATTACAGACTTCTGTAAAAAAGACTAGTGAGTGACTAGCCTCTTTGTTATCTGTGACAGTCACGGCTGCACTGTAACGGAAGACGAAGAGACCTTTGTTCAAAGAGGGAGAGAGAAAGAGAAAGAGTTCAACAGGGAGTAAGCTAGAGAGAGAGAAGAGAGAGAGAGAGAGAGAGTGAGAGAGAGAGAGAGAGAGAGAGAGAGAGAGAGAGAGAGAGAGAGAAGTGTGTCTTTGTCTGTTGTAAAGATGCAAAGAACAGCAGAACAGTGGCGATAGTGGAAGGTTTCCCTCCACGGTAAAGCTGAGCTGCCCTCTGTATTCTGCTGAAGCATGCTTTTCCCTCCACCTAAGGGAACGGAACTGCTGAAGTTAGCAGTGAGGTGAAATGGACTACCGGAAAGAAACACACACACACACACAATATGTGCAGAAAATCACCCAGACGACTGTCACTTGCGTCACACCACTCACAACTCTGACTTTGTCAGCGTAAATCTCCCCCCCCCCCCCCCCCCCCCCCCCCTCCCCCAAAGCCCCCTTCCAGTGTGGTTCTCTGAAGGAGTCTGAGCTCTGGCCCTTTATTCCACCCACTGGAGCTAATCCCTTCCAGCCCCTCAGTGAGAGACTGGCCGGAGCGATAAGAGCTCCCAGGCACACTGCCGGGCCCAGACGCTTCATGGGCCTCACCCTGAAAGCCCCATGCTGCTGTTTCAGCCTGAACGAGGGGCCTGCCTCCTGCTCGACTACAGCACCCTTTCCAGGTTTAACGGGGTGGAGTGAAGTCCTGCAGCTCTTCAGTTCCATGACGTGGTGACGCCACATAGAAGAGGAGCCATGTTCGCAGAGCATCAAGACGTGGTGTTGTTTTCAGAGAAGTTGTAGAACAAAGAAAGATTTTCCTTTCGTATTTCTATTCACACGCCGCACGCACGCACGCACACACACACACACACACACACACGTGCGCGTTGTTTTGTTGTTGTGAGCTGGAGCCTCCGGGCCTGATCAGAGCTTATGCTCTCCCCGTTGAAGTGAAGGGAAAGTGTCGACGGCAGACATTCGTTTAGCAAAGGCTGGGGCGAGTATTCGGGGCTTATCAAAGTCAAAGTCAAAGTAGCTTTATTGTCAATTACTTCACATGTCGAGACATACAAAGGAATCGAAAAGACGTTTCCCACACTCTTGCGGTAAACATATAAAGTGCACATTCAAAACACACAGATAAGACATATATACTAAAGTTAAAAGATGGCCAATAAAATTATATATAAAAAAATGCAGAAATGTATAGTCTACAATGTATTGCTAGGGGTAGCAGCATATGTTACTGTAAGTTTGGTTGTAGTATGTATAAGTTATGTATTATCCACTTGTAGCTGGGGGGAGTGGATTATTCAAGCTTATGTCTTTGTTCTCCCTGGAGTCAGTTGGGGCCCGGGTGGCTGCTGTTGTTGTAAGCCAAGTGATCTAGCCGCAGACATCCATTATTTATAGTATGTATAGGGCGGTCTAATGTATGACTCTTTGGGGACGGTAAGCGCCGAGTGCTTTTTGCCGTGACACAACTCTGCAGTCACTCTGCAGACATTCTCACGCACGTTTAAAAACGTAATCTACTGTGTTTCTTCTTCTTATCATTTGTTTTGTGTTCTTTGTCGGCAGGAGGATAGACAGTGAAAGTCCTCTATCATCTTTGAGCAATCGTTGACCCGCCGTGTTGTTTTGTAGTTAGGAGCGGCTTTCTGCCTGGGTATCCGTTCCCAGCAGCAGCGCCCGCCCCCCCCCGCCCCCCCCCCCCCCCCCCCGTCCCCCGTTGTTCCAGTCTGGATGAGGGACGGCGTGACGGATCCAGCCCTGCTCTGAGTCAGCCCTGTGCCAGTGCAGATCTGGGACACGCTTTCTCGCCCCCACCATCTGCACGGACGGGCCCCTGCCACCCTGATTCCGAGTCAGTAGGACACGCAGAGAGAGAGAGAGAGAGAGAGAGAGAGAGAGAGGGAGGGAGGGAGAGGGAGAGGGAGGGAGGGAGAGACGTTGGCTGGTGCCAGGTCTATCCACCTCTGTCCGTTCTCCAGAGGGAGGGAGTTGGGGAGAAGGAGTTTTGTTCTATCTTTTTTTGTAGACGCCATTCCGTGTCCAGCACCTCTCTAGCGAGCCACAGCGCCGGGGATATGAAAGGTGACATGGACTCAACAGACACACACACACACATACACACATACACACCTCCCTCTCTCTCTCTCTCTCTACCCCCACCTCCCTCTCCTCCTCCTGTCTTTCTGTCCTCATCACACACCGGTTCTATTCCTGGCCCAAGCCAGACCCCCTCTCTCCCCCGGGACACAGACATTCTGTCACAGCGCGAACGCCCAGCCGCACAGACAGGTGCATTCAAATACATGACTGCTGCACGTGTGTGTACACTGACTGACGACGCACTGCAAAACAACAGACAGACAGACAGACAGACAGACAGACAGACAGACAGACAGACAGACAGACAGACAGACAGACATAGGCAGACAGACAGGCAGAAGATGCAGATGCCCCCCCCCCCAACACACTCACAGAGGAAGACTGAAGACGGACACTCACTCGTACGTCCACCTTGTCCTTCCCCATCCCTATGGGCCGCGGACACACAGGCTCTGTGCAAGCCTTTCAGCTCATCCTTCCCAAAGCTTCCAGTGCTTTCCTGGCCAGCGAGGGCATTATCCGCCAAGCCGCCGCCTGGAAAAGTAAATTTGTTCAGCTGCACACGCACCCTTTTAACACGACCCGAGTGCCCGGAGACCCTCGAGTGGGAACGCTCCACCGCTTCCTGCAACGGCAGCCATTTTGAAGGAGCGACCGCTGTCCAGCTTTAAAAGCGTGGGGGGGGGGAGGGGGGGGCGTCGAATGGGTTGCACAGATGATGGAGGTCTCTGAAGCATGAGATAGCCAGGCGGTGCGGTCAGGAGTGGAAACTTGAAGTGTTGCCTTTGAATGCCGTTGAGTTTGTCGACTGAAACACAAGGGACACCGGCGGACATAGTTAGCCCGGCATGTAGGCCATCCATGGAGAGCTACACCCGCTCGCTCTCTGCTACATGTGACTGGGTCCTAATGGGAGAAAGATGTACAGCCCGCACTCGAGAGACAGATCCGACCTCACGCCGTCAGAAAAGCGACCCGTTCCTGATTTGCGACTCTCGATTGTTTTTAAAGCAAAGAGAGGGAGACCATTTTTAGGGAAGCTAGTTTTAGGCACCTGTGTTGCGGCCGGTAAGGGGTTTTAGCATCATGTTTAAAAAACCAAGACAATCTCTTATCATTTCACAACTCTCTTAGTGTTTTTCTGTATATTTTGGGTCCTATCTTCCTAGTCACCTTTGGTGGACTCTATCATGCTGCAGTGTTCCCTCTATGTACAGTGTACTGTACTGGAACATAGGAGGCCACAGCAGCCATCGCTCATAATGGCTGCCCTGTTGCTGTGGCTGTTTCACAGATCAAACTGTGATCAAAGACGGGTGGATAGACAGGCAGACGGTAAGACCGGTGGATAGACAGGCAGACAGTAAGACAGGTGGATAAACAGACAGACCGTAAGACAGGTGGATAGACATGCAGACAGTAAGACAGGTGGATAGACAGGCAGACAATAAGACAGGTGGATAGACAGGCAGACCGTAAGACAGGTGGATAGACAGGCAGACAGTAAGACAGGTGGATAGATAGGCAGACAGTAAGACAGGTGGATAGACAGGTAGATGGAGGAGCAGACAAGCAGAGGGAGAGTGTGTCCAATGTCATCCGAGACAACCGGACAACTTGAGAGTCTCCCCTATGAACTATGAGTGCTGATGAAGGTTACATGTCTTCTCCTTCTTCTCTCTACATACTCTCCCCTTTCCCATTAATCGCACCGATAGGGACACTCACGATAGGGACGAAAACATCCGCATGCAGGCACATACACACACACACACACAGCCCCACACACACACATACACATGCACACACCGACTGACGGTGATTGGTAGGCAGAAAGGATTGTGAGCACTTGTGTGCCTCTGCACATGTGAGTGCCTACACACCAACACACACCAGGCTTATCTTATCTTTTGTTGAGGATTGATTGCTCCACACGCTCACACTAACACACACACACACACACACACACACACACACACACACACATACACACACACACATTAGATTAGATTAGATCCATCTTTATTGTCATTGCACAGAGTACAGGTACTGAGACAACAATACAGTACCGTGCTGCGGTGCAGTGCCTCGTCGCTGCTTGCGTCACTCTGTCGCTGTCAGGGGAATATCACATCTTCCTCACTGGGCCCCTGTTTGCGCACGTGTGTGTGTGTGTGTGTGTGTGTGTGTGTGTGTGTGTGTGTGTGTGTGTGTGTGTGTGTGTGTCAGTCAGTGTTTGAGAGAGTACTTGCGCATGTGTGTATAGACAATGTATACATAAACATGTATGTGCATGTACGCATGTTGACAGTACGTATGTTACCTCCAAGTAAACGAATGAAAACGAATGATTTTTACAACTTCCTCTCTTAAGTCACAGTTTGGGTCCGACTGTGTTCATATCCAGTAGGGAGACACACGCACATAAGGGAGGGTGTGGGCACTGGGAAGGTGTGGATACTGAGAGAGTGTGAGTACTGGGAGGGTGTGGGGTGTGGGTTCTGGGCGGGTGTGGGCACTGGGTGGTTGTGGGTACTGAGAGGGTGTGGGTTCTGAGAGGGTGTGGGATCTGGGAGGGTGTGGGTACTGAGAGGGAGTGGGTACTGAGAGGGTGTGGGTTCTGTGAGGGTGTGGGATCTGGGAGGGTGTGGGTACTGAGAGGGAGTGGGTACTGAGAGGGTGTGGGTACTGAGAGGGTGTGGGTTCTGTGAGGGTGTGGGATCTGGGAGGGTGTGGGTACTGAGAGGG
>CM030172.1:37847394-37849894 GCA_017639675.1 Aplochiton taeniatus | reverse complement strand
TTGTTTGTGGCGGACAGAGATGAGTTAATCTTAATGTGAGTGTGTTGTGTATGTGTGTGTGTGTGCGTGTGTGTGTGTGTGTGTGTGTGTGTGTGTCTCTGTCCACCTATGTGGACTGCACCTCGAGGAATGATACGTCCAGCGTATAGCACAAGCTGGACGCGGTGTTCCACCTTGAACGGAAACCTTTTTTTCCCCTGGACTCCTTTCCCGCCTCCCGGGTCGCTCCTGTTTGGCCTCTGCACGTCCCAAGGAAGACACTCGGGGAGACGGTTTGCTTTGTCCTGAGATGACCTTTGAACCCTGCCACCGCTCCCCTTGGCCCAACGAGCTTATCCCGATCCCGGCTCTTTTGCCTTTGGTCTTATTCTGTGAAGGGAAAGGCGAACTGCGAAGCACACTCACGCACACACACACACACACACACACACACACACACACACACACACACACACACACACACAGAGAGACAGAGAACAAATGCACTCACACAATGTGGACAAACGCCTCGCCCCGTTTGATGAAGCCTCATCCTTTCTTCCCTGCGCTATCCTTTCTTTTTGTGTCCTTTCTCTTTCTTCCCGATCGATAAGTAGCCGCTGTCCGCTTCCCTCCGCTGCTCCTCGTGCTCCTGCCAATCCCAGTGGAAGGGAATGTCAATAGCTTTAAGCACACTCAAGTGCGCACGCACACACACACACACCAACACACACATGATAAGCACACACACACACACAAACACATGACAAGCACACCCTCACACACACACGGCCAGTCAGACCAAGTCGATCTGTCTTGTGTGTGTGGTGTATCCGATTGATCAGTGTTTCCCAGTCAGGCAATTTGAAACGAGAAAAAATAAGGGCGTTTTGTTCAACTCCTGCCGCTGAGCGAGATACTGTAGATAAATAGGCAATTTTTCTTTGTGTCAAACGCAAGCGCACAAACACACAGAGACAGACATGATCACCCACACGCATACACGCACGGAGCCACAGAGCCACTCAGAGATACAGACTTCCGCGCACACACACACACACACACACACACACACACACACACACACACACACACACTCCCCACTACTATCGTGGCCAGCAGTCTCTTCCTGTGGTCACCCTGTGCTCTACAGCAGCCGTCAGAGACCCGGGTAATTACGTCTGTGACATTTTCCCCCTGACCCTCTCTTGGAATTGATAATGTCCTCCAGATTGACCTGTGACCCCCGTCGGCCATCCGGCCCCTACACTGCCTGTCACAAAGTACTTCCTTGAAGGACACCCTCCCCCCCCTCAGGTCTGCAACATCTGCTACCTGCAGCTCTCTCAGCTCCCATGATCTTGTCTGGCAGGGGATGAAGATGTATTGCATGTGTATTACCGCAAACACACACACACGCACACACTTCCATATACACACAGACCATATGCCTCATTGCTATAGGCCCTGTTTTCTGTCTCATATCCAGCCCCCCCCCATAATGGCACCGCTGCACTCCCTCTTCATTCCAGTACACGAGGGGAGGGGGGTTACAGGAGACGTCATGTCGCATAGAAAACACCTGCAGAGACCATGGCTAAATGCTGACATGTTTTATAAGGGAGAGAGAGAGAGAGAGAGAGAGAGAGAGAGAGAGAGAGAGAGAGAGAGAGAGAGAGAGCGAGCGAGCGAGCGAGCGAGAGAGAGAGACCTCTTTCCCTTTCTTCTCTCTTTCTCCCTGACATTTATTGTAGTTTTAAGCCAAACGAATGTGAGAGGAACCGTACCCCTCAGGCCTGGCATACGGTCCCTGCCTGAATATCAGACTTTCTGATGTAGATATGCAGGTGGACCATGACCAGAGACAATATATCATTAATTTAATATAAAATAAGCCACGATATAAAAGGGTCAATATTTGAGAGGAGCTGTGTCTGAGACAGAAGGGTAGTTCTTCATCCACAGCCAGTGAGGCTGTGCTGCCTTTGTCTAGCTGACGGTTTTTATATGCCTTTTTACGACTCAATTAATAAAAGCCATTTTTATGGCCACCATATCCATAATTCAAACTGTCCACCTGATATTTATTTTTAATATGTTTTTTTTCTTCCCACACCACACGTTCACTTTCTCCCCGCCTTTTCTCTCGTTCTGTCGTTCCCCGGTAGTCTTTCCTAGTGGGGAAGAGAGGGCCCTGGGCCTATCCCCTCTCACGCCATCCATCTTACGCCCTCTGGACAATAACCTGTCTTTTCCCTCCATGGAGTGGAATGCTTATCCCCTCCTATTTACTCTTTGTAATCTAGAAACTTCGAAACAACTCGATGTTTAATCCGACTGAGTGTCCCCATATAACTCTAGGTGTCTCTTCAAACTGAGTGTCCCCATATAACTCTAGGTGTCTCTTCAAACTGAGTGTCCCCATATAACTCTAGGTGTCTCTTCAAACTGAGTGTCCCCATATAACTCTAGGTGTCTCTTCAAACTGAGTGTCCCCATATAACTCTAGGTGTCTCTTCAA
>CM030172.1:37834894-37839894 GCA_017639675.1 Aplochiton taeniatus | reverse complement strand
TCTTTCTTTCTTTCTTTCTTTCTTTCTTTCTTTCTCTCTCTCTCTCTCTCTCTCTCTCTCTCTCTCTCTCTCTCTCTCTCTCTCTCTCTCTCTCTCTCTCTCTCCCTGTAGATGCTGGAGCCCAAAGGGGACTCCCCGCCCTGTGATCTGGGTGGAGCCCTCCTAGGAGGAGGAGTGGGCCTGCCTCTGCCCCCGCGGGGCTCCGAGGGCGAGGACAGCAGCCCCTGCTACCCCTCCAGCCCCTCCGAGCCCCTCACCCTGGGCAGCCCGCACCCCTCCGAGCCCCTCACCCCCCTGGAGGAGGCCGGCACCCCGCTGGGGGGCTCCGAGGACGGCCACCCGGTGCCCCCCACGCCCCCGCCCTCCACCGAGGGGGAGGACGCCAAGAGCCTGGAGGACGCGGAGCCCGAGGGGTGGAGGCGCCCGGAGCCGCAGGAGGAGGAAGAGGAGAGGAGGAGCAGCGCCGGCCCGGGGAGCGAGGCGGAGCCGGAGGGAGGCGAGTCCCCCGCGGCCCCGGCCCGCGACGACGACGCCGCCTCCGAGCCGGCCGACCCCAACGTCCCGCCCTCCTCCTCCTCCTCCTCCTTCGTCATCCCCGAACTCCGGCTAGACCGCTCCTTCAGCGCCGACGCCCTCTCCTCCCCGGACACGGACGAGGAGTACGACGATGACGACGACGACGACGACGACGACGACGACGAGGAGGAGGAGGAGGACAGCGACGAGGCCTACCTGCAGCGCGGCGACAGCGGCAAGCGGCGCAGCATGGTGGAGACCAGCGCCGCCGCCTGCGAGAAGCACGGGGGGGGGCGGGGGCGGCGGCGGGGGGCTGAGCGTGCAGAACTCGCTGCGCCGCCGCACCCACAGCGAGGGCAGCCTGCTGCAGGACCCGCGCACCTCCTGCTTCGCCTCGGACAACGCCATCCACTGCCTGGAGGCGGGCGGGGGCGGCGCGCACCAGGGCGGCTGGACGCTGCCCTCGCCCAAGACGCTGAAGAAGGAGCTGACCAAGAACGGGGGCTCCATGCACCAGCTCTGCATGCTGTTCTCCGGGAGGAAGGTGAGGGAGGCGGACCAACACGCCGTGAACACACACACACACACACACACACACACACACACACACACACACACACACACACACACACAGACACTCAGACACACACACACACACACACCACACACATCAGCACAGACACTCAGGCACACACAATGTGCCCGAGAGAAACGAATAGCATGTGATGGACCACACACACACACACACACGGTTATATGTATATATATATATATATATATATTTATATGTACTTATATATCTATCTATATCTATCTGTCTTACTAACATTACTAACAGTCCATCCCGTGATGTTCTAGGATTCCCCATTCCAAATCTACCAAACATCACAGAGGATTCCTGTCTTTTGCGCTTCATGCATCCAGTTACACAGTTTATTAGTCAGAGATAAGGAAAATAAAGGGAGGTTTTGTAGACGGACGCCGAGGTCTGCGCGGAACACACTCATACACGATAGCTCATGATCACACACACACACACGCACACACACACACACACACACACACACACACGCACACACACACACACACACTGACACAGTCACATGTGTAGTAAATTGTATTTATTGGCTCAGCCACACTGTAAGGATTGAGAGAAGCTTCATCTCCACTTTTTCTGAGTCATGCAGGCCTCTTGTCCAGGGATTGGGCTCCACCAAGTGGTCACAGGGAGAAAGTGGCAAATGCAGCTGCACACGGCATTGACCAGCACTTAAACCTTGATCAACAAAATGTAGTGTCAGGTTGAAGTCAAAGGGAGTGACGGTTAAATTGATGGGTTGAGCACTACGATCAGTACGTTGGAAAACACAACCGAATTGACATCTGACATCTAACTGATGTGATATTATTGGACATAGCTCAACGGTAGGCCAGACAAAAGGAAACGCTGTAGTTTTCCTCCTAACTGCAAAGCCGTTGCTGGGAGTCTCTTCCCTTCACAAAAATTCCAAATCGTACTTCGATGGTGTAGTTGCCCCTGTTCTCCACCAGAGGGCCGTGTAGATCTGTTGTGCTTTTCTAAGCTGACCTGCCTGTGTCCATACAGTGTTATCGTAAAGTGAGGCTAAGTGGATTTCAAAGTTGACATCGGCAGTCATTTTAAATACTGTTTGTACTCCTTGAACTCCTCTCTACCGAATACGTTTCATTTTGTTCATTTTATAGTTCCTCCATTTAAGATTTGATTCCTGGCAGACAGCATGGTATGACATGACGGAGGTGCCAAATTTGGCCACCACTGCTTGTGTGAGATTTGAACCCTGATCCTATTCTGTATCAACAGCAGTGGCACAGTGGGCTGACCCCGCACTCTGTCTTTAAAATTCATGGTTAGAGAGTTGAACAACAGCAGAGAGCTGACGGTTTGTCGGTTCTACAATCGTTCTAAAGGTCAAAGTGGCATCTTGCCCAAAGCCCTTTTTACTCGCAAACCTTCCAGTTTTGGGGTACTAATGTTTTTCTTTGGGATAACTCTCACAGACCAAGGCATCAAGTGGTAAGAGAGAGAGAGAGAGAGAGAGAGAGAGAGAGAGAGAGAGAGAGAGAGAGAGAGATGTATAGGGACAGAGAAGGAGAGAGGAAGAGGTAGAGTGAGAGAAAGGGACAGATGGAGAGAATGGAGAGAGAGCGAGGGGAAGACGGAGGGAAAGAACGGGAGCCCCCCTCTTGTCCATGCCTCCAGTCAGTCAGCCGTGCGGTAGTGGTTCAGGAAGGACGACAGGCAGCCTTAAATGGCAGTGTAGCGGGAGAGAGAGAGGAGGGGAGGGGACGGATGGGGGGGAAGAGACAAAGGGAGGGGGAGCCAGAGCAAAACAACGTAAAAAAGAGAGAGAGAGGTGAGGGGGGGGAGGAAGAGATAGAGAAAATAAAACGAGAGTGTCTGCTTATGGTGGTTGTGGTGGGGAGGGGGGGGGGCAGTCGTAAAGGGAAAAAGATAGGGAGAGTGAAAGACGGAGGGAGGGAGGGAGGGCTGTAGGAATAATGGAGGCAGGCTGATGGGACTACCTATTGGCTTGGACACGGTCCAGCTCTCCTGCCCTCCTGGGTTTCCATTATTTAAAATGACCTGTCAACCCCCACTCACAGTGGATCTGGGACCGTCTCCAGGGCTGGAGAGCACCACGGGAAGGTCGTCTGTGACGGTTGAAAAGTGTGTGTGTGTGTGTGTGAGAGAGAGAGAGCGTGTATGCTTGAGTGTTTGATTGTGTGTTTCTAGGTTTTTATCTAGATACTTTTACTGGGAGCCATTGAAAGCTTAAAGGCTACATGTCACACCCGCACACACACACACACACACACACACACACACACACACACACACACACACACTCTCACATACACATACACACACACACACACATACATGCCATGTGCACGTACCATCCAAATGGACCATAGACAAATTCAAGACAAGACGGACACACACATTCATAAATTCTTGGTAAAGCAACACAATTCATGTTGCACAGAAAAACACACTGTTACATGCAACATACACACTTGGACCATGGCCCCTGCAACTTGCAAACACACACACACACACACACACACACATACACACACACACACACACACACACACACACTGTCTACACTGCCCAACACGTGGGCTCGGAGGTCAAAGGCAACTTGGTTGTCTTGTTTTTACTTCAGGTAGCAGCCATCTCTCACCATTGTGGGCACATGAAGGACAATCTGCACAGTGTACAGTGTTATTGAAAACAGATGCTAGTAGTCCAACTCTTCCCAGAATGCCTACATTTCCCTTCAGCATATTAATAGAAATAGTTTTTTTTGTATGGACATACTGCTAGCTACAAACATGAAGGATTATGTATTCAGGTTTACAATACTGGACATACATGATGATACAATGCATACAGTGCAGGTGAAAAGTTCTCATTAGTTTCCCCACCATTAGAGGAATAGGGGAATGTGGGTAATATAGTCCATAAATAAATCTCCTCACCTAAAGTGGCCGTCACCTTTATTTACTTTGGTAAACGTACATCCCCTCCTCTCCCCTCCTCTCCTCTCCCCTCCTCTCCTCTCCTCTTCTCTCCTCTCCTCTCCTCTCCTCTCCTCTCCTCTCCTCTCCTCTCCTCTCCTCTCCTCTCCTCTGTTAATGCTATCCTGTCCAGCAGGCTTTAATTTACTCTGCCTGGCCCTTGTTTCTTTCCACTCTGCTCTTCTTTCTCTGGTTGGATGCCTCTAGTGCCCCATCGTCATGACAAGAAACAGAGGGAAAAGGAGAAAGAGAAAGGTTAAGTGAGAGACAGAGTTCGTGTTTGAATAAGAAGAACAAAAGAAATATAGCCTAAAAAAGCAAAGAAGGAAGGAACTAAACAAGCAAGCAAGCAGTGAAGGAAGGTAGAGAGGAAGGACAGCAGGAACAAATCGTATAAGAAAGGATAGGTGAAAAGAAGGACGGAAGGAACTAAAGATAAGGAAATCAACAGAAACAAAAAGTAACAAAAAGCAGACATCTGACGTCAGAGAACTGGCCTCTTACTGACGCCCCTGACCCTGCCGGCCAGTGAGGGATAAATCACTCGTACATCGTCTTCTCCTTCTTCCCTCGACCCCCCCACCCCTCCATGAACCATTCGTCCGGTACACCCCATCCTGCTCCCTCCTATAACACGGCAAAGCTGCGGTGCCTCTCCTCCTGTAGACCCCCACCCTACACCCCACCCCCTCCACCCCCACCCCCACCCTCTTATGCCTGCCTAAACCACCGCACAAGGCTCTGGACCCCCCCCCCCCTACTATCAGGACAGGAAGAGGAGCAGGTGGGCAGTAGTGTGCCCCAGACAGGTGCTCAGCCACAGTACCCAGCACCAGTCCAGTAGGTGGGGCAAAGCTGTTCGTCATGGTCTACATCTTTTTTTGGGAAGCCTGATGAATGGATGTAACCTTAGTGGC
>CM030172.1:37822394-37829894 GCA_017639675.1 Aplochiton taeniatus | reverse complement strand
TTAAGGCTACTTCTCTTTATTAAGTGACGCTGTGGCACAATGACAATAAGAAACCGAGACCAAACACAGAACTGTAAACTACACGTTGACGAACTGAACCGAAGAAAAGGCTTAGGCTGTAAACCTTTCAAAAGTCTTAGTAGAGCCTTGACTAAACCTAACTACAGAAAGGGCCTGTTTAAAGATCTGCGCCCCCCCCCCCCAAAAAAAAAATTAAACAGCACTATGCTTTTTGCTGTGAAGTGTAAATAAAAGGTTGCAAAGCGTTCTGATCTCAGTTCGGTGTGTGCAGCGTTCGGACATGCGCCAATCACTGTGAGCAGCCATAGTTCCGATTATGAGATCGAGATTTGAAAGGGATGTCCTTGCCAGAATATTGTTTGAGGCCACTTTTGCACCAAGCTAGCCCTTTCCCAGCACAATTCATTTTTCCTATTGCCCTCCATGCTGTGTGTGTGTGTGTGTGTGTGTGTGTGTGTGTGTGTGTGGACGTCAGCAGGCGAAGGAGGACGCGCGGTGTCCACAACGAGAGCAGCCCTACGACACACACACCCTGTTGTCTGCCCCCTGTAAGAGAAACTCCAGAGGGCCTGGTGATGTTTCCTAGCCCCAGCGCGCGTCTCTCTGTGTGTGTTTGTGTTTGCTCTGCGTTTGTGTCTCTGTTACCATAGCAGTGTTTTGGCAAGCCGCAGTGTATTCTAACACTATGAAGAGCCACTGACACGCGCGCTTCTGGGTCCATGAAACGGACAGTTGGAGCAGGAATGCAGCCGCATGTTCCGACGCAAGCGGCCCCCACCGCTCTGCGCACAAACGGTGCGGGGGGACCGTTCCTGGGGAGTGTTGTTCTCTCCGTCACGCGTGGAGCTACGTCCATGGTGTGTTGTGTTTGTTCCATGGTCTCCTCAAATCAGCTCCCTTTGTTCTCCGTGGTCATTTGTTTTTCCCGTCCGTCCATCCCGCTCCCAACGTCTCTCTCTCTCTCTCTCTATCAATCTCTCTCTCTCTCTCTCTCTCTCTCTCTCTCTCTCTCTCTCTCTCTCTCCCTCTCCCTCCCTCCCTCCCTCCCTCTCCCTCTATCTCTATCTCCTTCCCCAGGACATCTTGTTCCCCTGACCCTGTGTTTTTTCTTTGCCTCGACCATCCCCTCCCTTGGTGGCAGCTCCGTCCCACAGACTCGTGCACACGTGTGTGCGTCCCTGTGAGGGCTCGCCCCCGGGGGAGCGGACCACATCTCTGGCACGGGCCAGGGGAACACAGAGCTCCCCCATTGTCTCTGCAGGAGGATCCCTTTTTAGTTCCAGTTGCAGAACGCACTCTGACACTCACACACAAACTCACGCACACACGTACGGCAAGGTCCACGCGTCTGCTGCCGAGTGGCCCCTGCTCAGGGCTCCGAACCGGGGCCAGAGCCTGAATAGTAGATAACAAAAGGTCCCCTATATGGACGTTAAGAGGCAGTCAAACCATATGTGGCAGCTGGTTTCAGTCCGCTTTTCAAGGCCAATTATTTTGTCGAGGTTGAAATGAGGCTTTCCAAACTGAAGTGCCCTTTAGCTCATGGAGGGTCATGTTGACCTACTTCTTTAAAAATGGGCGAGACTCGAGCGACTGGGGATGCTACCTCTCCCCATGGACGCCATCGTTGTCCCCTCAATGCCGCCTCTGTGTCCGTCCTAATCTCCCTCTCTATCTTTATCCACTCTCGCTCGCCCTAAAAATAAAGCCACGACTTTATTGAATTGCCGAATACCCAGTGCGGACCTTTGTTTTTGCTTCGGAATCAAAGTCCTCGCCAAAGGTCTGTTGAAAGGGAGTTTTGTTTGGCATCATGTGACAGCACTCAAGCGTTGCAGTATTTAAACGGAATGAATGTGCAACGTGGATATGGACATGGCATGCAGGGCTTTGGTCCGAAGCCAACCGCGTTTTTAGTTTGGTCTGATGCTTTATGGGGGATTTTGAAAGACCTGGGAAGCCGGACCTTAGAGTGTAACAGTTCCTGTCAGCTTGTCAAGAGTTTCTCTGGTCTTGGCTAACCAGAGCTTGGCCACAAATGAAGCACTGCTGCTTTGAAAAGAGTAAGTTGGTGTCAATATTGTCAATGCATTTAAAAAGAAGAGATTTCACAGTAGTTATGATGAAATGCACGTGTTGTTGTTTAATTTGTAGTTCTAAGTTCCCCTATTATCGTCGCCTTCAGCCAATCACCTCAGAGCAGGAAGTCTGGTCGGCGAATGGCAGTGAAGCTGCGAACGCCCCCCACACTCTCCATGACGACTAGCTGTTGTTTACCTCCACGGAGGGCTGGTACAGTGACCTCAGGTGACCCTAGCACGACCCCAGCATATCTCTCGCCCCCTCGCCCCCACCGTTTGGTTCATTCGCACCGTCCCTCGACCGATCCTCGCCCCCCTTCCCCTCCTCCTCCCACTCCCACCTTTCGACACCTCTCCCTCCTCCTTCCATACCTCTCTCTCCTTCACCGGGCCGTTGTGCTATCACCTTCCCTGACAGGTGACCGTTGCTCTGGCAGAATCCCCCCCTAGTCAACACGGCGAGGCCAGACCGTGACCCGTTCCGTTCGCCCGTCTCCGACCCTCTGGCCCAGGTATTTCTCAGCAGCCCCGGACAGGCCGGAGGACAAATGGACATAACCTTGAGAGGTTGATCCCTGTGGCCAATAATAGGCCAGAGGGAAAAGCGCCGGGGTCTTTGGAAACAACCTCCCACCTCTCGTCCCTAGCATCCCTGTTAAGAACAGGGCCCGTCCACACAACCATGCAAGACAGCTGGCAGGAATTCCAAAGGCTGTGGCCCCGAGATTCCTGCACCCAAACCGGGCCTCGGGGAAGGCTTTGGGGAATGTCCACAAAGTGCGGACGCGCGATGACCCATGTGGTTTTGAGAATGTTTTTTTTGGGGGGGGGGGGTTCAAGGCGGAGCTATTGTTCCGTACTGTTGTTCCTGCTTTGAGACGGGAATGAGTTTGTCAAACAGGAAGCAGCCGTCTCCCGGTGGCGCTGAATAACAGCAGGAAAGGGCTGGACAGCCGCTGATTAAACGGAGGCATTCGTGCACACATCCGAACGACAGCGCGTACTGTACATGGTCATGTCACACACACTCAAAGCCATTGTTTGTCTCTCTCCTCCTGCCGTTCTTTCTTTAAAAAACGCATACTCTGCACTTTTCCAAGCCCCTGGACTTGTGAGTTTTGAGAGAGGAAAGGGTCTGTTTCCTGACTCTAGCCCGTGGGGTTGGCTTCCATGGCTAACTCAAGACTTCAGCCAGGGAGTGGGTCCTTATCCAACTTTCAAAACAATGGGAGGCATTTTCTTGCCTACATCACGGATCTATAAAAAACCTAGAAGAGGCAAGGTGTTGCTGTTCCATGTCTCATGGAGCTGACATCCGGCACCAGAACAACATCAAAAGTTGCACCTGTTCACCGTTACAGGTTATCATTTTTTTGCTCCAAAATAGGCCGTATCGTTGGACCCTAACGCCGCTGCTCTCTGGCTCTTGAAAATCGTGGAAAATACCGGGCCGTATGACTTCCAAACGTTTGAAGTGTGTCGCTCACCAACTGAAGCCGTTGGGCTGACGTGGAGGCGTGTAAGTGGTTTAGGTCTGCGTGTTCAGGTTTAGTCTCGTGGTTTTGATTCCATCCGTCGCACAGTTTTTCCATCAAAACAAAGCCTCCCCCTAACAGCAGGCACTCTGCCCTTCATCAAGCCTGCTCCTCTGTCTCCCTCCGTTTCCGAGCCTGCTCTCTCTCTCTCTCTCTCTCTCTCTCTCTCTCTCTCTCTCTCTCTCTCTCTCTCTCTCTCTCTCTCTCTCTCTCTCTCTCTCTCTCTGGCCCCAGGGAGAGCTACGGAGGCCGCTGGCTTCTGTCACTTGACCCCTTTACTGCTTGACCTCATTGTCCCATTTAACTTCTCATTTCTCTCTCTCTCTCTCTCTCTCTCTCTCTCTCTCTCTCTCTCTCTCTCTCTCTCTCTCTCTCTCTCTCTCTCTCTCTCTCTCTTTCCCTCTCTTTCATAGACATGCACACACAGGGCCACACAATGCAAGGAAGGCCGCTACAATACAATGGTCCGATTCTGACCCAAGCCCGGCTAAATCAAGCGAGAGGGAAGTCACAGAGGGCCGTCCCCCTGGAAGAAAAACCATCTGGTGTGTCCGTGCTGGGCATTGTCCGGGCGCCGGACCCGGAAGCTGTTTCTGGTAGAGGGAACCCAAAAAAGGTGGCGGGGGTGAAGGGGAGGTGGAATGAAAGAAAGGGATGAAAGAAAGGAAGGAAGCGAGCAGCCCCCGGGGGATGTGTAATTAAGGAGAGGCAGCCGGAGAGAGGCCAGGTTAAACACACCCACACACAGACACATGCAAACACACACACACACACACAGACACACACACACACACACACACACACACACACACACACACACACACACACCACCACCACCACGAAGGCCGCAGGGGAAATACCTCACCCCACCGTTGGCTGGGCTTGACAGGCCCTCTCGTTCCTTCAGCATTGTGTGTGTTTTAAGTTCCTTCTCAGAGGCCGTCTGTGTGTCAGGTAGCTTTGTTTAGGCTGGGCCTACCCCATGGCATTTTAGGAATACAGTATGGACGTGTATGATCCATATTTACGGTACACTTTTTTTGTTTCTGATGGTATGGCCACTAGTTCTAGGTTTGAATGCTTCATTTGGATGCTCTGCAGTTCGTTATCGATGGGGCTGTGGGCCAACATGCTTCGGCGAACGTGTGCACGTGCCCCTGAATGTTTCAATGCCTCATCAGCCGTGGTGTGCATGCACGGGTGCTCAGGATGTCTGTCCGTGTGTCCGGGCACACGTGAGGCCTCCTGTGGATGTTTTCTATACCAACCAGTGCACCCCCGTTCTGCTGAACGCATACATACGAGGCTTCCTCCAGTCACCTTATCAGCTACACACACATACAGTACATGGCCTCAGACCACTCCTCTCTCACTGTGTGTGTGTGTGTGTGTGTGTGTGTGTGTGTGTGTGTGTGTGTGTGTGTGTGTGTGTGTGTGTGTGAGAGACTTGGTGTGTAAGGAGTTTTGGGTTAGATGTAGTCGTCAAAAGACGAAAGAATGCAGAGAAGCGTGAAGAAGGAGGAAGGAGAGGGGAAAAGAAGGGAGGTGGGGAGGGATAGGGAGGAGGAAGGGGGTCTTAAGAAACTGGAGCCTTTCCAGAATGTTTTTATTTGGAGGGGGCGGGGGGAGGGGGGGGGCTTGCTAGTTAAACGCCCGACGTGTCACCTGTTTTTGATTTGCCTCTCCTAAGTCTGTCAGACCGCAAGGTTTTCTTTTACTGGGGCGATTAGCTCCTCCAGACCCAGGCTCTGATCCAAGGCCCTGTCATAGGGCAGAGGTTGTTTTATGGGATGGCCTAGTCCTTCCCTACAGGCTGAACTGCAAATACCTCTGTACCTGCAGCTGAGGAGAGAGCATTGTTGTGTGGTATCGTCATGCTCGCCCGCTGTTGGCCGATACACGGGCGAGGTCCCTCAGACACAGCCAGGCAGAAAGAAGAAAAACGAAAGGCTGGAAACGGAAACGGAAACACTTCTCCGGGCTGGAGGAGGAGGGAGGGGAACCACAAAGGAAACATGACAATAACTTGCTCCTCCGGCTCCTCGGAGCAAGGCCGTCTCCCTTATCTTTCCCTCTTTGAGTACGGTGGAGCAGCAGCACAGCAGACAGACGCTT
Organism: Aplochiton taeniatus; assembly: GCA_017639675.1. Classification (NCBI taxonomy): domain Eukaryota; kingdom Metazoa; phylum Chordata; class Actinopteri; order Galaxiiformes; family Galaxiidae; genus Aplochiton; species Aplochiton taeniatus. Next base: position 37,824,142 of record CM030172.1, on the reverse strand, counting down.
GTGTCCGGACGACTTTATCTGCATGGCCTCACGTTGGTGCACGGCATCCTATCAAGGCTCCACTGGCCTCGGTGTGGTAGGAGGCCTCCCTCTGCAGCGTCACCCTAGCCTCTCTGGGATGTTTGCCGGAAGCGTAGCCTGTGTCTATGAAACGGGAGAGAAGGACTGTTTCCCCAAGGCCTCTGAAAGGCTTTTAAGAGAGAGAGAGGGGGGGGGGGGGGTTACAAGGGCCAGGTATGAATCAATGGCACCAGGTGTCGAGTGGTTTCTTGCTAAAGGGGAGAGGGGGGAGGGGTTGGGGGTTAAGAGCTGAAACCTCCCTTTGATCAACTTCCTCTTTGGAACGAGAGAGAGACAAAAAACAGAGGCAGAGAGAGAGAGGAGTAGAGAGAGTGAAGCAGAGAGAGAAGCAGAGAGAGAGGAGCAGAGAGTGAGGAGTAGAGAGAGGAGCAGAGAGAGAGGAGCAGAGAGAGGAGCAAAGAGAGGAGCAGAGAGAGAGAGAGGAGTAGAGAGAGGAGCAGAGAGAGGAACAGAGAGAGAGGAGCAGAGAGAGAGGAGCAGAGAGAGAGGAGCAAAGAGAGGAGCAGAGAGAGGAGCAGAGAGAGGAGCAGAGAGAGGAGCAGAGAGAGAGGAGCAGAGAGAGAGGAGCAGAGAGAGAGGAGCAGAGAGAGAGGAGCAAAGAGAGGAGCAGAGAGAGGAGCAGAGAGAGGAGCAGAGAGAGAGGAGTAGAGAGAGGAGCAGAGAGAGAGGAGCAGAGAGAGGAGCAGAGAGAGAGGAACAGAGAGAGAGGAGCAGAGAGAGAGGAGCAGAGAGAGAGGAGCAGAGAGAGAGGAACAGAGAGAGAGGAGCAGAGAGAGGAGCAAATAGAGAGGAGCAGAGAGAGAGGAGCAGAGAGAAGAGCAGAGAGAGAGGAGCAGAGAGAGGAGCAGAGAGAGAGGAGCAGAGAGAGAGGAGCACAGAGAGGAGCACAGCGAGGAGCAGAGAGAGGAGCAGAGAGAGGAGCAAATATAGAGGAGCAGAGAGAGAGGAGCAGAGAGAGGAGCAGAGAGAGGAGCAGAGAGAGAGGAACAGAGAGAGGAACAGAGAGAGAGGAGCACAGAGAAGGAGATGAGACAGACTAATACACTGACAGTGAAACACATGACGTGAGAAACAGATGCCCATTAGTTCAGGACACTACCAGAGATGGAGAGCGCTGCCTGTAATGAAACCCCAGCCTCCCACAAGTCTCGCTCTCCTTCCTCCGCGGTGTAATGGTTCCTGCTGATGACCTCCCGGGTTAATCCCTGGACTAAGCCTCCAGAGGAGGGGGCAGGGTGGCTGCCCCAAACCCCCCCCCAAGGGCTCCTGTTTCTGGGGGGAAGTCTGGTGGAAGGCTCCCTGGAGGTCTGGGGCACCCTGGTTCTCATGTTCCCTGGCTAAGATTAGACACTTTATTCTGATGTCGCTGTCCGACCCCCCTTCTCTGATCCTATGACCCCTCATTGGGAACAGCTTATTGCACCATTCCCAGGTTACTCTGTGTCCCTCCGCACAGGATGCGCGTGTGTGTGTGTGTGTGTGTGTGTGTGTGTGTGTGTGGGTCTGTGTGTAGGTATGTATGCCCCGGGGTACCGTAAAGGACACAGACGGCATTTCAGTAATCCTGCACAGCAGACTGACATTCACTCTGTAGTGCATGTCCCTCTAAGGCGTGTCCGTAAAACACAGATGTCCAATAGACACACCAGATACACCGAACACACACA
>CM030172.1:37794894-37817394 GCA_017639675.1 Aplochiton taeniatus | reverse complement strand
AGCGTATACTGTATAGACAATTTTTGAGTACGTATCACAAATGTGTAACTTACAAATTGTGAGTTTGACTGAAGTCGTCTTCAGAGTAGAGACGTGTAGACTTTTCTGGAGGTGACCGAGACACCTGGCTCTGCCCGCAGCTCAGCCCATGAAGTGTTGCACGACGGGACATAACGCCTGCTAGATGCGATTTGGGTGAAACGTGTTCTCGCCAACCCCCCAGAGGTGTCCTGTCACACGCTATTTCAGCCTGCAGACGCTCGGCCGTGCGACCCCTTGTCCACTGTGCAATTTAAAAAAAAACGAAAAACCACACACACACACACACACACACACTGCTTCAATCAGACATTCCGGTATCCAGGTGCCACTGCGCTGCAGTCATTTCCCACAAGACGAGGGAGGATATTGCGTTGCGTCCCTGACCACAACGCACACGCCATTGACGTATAGCCGGGGGTTATATTGCACTTTAATAGAGTCGAGGGGAAGTTGTGCTCCCCTGACTCACGTTAGGTAAATATTTACGCTGTGGTTTGTCCATGCTGAGGAGTGTTTTGGGTGAAACAAATTATTTTGTCATATGACTCCACAGCAGTGAATGTAAACCATTAGCCAGTGCTGGTAACCCTATTCCCCCCAAACTAGTCCACGAGCCATTAGTGCTAAACCTTTTACTCCTTGTTGACGGTCATCTCGTCTTTCTCTCTTGGTTTCTCGCTGTTCCATTTGCCGCTCCGTCCGTTTTTTTCTCCTCGACCCTCCGTTGTTTGCTCTGGAGATGGGCTGAAACACAAGCCTCTTAGCTAGCAAACCACATTACGCCTCTTTATTTCTATTTCCGCGACAGTGGTTCTTTCAAGCTTTCAAAGGTATTAGGTCTGAGACACAAACACACACACACACACACACACACACACATACACACACACACACACCCTGTAGTCGCTGGGAGTTCATTCCTGGAGATGAGTCTGCTCTGCCCCTAAATCTGCTCGGCTCCTAAAGATGGTGAGCTGACACTACATCCCAGTGGTTTATACAGAAATGCACTGACCTAGCCGCTCTGCTCTCCTACAAAGAAACCGTGCTCCAAAATGGCTGCGGAGCGGTTTGGGAGCAGCTAGGAGCGGTTGGTGGCGCAGTTTCACTCCTCGTCACGTTACCAACTACAGTGAAAAGGGGCAGTCAGGGAAATTCACAGGGAGAAGGTTGATGTGGATATCGAGGTGACTTTGGGGATTTTAAAGTAACCATAGGAACCTTCTAGAAAGGAACAGCACTGAAAGGTAGCACAACATCCTGAACCATGCATGGCACTATCAGAGGGGTCTACGCCAAATAAATAAAGTTATCTCCTTGGTTGAGCAATTTTCAACAATTTCAAAATCCGGAGCCACAACTGTCTCTTGAACCAGTGTCATTGGCTGTTCGTCAACACTGCAGGGTGGCGGCCAACGGTGATTGGGTGGATGGCTCAGGCAGCTATGGTGTGGTGACTCCCGACCCCAGCTAAAGTGCGGCTGACCGTTACTGAGAAACTGGAGGAAGCTTGATTGTTTGTCTATACCCGTCTAGTCTGCTAGGAGAACACATCATGACTGAGGTAGAACTGACTGGAACAATCACCAATGTCATTCAATGTTGGAAGTTGACCTTTCCAGGAGGTTTATGTTACTGCCTTGTGTTTTGGCTCGCCAATCGTCTCACTCGAAACCCCAGCCTAACCTGTCAAGAGGAATACACAGACTCCTGTGTAGTCTGTGAAACAGAAAGCAGGAACCTTTCCCAGAATGGGTGAATGGTTTAACACCATCGAGGGAAACTCCTTTACACCTGCTAATATACATGCATTGATATGCATGCACATGTGAATGAAGCGAGTAGTACAAATTAACTGAATGTTAATCTTTCCCTAATTCTTTTAAAGACTAGCATGGTCAGACCCAACGGCTGACTCTTCCGCCATGACTCACATCCAAGTCAATGTGTATCACGTTGGCTACGTGGTAGCTTGGCACGTCAAATGAACATGATGGGTTGACAAGCGGCCCTATTTCCTCAGGTTTCAAAAAAGGAAGACCTGCTTTGTCCAGCACCTGGCTTGCATCAGTTGAGGCTTGAGCAAAAAGCCATGCAGTTCCCTTCTCTTTGTCTGGTGTGCGTAAAAGAGGCTTTGCGAGAAAAAAAACTCCACGGCTCAGTCGTGTGCGCGCCTCAGGTGTTAGGGGGATCGTTTGGAGTCGCGTTGGAAAGCTCCTGGAGGATTGTTGACGCTGTGGGGATCCCAGACAGGGAAATGGAGGGGTCAGGGCCTTCGTCCGTGTCCCCACATGTTTTATTTGCGAATGAGCTCTCGTGTTGCCGGGCAGTGGTGATGGGAGTGCACTCGTTTGCCGCCCTGATCTGCGGTTTACTTAACCCGCCGCCCATGGCCCACTTTGGATGGCATCGTCTGCTAAATGACTCCAAGGTAGCGTGGTGTTGCAGAATACTCCTCCTTTTCACCGTGGTGCTCAAAATCTCCCCAGCAGTCTCTGGCCCATCCTCCTCTTTCAGCCCCCCCCCCCCCCCCCCCCCCCCTTCTCTCTTGGTTTCACCTGGGCTCTGCGTCTGCTCCATATCCTCTCTGCCCCCCCCCCCCCCCCCCCTTCCCCCCCTGCTCCCCATTGTCTTCACTGATCTCTCTCAGTCCAAGTGTTTGTGACTCCCCCCATCTGTTTAGTCCTCCGTTCAATCTCTCCTCCTCTCCCATCTTCCCTCCCCTCTCTCTCATCCCGCCACACACCCACACCCACGCAGACACACACACACACACACACACATACACACACACACACACACACACACCCACAAACATGTGCGTCACGTTCCTACCCCGGCCTTTTCTACAGAAATACTTTCTCACTCGTCGCTGTGCTTTGTTGGGGGTGTTTAACCTTCATAAGGTTTACCTCTGACGACTGCTCTCTTCGTTTCACACACACACACACACACACACACACACACACACACACACACACACACACACACACACACACAGACATCACACAGTATACCAATGCTACTAAGGCATAAAATGCATTGGTAAAAAAGTTATTTGAAATAAGAGGTGTCCTTGACTGTTGACTATGGCAGGCACAATGTACACAAAAACACACGCAGGATCCCTCCCCTCCCCTAACTCCGGTTCCACCGAGCAGGTCACCCGAGGCCCCCCTGTTGTTGTGAGGTACTGAATGGAGGCGCACATAAAACCTGGGGGCCGATGAATCCATTCTGGATTGATCCGCTTTGGTCATTCCCTGTGCATGCGTTCCAGTCCAATTATAGAAGTCCCTCCGCTGTTTACCGTCTGGCCTCAGCAGAACATCGCACCACTGTCTTTCACACTGGCCTCCATGCGAAGCAAATTCAATTGAGGTGAAAATAATCAATATTTACACTTCTTTTTTTTGTGAAGTTTAATTTTGAGTTACATCGTATACACCTTAACAGTCAAATATGAGCAATTAAATCATGTTTGAGGAGCACCTAGCAGTTGGTTTATGTAGTTTACAGTTTTGATGAAGCAGATATTTCAGTGGAGGTAGAGGATTTGTATCAGTAGCAGTTTCACACAGCCCCACCTGTCAGGGGCTCTGTTGGTAGTAGTAGCAGTTTTCTGTCGTGTTGCTCTAAAAGGTACCAGGCCACAGCTGTGGCTCAAACAGTAGCTGTCTCCATGTCGCTAGCTAGCTGTGGAACTGGAGTTTAGGCTAGCAGCCTCATAGACCTCAGGCCTGAGCAGTCACCAGCAGGAAGCCGTCCTCTACCCGAATCCTGCCCTCTGATTGGAGGAGGTCAGGGCCCTCCCCCTCCCCCAGGCCCCTAGGACTATAAAAAGGCAACAAGAGAGCCTCTCAAGGCTTAGAGGAATGCTACCATTGATCGACCCTTTGCCCCCGGAGCAGTGGCGCTCTGACACATGCACCCATGCACAAAGCACACTAGCATAACCCACAATCAAGCTGGCACCCATGTTCAATACCATGGTCGATTTCTCGGAGAAGTACCTGGAAAGGTAAGAGAAGGAAATTCTCAAGTTTGTGTGGGTGGGTGGGGGAATGAAAGCGTGTGCACATGTGTGCATCTGTGTCTGTTTGTACATGTGCGTGTGTGTGTCTGTGTCTGTGTCTGTGTGTGTATGTGTGTGTGTACGTGTGAAAGAGAGAGATGGTTTGATACGGCACCCATGGGCTGTGCCCGTTCTGATTCGGCGGGGCTTTTTCAATGAAGGAATGCAGACAGTGAGCAAGCAGAGAGACTCTCTGGGAAGGAACGCAAGGGAAGAAAGAGGGGAAGGAAGAAAGGGGGGGGGGGGGGGGGGTGACGTGGTCAGGGCCATCCGGCGGGATATCAGTTCTAAAGCAGCCGGGAGGCGAGCTGGCCCACCCGAGCCAGAACCCATTTAACCGTCGTTGGGAGGGCGGATCTCTCGTGGGACAGACACGCTGAAACAGGCGCTCCGACTCCACCGGAGGTGCGGCAGCGCGCTCCTCTTGGAGCTCTGCCGGCCCTTTTCGTTTCCCTTTTTATCTCCGCGGCCTGGATTTCAGGAATAGGACATGCCCATGTGGTCTTTGTGGCTGGGAAGGTGAGTCTGTCAGCTTGACTGAATAGAGGCATGGTGATGCACCGCTGTGGGTGTGGAGATAAGGATCACACACACACACACACACACACACACACACACACACACACACACACACACACACAGGCGCGCGCGCGCACACGCACACACACACACACACACACACACACACACACACACACACACACACACACACACACACGCGGTGACACCATGAAGGACAGGGGTTGGGATGTTTCGATTCGATTCGACTGTTGTTGTTCAGGTGGGGAGTCTCCCTCTTTTCATGTCTTTGTATTAGTCTCACTTTGCCTGTTCTGGCTTGGAACATTTGGAAGGCTCCTAGGAACTGACCGTGTTTTTATAGAGCGAGAAAGCTATTGGGAGACAATAACAATTCCCCTCCTGTCTCAATGGGAAAGGTGGCTGTTCAGTGTTGTTTTTCTGACATGCACAGGCACGCACACACACACACGCACACAGAAGGAGTTATATTTGAGTTATGTACACACTGTACAGGCCCACAACCTAGCGCAAATAGCCAGGGTGGTGGACGGAATGAAAAACAAGCCCCAAAGAGGTCCCTCACCCTGGGCACTGAACCCCCCCCCCCCCCCCCCCCATCCCCCCCACCCTGCTCCCAGCCCCCGGTGCCCTTTGGAGTACTGGGGTGACAGCCAGGCTCATAGCCTTCTCCGTGTGAACGGGAGACCTCACTGGCTAGTTGGCTGGCTAGCTCACTGTCTGCCTTCATAGTTTGCTGGCTGATGGTCAGGTTGGCTGACTGTCTCACTGGCTGGTTGGCTGATTAGCTGGCCAGCTCACTGTTTGCCTTCACAGTTGGCTGGTTGATGGTCAGGTTGGCTGACTGTCTCGCTGGCTGGTTGGCTGGCTAGCTCACTGTCTGTCTGCATAGTTGGCTGGCTGATGGTCAGGTTAGCTGACTGTTTGGCTGGCTGGTTGGCTGGTTGGCTGGCTAGCTCACTGGCTAGTTGGTGGTCTAGCTCACTGTTTGCCTTCATAGTTGGCTGTCTGATGGTGTGGTGACTGTCTTGCTGGCTGGTTGGCTGTGTTAAGCATACTGCTGTGCATCCTCGTCTTCCTGCAGGCAAACATCATAGAGATTTGGTGTGGGTTATCTCTACCTGACTGCGGTTTGCTTGGGCAGTGATGCAAAATAGCTGTCTTGCTATGTGTCGGGTTTGGATATATCTTTACCTGCTTCTACTTTGATTGCAGCAAATTGATTTACTGGAAGTGCTTGGATAATGACTCAATTTAATTGGCCTAAAGCAGTGGCTTAGAGCACATAACCATGTTAATAGATAACTATTTTTGTCACCGCCAGAGAGTTGGCTGTGTAAGAATGAATTGTCTGTCTGTAACTCCACACACACACACACACACACACACACACACACACACACACACACACCATGTGCTTTTCCGAAGGAGAGCAGCCCAGTTTCTCAGCACCAGGAATAGCCTGCAGGGTGCTATTAGTGGGCCTAATAGGAGCCAGCCACAGTGGGGAGGACATAGAGACCTGGAGCCAATTGTAGAGCGCTAAACACCCTTGGTTCATCACTAGCTTATACGTGCACACAAAGACACACACACATACAAAGCCATCGCCAGACAACAAAGTCAAGATCATTGTATTTTAAAATGTGTCGGGCGTGTTAGCAGACTAACTTGTTGGAAAAGGTAGTCGTTTGTTTGTGCGTTTGTGAGAGAGTCAAGTGAACAGCATATTTCCACCATATTTCTCTCTCTCTCTCTATCTCTCGCTGTCCCCCTCTCCATGGTTCCCTCCAGAATGTTGTTCCCCAGAGTCCGTTGTTGTCCCACAAAGCTCATTAGTTGGTTCTGTGGAGGTCTGCCCCAGAGCCTCGACGTTAGGGGGAGAATTAGGTGTCAAGTCCGGGCCTCGGATCCCCCCAGTCGGCCTCCTCGGCCCACCCCTGGCCCCTGGGCACCGCACTGTAGCGGAGCCGTGTGGAATGTGTCCCTCCTGCCACCCATGGCAGCTGATGGTTGTGTGTGTGTGTGTGTAGCTTAGAGACAGAAACAGAGAGGTTGGTGGGTGTGTGTGAGTATGTGTGCACTTACAGCATTAGAAAGTGTGTGTGGGAGTTAGTGAAGATAAAGTTGTTTGTGTGTGTGTGTGTGTGTGTGTGTGGCGTGCAGTATTAAAGTGTGTATATTTTTGTGTTTGTATGGACACACATAATTGCATTGCCTCTCTTCCTCCCTCCCCCACCCGCTCTCTTCCTCCCTCCTCGCTAGAGGGTCGAGTTATGAGTTAATAACTAAAGGGTGTGATTGATGTATGTTGCCGTGGAGATGCCATCTACGCGAACTTAGCCAACTTAACTACTGCACTCACGTGCACTCACACACCCCCCCACACACACACACACACACACACACACACACACACACACTCAGCCCTGAAGCTTCAAAACAGCCTTCTCCTCCTGACAACATTGTATACCCAGGGGCGCTGCGAACCAACAGGGCAACAGAGAAGCCCTTAACATTCATTCCACTGTAAGGCTGCCATCTATGGATAGACTGGTTGTTATACACCATGGAAGGACTGTGGGTTTCTGCTAATCTGGCGTTTATAGCGTCGTTGTGCTTTCCAATTGGCCCCCCTTTATTTGTCAAACTGTACCTCCAGCTTTTTGACAGTTGACACAATGTTTCAAAGAATCCCTCAACCTGCAGTAATGGCATGCCACCACACGGGGGCAGCAGAGTGTTGGTACCCGTCTTCCTCACTGACCCGGGAGCCTGACATCATCGTCACATTGCCTCCGCATGGCCCCGGCTCGCTGCTCTATAGTGAAACCAGACGCAAGATAATAAATGGTCTTTATTAAGCCCCCGCAAAATACTTTCCAGACCTCGTAAAACTGGCTTCTTTCCTCCGACGTGTTGGCGAAGCCTCTTTTTTCATTCAGTGTTTCTTTCCTCGCTCCACGTCAAATGATCCCCCCCAATAGAGTCTAAGAATAGATCATAGAGCATTCCTATGCTGCCGTTAACGGTGTAGGCCTCAGAGAAGAGGGGTTTTTCACTTGGTTAATGATGTCGGAAGATGGCCGAGTGTGGACAGGATTGTGGCGGGAAAGTTAGGAGAGGGCAATGGTGTTTTAGGAATCCACCGAATGACCTAGTTGTATTCGAATATACCCGACCGTCTTGGAATCCTTATTAGAAATATATATATATATATACCTCTGTGATGTGTATATATACCTATACCTCGCCTGATCTATATATATATACCTATACCTCTACTGATCTGACACATTGCCACTTGTTCTAAAGATGGGATGTGTCCGTTTAAGGCAGGGACTTTGGTTGTTTTGGTTATCCTGTAGAGCACACCCGTCACTTCAATCAGGGGGACGGGAGTTCACTACCGGATGAGTGAAATTCCTTTGGTTCTCCCCCTCTCTCTCTCTGCTTTTTACATCAGTTTCCTGATCTCTCCCGGAAGAAATGGAGTGGCATCCGGAGAAGTGGGGGTCTGGGGGGGTGGGTGAGATGGTGGGAGGATGGCAGGTTTTCCTCAGTCTTTCTCTCTTTCTCTTTCCCTCTCACCTTCTTTCACTCTTTCTCTCTCTCTGCCTATTTTCCCTTCTTTCTCACTTTTCTCAATCCCTCTCCCACTAAAACAAACAGCACCCTGACCCCGCAAACAAGATGCGGCCGTGCTATTCAGTCTGCGATGAGAGGGAAAATCACACGCTTGACGGTCTCTTCTCCATTTCACCTCTCCGCTCCCCCTCACCCCCTGCTCTCACATTGCTTCAAAGAGGGCCCTTGTGCACAAAAGTGGACTAATAACATCTCACACACCAACAAACACACACACACACACACACACACACACCTTGATATAAAGCCAGCAGTCATCTTTGAGCAGCGGTTGACAGCAGCATTTGCAGTCTCGTATAAATAGCAGTCCTTGTTGCATCACGTGTGGTTGAGGCTCAGGCGTGACTCGGCTTTTCCTGGCCCGGAGCTGGAAAGGTGTGGGCTCAGCTGGGCTGGGCCGGGCCAGGCCGGCTAGCGTCTCTCTCACTCAGAGGGTGACTGGGTCGATTATTTCAGCTCTGCCCTCCTGTATTTTCCCACCTGTGACCTCACACTGACCGCAGACGATGTTGGGACACACACACACACACACACACACACATACACAAGCTGTTACAGCCACCGATGGGCCGCACGTACATACATACCCACATTTTTTTCAATTCCGCCGTGAAGCCTGGCAGTGAAAGAAAATTTAGAAGGGACAGTCGCTGTCCCAGGTGCAGAAGGGCTGATTGGGGCAGAGATGTAGGGCTATCCTTATGGCTGAGCAGAGACAGGGTTAGACAGGCTGCATGTAGCAGCTTCTCTTTGTGAAATGTACTAATGGTGTGTGTGTGTGTGTGTGTGTGTGTGTGTGTGTGTGTGTGCACGCACGTGTGCACGCGCGCTGCGTGTCAAAAAATTGAAGTGCTGTTTCTGTATTTGGTTCTGCGCGCTCCCACCGGGACCCTGAGGTGAGGGTGATTAGGACACACTGCTCCGCCCCGCCGTGATTAGCAACCCCCCCCCCCCCCCCCAACACACACACACACACCATCCCATCCTGCACTAATCCACAGTGGAAATCAGGAGCAAGAAATGGGTGTCGAGCGAGGTCGCGTCCCAACGAGGAAGCGCGTGCACCGGGGTTCACAAAAGAGCCGGGACAGGCCTCAAGGGATTGTGGGAAACGGAGTCTCAGTTGGGGGACGCTGCAGGGTTGGCATCACCTCTTTAGGTGGGGGCCAGGGTAGTGTCGCCGGTCGAGATGGGTCGGTTTGGGCGCTGGGAGAGGGAGGGGGGCCCTCAGCAGGCCCTGCGCACCCCGTCCCGCGGGCCCCGGCCCTGGGTTAGCTCCCGCTCAGCGTCCCTCCTGGGCACCTGGGTGATGAAACAGAGGAGCGAGGAGGGAGTGTGTCCTCCTTCTCCGCTGCCTTCCCTCACTCACTCCCTGCCCAGCTACCTGTCAGGGACACATCTAGAGCAAGAGATAGAGAGAACGACTAAACTGATAGACTACGGGGAGAGAAGGACAGAAGAAAGACTTGACAGCGCTGTAACGCCGCTTAGGAAACTTTTACCACAGCACACCACTTGGTCCTAAACAAGAGAACCATGTAAACGGCCGTCGTCTCTTTCTACACCTCTTTTTCTGTCTTCTTTCTTTTTGTTTCGCTCCTTCATGTGGATTTGATTTGGGGTCATGGAAATGGAGTTGGCTCTCAGAGCAGAGTTTTCCCTCAACTGGATTGTTGCTATGTTCTGTTTGGAATATTATGGAAGACTCAACCTCATTTTTCTTTCTTTTTTTCCCCCTCTCCATTCCTTCCCTCACTTTTCTCATTCTTTCCATCTGTTCCTTTCTTCACTGCTCTCGCTCCTTTCCTCAATCTTTTCTGTCCCTTTCTCATTTTTTTTTCATTTCCTGTCACTGCTCCTTCAACCTGCCTCTCTCTCTCATTTTTTTCGTTCTATTCATCTATCCACCCCTCCGTCTCTCAGGGCCAAAGACATGAAGAATCGACTGGCGTTCCTCAGGAGGAGGAATGAGTCGCCCGGAAGCAACCCAACCAGCAAGCTGGAGAAAACCATGAAGTCCGTCAAGTAAGTGTCTGCCGTAGGAGTAACTTTAATTTGTCAGTAGGTGTTTGTCTGTGTGTGTGTGTGTGTGTGTGTGTGTGTGTGTGTGTGTGTGTGTGTGTGTGTGTGTGTGTGTGTGTGTGTGTGTGTGTGTGTGTGTGTGTGCGAGTCCACCACTTCCTGATTCTCAGCCCAGCTGGTAATGGCCTAGCGCAGACAGACGAGTGGGCAGCGGGCAGTTGGAGAGAGAGGGAGAAAACGAGAGCAAGGGCGAGCGAGAGCAACAGGGAGCTTTTGTAAATCGTGACACATGTCAACCTACACAGCTAGGGGGAAAAGCCAATGATTTAGGTCTCCTGCTATTTAGGTGGTGCACGGTTAATATGTTAGCTAAAGTAAAGGTCAGCTAATATCTCCGTATATATAGCTGCAGTCTTATTTTCGTTATATGGCATACGGTTGGCCTTAGAATATCTATCTCTATGATATTTTCTTTGCAGTGCCACATTCTAAATGGGAACTATGCACGGCAAAATACCCTGCACACTATAATAATTCTTAGTCACCTTTCATTTTTCATGTATCATGCATGTATCCATCCCGTGTTCATGTACAGCTCATAAATAGGTATATAACAGTATTGTATGTAAACTTATATAAGTTATTTATGCAGGACTATATATACATATATACACATAAATACGATATCTAATGTTGAAGAAATAAGAATTGAGCTGGCTGCTAAGACAAGAAGTAGGCCACAGGCTGAGGTTATTGGACAGCAGGCACTAATGTGAAAGAGAAAGAAGGAGAGAGAGAAAGAGAGAGAGTGTGAAAGAAAAGGAAGGGTGAGAAAGAGAGAGAGAGAGATAGGGGGGGCTACAAGAAAGCCTGGCATGTCACTACTGTCTATGCAATAGAAAGCTGTTAGTATTTCTTGCAACCTACAATAAATAGTTGTTCATAATTTATCATATAAACTAAACTGTGAATTTGCCGTACAATGAACTTGCTAAAAGATAGATTTTTTTTTAAATAATTGGAGGTAAAGAAATCCAACGATAAGTTGCATTACATCATGCAAATGTCAATTGAAATATTACAGACAAATATCTGTTATAACTCGATTGTACGATAGATATGATACGATACATATACGTATTTTTCTAAATGTCCCTTGTTAATATATCAATAACGCAGAGATAAAGACGTGGTTCGCAGAGAGTGGCAGTCTCTGCTCAATAACTGTGTTAAGGCAATGAGAGAGACAGGCAGAGGGGATCAGGGAGAGCGGGAGGTGGGCGGTGCCTTGCCCCTCCATCTCGTACCCTATTGGTCGGACCATACTCCGCCCCTCCCTGCCTCCGGAGCCGCAGTGAGGGGGAGTATAAGTTCGCCTTCCTAAAGCCTAGGGCAGACACAAACAGACAGGCCAACACTCAAACTCAAGTCATCTACAGACAATTCTTGCGCGAGTGAGTGAGACGAGCGGGATAGATGCGAACGACAATAAAAGCGGGAATCTTACAGGATTATACTAGCGCCGTCGGACCGCAACCACTAGACATACAGAATATTGCTTCGAATGGGTCACACTATGAGAAACCTGGCAGAGATGGGCTTGCTAAAGAACCGATCCGCTTTCATTTGCAGGCCGACTTCAGAGGAGGCACTCAAATGGGGCGAGTCACTGGACAAGCTGCTGGTGCACAAATGTAAGTTCTCAATTTCTTTCTTCCTTTGAAATAATCAATACATTTATATTTCCTGTCTTTGCTTGAATTTGTATTTTTTTTTATCAAAGGGGAGTGTAGAGGAAGTGGCTTTGGGACCCACCTGTCTTTGATTGATGCTACAATATGCTGGGATGTGGTTAAGGGGGGTGGTAGGAAGATGCAATTTCTAGCGGAAGGGCAATAAATAACGCCAATGTGTCTTGGGGGGAGACGTGTGCAGAAATCATGCTCATATTAATGCGAGTTCAGCATGCATGCATGCATGCCTGCCCTGTCTGCCCCATGCGTTGGTGTGTTTGCGTCAGTGCGCGTGTTTGTGTGGGTTTCTGTGCGACTCTGCAGTCAATGGTGGAGTCTGTTCCGCGCTCCGCAAACAGCTTCAGTAATCACGGTGAATGAATAGAGCCCATGCATTACCATAGATGGGGAGAAAGAGAGACAGAGAGAAAGAGACGGGGAATGGAGGGAGTAGATAACAGTAGTGCTGGCGCACAACACTATCCAGCATGTTGCTGTAATTGTGTCTATAATTATGTCTTTCCATGATTCATAATCCTGTTGAATGCAAGTACCATTCAAGCCCGCTCTATTGACGTGGGTTGAGTCATTGCCAGCACTATTATCTTTGTTCTCTGTCCTCAGCCAAAACAGGGGAGAGAGAACATTAGAGAGGCTTCACTTTTAGATGCTTCCAATTGTCTCTCTTTCCCTCCGTCCCCACTCTCTCTCTCTCTCTCTCTCTCTCTCTCTCTCTCTTTCTCCCTCTCTGTCTTCTTGACTCACTATTTCCCTCCCTCCCACTCCTGTCTCTTCGTTTCTCCTCCGAACTCCACGCGAGTCTCTTTCTTTGCCTGCCCTCTCTCCCTCTGCTTCCCCTGCATTCAGAAAGGAGGTGGAAGGTTATCAGGCAAGGGGGGTTGGAGAAGGAAGGGGGGCGGGGGCTGTTATGGGAACGGAAAGGTGCACCCCTTCCTCCAATTCTACCCCCGGATATGCCCCGCTTTCTTCCCCTGTGGCCCGCTGACAACAGCCGCTCCGTGCCCCCCCCCGACAGGATGCCTACATGACTTTGCCCCCCCCCCCCCCCCCCCCCACGGAGAGCGACAAGCCACTCTTTGTGGACGGACTTTAGGCAGAGAGAGGCCTGAGAATGCAGAGGTAGGGCGGGGGGGTCAGTAGTGTGATGTCAGACAGGCAGACAGGGTTGTGAAGGTGACCGTCGTCGGCTTTGCATGTCCCATGTCTCCTCAAAGGAACGCTGGGCTATTTCCGGTGGCCCCCCTCTGGGCACCACCGAGCACTTTCCCTGTCTGTAACCACGGTGCTCCGGGCCCGGTCTTCGTTTTCTAACAGACACCCTTTTTTTCCCCTCCTCCCTCAGATGGCTTGGCGGCGTTCCGAGCCTTCCTGCGCACGGAGTTCAGCGAGGAGAATCTGGAATTCTGGCTGGCGTGCGAGGACTACAAGAAGGTCAAGTCGCAATCCAAGATGGCCTCCAAAGCCAAGAAGATCTTCGCAGAATACATCGCCATTCAGTCGTGTAAAGAGGTGAGCGGAAGGAGACGCACACACACACACACACACACACACACACACACACACACACCCCGACGCATGCGAGAGCCTGAACGCTAGAAATTAGATGTCCCAAAACATGCCCGGTTATCATTTCCTCTGTCCGGTCATTAATGGCTGCACACGCCTTAGCAGGCTCTGATCATCGTCATGGTCACCACCAGCCCACAGTCTGTCTCCATTGACTCACAGGAAAAAGAGCTAGTCAGGGAACCTTCCGTTTAGTCAGCCATTGTTTCTCCCGTAGGTAACACTCTGGCCAAGGAGCCATTAGGAGAGGCGAGGCTCTGCAAGCTTGTTCTAGTCGCAGTTGGTTTGAGAGGAAACAAACTGCCGTCGTTTTGGCGTGGGCCCCAGTGAGCTCTGGCCGTGGGTCGTGTTGTGGATGTGTAAGGCGCTGGCAGGGCTGTTTTCTCGTCTCGTCAGAGGGAGAAACGTGGGATCTGAGCAGGGAGGATATGAGATCACTCACTGGCAGATGACCTCACCGTGGCTCTCTGACCAACACCTCCCCCGAGTTCCCCGTTGCCAAACTGGAGAGAACCCTGGAAATTTGGACTCAGCTTCGCCTTGATTCAGACCCACGCCAGTCATTCGCGTCCGATCCTGACCTACCTTTCCCCCCCCCCCCCTCTCCTCTTCCTTTTCTTCCAGGTGAACCTCGACTCGTACACCCGCGAGCACACCAAGGACAACCTCCAGAATGTGACGCGCTCCTGCTTTGACCTGGCGCAGCGCAGGATATACGGGCTGATGGAGAAGGACTCGTACCCACGCTTCCTGCGCTCCGAACTCTACGTGGACTTAGTCAACCAAAAGAAAGCCAGCTCCACCTCCACCTCCTCCTCTTAGTAGAACCCCTTCCCCCCACTCCACGTGGATGCTGAGAGCCAAAACGACGACGAAAGAGAGAGAGAAGAGAGAGGAAAAAAAAACAAAAAACGGGGGCAGAGACTTGAAAGAAGAACAAAGGGGGGTGGTTGACTTTTTTAGTTTGCTCGCCTTTTTCTATTTGTCTTTGTTTTCTGTTCTGCCATCCTGTTCTGCTCTGTATTTTGTTGTTGTCGTAACTGTTGTTGTTTATGAGCGAGAGAGAGAGAGAGAGAGAGAGAGAGAGAGAGACGACGGCACTGACGCAAGATGTCGTTTACACAACGACGGGATGGAAAGACGGGCCGCTTTGAGGGGACGGGTGGTGTTAGAATGGAAACGTCTCTGCCGCTTAGCAACACAAGCGTCCATTTGTCCCCGCTAAAGTCCCGCGCCAGGGTGTTGCTGGCAAGATAGGGAGGGGAGACAGGGGGGGGGGGGGGGGGGGGGGGGGGGGGGGGCGGGCGCAAGATGAAGCCCCGAGCAGACATGAAGACAGTCTGGTACTGTTTTTGCTACTTTTGTCTCTCTCTCCTTTTTGAAATGCCACCAGTCACCTTCACCCTCCTCTCCTGGAAGCAGTTCAGATGCTGTTGGTACGACACAGAGGCTGTTGTTGCTTTTTTTGAAGTCCATGTTCCCAAACAACACTTTTATCATCCACTTTGAAACTGTCGGGTGAGAGAAAAGGGGAAAGACGTGGATGAATGGCCGTGCAAGCTTCTTCTTTTCCCAGGTTTTTTGGCGTCAATTTGTCCCAAACACGCTCACGCGCGCACCTACACATATTCACACACCTGCATCTCTTTGAACCAAACCCTGCAACTGTTTGGCACCCTTCGCAAAGGATTCACCTGCCGCCATTCATCTAAAGAATGGGACCGGTTACTGTAAGACACAAAGACTGAAAGAGAGAGAGAGAAAAAGAGAGAGGGAGAGAATGCACCAACAAAGAACGAACCAAACTGCGATCAACAAAAGCAGCGCCAAGTGCCACTCTCACGATAAAAGATCTTGTGCTCAAACAAACTGAAAAAAAAGAACGGACTTGCTGCCTGTCTCCACAGACTGTGAACAGCAAATAAAAAAAAAAGAGAAAGAAAATAAAAGGACTTGAAGGTGTTCCTCGCAGCCGGTTAGCATTTCCATTGACTTTGTTGCTACATTTGAGACTGACCGAGGAAGCATTCTCAGGACATTAAGGCACTCGACTATGAAGCTTCCGAGCTTGGTTTAAAAATTGTCAATTGTTTGCTCAATGTTGTTATTGTTGACTTTGTTTTTTTTTTTACGCGTAAGATGTTATTTGTTCATTCTTTTTGTATTATTATTTGTTTTAGGTTCAAACCTGCACTCCATAGGTATACTGAGCAATACTGCTTGGCAGGTTGCTCAAGGTTCAATAGACACAGTTGAGAAAAAAAAGCGCCGCTCCACATGTACAAAGGTTTGCCTATTTATTTAGATTACCTTGCTGGATGCCTCAACCCCCCCCCCCCCCCCCCCCCCCCCCCCACACACACACACACACACACTCCATTGCACTCAGCTAAAAGCTTCCCTCGCCCTTAACTACCACCCAGGTCCAATGCTGTCCTGACTTTTTCTTTAAGTGCAATATCTTTTATTTTGTTTTAGTTTGAGCTTTTTTGGAATAAGTTTCATATTCTACGGGGAAGAAAAAATGGCTTGAGCTCTGTATTCAATTTATTCGTTAGGTCATGTCGCAAGAAAAACAAGCGGAAAAAACTTTCAGCTATAAGGTCAATTTAAAAAACGTAAGTAAAGCAACGCAATTAGTTCCATGCGGTTTTAGCCAGTCATTCTAACTGTGTGTTTACCCTAGCAGCGGGCAGCTAGGAGGCTAAGGATGTAAATATCATTCTGTAAGAAAACAACTGAAGAAAATGTTGATTAAAAAAAAAACACAAAAGGGTTCCATAAGCGGTAAGCTTGAGGGACCTCGCTGTATCTATGTAAATACAAGAGACTCAAAGCTATAAGATAACAACATGTATTGTTATAAAACACAATGGAAGGAGGGCAGGGGACGTCTGGCCCTTTCCTCGGTCATACACTGCTTGTAAGGAGTTTTATGAAATGTATTTCATCATTTTCACAGTTTACAATTCAAAAACGCATCTCCTCAGATAGCAAGCGAAGAAGAAAATAGAGTACATTTGGTGTCATTGCTAAAGATAAATAAAAACAACCAACTGGTGAAATAAGAATGTATGCCTCTCCCTTTGTCTGTCGAAAGTTGTTTTTACTGTGTGTGCGCTCTCCGAGCCTGACATGACATCTGCACTTTAACAGCCCACCCCGAGCTGCCAGGAGCAAACTACATACTACACGCCAGCGTGACAACAATGTGAAGAAAGCCTTTTGTGTGTGTGTGTGTGTGTGTGTGTGTGCGTGCGTGCGTGGTGATAACGTGCAGTATGTAGTGCGTACCAACCTAGACGCATTTGAACAACAAAATAATCAACCTAGACTCCTGACTCTTTATTAAGCGAACGTGTCTGTGCACAAACAGCTTTGACTTGGTGACCGAGCGTATGAGCTCTCTGGTAGATGAGGGCCAGCATGTCTTGGTCCAATGTGTACTGTCAACACACACTCACAGACTCGGAGAGGAACGCAGGCTCTGCTTTTAGGGACCGGGCTTCCAACAATCGTGGCCTTTGTCCCTCCACCCACTTTCCAAGAAGAGCCCTGTTGTTTTCCCTAAGGAATGAATGAGGGGGAAGGAGTGTGATTGTGTGTGTGTGTGTGTGTGTGGAGAAGGGGGGTTGACACTGTGGGATTGCAGGAAGCAGTTGGTGTGCTCTTATCATTTTTTTAGGGTGGCTGTTGGTTTGTAAAAAAAAAAACAGATGGCAGCTGCTAAAGAAGATTAGGGACTATCTGTAACTGTTTCTAACAGTTCCTTAAGCCCGTCCCAGTACACACACACACACACACACACACACACACACACACACACACACACACATAAACACACTTCCCCCATTGCAACAGTTTGATCCTCCCCCCCACCCCCCCCCCCTCTCTCTCTCTCTCTCTCTCTCTCTCTCTCTCTCTCTCATCGCACAGCCAGGCCTTCCTTCCAAAGCCTCTTTTATCCTTCCTTCCCCTCACGTGCGCCGCCACAAGACAACTGTGCAACCCCCACTTCCCCTCCTCCTCCTCCGCCTTTCCACCGATCACAATGGCAGCCTAAGGTCTTCACAAGACGCTCAGGTCTCTGTCTTCCAAGGCTCTCAGAAAACACGCCTCCAAGTTGTTAACTGGTGTTAACTCGAGCAACTGAAAACCAACTATAGAAGCATAACTAGAGCGCATCACGGATGAAAACCAGCAGAGTAGCAAAGAATGAAGAAATATACGCTGGCTCTAGCTAGTTCTGTTGGTATGTTTGTCTTTCTCAGTAGCATAGCAGAACCGTTATCCATAAGAGCAAAACAGGACTTTGGAGTTCTTCTTGGTCTAACCTAAAACAATTGAAATGGGCCTTTAGGTCAGTTTGAATGGTTTGAACTTTCAAACTTTAGGATACAGTCAGTTGTCTGGTAGAACATATATCACAAACATTTCAACACATTTAATCCAGGCGTGTGACTCTTTCAGGCACATTATTATTATTCATGTTTTAATAATTTTTTTAAAGCCAGATACGCTCAAATCACCTTCATTTGCTACCCTTTTCTGATGAAGACATTTGATGCCTATCTGGTCCAGCACCTTAACTAATGTGAAAGTTGCGTGGGCAATCCATTCGGCATGCACCGTAAAGAGACCTAATGAAAGATTGAGATTCTGAGGGCGCGTTCAATCCAGCCGGCCCCAGATTTATGTAAGAATCTTAACGAGAGCTTCAGTCTCAGCCCAACAGGTCTCAGTTAGGCAGACCCACTTTGACATGCACACACAAATGAAACCCAGGCTGTCAAGAACAGCTTGTGGCACTGTCCTGGGACTGCCGTAGAGGCAGTTTTCTTTTATGAATTATGCATTGCGTATTGTGTATTATTTACCAACGCAGCAGGCCCCCATATTGGACTCCCCTTGGGGTTGCTCCCATGACTCCGAAAACAGCTATTAGATCTCAGCAGCACCACAAGCACAGCCACACAAACACACACACACACACCCACACACACACACACACACACACACACACACACACACACACACACACACACACACACACTCTATTGGCCGCCCTGAATGCATGTGTGTGCCCGCAATAGGGAGTCTTGCGATCTGATTAATCCTAATAAGGCTTGACGTGGCCAATCCTGCTGTCTCTCGGCGAGTCGCTAAGGAGCAGCCACATTTCCCGGCCGCCAATACTTGGACCCCACAGTCCCCCTACATCCTGGTTGGCCCAAAACGAGAGCGCCGCTGTGCTGGGATTGGACAGATTGAAAGGAAGTGGGGGTACTTCTTGGGATGAAAAGATGGGGTCCTTAAATCTGCATGCCAACTCGGGCCCTCGGGTTGTTTGAAGTTAAAGGGTGAACTTGTTTCTTTGTCATGAGAGGGGGAGGTGGGGAGATTTTAATTTCAACATTGAGAACAGTTTTTTTTCCCCGCTCTCTTTCTTTTTCTCCGTCTACAGTCTTAAAAGTAACCCGTTTGGAAACAACATGTCTTCAAGCACATTCTTGACTTGTAGCCAGTTTCATCCCCCTCAATCTCTGCCCTACTGCCCAGCAACACACACACACAGACACACAGACACACAGACACACACACACACACACACACACACACACACACACACACACACACACACAGGAAGGCCCCTCCGGCCCCAGCAGGTGTCCTCTCCTTGCCGGCGCAGAATGAGACTCTTAGAGACAAAACGAGAAGACTGACACTGAGCCAAGACAGCTCTGCTAGTAAGACCTAAGCTTATTATTCCTGCTGTTCCCTATGTGTGTGTGTGTGTGTGTGTGTGTGTGTGTGTGTGCGTGCGTGCGTGCGTGCGTGCGTGCGTGCGTGCGTGCGTGCGTGCGTGCGTGGGTGTGTGCACGCGCGCGTCTGTGTGTTGTGTGTTATGTGTGTTGTGTGTGCACATGGGTCTGTCAAGAGTGTGTGCGTATGTGTGCCCAACTCAGCACTCTCTGCGGATGAGAAACAGAAGGGGGGCTCGAGCTTTTGGCATAAACACAGACACACTCAATGTTATTGGCTCAGGCTCTTAGCGACCCATCTATGAGTCGCCGTTTCCATGTTTCTTTGGTAACCACGGAAACCTCTCTTTGTGTGCAGGGTTCTTGAGTTGCATGTGCGCCCATGTTTGATCCTGTATTTCTTAAAGCAATCGTCTGTATGAGTAAGTGTGTGTGTGTGTGTGTGTGTGTGTGTGTGTGTGTGTGTGTGTGGGTGTGTGTGTTGGCCTTGATCCACATCCCAGATGAACATGAGGTGGTGTGTTTACTAGTGGGAAAACTGCGGGTGTGAAGGGCTCGGGGGCAGGGGGTGCAGTGGGCAGATAAGGCACCCCACTGTGCGACAGTATGCGGCTGGCAACAAAAAAAACAACGCGCACACACACAGACACACACACCTGCCGACTGTAAACACCTCAGACTTGTTTTCGTTTGATATTCCAACAGTCGTTCCATCACGGGCTATATTCGGTGCGTAAGTGAGTGCTGCTGAGGTCTATTTAAACCATCCAGACAATGACCATCTGAGCTCTCTGTCAAATAAAGCCTGACGTCGAGCCAGTCCTGACGGCTCCTGCACAGCGTCAGCAGCTGGCCGTCCTTCACGTTCCCCTCACAAAAGAAACCCACACCTAAGGACACGACCAAAAACCACGTGGCGATTGCGCAAGGTTGAAGAGGGAAAGCCTACACCGCTGAAGGCCCCTCATTGATGTTCTCTGCTCGGGTAGAACTGGCCCTCGGCTTCCTCCCTGGGAGAGGAGAACCAGCAGAGGCCAATTTCCCCGCTTGATTTTGGTGCATAGCCACTGCCAGAAATTGAGCTGCGCAATTTAACGGGCTGAAGTACGTGGGCGTGTTTTGGGGTGAGAGCTTGATTGTGCAGCTGCCTTTGCAGAAGAGGACCCAATGTATCCAATATCCAACCAGGGGGGTTGGTCGTTCAGTTTGGGGCCAGAGTTCAGTTTTACTACATTGTGCGATGTGTATGTTTGTGTGCATATATGTTTGTGTGTGTGTGAGAGAGAGAGAGAGAGAGAGAGAGAGAGAGAGAGAGAGAGAGCGGGAGAGGGAGAGAGAGAGGGGGAGAAGGAGAGAGGGAGGGAGAGAGAGAGAGAGGGAGAGAGAGAGGGAGAGAGAGAGAGAGAGAGAGGGAGAGAGAGAGAGAGTGGGAGAAAATGTGTTCAAGGGGGTTCCAGTGGACTGTTTGTGAATGCAATGTAACACTTGTCAGGGTTCGTCCTCCATTTGAATGTCCCCGGTGTGAGATTGTGTTCATGCGCGTGACAAAGCGAGAGGAAAAAAAGAGAAAGAGAGAGAAAAAGACTGTTGAACCCGGGCCAGCTCCAAGGCCAACAGCTGCCGTGTCTGCCTGGCCCTCTCACGGATGCCCGGGCGCGAGATACAGCCGGGACGAAGTGCCCGGCTTCTCTTTTGAATGACCAATCCCTCTGACGTGCAAATCGACCTCTTCATGTGAGGCCATGAGTCACTGTCTGGAACCGCCTCTAACCGCCACTTTGTGATGACATCTCCCCGCTTCTTCATTGAACACCGTGAGAAGGGAGCCTCTATCCCACAAAACTCGCAAGTCAAAACCCGCCAGCATGAACAGGAACAGGAGTGAATCTAAAGACTAAGAGGCAGAGAGTGAGAGAACGAGAGGGGACGGAGAACAAAAGAGAACAAGAAAAAAAGACAGGTTAGGGACAAAAATACGATGTTATTTTCTGCATTCGCTTATTTTCTCTGGAGATTCAGGACGTTGTGTACGCCTTTGGATGACAGCGATCATATTATGAGGCGTTGGTCTTCCTCTGAAAGATGACAGCGATCATATCATCAGGCGTTGGTCTTCTTCTGAAAGGTCAAAGGAAAAGCCAGTCGCAAGCATCTCACACCTCACTCTACCAATGCCCCTGTTCGCACGTCAGCATCACAGTCAACATACCTTGACTCCTCTGAGAGGAAGGAAACACAATCTCACCACACACACATTTACACACATCCTAGAAGATAGTTTGTCACATCCGATACTTGACTGAAGTTAACTTAATAAGTGCATTTATTGTGACGGGGAGCACAGACTCTGTGGTTGGGGGTGCGTCACTGGTGTAACAGAAGCGGTTACGAGGTTAGTTTACGATGGACCTGCGCAGGAAGACAGACGTGTAGCAGATTACAGGAAAGGCACATAATGGTGAGTGTGTGTGAGTGAGAGAGAACGAGGGAGAGAAATGTAAACAAGGGTTGTGCCCTTTCAAGTGCACTTAGGCCCATTTCTCTTTTCTCTTTTTTTCATTCTCTCTTTCTGCTTTGTCCCTCACTCTTCTGTCTCGTGGAGACTTGTTTACATCCAGTTTGCCGGTGTGGTCAATTTAGTAGAACAAGATTGAGTCCACCTGATCCTGGTGTATAATATGCCAGCATATTGACAGCTTGTTTGTTTGGTCAAACGTGTGTGTGCACTATCTAGGCTCCCCCATATATGGTCGTGCCAGGTCATCCGTCCTGTCCACCCACCATTCGGCACATCCGAATGACATCAGAGCCCGTGGCCCTCTGAGAGCCAATCACCGTCCACGAAAGACGCCATGAGCCACACCCTTTGGTCTGCCTTTTCACACCCAAGCGAGCTCACCGTAATTAGGTAACCCTGTTAGCGGGCTTAATTACCTATCCTCGCCGACAACGCGCAGCAGAATGCTACCAAGGCTGGCATAACCATAATCTAATCAAATGACCACGTGGGATAACAGCCCACCTGTGATGTCCTCCATTCCATTCAGTGTGTCCCGGGGGTTTCACAGTACACTCCACAGGCCATCATTAC
>CM030172.1:37779894-37789894 GCA_017639675.1 Aplochiton taeniatus | reverse complement strand
TTGATTACAATAAAGGTCACAGTATTGGGGCGCTAAAAATATTTCACTCACACACACAGCAGTCAGTTTGTATAGGACTTTCAGAGGTCAACATGCATTAGTTCCTTTACTTAGAGCCACAGTCGATTTCACACCAGTGCTGTTAGAAAGATCCAAATGTCAAGTCTCAGCTGTAAATAGCCAGAGATGTTTAGTCCAGGTGTTTAGCCAAGGTGTGCATAGCACGGCAGGTAAATATTCTGTCACAGATCATGTGGCTAGGGAGAGGAGAGGAGAGGAGAACAGAGGAGAACAGAGGAGAACAGAGGAGAGGAGAGGAGAGGAGAGGAGAGGAGAGGAGAGGAGAGGAGAGGAGAGGAGAGGAGAGGAGAGGAGAGGAGAGGAGAGGAGAGGAGAGGAGAGGAGAAGAGAGGAGAGGAGAGGAGAAGAGAGGACCAGACAGACTCTAGGGCAGAGAGGACCAGGGCATGGCCTAATGGGGAATCAATTTGAACACATATAACAGCAAATGCACACTGCAGTGAATGAAAACACAACATGATCAAAAGCCATAGCAAAAGAAAGACGCAGGTGAAACCAATCCTCAAAATGATACACAGGTGAAACTAAAAACACAAACAGGAGCACTTAATGGGCTACTCCAAGGTACGCCCATGAAAGAGACATTGGCAGAACAATGGTGGAGAGGAGTAGAGGTGAGAAGGTTTTAAGCCACTGCATGTGCACATGGCTCACGCAATCCAATCCAGGCTAAACAAATTGAGTCACAGCTAACAGGGAATCTGCCAGAGGGTCAACTGATCCGGCAGGGCAGTAAATAGCTGTCACATGGGGTCCGGTTTACTAGGGACTTATAGTACAGGCATTATACGGCATGTGGTGGATGTATTGAAAAATACTGAAATCGATGATTGCAGTTACTGTATATCCGCAGGCAACGCGGATCGGGCAGGCCGAGTCATGAAAATTGACGCTCTGATGAATGGTGGGGGAAATAATATGCGTTTGTATTTGAGGAGTTGCCGTGACATTCCAAATTTTGGTCTGAAGGTATTAAAGATGTTAGCCAGTGTTCAGGCGATTGTGGGAATACCTCATTGCCGTTTTCATTCTACTAAAAAAGAAGAGTGGATGAATTATGCGCATGCCTGCGTGCCGTCAGAGCCGATCCGCGCATCACTACTAGAGAGTGGGACTAACTATCCGAGTCACTCAGTCAGTCCAGTGGATTCAAACGCGAGGGCAACTCCCAATATATTTGGATTCAAACTATGGATTCAGTCAGTCTGGGAAACAATGGTTTAGTGAGCTAAGCAGGGAAAATGCAAAGAGGCCATTCTCATCGGGCTTAAGTGCAAAAAGTGACATACGATGTGTATTATTAACTCACACTATTTGGCTATTTGAACAAACCCTTGACCATTTAGTGCCAAGTTATATTGTGAACATCTGTTTTTTTTAAACAAATAGTCTAAAGCCCCTTGGATTTGCAGGAAGCGCCTAGAATCTACAGGAAGCAAAATTTTATCAAACATAAATCACATTTTTCTTTAGTCTGTTTCGAAAAACGTTGCTTCTTCGTTGATTTATTCCTTCCCTTAAACATGATTTTGCCATTAGAAGTGGAAAGAAAGGAAATGGCCATTGTTCATGTCGTCATTGTGTACAATTTTGTGCCGACTTTGGCTTAGGAATATCACTATTTTAGTTTCCAACAATCACAATAGGCTTTGTCTGACTTTTATTAAGAGGACTAATTTAGTTAAAAGAATATTTCCAAGTGGTGGAAAAATGACGTTTAGTTGTGGTGTCCCTTGGGAACACAGTATAAACTTAGAACAGTTTGTATTTATAATTGTATGGCATGGTATCATAGTGTGTATTATTGTATTGTGTTCTAGTTTTTTCAATGTTACATTATATTCAATCTGAATCTATTCTAATCTAATAACATTAAAAAGAACGTTCAGATACATCTCACCAACGGAATGAAGAGATTCCAAAAGCCCCAGTCTTTAATACACCAAAAATACTCAAAGTAAATGTCTGGTACGGTTATGTTATTCAAGACACAAATGCCCCACATGTTCTCTTGAAGGCACAGCCAATTGACCTTCGGAACTGCTGAAAAATCCCGTTTTGTTTTGACAGAACTTACACTGATTTATTCATGATTGACTGGACCAAGGTTCAATAGGTAGGAACAGCTTATTTTCAGCTCATGATTAGAGTTCTATGGTAATCAAAGAGTTGGAGCGGAGCACTTGTCAATAATGGTGTGTGTTTCTATCTGGGGATGAGATTTTTCTACCAAAACAGATGCTAAATCATTTTTTATTTTCATATTTTCACCATCCATACTTTTTAGTTAATAGATCACATAATGTGCTCCCTTGAAAGCTGTTTCTGACCGAGTTTCACATGGGCACGCACACACACACACACACACACACGCATGCACACACACACACACATACACACACACACACACACACACACACACACACACACACACACACACACACACACACACACACACTCACACACACAATTATAGCCACAGTAATTAAATAGAATGTGTAATCATCACTATGCAAGTCAAATAGAGCTCCGTACATCGTTCTAAGATAAATCTCTTCAACCAGGTAGCACTTTTTGCATGAGCACATTCAACTCCCATCTCAGCTACACGGATGAGTCACACACAGCAAGTTAATGAGTCTCTCTGCCCAACGTAAATGTCAATACTCGCACACTATCTCTCTCTCATCGACACCAGACTGCATCCTTTCGAAAAGACAAAAATCTCATGACCCATAGATTTCTATCAGGAACAATATGTGTCGACGGAAATGTAAAAAACACAATTTGATCCTAACTAAATTTCGGAGCGTTGATGCCAAAGCTGCTAACATGGACGACTTGACCCTTTCTATCTGCCTTGGGTCATGTGCTGTTTTAATTCTTTTTAGGAGGCGGGTCTGGGACAGTACATGTCGAAGGGGGTTCTTAATGTCTCCTTCGACACTGAATAAGTGCAACACCACAGTGAAAACTTGCATTCCTGCCCCTTTTTGGAATAGGGCTTATTTTCTGTTGTGATTGTTTTATAAATGTGCCCAATGTGCTATCTTTATTTCAATAGTCCTAAACAGTGTACCATATAGGTTTTCAATCCACTAACCTGTGTAACCCATCTTTGTGCAAATTTTTTATGTGCTTCTCGTAAAAGGTATACTTAACAAACAGAAGTTAGAGTCTTAAATTCAAAGGTTTCTTTTACACATAAACACATACTTTTTCGGTTGCATTTTGTTTAGCATTACAGCCCTCAGGTGTATGAGGTTTGTTTGTACCAGTTATTTTTAAATCCGATGCGAGGATAAGAATACATTTGACTACCACAGTACTTTTTTTCATACATCGAGCGTTTTGAGGATTGAAAAACAGCTTTCCTAATGAAGATGTTCGCTAATGGAGCGCTAACAGGCTCTCCATCTTTGAAGTATCCTCCTCTCCGCTGCTCCCACAATGACTCAAGAGAAATCTTTCTCCCAATTCTCTCATCTTCATGCGTTGTGTGAAAAGGAACAGAACAACTAGAAACAAAGGAAACATAAATATACTTGAAGCGTTGGCTGGCATGACTGTTTGTGAAGGAAATAAACAATGCTGTGTCCAGGGCATTTGGGTAGCCAAGTGCCGATTGGTGACTCCTTCACCTGTACAGGCCTGCTTGTGCACGGACAAAAGTGCACGCACTGTTTAATCGATAGTGGAATAGGATGTGTTGTCCTGTAGGTGAAAGGGCATGTCCAACCTTTCCTTTCCTCTCTCCTCTGTTTTTCTTTTTCTCTTTTTCAATCTCTCTCAGTCTCTCTCTCTCTCTCTCTCTCTCTCTCTCTCTCTCTATATATATATATATATATATATATATATATATATATATATATATATATATATATATATATATATATATATATATATATTAATATTCTCTGTCTCTCTGTCCCTCATCCTATTTTGTATTCAGTATTTCACTCTACTCTACTCTCTCTCTCTCTCTCTCTCTCTCTCTCTCTCTCTCTCTCTCTCTCTATATATATATATATATATATATATATATATATATATATTAATATTCTCTGTCTCTCTGTCCCTCATCCTATTTTGTATTCAGTATTTCACTCTACTACTGTCCTCCCCACACGCTTTGGTTTCTTATAGGATAATTGAGGTTGTGTCCACATGAACTTATGTTCTTTTCACTCACCCGGCGTATGGCACAACACCTGACGCAATTGGTTGCTCTCGATTCATAAGGAGGATGAGGTGTGTGCCTGTGTGGATGTGCAAACATAGAGCACATTGGCAACCTAGCAACCAACAAGAGGACATCCTGGGTAATCAGGAGCATTAATGTTGAAGTATGAATTATTATGCAGATAAGAACATCAATGGGCACCTGTGAGACACTATTCAAATATTATACCCTGGATATGTTGATCCCGTCATAGGCTTCTACGACCACCTCATACAGAAATAAATATGCCAGCACTGACGCCCGTAATTTTGCCAGGCTTGATACTGATAGATTTTGCGGCCTTGAAATATGTTGAGAAAGGAGGGGAATGGTCTAAAAATAACATCAAAAGCCGTGGGTCTGTGCCTCACGGGACCATCGAATGGAGAAAAAATAGCCCACCTTTAAACACAGAGACCGTGGAAACAAAACAGACCCTGTTCCAAACTGTTGCACAGCTGTTCCCCGACATCATTGCTAAGGCACGTCCCAAATTGATTTTGCACTTCTCAGAAACACATCTGGCCCCGTGCTTCCCCACTGATAGAAAAAGAAAAACTTTTAGAAAGAGAAATATTTGGAAGACGCGCGCCAGCGAGAATCAATCTTTACTTGATTGTGTAAACCTTCTCTTCCGTGGCTAAGAATGTGGTGAGTGATGCCTTTGGACGGGACTTTGGGGGTTGGCGTGGAAGGCAAGCTAACAAGCTCAGGCCTAGGGCAGTGCTATGATTGGCTAACTCACCGTCCCTAAGGACCAATAGAAAACTGGCTGGGCCTTATTCTGTGCGGGCGGTCACCATGGACGATGGGCGGGGGAGTGGGGGGGGGGGGGGGGGGGCGGTCGGCGGGGCTGAGACCCGAGATGCTGCGCAGTGACTGAAACACAAGTCCATCTTTTCCTCTGGGGCTGATTAGCTGTGTGTTTGTGTATGCCTTTGGCTCTGACTCTGTGTCTCCGCGCGTGTCATTTCCCCCTAGAGACTGAGTCAAAAAGGAGGCAGGAAAGGAGCTGAATGGACATAACAAACTGAATGGCATTTCCCTCTGGATGCGTGTGAGCGCGTCAACGCTATCGCATATGTGTAGGTCCTGGACGTGGCCGACGTCATAACAGCTGTCTGACCTTTTTGGGTCCTCGCACCCGTTGTGGAGTGTCCGTGCTCCACACCAGGCAGTAGGAACACTGATGTTCCTCTCCAGGCTGCATGTGACCTATCTGACAAAAAAACACCTCTTTCTAAATGTAAAATCATTGTTGCATGAACAGGGAACCCTCACGAGTTGAGGAATGGAACACTAGTGGACTTTGTGTGAGTGTGTGTGTGTGTGTGTGTGTGTGTGTGTGTGTGTGTGTGTGTGTGTGTGTGTGTGTGTGTGTGTGTGTGTGTGTGTGTGTGTGTGTGTGTAGAATGTGTGCAAGTATCTGGGAGACATGAATAAAAAGTTTGACACATATTGCTTTAATTTTGCCAGCAACCAGTTTAACCAACTGATAAAGTTCTAGTCTAAGAAATGTACCATCATTTCTCTTGCCAAATAAAGAGCTAAAATTGGTCGTTGCCAACGTTTTACTCTCTAAATAAAAGTGTAAGATTTCCTCTTTAGAAACTTTGTGAAGAATTGTGGTGGCTTGCAGAATCTGGTTCAGGAGGGGAGGCCAGTGGTGCACAGATGGAAATAGCAGCTGCTGTTGTTTTGGAAGAAAGATTGTGGAGTAGGGATTCTATATGTCCAGTCACTTAGGGACATCTCCCCACCAATCACATGCAAGGGATTTTTGCCCCGCTTTGGGACAGTATACTTTTGTTGGTATGTGTGTTTTTGATGCAAAAAGAGGGCTTGTGCGCAAACAGTAAAATGTGTCTTCCTTTAAAAAAAAAAAAATGCTCTCGCTCTGCCAACAATTTTTTTCCGCAATGTTTGTGAAAAAGACATTTATGGTTGTTTTTTTGTGGTGAAGGCATCATCAGTGGTTGTCAATGTGCTGAACTTGTGTGGGCTAATTTTCTGGCTGTGAAGTGGAGGTTGAAGCTCCCTATGCCAAAACGCTGATACAGACTTAAGGCTTGATCAATGTCGTCGCTTTCACTTTTTTTATTTGACCCACCTTGCTGACCGTATGTAGGCATAAGGCTCATAAACAATTTGGAGTGGGTTTTATTTATCATGTGTGGCCAAAAAGCACTCACGTATTTAATGCTCTAGTATGTTTGCAGTGACTAATGAATCACGTCTTCTTACTACGTATTTGTACTTTACGAGGGGTGCTACGCTCTCAGATGTGTCTCTATGCTGCCCTGGCGTTGCTATGAAACCTTCCCCCTTCTGTACATATCCACGGTTGTTATGGGCCGGTATTGCCCGTACACTGGAATGGAGACCTTTAAATCGGCAGTGTGTTTGAACACATGAAACATATTTTGTTTACATAATAATACCCAAATAGCTGTCGGTCATATCTTTATAGTGTATCATGGCAACAAGTTCATTTCACCTCAAACCATGAAAAATCCAGTGTAAAAACGTGAGCTGTGCACAGTAGGTTTCCATACCTACCAAAGCTATGGGCAATGATGGATTCTGGTATGGTTCCTAAATCATCTTCTGACTTGATATTCCGCCAAGAACCGTTGGGGGCACGTCTTGGGTGATATTTATTCAGCTCAATCACCCAGTCCTACCAGCTGAGGTCATCTAGGTGAAACAAGACAAAAAAAGAATAAAACCTTTGTTGTAAAGCCCTGAGGCAAATGGGAAGACCAAAGCCTATTCCAGTATTTGCCCTCTGACCTATTTATATTTTCGTGAAAACGGCATGTTTCTGGCTGTTATTTCTGTAACCCTGGTGACAGCCGTGTTATGATGGCAGTTACACTCCACAGCGGACGAGCTCAGGGTTTTTCGTCATGGTTCTTCAGACACCATATTGAACTGGTTTATTTTCTCTGTGAGAAGTATTTCGCCGAAAAAGATTGAGAGTAAAAAAAAAAAAAACCTATGCTAGGGAGGAGAATTTGACGGCAGAGCAGTGGTGGAGGGGGTTTTTGAGGGGCATGTGTCATTTGGAATGTGAGCAGGGAACGACAAAGGAGCAACATTGTCAGCAGCCAGAAACTTCCTGCCAATTCCGCCTCAGTAATAATCGAAGTGTCCATACAATGCTGGGCCCACTGGAAGGAGCAGAGCGGACACTGACCGGGTTTCATTACAGGCTGCCTCTCCAGACACAGAGCTACAACGCTTTGAATCCCAAAGCAAACGACGGTGTGAACATGACGGGCCTCTGTTCGTATGACGTGCTTGTCATGCCAGAAGGGGGTTAGGGTATGTGTGTGTGTGTGTGCGCGTGTGCGCGTGCGCGCGTGCGCGCGTGCGTGCGTGCGTGCGTGAGTGTGTGCGTGCCTTTCGGCTCGGGCAACTCATAAAACCAAATGTAGGCTGTTGGCATTGCTTACTCGTGACAAGCGCAACCCATCGACCATCCCACGGGTGTTCAATTCAATACACGCTGTCCCTTCTGGTCACTTTACATCTATGTGTTGAACTGACTGTGAATTATCCACGGGTATGGCGATGTAACAGTTCCACTCTGTCCCGTAACAACAGGCCCTCTTTGAAGGCAGGGACACCAGACATCAAGCGGGGCGAGGGCCGCGGCGTGTTGGTCTTTGTCCTAGCGCCACTGTCACACCCCGTTAGGCTGGTGGCTCCGTTTGGAAAAACATGATCCCCTGGCCATTGTGTGGGTGCTGAGCCGGCAGAGATGAGCTGATTCGATGCTAACACCCTCAGAACAATGCACTGCTGCTTGTCCTTCCTTTTTCCATTCTCTCTGCCTGTCTGTCCCTTACCGGGTTGAGAAAACAGTCGATTAAAAGGACCAGTTTAAAATAGCCGCAAACTCCAGGCCCAGGCGACACAGTCAAGATAACGGAGAGGTCGTGAATTTAAGTGGAAGTTGGCTGATCCTTTGCACAGACGTGCGGATACAACTGCGTTGTGGGTTTATGTGGTAATTGTATTCTTACCAACCCCCCCACCCCAACAAAAAAGATTTTTACCATTTTTAAGTCCTCCCTGTCCCTATCTCTGTCTTTGTCTCCCTCTCCCAGGCCCTCCTCGCAGTGGATTTACGTCCACTGAAGCCCAGGGTCCTTTTCTGGTCTTCCTTTCAACAAAGAAACCTCTGTCATCGCCCTCCAAAAGGGGTGCCTTTGATCCTTTCAACCGTGACACTATATATAGAAGCCTCTTTTGCCACGCTCATACAGCGGCTAGCTGTTTCCTGCCATGAAATACCTCTTCATTATCCTAATACACGTATCCAAAACGCACAGCGCATGGCCACGACTCCACGTTCTGAAAATAGCCCCGCTGACGTCCTCGTGCAGCGACCTTCGGGCTGGCCAGGGACTTCATCAATCAAAGCCAACCTCCGTGGCAGGGAGGTCTAGAAAGGTCACGCTCTGAGCTGAGGAAACGGGAAGGGGTCACGTGCCACCACGGCCTCCACCGAGGCCTCCGGAGGTGTTCCACCGGGGCTGGTCCACTAGGATCCCGAGGCTCCGGAGATCCACCCAACGGCCAGCCAAAGGCCAGCAGATGCGGGCCGGCTCGGGGATTTGCTGGTGGGGGATTTGTCGTTCATCGACCGGATGATGCCGGGGATGACGTCGTCACCGCTGTGTATGTGTGCCTGCGAACGTTTTTGTTGTGGTTGTGCGAGACATAGTGTCTGTGTGTGTGATCACGTGTTAATGGGCCTGTGTACGTGGAGATAGGTGCGTGTGTGTGTGTGTGTGTGTGTGTGTGTGTGTGTGTGTGTGTGTGTGTGTGTGTGTGTGTGTGTGTGTGTGTATCCGGGACTGTCAGTCAGGATCAGAGGGCTCTCTGAACAGCTGTCCCCGGTCAGCTGGGGTCTAGTTTGGGCTGGAATACTGGCAGAGGACAGCGCACTCTCTAACACCTTTGATGGAACCTTTCTGGACCCATAGATTCTGTATGCTAACGGGATGTAAAAATAGAGAGGGATGACGTCGGGGAGGGCAGCAGGGAAAGAAAGGGATGGAAACTTGATGGAACGAGGGATGGTGGGATAGAGAGAGGGGGTACGAGAGAGAGAGAGAGAGAGAGAGAGAGAGAGAGAGAGAGAGAGAGAGAGAGAGAGAGAGAGAGAGAGAGAGAAAAGGGCAGAAAAGGTTAAGGGTGATGTGGAGAAAATGGTCGATATCACAACGGGATCAATTTAGAGAGAGAAAAAGGAACAACCAGCCGTAGGAGGAAGAGAGAGATGTAGACAGGAAGAGACAGAGAGACTGACTAACCGTGACCTTTATCACTGCCATGGAGGGGGATATCCAGTCAGTCATGTGTAGAACTCTGTCTCTTGTGGCATGAAAAGGAAACCTCAAAAAGAACCGAAACCCTAACCCTTTGTTATTTACATGTGCGCAAATTCACCTTCTATTTAGCTTTTTTTGTTATTCCTCACTGCGCACAGACGCTCAGTTGATTCCAGTAATGGAGACATGACTACAGACACCCAGCCCATTGAAGAAAAAACGAAGCGTAAGATGCACTCTCTCCTTGGTGAGCGTTGAATGAGGCCAGACCAGGTTGTCGTGCTGCAGGGGCAGGAAGACCGCGTGCTCACTGCAGCCTGAAATACCTGGCCCACTTTGAGCACCTCACCAG
>CM030172.1:37642394-37774894 GCA_017639675.1 Aplochiton taeniatus | reverse complement strand
ATTTACCGAGCTCTAGCGATGTCTTGGCTATAGCAACGGTAACTAACGTGACGTAGTAGGGCGGTGAGATCAGATGGGCAACGACACCGGGAGGGACACAATTCATCGTTCAGAGATAAAAGTAGGATCAGAAGCAGCACAACAGCATATACGGTGTCCAGTTCAAATGTCTTTGTCAGTTGTGAAATGTAACAGTCAGACAACAGAACAAGCCCCAACCACCACCTGTCCTTCACTGATTTTGAAAAGTGGGCGTTTGGGATTGAAAACCCTCCACTGACCTTGAAAGGAAAACGTTTTTTAGTTTGTTTTTATTCTTCAACGCACCTCAAATACATGCACTTCAAAAACTCAACAGGTCACATTGAAAGCCTCCAGTCCAGGTCCTTACAGGGCCAACCAGTAACAATGCATAGATTTGAAGAAGGCCTCAAGTAGCCATGGTTGAATCAGTGCATCTCTAGGCAGGCAGCCTCACATGCAGGACCTCGTTGTGAGCCAATGGATTAACTCTTTGTTAGAGCGCTGCAAAAAAAGGAGATCTTTTTTTTGGTTATTGTTTGAAATAAGAAATAATCACAGCTAAACACGCACAATTATCTGCCAATGGAGCAGGCATAAATTATCGTGACATAAGTAACATAATCCAACATCCAAGATGATTAGGATGATCATTTAGCTAAGAAACATGAGATATGTTGGCTTGATACAAGATATTCGGTCTCGCTTAGATTTCATTTTTTTGCAGTGAGGTATCAGATCACACTCTAACCCCTCTGTAAGCACACTCTGTCACAGCAATCAATCCTTGAAGGGTGTAGCCAGGTAAAAGAGCCCTACAGGCTAGGACGGCTGGCCCTCTCCTATGGGCTAGGAAGGCTGGCCCTCTCCTATGAGCTAGGACGGCTGGCCCTCTCCTATGGGCTAGGAAGGCTGGCCCTCTCCTATGGGCTAGGAAGGCTGGCCCTCTCCTATGAGCTAGGACGGCTGGCCCTCTCCTATGGGCTAGGACGGCTGGCCCTCTCCTATGGGCGAGGAAGGCTGGCCCTCTCCTATGAGCTAGGACGGCTGGCCCTCTCCTATGAGCTAGGACGGCTGGCCCTCTCCTATGGGCTAGGACGGCTGGCCCTCTCCTGTTTCATCCCATTTCCCGTCGTGCATCTCGTCTTCAGCATGAAAGACAGACAGACAGGAATTTGGCAGAGCCACGACCATCGGAGCGGGGAGCTTCCCAAGCCGTCTGTGTGCGTTTGATACCGAGCTGGGGCCCCGTCGGAGCGGGGAGCTTCCCAAGCCGTCTGTGTGCGTTTGATACCGAGCTGGGGCCCCGTCGGAGGCATCTGCCGTCCGTTTGTGGTCGACGTTTTTTGTGGGCTGATAGTGCGGAGCCCTTATCCGGCTCTGGACACACTGCATGTTCTCACTGCGGTCAACTGTTACTCTGCAGGTCAACTCGGGCTGTCACAGGCCTGCGGGGGGCCATGACACGGCCTTTGACACCATGACTTTGTCTCTCTCTCTCTCTCTTTCTCTTTGTTCACTTCCTTTCTCTTATCCCTTCCCTTCTCTCTTTCCCCCTGTTGTCCTACTCTCTTTCACCATTGTTATAACCACCAGTCGAATAAGTTCAGTCTCTCATTCTGCCAGTACTCTCTCTCTCTTCCGTTTCTTTGACAAGGGGTCTTGCCTGCACTTCTTCAGAAACACGCTGAGTCATGCTGAGTTCTACGGCTCAGCGAGGCAACCGATCATATCAAAGACACACACTCACACCCTGTGTCTCTCCGAAGGTCTTCACCGCAAGGTCCAAACCTCCCTCGGCTGTCCGCTGAGGTATATATTGGTGTTGGAGCTTGAATGCAGGCTGCTGAGTGTGCTGGGGTATACTTTTTACACACACACACACACACACACACACACACACACACACACACACACACACACACACACACACACACACATACACACACACACACACACACACACACACACACACACACACGCGCGTGCACAATAGCAACAACGCACACCATAAAGGGCACACACACGCATCCATGCTCACGTGTATACACAGTGATGTGAGAGGAAGAATGTGGGAGAGTGAGATGGTGCCATGTCTCACCTCTGGATGGGATGGACAACGTCTGTTCCTCGTTACCTCCATCATCCAGGGTTGCTAGGATATTAGTCCCTCTGTTGAGAAACAAAATATACAGCCAGGGCTTTCCCCCCTATTCGTTACAAATACTCACACACACTCTCTCTCTCTCTCACACACAAACATACACACACACACACACACACACACACACACACACACACACACACACACACACACACACACACACACACACACAAATACACACATCCAGTCCGTGATGGAGCACATGGCCCCATCGATGCTGGGCCTGCTGAATCTGGAAGCTAATCGGGGCGTGCTGCAGCTCTCACCTTGGGCCCTGCCAACACAGCCAGGGACAACCAAAGACTCCCTCAGGACTTGGATGGCAACAGCACTGGAACTAAAGAATGGCGGCCAAAAGGAAAAGAACTTGCGGCTGAACGTTTTTGGAGAGACGTGCTGATGGACGACGGGGTTGCCTCCCACCCGTGCACGTGCGATGGGCACGCGCACGCACAAAAAACACACGTGCACACTCATACATGCACACGTGCACACTCGCACGTCCAGCGACAAACGTGTTCAGGTAAAATCAGTGCCTCGTATGCAGGACCACCGGTTGTTTGAACAGAGTGGAATTAAAGCCATGTCTTTCAGTGGAAGATGTAAAAAGTTGGATGACGTAGCTGTTCTTTTCTCTTATTCTCGGTCAAGCGCAAAATGATGAGCAACAACCTGTTCTGGTACTGCTGTAGTAATTCTAAATAGGACTGTTTATGGTGCTACTGGAGAACATTTGATTGGGTCTCTGAAGGCCATTTATGGGTACATTGAGGCAGCAAGGCCAAACAAACAGTTATCGTTGGGAGGAGTGGACAGAACTGACAGCCATGAATAAACAAGGTGTGTGTGTGTGAGAGAGAGACAGTGAGAGAAATAGAGGGAGAGAGAGAGAGCGAGAGAGAGAGAGAGAGAGAGAGAGAGAGAGAGAGAGAGAGAGAGAGAGAGCGAGAGAGAGAGAGAGAGAGAGAGAGAGAGAGAGAGAGAGAGAGAGAGAGAGAGAGAGGCATGGTAAGAAAAGGGTGGCAATTTGCTCTTGTCCAAATGTGTGTTTCTATTGAAGTATGTGTCAGAGCATATATTTCAACAATTTGTGATCGAACTGCACACCTCTGTGCAGTCATTCTTCTCTGTCTGTGTGTGTGTGGGTATGCTTATGTGGAGGTGGGCTTGTGAGCATGTGACTGTTCGCGTGCGTGGGAGTATGGAGGTGTTTTTGCGTGTGTGTCTGTGTGTGTGTGTGTGTGTGTGTGTGTGTGTGTGTGTGTGTGTGTGTGCATGTGTGTGCGTATCCCATCTAGGACAGAGCAGGTGACGTCAGTGATATTCAGAAGGAGGGCAGGAAGATGATAGTGGATCTTATGGTGAAGAGGACCTCTAACCTGACCCAAAAGATCAATGCTTTTCTAATGAAAGATATGTATTTCCAGCTATGAGCATTGCCGAAACATCTCAACGTTTTCTAATTGTCATAATATTACAGTACACTTGCAGGATTCATTTGTAAATACAGTGTAGGTACACATTTGCAGAGGTCAACTTTAGCACTTTGAACGCTGGAATTAATTTGATTTTTGATAACGCTCTTTCAATGTATTTATAGTACCAGACTGAATTGAATACTTAATACAGTGAATACTATTTTTGGTCTGTAAAATTCCAATCCTGATGTTTGTCTTAAATGTTATTCTTGCTACCTGTTCTTCAGTTCCATATTGCACCATATATCATTGAATTATTTTGTTTTGTATCTGATTTGTATCAGTTTTTATTTGGCACTGTATGAATTTGCCGTATGTAAAGCACATTGAATTGCTAATGTGTTTTCAATTAAAATGCCTTTATTGTCATTGCACATTATCGTACAACAATCGTACAGTATTTTGTGGCAGCCATGGGCAACAGGCTTACGTATGACCAGGCCTTTTAATTATTAGGAAAAAGGGGGGAAAAATATGGAGGCAACATAATCTGGAAGGTTCACACTACTTTGGTGTGGTAAAATGGAATGATCAGGTCATCTAACTTGTATTCTGTAGCACTGCCTGGGCCTAGGGTGGAAATGGGTTTCAACATGAAGCCCCTCTATTATAACTCCTGAGTGCATAACATGTCCCTGAGTGTCACACTAACCCACTAACCGCATCGAAGCTGGTAAAGTGTGATAGACATAATTCACACCTTTGGCCCCGCTCAGATGGATATATACCTGACCTCCATCACAGCCAGGCTGATCTGCTGTGCTGCATTATGACTCATAGTTCAAGGTTGGTAGTCCAGATTTTTCCCCATATCATCTTGTACCAGTTTGTTTTGTTCTTTTACTATCTGTTTTGATGTTAAAGCTAAGGCTGATTCGGTCACAAGGTTTAAGATGATTTCAAATAAACTTACAGCGTATTGTATCTACTTTTTTGTCTTTCTTTTAAACCCAAGATAATCATGTTTGGATTTAAGAAAGTGTGTATTTTTATGGTTAAGTATTAAAAACATTCAAGTTATTATGTAATATATATATATCTTTTTGGGGGGTTACTTGATACTTTACCAGTCTTTGTTCTATCATGATGCCCTTATATTCGCAACATAATGCATGAGTTGTCTCCTGAATACACAGCACTGCTTGAAAATAACTCTCCTTATGCTTCGGCCTACTAAGTGCTCTTTAATTCACCATTTGTCGCCCTCTCCATTGCTTGTCTCTCTCTTCTCTATTATTCTTTCTCTCAGTCTCACTCGATCTTTGTCACACTCTCTCTTCCTCCGAACAAAATGCACTTAGTGTGGAGACACACCCAATGCCCACGCCCACATACAGGACACTATCACACACACACACACACACACACACACACACACACACACACACACACACATACACATACACACACACACACACACACACACACACTCACACACACACACACACACACACACACACACACACACACACACACACACAGACACACGCACACACACATACACGTGCACACACAACCACAGACATGCATACTGAGAGCAAAGTCCCAAAATAACTCATGCAGCAGTACAATAAGCCCCTTACACAATGGATTTAGGACAGAGAGATGAACAGTGGCCATGTGTTGGATATTAACAACCTATTCTTAAACCAGAGTTAGGGGACAAAGAGAGTGGGGAGAAGAGAGAGAGACACACGGAGAGAGAGACAGACAGAAAGACTCAGCGAGAGAGAGATTGTTCGAGACCAGCGGTCTGATTTGCATTGTGCTCTGTTTGTAATTTGCGACGCAAGACAGGTAATCAATTTTTTAACCCTGGCCTCACTTCACAACATTTGAGATGTGTTCTTTTGTGTGTGTGTGTGTGTGTGTGTGTGTGTGTGTGTGTGTGTGTGTGTGTGCGCGTGTGTGTGTGTGTGTGTGTGTGTGTGTGTGTGTGTGTGTGTGTGTGTGTGTGCATAGACCGTATGTATATGTCCGTTGGAGCAGCTGAATATAGCTGTTTGGTTTCTGCTACATGTTAATATTGGCACGGCTATGGTATAACCAGAAGAACATACTCAGCTGCCATTTAATGGGGAAAGTTACAGCCTATGGTAATGAATTGATTTCTGTGCAGCAGGCCTAGATAAGTTGGAATGTATTCGTGTTGAGCCAGGGAAATGTCCTTCTAACGACGTTCTATTCTTTCTATATAAATCTTTTTTTTTTTTTTTATAAAATCTGCAACGGCCAACATAATGTCCAGTCCAGTGTGCCTGGGAATGAACATCTGCAGTTTTGTTCCAGGATACACAGGGTTGAGAGAGATGCTTGTCCTTGGTAAGCTGGGCTGCGAAACATGTCTTGCACCTCGCCATGCCCGCCCACCCCACCCCCCCCCCCCCCCACCCCCGACCCCAACCCCATTAGTGTTCTGCGTGTGTCAAGCAACTGTCTATGTGTTTGTATGTGTGTCTGTTAGCATGAGTTTGTTTGGGCACTGTCTCATTGTGTGTGTGTGTGTGTGTGTGTGTGTGTGTGTGTGTGTGGGTGTGTGTGTGTGTGTCTACGTGCGTCATCATTATAATGCTTCCCATCCCTCCCACAGGAAGGGCTGGGAAGCAGGCGAGTATTGATGTGGAGCGAATCAGGAAGTAGGCGGCATGTCTGGAATTCCAGCCTCCAGAGTTTATTTACGAATTCTCAGGTCACACTTGAAACATACAATGTCCACTTTCTAACCTCAGTTTAAATTTGCGGACCTCCGAATACCTCCAAATAATCCCCCACCACTCCACCCCCAGCCCCGTATCTGTAAAAGATACACAAACACACAGCATATTCTTTCGATTACTGTTTTGCAAGAAATGCTGTTTCATACTTTGCAGGAGGCATTCTGTGGCCACTCAATATTGAAAGGGGGACAGGGGGTCCCGTGGTCCGAGCATTGCTTGGCAACTAGCCATGGAGACGTTAATAACAGTAGAATAGGAACAATCATGAGTAACATTAGCATTATAAAATGTTTGTCCAAATGGCTTATTCAGAGCTACTGGGTGACAGAAAGCAATGGAGATGTTGAACCTATTCTTCAACTGCATTGCTTTTTACTTTGTATAGCATACACACTCCACATAGAGTCGAGTTCAGCAAGATTATTCCGTTATTCCAAGAAAAAACAAGTAAGACAACGGAAAGTTTTGGAGCTGAGCAGTAATGGCTCATCATCAGTGTCAAATGTAGATGCTGTGTCCCCCTAGGTCAGCCTGTTTGACAGAGGGTCAATCTGACTTCACTTTGGGCAAATCTGACAAACGAAATGCCCTAGACTGCTGGTTGCTGTTCCGAGAAAGATCAGTCGGTTTTAATTTGAGCCTGTCAACAAGTGTTAAAGGCCACTTTAAAACGTTCTTGTTTTTTGGTACTTTCATTTTTGCGGGTCCTCCTATCAGGCAATTAGAAAGAAAAAAAAAAACGTCAGCACAACATGTTTTACAATGGAGAGGATTTGTTTTGGCAAAGTAATAACCAGAGCATACAAAAGACAGTGGAGCTTGAAATGTTTGTTTAGGCGGTGACGTCATCAAGTGCTGACTAAAAAAATAAAAAAAAAAACTAGAGAGTTATGCTGATTGCAATTAACCAAACACACATAATTAATCTAGAACTAGGAAATGTCTGGGAGAGAAAGCTTGACATAAGCTTGGCACTACCTTCTCCGTCTTGGCTGCTTAACAATTCCTTTTCTTTTTTTGGTTCCACACAATGCTAAACCTCTGTCCACCTAGAAAACATGTTACTTCCTGATTGCTCTTAGCTGAATGGAGCCAGTCATGGTGAGCCAAGCCAGTGATAGACAAAAGTGTCAGACAGTCTGGTCACAATGACAGTCCAGTTTCACACCCTCAAACATGCACACACACACTTCCACACACCAAGAAAGTTTCTAAACTCTCAAATCATCTATAGGGACATGTTAGGCATGTTAAGTTACATTTTAACCTTCACAAACAATTTTGTAAAAGAACCAACCTCTTATTAATATTTACTTATATGTATTTATTTTATATACATATATATATATATATATATATATATATATATATATATATATATATATATACATATATATACAATATGTAAATGTATATATTCGCTGTGCTTACTGTACTCTTAGTGGTTCTTGTAGGGGTCTTCAGGCCTACTGGTGTGGAATGTGCAGGTTAGACCCCAGGGTTTGTTGAAAATGGTCGTACGGGGTTGGGGGGTTGAGGCTGGGGATGGGGAATGGGGGGACGGGGGACGGTGGGGGGGTATGCAGTCATGCTTTTCTTAGCTTATCCAGGGTAGATTGATTTCAGATGTGTCTATTTTCCCTCCGTCTTATAAAATCATCTTTCCAAATTCCCATGGTGGTAAGAAAAGACATCTGCTAAACATATTTACACAACGTGTGCTTGGCAGGATTCGCCAAGCATTCTATAAATAGGGCTGCTGCAGCCTACTTCTCCAATAAATCGTTATTTCTTTGTTTTACTTTTATGTGAGCTCAGTGGAGGATGGGGTGATTGTGGAAAAGCTACTGGTGTGGCTGTATGTTCCAATATTCTAACTCAACTGAAAATATTCTATTCTTTCAGGTCACCAAACCCATCTGTCTTTGCCCCATCCCGACTCTTTTTCAGAAGTCACTCCTCTCTGTCTTTCACAATCTGTCTTTATTCAGTTTGTTCTTTTTCTTACTTTCTTACTGTTAACTTGCATGTTGTCATGTTTTTCATTTGCTTTTCATTTTCTCTTTTTATTTTCATCAACTTTCATGTCCTCCCTGCCCTCCCTTAACAATAATCTTTTTTTTCCTCAAGCTGTAGCTCCGATTAAACACGTTCAAATAAATGGCCATTTATCTGCT
Source organism: Aplochiton taeniatus (assembly GCA_017639675.1). Classification (NCBI taxonomy): domain Eukaryota; kingdom Metazoa; phylum Chordata; class Actinopteri; order Galaxiiformes; family Galaxiidae; genus Aplochiton; species Aplochiton taeniatus. The sequence continues at coordinate 37,766,337 of CM030172.1, read as the reverse complement.
GGTTCTAAAACGAATCCATTTAACATTTGTGTTTGTTTTTTTCAAATGTCATGTGTCTTTTTGACAATTGCTACGTTAGGCGTGACAAATCTGAAGGTAATAACCTAAGGAAGCAAGCATCTCTAAAAAGGCATTTCTAACAGAAAGTGCTTCTCAGAAGAGAAAGGATAAAAAACACAGAAGGTAAGGCAGCCAAGCTGGTAAACATTGTTTTTTCTTCGTTTTTTTTAAACAGATGCCCGCCAGCAAACGCCCTGCAAATCGACTGCAGAAGCCTAAGAATCTATGCGGAAGATGATAGCATTGGCAGTTGTATTGCATTGGAAGTCTTCCAACCAAAGTTCGATGATGAGTTCACTTTCACATGTGATTTTGTGTCCAAAAGTGCATTATCCGTGCATTATCGTACATCTAAGGATCTCAATGGTATTTTTATAGTTCACCTACCTACTTTCTAAGTAACCTGAGTACTAATAAAACACAACATATTATTGGCAAAATATCTACATCTGATGGTGAAATATGTGTGTGTGTGTGTGTGTGTGTGTGTGTGTGTGTGTGTGTGTGTGTGTGTGTGTGTGTGTGTGTGTGTGTGTGAGAGAGAGAGAGAGAGAGAGAGAGAGAGAGAGAGAGAGAGTAAGATGTGTGGTTGGGGGGACGCAGACTAAGGGAGACATATGAGTCTATGTACAACCAAGGCTATGCCTTGTTTATGTAGAGTGGATTTCAGCCGCCATGGGTCTGTGTTTCGAACCATTCGTGCCCAGATGCACTGTGCATGTGTTTACATACCAACTCACATCCCTTCTCCACCGCTCCCTCTGTCTTGCCTGTCAGCTTGACCTCGTGAAAAATGGTGGCTTCCGTTTGTGTCTGCGTTCTCAAGTGTATTTCATGTTAGCATCAGCCAGTTCCCTCTTGTCTGTGATGTTGATTCAAAGTTATGAGAGAGAGAGAGAAAAAGAGAAAGAGAGAGGGGGGTGCAGAGAGAGAGATTGAGAGACAGAGATAGATTGAGAGAGCGAGATAGAGAGAGGGGGAGGCAGAGAGGGAGGGAGAGAGGGGGGGCAGAGAGGGAGAGAGAGAGATAAAAAGAGAGAGGGAGAGGGAGAGAGGGAGAAAGAGAGAGAATGAGAGAGAGAGAGAGAGAGAGAGAGAGAGAGAGAGAGAGAGAGAGAGAGAGAGAGAGAGAGAGAGAGAGAGAGTGAGAGAGAGAGAGAGTGTGTGTGTGTGTGAGAGAGAGAGAGAGAGAGAGAGAGAGAGAGAGAGAGAGAGAGATACCCCAGATGACATGTGGCCATTCATTTGTTCAGCTGTCTCCACTGCTGTCTGTTACATAAGGCGTTAAGGGGAGGCTGTGAAGAGAGGGATGGCGAGGAGAGAGGTGTCTCATCTGTTGTGTAAGAGGGCTCAGGCTTCTTTTTGGATAGCCTTCCCCCATGGGGGCCTTCGTCCCTTTGAATGGAGGTGGACATGGATGGAGGGATGGTGAGGAGAGAAAAAAACGGAGATATGTTTTTGTTTTCTCCATCTGATGCCCACTCCCTCTTGGCCCTTGTCATGGTCTTGTCTATTTCAGATTATACAAGGACGCACAAAACACACACACACACACACACACACACACACACACACACACACACACACACACACAAACACACAGACACACATACTTGGACCGATGCTTTCATCTTAGAGACTCGGTCCTTGAAAATGAGACTTGAGATCCATACCACTACCATTCTTTGAAAATACTTCAGCGTTTTGAAGGGTGCTCAACCTCCCTCGCTTTGTTTCCAAATAATTAATCTTGGAATGGGAGATAGCCACAGACTATTGTGTGTCCCTTTCTCATAATAATCCAATGAAAGTACACTCCCCCAATTCCCCTCTCGAATTTTAAGAACTGTAAAATACACATGGAGCAAACCCCCAAACCCCAAATCACAGGATCAAAATGGCTGCCTCTCCGTAAGGACCGACAATGTCTAGTAGGCTCAAGAGACTGGGTTGCTGGCAGCGAGGTCACGTACCTTGCTTTCCCTCCACCCGCAGAGGTGTCACAGTGTGCTCTCATTGAAAATAATTGTCAGCTTCAATTTTAACATTTAGCTGGTAGAATGCAATGAAGTATAATACTCAATGAATCAATACACAAACAGAGGTCTTGTCCTTTTTTAGGGGTCCCTGTATAGAAGGGCAGCTTTTAAGCTATGATCAGCATGGCGGATTTTAGAAGCACAAAATAGAAAGCCATGGTTTATTTCCCACCAGAGCCAGGCTCTTTAAGGCATTAAGGCTGGGTGTAAATAAGTCACTCTTGGATTGGAACATATATTTCATTGTTGGACATTTTCTGCAGCAAACAAAAAACGAATTAGCGCGGAAATGTATGTGAAAACAATAGCACGTGTGTCAAACTGAATGATGTGGAGAACAATGTTAACTCGTAAGAAAAGAAATGCAAACATTACATCATTGTTGTAACACTACTTCTCAAATGCCTTTGATAGTGGCTAATGGAAACGGCATGCATTTTACATGAGAGCAAACAAAAAAGACATTTGTTTTTACAGGTTTTCTCACTGAGGTTTGGGCATTTTAAACAGGCCCTCCATTATGGCTGTAACATTTTCCTGATAGCCGCCCTATCCAAAAGCTCACTGCAGCCCCCCAGACCTTCCCCATAAACAGCACGGACACACACACACACACACACACACACACACACACACACACACCCACACACACACACACAGTGCCTGACAGACAGAGAGACAGAAGGAGGAAGAGAGAGTGCCCACATACTGTAATTGACCTGCCTGACACATTCCTCAAACTGTCACCACATTCTTCCCCTTCCAGCTGGACGCGCCAAGCGGACCATGTCACGTTTTCCGAGTCCCGGCACACCCTCTGCCGATCAGACTTCCAGATAGGGAGTCAGCATTGGAGTCAACAATTACAACATCTGGCTCCTCTTCTGCCTCCTTACCTCATCTATCTAAATCTATCAGAGACATACGAACACACACACACACACACACAAACACACGCACACGCACACGCACACGCACGCACACACACACACACACACACACACACACACACACACACACACACACACACACACACACACACACACACGCACACAGACCAACACAAACAAAAATCTTCATCCATACACAATCCTGGGGGTATTTTGGTCATCTGAGGCTAGATCCCAAGGTGCTGCCATGGGGGCGTGAGGATTGACACCAAGGTGTTTGAATGGGCGACTAGCGCCGGCTGTGGGAACTGGAAATTCACTGGGGAGGTTTGCTGGGAACAGCTGCTGCCGTCCAAGTGAGGGAGCCATCTGGGGACCACTATGTCTGGGGAAGATACTCTGTCCATTTGTCTTCTCCTATTCAGGAGGAAATAACCAGGTATCCAGGCAAATTGTACAGTTATCATAATAGAGAGAATATTTATAGTGAAATTGGTCAATTATTTATTCTTTTTGTTGTACAATTTGTTATATAATTTTAAATAGATATTCATATTCTTATTGACCGACACAATAAAAGCCAAGCAAAATCAAGGCAACAAAGTTGCAAAACTGCACTTCTTGAACTAACAAAACTCTTGCAAAGCTGTTCAAACTCTTCAAAGCTTTTGCAACGACTCCAAAGCACTTTGCTACTCTCCTGGAGTTTGATTTTAATCTTTCGGAAATTATGTCATATCAAATCGTTAACGAAAGTTACAGTGTTTCCCAGCTGTGTGAGACAAGGAGAATGTTTTCGAGCCCATCCTTTGAATGTACCATCGCAGTGTTTTGTGGTTTTGAGATGTCAAGCTACGGTGTACAGGAGCCAGGTCATGCAGCCAGGTGAAACATGTCTTGTCATATCCTAGGCGATCCAGTGTCAGGTGTGTCCCTGTGGAAGCAGCATGATGTTACATAATGGAGAGATCACTCCAGGGTTCATTGATCTGGCAGAATTACGCAGCTAAGAGCTTTGCCTTCAACACATCCAGAGAGCACGGTTCACTGTCTTCTTTTGTTTCCATTCTCCCCCTGGTTCAGAAATAAAGTGGACAGGGCCAGGGGCCCCAAAGGGATTTACCTAAATTTGACGCGGGCGCGCACACACACACACACACACACACACACACACACACACACACACACACACACACACACACACACACACACACACACACACACACACAAACACACACACACACGCACACACACACAAACACACACTAATGTTCCTGAAAAGTGAAAAGCTTAATTTGTGCGGTGAGAATATGTTTCTCCCGGGGGGGCAGAAGAACTCATTGAGAGTGGGCAGGAGGAGAGGAGGCCTAGGTAGATTCAGTGAATGAAGAGTGCAGGCTGGGACAGTGGCAAAGTCTACGGGGACAACACTAATTGGCTAATTTGCGAGTTATTCTGGGCCCTCGATCTAACATTTGCTGCGTAATTGGATGTCCTGGAACTCACTCCCCATTGGCCCCGGTCTTCCGTGGGGACGTCTCGGGGGAGCGGCGCGGGTCGAAGGGAGGGTGTCGGGTGTCCCTTCTGTGTGGGAGGAAGAGCGGTTACGTAACGGTCCCCCGTGAGTCCAGTCGCCTCCCCCTCCGAAGCCGCGCGGCGGCTGTTCAAAACATCTGCTGCCAGCCCCTCCATCTCTCACCCATCCAGTTTGGGTTTCTCCCCTCCAACACTTCTCAGTTCACTCCCCTCTCTCTCTCTCTCTCTCTCTCTCTCTCTCTCTCTCTCTCTCTCTCTCTCTCTCTCTCTCTCTCTCTTTCTATCACACACACACTCCTCTTCTTCTCCTTCTGTTCCTCGTCTAATTAGTTTCTCTTTCTCCAGCTCTCCTTTTTGCCTTCCTTTCGTTCTGCACCACCCACAACATCTCTGTTCCCCCCTTTTCTTCACCTCCCCCTTATTCCCCCTTTCTCCTCACATCAATGTTATGAGTAAGCCACTAGAGGCAATGGTTGGTTGCTGAGGTGTTTAAAATGTGTGTAAGCATTTGGAGTCCCATCCAGACATATAAATCCAGTTCATGGTCAAGCTTGGCAGTGGATTAAAGCAAATGTGCCTGGAGCAACCTAAAGAGCACTGTATAAAAGCAAATGTGCCTGGAGCAACCTAACGAGCACTGTATAAAAGCAAATGTGCCTGGAGCAACCTAAAGAGCACTGTATACGTATTCTGTGTACGAACTAAGACAAGAAGGTCAGGGCAGCCTAATTAAACCCTTACAAAATGGCTCCTCCTCCTACAGAACCGGATGGGAAATGCTAAGGTTAAGCAACAGAGTTCATGATTGGTGATGCATAGTTTTTTCAGGATGTGGTTGCGGGCGCTAGTGGCAGTGCTGACTCTCCCTGATCATTTGACCCTGGATTTCCCTCTGATCAGCCCGCTCCCCCACTCATCGTGCAGGGCAACCTGGGGCGTTTCCTCTCACTGCCGTCCTCATGGATGACAGGGACCCCCCGAAAAAGCCTTGAAACGGAGAGAAAAACCCATTGTGTTCGAGGGTTACACAGCATAAACAGTAAAAGGCTTTAAAAACCTGATCCATCCTTCCCTTTCTCTCCTTTTCCTCCTCCTGTTCTGTGTGGTTATTGAACGAGAGGCTGGGGCTCTGGTGCTGTGTTTAGTAAAAGCCAGGTGTAACAGGAGGAGGGGGAACCCCCAGAGAGACAGGGGGCGTCGGATGAGGCCCCCATGGTTCTTTTGGCAACAAAACTGACGCCACAAGGCTGGAATGGGCAGATCCTTTTGAAATCTACCAGCTACAGCCAATCCCCTGGAATAAAGACAACCATTTCTTACTAGCTAGCACACAACGTAAATGCAATGGGCTATAATGTTGGTACACTGAAGCGAATTGATTTATTAGCATTGCACATATCATATATAACTGTAGCGTGTTGCCCTCTTTTGGGGTCTTTTTAATATTTGTGCATATGATTAAATTATTGGGGAAGAGCAATCGAGTTTGCATAATTTTCCTATGGTTTAGTTCAGTTAAATTTATAGAGCCTCTAAACTTCAAAATTCAGATCGCGAAACCAATCTAGCATTCTTACGTATAAGCAATACGATTTATACTATCATTTCAACGATAGTCAGCTATAGTTACAGGTTTTTACGATTGCTTAAGCTCAATTTTGAAAACAGGACAAATTTTGTCCAAACACTAAACACAATTTTCAGAACCCCACACCCAAAGTGCAAAACACCTCAGATATCCTGCAAGATGAATTACTGCAATCAAAACTACAAAAACATTTATCAAAATCTGACTTTTGCTTCAAATGGCACACACTTCATTCATATGACCAGAGTTTGGTGCAACCAACTACACACTGCTGAGCTCAATTGCAAGCACGTTCATCTTTGTAGGCCTTATCATAATGGTTCCGTGTGTAAATAATTCTGCAGAAATATGTTCAAGTCTACAGAAATATGTGCAGAAACACAAATATACTGTTGAAACAAAATTTAAAATTTTTTCTCCACAAACCAGTGGACAAACAAAACAACACATCCACAGTACATACACTATACATTACAGTTGTGTGAACAAAAATTATGCTCTCTATCAAATTCAGTAAACAGAAAAGAACTTCAAGAAAAGAATATACAGGGGGGGAAACAATCAGAGGAAAGAAAAATACTTAGGTTGAATCTCGCCGCCCATTTGGGTCTGGCCACAGCACCTTATCAACATCACAGCCAATATCTCCCTGGCTAGACAGTGCTTACATCCTGACTGATGAGTTGACAATTGAGCAGTTAGGTGTTTGGTCAGGTGGCCAGTGCATTGGACAATTGGTCCATGGGTGTAGCATTTTGAATGGTAGTGTTTTGAAAGAGCAAACAAGTGACTTTATGTCTTATGTAGATAACAACCTGTGTCTTATGTAGATAACTGTGTTCAGTGTTTTGCCAAACACTGTGTGTGGTGTTTTGAAAAAAGTATGAGGCTGAGAATGTGCTTAAAGTTGTGCAGATCTGGGCTGAGGTTTTGATCTCTTGAGTGACAGTTTCACTAACTGTGCTTTATGTGTTTTTTTGTGTGTTTTAGCAATACAAAAAAACTGTAATATTGCCACATATTTTTTTCAACAAAAATGACAACTCGTTATGCAAGCTTTTCTGTATAACTTCTTTAAAGGTGTTCTTTTATGTAACTTATTTGGTTTAACACCAATCATCTCCTCCTTAAGTTTACTGAACATTTCACTTTTCAAAGCGCCCAATGATCTGTGTTTGACTCATTCGGTCTGAGACATTGCCTTATTTTTCTCTCTCTCTCTCTCTCTCTCTCTCTCTCTCTCTCTCTCTCTCTCTATATATATATATATATATATATATCTGGATAAAGATTGTTCATACTTTGTTTTGCTCTTTGTAAGCATGAATTAAATACAACTGTGTGGTGCATGATAAAGAATCATTTGACAGGTTCATGTTGTTTCCCTGTCTCGATTGCAATATATTATAGAGTAAAAGCTAGTATGGTGTTTGTGTTTGACTTGTATGTGTTTCTGTTTCTGCTAGTTCCTTTTAGGGTGACTCTGAGAACCTTTAGTGTTTTGGCTAAAGACCAATCGAATGGAATTAGTATTTTGGTTGTGACATGAATTAGTTAATAATAATAATAAATACAAAAAATTTGGTTGATCCCTAAAACAAGATTGTGTATAATTGTTTACATAGTTGAAATTCAGACCTTAGATGTTATACATTTTCATCTATGTAACCATTCAGAACTCAAAGAGTCAACATCACATCAAAGCATGGGCACCTTTACAGGAAACCAGAATTTCGTCAATTTAAATTTGTGGAAAGTCCAGGAAAGTATATTTCCTGTTAATCTTGGCAATAGTTCACACAACACAATTCTCTTTCAGGTGAATTTCTACCCAAACCATAAGTGTTCCTATGAAATCAAGTATTTTTCCATGTCTAATATCCTAAAACAGCAGCTTTCCTGTTAATCTCTAGCACAAAGTCCAGTAAAAATAATAACTCCATATTTTCTACAGAGGATTGAAGGATTTCATGTGATTTCTATCTTAGTATATAAAAGGTCCATACCAGACACACTTTATTTAGTAGTTTATTTCTAGATTTGTATCATTATTTAGAAAACATTCATTTACAGGAACAGCAATTTTTCCATGTCCTACTTTTACAGGACAAATGCATGACTCATGCAGCATAGAAATATTTGTTATATTTACATTACGCTATCAGTGTCAAGTATATAATAATCATTTTGAAACAACATTTTTCTTTTCTGCATTTTTCTGTATTTCAGCCACTCTACCATCTCTCAACCTTTTTTTCCCCTGCCTCCCTTCTTCTGTTCCTTTTTCCTCCTTCCCTCCCTCCTTTTTGCATTTTTGCTGTGTTGTTCTGCAGTGATGACTCATAGGCCCATCCCATGTTCTGCAGACAAGCACCAACTCAATGCATGGGGGGAAAAGTCCGGATTGCATGTATTTTGCTTCACCAGGAGTTGCATTATGTATAATGGCAGTGATGAGGCTGTGATGATGATGATAGTGATTATTTAACTGTATTATCTTTGATTTCCTTTAATTTAATTACATTTTCCAAGCTGGACCAAGTAGTGCTGGATGCATTTTCTGTTTGTTCTATTTCCCATAAGGATATGACTCTTTAGAAAAGGAGAAAAAAAGAAATATATAAATATACATATATATATATATATATATATATATATATATATATATATATATATATATATATATATATATAGTTTTTTCTCTCTTTTAAAAGTGGAGTGGTCCAATCCACTGTATCATGTGGCATGAGTGATTGACCTTAACCTGTGATAACACTTCTTAGACCTACTGTGGAATTGGCATGTTACAATATTACAGGCTCTGAAATCATAGTGTTAACATATCAGTAATAATTGTGCTGAACACCAGGCACTAGTAAACGTAAGTATTATTTGTGAAAAAAAAGCTGTTATCATTGGACTTTTGGGGCAGTTTGAGTTTGTCCAGTGATCTGGGATCAGTGGTTATCTTTGTGTGGGTATGATTGTAAAGTCTATTTCCCAGATTCCATTTTCAGCCGTGCAATAGGGAAGGCTAAAAGGGAATCCTTTTGGAAGAGGAAGGCGTGGGGGTTGCCAGGTCTGAATCTAGTCAAGCAGTCCTCTTTTCCAGATCACAGAAGAGATGTTCAGCTCATAATCCCCAGCTCTGCCGCTTGCAGCTTTGTGGCTTTACTCTGGCTGGTTAAGGATTTAGAAAGGATGCTTTAAAAAGAAAAAGTAAGAGAGGTTCACAAATGCATGTGTCAACTCATTATCTATACATATACTTTAAAAGGGATGCATGCATGCTCATATAAGTGTGCATGCCTAAACGCACACTGGTGAACTTATAGCCTGGCCCACTGCTGAATGAGTGGTTGTATATAAATCTTTCCACTTTAGGACTTACTTTAATGGATCATTACCCCTCATAATACTGGATTTCTATTTAAAAAATATATATAACACTGGGACGAACGCTGTGTGAATAAACATGATGGCATTCATTGCTGCTGCATTGAATCAATGTTTTTTCTGTTTTCTGGAGTTTATGAATCGACTCTTTTTCTCATCAGTAAGTGTATTGTACTAAAATAACTAGCCAATATGAGGTGCACATTTTTTTAAATATTTTTTAATAAGGTTAGTATAGGTAGAATAAACAGTTTTCAGTCCTGCACGAGTAGGACAATATTGCAACAACACAGTTGTTGCTATGGAACAGCAGCCAGCAAAGTGTATAATTGTGAATTGTGTTCATGCTAATGCAATTTTCTTTTTTCTTTCTTTTTGCACAACTGGATTGACCACAACACTAGCGCTGTTCTGATCTACAATAAAACCATGGCCCTTCTGAAATTCTGTAAAGTTGAATCAAGTTTAAAATGTAATTTTTAACTTCATGTCTGAATTTTTATTTGCAAGCAAACGGATAAAATCTTTATCATTTAGGCAAAATAAAAGCAAAAGGGTTGTACCTTTGGTTATCATACTGATTATTTTCAACATAGCTACAAAAAAATATAGACTTATAACTAATATGGCTATAAGTTTCTCTTGGACACATAAAGCCACAGTGTTTTCTTGTTTTTTTACACTAAAACTGAGTTCTTCCTGTTAATCTATAAAATGAAACAATTTACCCTATTATACAGAATGAAAAGAGCCTTGGTGCCAAACGAAAGCCAGTCAACAACAATGAGCTGACACGAGACATCGATTCTGACATCACATGAAGGAGGCACGTACTAGGTGGTCCGACTTTCTCTCTGAAAGACCATGCCACATGGAGACAACATATGGTTACCTGACCAGAACACCAGCCCCTAAAATAGACTCAGAGGTGCACACAATCTAATAACACATGAGGTAAACAGGAAGACAGACAGACAGACAGACAGACAGACAGACAGACAGACAGACAGACAGACAGACAGACAGACAGACAGACAGACAGACAGACAGACAGACAGACAGACAGACAGACAGACAGACAGACAGACAGACAGACAGACAGACAGACAGACAGACAGACAGACAGACACATGTATTCTTTATTCGCTCAACAATGTTACTTGCAAGATAAATCTTCTTGTATTATCAAAACCTACTAACTCACTAACCTCAATAAGAGATGTACCGAGCGTAGTTATCAAAGGATCACTATCAATGGCAGCTCTACCAAAAGTTCCATTAGAAATCTACAGATCTTTAATACTGATAAATACAAGACTCTGTTGTCGAAAGCAAGATGATCCAGTCAGAGCAAAGGAGCGTTCACCTTACTTGCACAACCAAGTTTTGGGGTTCAATGTATTCGTTTAACTTTCACTTAAAAAATTCCGGCATGTACCGGTGGAAAAACCTTGAAGAGCAGGTCTAAGAATACAAACATGCAAACATAGAACTTCACCTATATAGACTTGGACAAGCTGGTGAAAAATATTACCAAGGTTGGAACTGAAATTAAAAAGTTATATAGCCAACCAGTCTCAAAAGTGAATGTCACTTTGAGAAAGGTTGCTCACACTCACCCCCTGTCAACTCATATTTATCAACTTGAATCTCAATTCATATTGCTGTACGCAGTTATTGTTAAATACTTGCAAGTTATGCATTGCATGTTAATTTACTTAAAATACTGTACATGTTATCATTCTTAAGTTTCAAACATGTTGTATTGAAACATTATCTGGTTAAAAACTTCTCTTGGATTAATTTGTTTTGATAAGGATGTTCCAGTATTATACAGGTTGGTGGAATTATTTATTGATATATCTGAAAACACACCTGGAAATCCATCAATCACCTAAAACCACAATGTTATCCCACATGGCAAGAAAAATGTATTTTTACTCAGAAACTAGACACAACATTAATTGAATACAAAATTTTCTGAACTGATGTCTTAACAACATTTATTTTAAAACTATTGATGGGAGCTGTCCTACGTCTATATTATTTGATTTATCTCCTGGAGAACATCAGAAGTGGATGGACCTGCTATACCAATTCACTCAGACTGTGGGGAAGGTGGTCAATGAAAAAGACATGGATTGCTCTGGAGAAGATTACTTCCATTATAATAATAATAATAATAATAATTATTATTATATATATATTATATATAATTATGCCACTCAAATGCAGCCAAGAGGGTTCATGGACAAGCAGTGTATAGCAGAGAAGAATAACTATTTTTTAAAGACATATGGTGTCACAAAGTTACATCAGAATGGACCAAAATAGAACTGTAAACAAGATGCACCTGTAAACTGCTAAGGGAGGTCTCACCCTCTAGCTAAAAATGTGTCATCCTGGTTCTTAGATTTTTATTTTTAAAGCTCAAAAAGTCTAGACGGTTGCATGGAACTTGTGGTAAGACACCTTTCGGGTTTTATCCAAAAGAACCCGGCTGTTGAGAAGGTGTCAGATAAATCATAGCTGTTCAGCAGTAGAAAAACAAATGTTTGCCATCTACATTTGGGCTGGGGAAAGTAGATTGAGTTAAAGATTAGTGACATGTTGACCATGTAAACAATACAAACTGTCACTCTAATGTCTTCAATAGTCTAAAACTTTACTTGTTGCTTTTCTTTGGCAAAATGTTAGTTAGCTTGCCAGTGAGTGAGCTATCTTAACCCCTGTATCTCTTCTCCAAACACCTCGTATCTCTCCTGCTCTGGTCCCCGCCTGACGGTGTCTATTTCTGGGCAGGCTGGCATTAACCCTGCTCGGTCTAGTGGGAGATAGAGAGGCGGGAGTGGCATGGAAATGGCAGAGGACCATTTGCGTCAGAGCTGAGGGGAGGGAGAGGGATGGAGAGAGGGGGAGGGGAAAAGCCTGAACCCTGTACCACTGTATGCCAAGGTCCCCCAAAAACAAACGGATGGCAGACCAGAAAGGAAGACCAATAGATAGATAGAACTTAATTGATCCCGAGGGCGATTGCAGAGGGAAAGGTGACGTGGCTAATTGCTTCGATCAGATGGGTCCAGCGCAAATCCATGGCCCTGGGGGCACAGGTCCTGACGTGGTGTTTCCACCAAGGTCGATGCAGCCCTTAGTCCTTCACTGAGAGTCTTAATGCCGGGACAGCTCTGTGTCCAAACAGGGTTATTAAAACCCCTAATACATAAATGACCTGAGTAGTCTGGAATCAGTGAGGGATGTGTGTGGTGTAGGTTCTTCCATCTAACAAAGAGAGTTGCCGTCCATAACACTAGGCAAAATGTTAACAGCTACAGAGAGTCTTGGATCCTAAAGTAAATGTGTTCAAAAATCCTCTCAAATCGATTTATATGTTTTCTTTTTCTAATGAGGCGTTTTATTTTTGCAGGGGGAAATGAACACAAACTGAATGTGTCTGAATTTATTGATGGCAAATCCCAGCCCAAATCTTAGTCGAAAAATAGATGTGAGTATGTAAGTGGGCCAAGCATTCTGTGAGTCGCTCAGAATGTGTCTCCTACGGTAGGACCCTCAGATGGGCGTGACATTTGCAGCTTCATAATTCAATGGTCTGTTGAACTGCTGCCTGTGCTACACAGTCTATTTGCAGCTTCATAATTCAATGGTCTGTTGAACTGCTGCCTGTGCTACACAGTCTATTTCCAGCTTCATAATTCAATGGTCTGTTGAACTGCTGCCTGTGCTACACAATTTCCAGACTAATCGAGCCAAACGACGGCAGACGATGGCAGGGACTTTATCTCTCCCATCCCCGTCTCTGTTAAGCACTGCAATAACTTTAATAAGTCAAGTCTTTGTACTGCAACATTAATCATACTTGTGGTAGATAACCTCTCCATACTGTTCTAATATTCATGGTGACTGTGGTTGATTGAAGCCATACTTTAGCACATCTGGGAGGACGTAATTGAGTGGTCATTTAGACTCCTGAGGTCAATGGTGGCGGTGTTAGTCAGGAATTTAGGTGTGTGTGTGTGTGTGTGTGTGTGTGTGTGTGTGTGTGCATGTGCAAGCATGCGTGCAATTTTTGCGTATGATGAAATAGGATTAGACTTAAAGCATGAACACCGACAATCCCCTGCTAACCTAAAGCTTCACCCCGTCAGGTTTCCCATCAACCCCTGGGAAGCTGCCAGGCGTGTCATAACACTGCGGTTTCCTCCCTACGACCCCTAAATGCAGTTGCCATGGCAGCCCAATGTATACATTAAATGAGATGACCAAAACACATGTCCTATAATTCAAGACATAGAGCAGACCTGGCTTAGAGGGGTATGTAACTGGAGATCTTATTTGGGGGATTGTTAAGTGTGTGTGTGTGTGTGTGTGTGTGTGTGTGTGTGTGTGTGTCTGTGTGTGTGCACGCTTGTGAATGGAAAGGAGGGAACTATGTGTGCATGCATTTTTGTAAAACCAGTGTTAATGTACATATAGTGTCATGTGTGTGAGTGAGGGAGTCTGTATGGGTGTCTGTTTTTAGTTAGCGGAGTATTCCCAGGGGTCAAACTCTTATCACAGAGATTTTCTTCCAGCAGGGAGACTCAGTCTGCCTTTTCATCTAAGGGAGATTGATGACTTGGTAACTTCCAGCGCTGTTTTTTTCTATTCTGCAGTAGTTCTTCAAAAAGCAGTTGGCAACGATCCATGGATTCACATTCATTTAATTTATTAATAGTGAAAAGTGGTCAGTGGATAGCATCATGACTTGCCAACGCTATCTGTAGACAAAAAGGCTACAGAAAGAAATTAATTAATATTCTCATAATCCAGCATGCTATTAGACCTCTTAGACCAAATTACTATAACTACAACTCAACAAGCTGTCGTTTGACAATAAACCATTAATTTTTTTACTATCACTGAGTTCATTTGTATATGTTCAATTTAATTCATGTGTCATTTTCAACAACAACTGGGATATTTCAGTCCCATCTAGCCCCTCGTTTTGAGTAATAAAGATGTCGCACAGCCGGGCTGAGCGATGAGGTCAAGTCGACTTGCAACAGACTCGACACCTCTCAGTGGTAACATGTAGCTGTGACCCCGAGCTGTGATTCCGTGCTGTGACTCCAAGCTGTGACTCAGACCTGTATTGTTAGGAACTCTTATTCCCTCTCGTTCTTTTCTGTTTTTTTCCAGAAGCCTTTCATCTCTGACCTGTCAAACCAGTTGCATAACTGGGCCAAATAAAAGTGCTCCGATATCCAAATTGTGTTTGCCGCTGTTGCTATTAGTATATCCAGTCTGACTCTCTGGGGCACTTGGCTTGCTGCACTACTACACATGCCAGGGCCACAAAGCTGCATTATGGACCACTAGTTATTTTTACCAAAACGTTCAAATCTTTATATGTGGAAGTCATATTTTAAATAGCATTCCTTATTTTAGAGACTGACAGAAAAGACTAAGCGTAGACTACCTTGGCTGAAGTTTTTGAATGACCGTTGCCACCTGGTCAACAGTAATGGAGCCATGATGTAAACGTGCTGAGTAACATCTCCAACCGTCTGCTCCACTGAGCAAGTCACTCGGGCCGTACATTATAGTTATTAACCGTTGAGCATTAACCCAGGGGGGGTTTGTGTGGTCATGTTGTGAGCGATCATGTGCTAAGCACCGAACCTTTGCACTGCGAAACCATGCTCAGCCAGAGCTTTTGAGTTCACCTTCAATTTTTTGGGCCCAAGCCCATTATTCTTAATCTTCCATCATTTATTGACTGGAAATGGGTTCTCAGGGAGTGTCAGGCTCTGCTAGGTGCAAATTTCAATTAAAAAGTAAGTACTCAAGAATACCTTGGTTAACTGAAGGTGTGCCAACAAAGTCATGATGTGTATCGAGAAAAATGATGGCAGTATTTATAAAGCAGCCACCTTTAGATTCTAGGATTCATATACAGTATATTAGATAGCAAGATCCAATATTTCATTATGGAATGTTTACGACAGTCATGCCTATTTGACCCCTTAGGGAGATCGTACCTAAGGGTTGAGGAGATGCATATAAAAGAGCCTTTCTCCAGTTGTCATTAAAAAAGCTTTGTCTAGATGTGCACTGGAAGAAACCCTTTCAAGACGCACTCCAGGCATTTCGTTTCTCTTTTTTCACAGTCCACGGTGTATGTCAGGCCAAGGCAAGTGGGACAATGAACCCATTTTCCTCAGACATTCCTATATGTAACCCCCTGTTTTGCTGTTGATTAGTGATGCTGGTCTTAAAACACAAACACGAAACAAGACAACAATTCAAGCAACAGAAATAGACTAATAACTACATATCTTCCACCTGCTGTCACAGAGTCACTCGGGAGCTCAATGAATCACATCTTGGAGGAAGGCTCAGAGGGCTGCACAACTGGTTTTATTTTCCAATAACTACTTTAAATAACCACTGTAAGATGACTGTGTGGCCAATGTCATGTGGGATGTTACATGACAATGTGCTTGCTTGTGAGAAGCCTAAAACATGACGTGGTCGAGCCTCCAAGCCTAGAATACCCAACCAATTGTGGCCTTTCTCTGTAAGTTTGTTTAAAAATGACAGTCAAGTTTATTCCTAGGTATTTATTTTAATCCAATTGTGGACAATGTCCTGTCTATTTTATTCTCTCAATTATGACCAAGCAATACGTTCATTGTCGCAAGAGGTATTTTTGAAACCGTGGAGGATTTTTTCCACAGGACCTTCTTCTTGGCCGCCTTGAAGATTAATATCCTTAAATTCCTCACACTGGAAGTAACAGCTAGAGCAGGAAATTCGGCAGAATCTATCCAAGGTCAATCTACGCAACTGCCAAAAACCTATTTTTGATCCAAATTATAATGATTCCCAAGAAACTCCACCAGCGTCAATCGGTGGATAGAACAGATTTAATGATGCAGTACGAAATCCAGAGATAGGAGAGAAAAGAAGGAGGGCGTTCAAGGTGAAAAGGATAACTAAAAGAATATACACAGAGAAAAAAAAAGAAAAAGAGGAGGGAATGAAAAATGAAGGGGTGGTAGAGTGAGATATGTGGGAAGGGGAGTCATTATTGGGTGATGAGGTGGGGGTGAAAAGATAGATAGAGCTGAGTGCTAGACGGAGTGAGTGAGAAAAGGATACATAAATGGAAGCCCCACACTTGCTGTGTTCATGTCAGGCAGCTTGACGTGTACATACAAGCCCTCCCTCTGCTTCCATCCCCCAGGTAGAGATGCTCAAACTCAGCCTCGGTCAGTGTCAAGACTCCCTCGGGTATGGAGACCGTGAAAAAAGCATGGGAGGATGACAGTGCTTCCCTTCCGACAGCATGTCACACAGCTAAGGGCCGTCTGGGAGCCCTAACGTCAGAAATGACGCGAGAGTGAAGATGGAGGGATGAGTAAATGTGGGAGAGGGAAGATATATAAAGACACATCATTGACTCAAGCTTAGTCCCACATGTAGGTAGAGAGAGAAGTGGAGCAGTGGAAAACAACTGGCCTGTGGCCCCGGTAAGTATGTTTATCTTTGCCTCTGTGTGTGTGTGTGTGTGTGTGTGTGTGTGTGTGTGTGTGTGTGTGTGTGTGTGTGTTTGCGTTGGGAGTTAGCAGTGAGAGTGTGGGTGTGCCCAATTCTTTTATTTAGTCAGTTCAGATGACAACCTTTTTGAAGTCATTGCTCTCTCGCCCTCTCTGTCTGTCTCTACTGGAGGCTGAGTACAGCGATGTTTACCATCAACCATGATCTTGTAGCCTAAAAACCCCATCTACATCACACACCACCATCTTACTGTGATCTTGCAGCCTTAAAACCCCATCTACATCACACACCACCATCTTACTGTGATCTTGTAGCCTAAAATCCCCATCTACATCACACACCACCATTATACTGTGATCTTGTAGCCTAAAAGCCCCATCTACATCACACACCACCATCTTACTCCCCTAAAGGCTGCCCCTCCTTTCTATCTTGTGGTCTGCAGAACTGTGGCCGTTCTGTCATTTACCAGAAAAAAGCAACAAAGAAATGAAACACTTTTTGTTTCCTGGTCACCCCCTAGGAATATTTCAACCCTTTTTGAGCTTCTTCTTAAAAGTAAATGCCACCTCTGATAATTATTCAATAATTAATTGATGGTTGTTTTATTCCCCTTGAGTCGAAACTGTGTAAGAGATTTGTAACTTACTGCTGGTAGTTGAGATGTTTGGGACGGATTCCCATTCAATCGACGGAATAACTGCCAAACACAAGGACAATTATGCACACACATTACCACCCATCCAAACACACATTCACACAGAGACACTAACACACACTAGCACGCTAAACCAAAACACATTGATGCGTATGCTCAAACAGGAAGGCATGCTACACAGACTCTTGTTCTCTTGGTCAGACTGAGTCCAGTCTGTGGAGAGTTCATCCTCATTACCTCCTGATGATCCATCTTCTCCACTAATTACTCTCAATGACGACTAACGGAGAGAACAGGGCTCATGGTATCCCTTTGCAATCACACACAAAGCCATGCACAAACACACACACACACACACACGCACACACACACACACACACACACACAAGCACACACTGACACACAGAAAGGAGGGGACATACACAGACACACACACAGCCTTCTGATCATGCCACCACATGGTCGAGTCATGATCCAGCCCTCCCCTGGGTTTTTTATGAGAAGTGAGGATTATCACACAGCCATTCCTTAATTCCCCACCATATTCCAGCCCTGAAAATAGCCTTGGTTATAGGAAGCCCTTACAGCTTTCAGGAACCTGTTGGAATACCAGCCCGGTTCCCGGCTGCGCACTGCGGGCCTCAAAGACACTTACAAGTGACAAAGTAGTCGCCCTGTAGAACAACCATGTTGATAGTAATACCTTATTTGTCACTGTGGTCATGGCAACAGGAATTGAATCACTGAATGAGGAATGTTGTCAAAGGGTCTGAAATAAATGTAATTTCCTGGTGCTTTTTGTGGACATAAATAACCCCCACCCTCTGCAAACACCCCGCATCCGCCTGTTCGGGTACCCCTACACACACCAGCGCCACTGCACACACACACACACACACATACAAACGCAAACACACACACACACACACCCGCCCATTCAGGTACCCCTACACACAAATTTTACTCACTACACACAACAGCCCCACTCCACATACACACACACACACACACACACACACAAATTCAAGTGGACTAAATTTAACTTTTCAGTAACAACAACTGTTTTTGTCAAGTGATGCCAGAGGCACAAGGAAGGACACTGGCTTGTGACTCCCTGGTGACACTCAACTGTGCTCAACTAAAGTTTGGTGAGGTTCCTTGGTGCTTGGTGGAAGATGAAAACACTTGGAGAATGCTTGGAGCCTGAGCTCTCTTAGAAAGGCTCTGTGCATTCTAATGAGCAGCGGCAGCAGAGAAACAGACCTGTGTCAGCCCAATAGGCCTTAGCAAGCATTCTTACTGATTAATGGGCACCCACGCTGCTTGGCAATAATACCAGACACCAGCATTCTTACTGGCATGGGTATCGGGGTAGGGGCAGTTATTAGTAGTCCAGGGTCACACATGACATGAGGTGCCGAACATCTAGCTCACAGTTTTTCATGCTTTCTGTCTGATTTTCTTTTCATGTTGTTTTTATCCAGGATTTTTTGTCCGACTGATGATTTTGTTTATTAATACATTAAGGGATCTTATTGTAGGCTTTGCACTGCTTTTAAAGCAGTCAGCTTTGCATTGATCAGAGAAGGGCAACAGAAACAAATGTGTTAGTATTGTTTTTGTAACCTCTTGTTACTCCTGTGAACCAAGTAGCCTTAGTGATAGATTGACCAGCATGGTGGACTTTGAGAGGTGGGGGTAAGAGTTATTTTCATTTACTGTCTGACTGACGGGGGTATTTTCTAGAGAACTGCAGGCATCATACGGTTGGTTGCTTTGATGTGAACCAACCCCCCCCAGCAACAATATTTTTGGTCGTACCAAGAAACT
This sequence comes from Aplochiton taeniatus, assembly GCA_017639675.1. Classification (NCBI taxonomy): domain Eukaryota; kingdom Metazoa; phylum Chordata; class Actinopteri; order Galaxiiformes; family Galaxiidae; genus Aplochiton; species Aplochiton taeniatus. Next base: position 37,746,780 of record CM030172.1, on the reverse strand, counting down.
GTATCATCTTGAATAAAGACTGCTGTCAATCTTCTTTAAGGGCATCTGTACTGATTAACAATTGCATGAAGGGCTCAAAGGTAAATTGTGTGAAGGGATGGTTCTTCAATACATATGCCATGTGCAGTCTTCCAGTACTTTTAATGATTTTTTTAAATGGGTTCTGCTTTTGCGATTTGTAGCGCACACACATTTTTGTCTGTAACAAAGAACGGCATGTCTGGGTAAGAACAGACTGGTATGCAGCCAACCCCCAGGACTTGTGTACGGAAGAACATGTCACCATCTTTTACACTTGAAGGAGGTGTGTGTGAGATGTGTGTGTGTGTGTGTGTGTGTGTGTGTGGAAGAGGTGTGTGTGTGGAAGAGGTGGCACCATGAATGATGATATGCTGCAGTGTTTCATAACACCACTCTGTGGGCCACAACCTCCCTCTCTCCTTCTCAGGAGGAGACAGGGAGAGAAAGGGAGGGAAAGAGAGAAAGAAAAGGGGAATTGGAAACTGAAAAACGTGGAAGAATTGAAGAAACAGTAGAAGAAAGAGGTGTGTGAGAGAAAGAGAGAGAGAGTGACATACTGTACATACAAGACAAAATCACACGGCGTGGGAAGGGGTGAAGGGAAGACAAGATGTCAGGAGAGAAGGTAACAAGGTGTGAGGAGAGAAGGCAACAAGGTGTGAGGAGAGAAGGTAACAAGGTGTGAGGAGAGAAGGTAACAAGGTGTCAGGAGAGAAGGTAACAAGGTGTGAGGAGAGAAGGTAACAAGGTGTGAGGAGAGAAGGTAGCAAGGTGTGAGGAGAGAAGGTAACAAGGTGTCAGGAGAGAAGGTAACAAGGTGTGAGGAGAGAAGGTAACAAGGTGTGAGGAGAGAAGGTAACAAGGTGTGAGGGGAGAAGGTAACAAGGTGTGAGGAGAGAAGGTAACAAGGTGTGAGGAGAGAAGGTAACAAGGTGTCAGGAGAGAAGGTAACAAGGTGTGAGGAGAGAAGGTAACAAGGTGTCAGGAGAGAAGGTAACAAGGTGTGAGGAGAGGCCTGGATTAACGGTTAGGGTTAGAGTTAGAAGGGAGGAGAGACCTGGATTCATGTTTAGGGTTGGGGTTAGGGTTCGATGGGTGCAGAGCCACCCCTCTCCCCCCCCTCCCACCACTACCCCCACACTCTAGCCTTAGCAGAGAATAGAGAGAGAGAGCAGCGAGAGATGGCCTCGGAAGAGATCGTTCTGAACGACTACGAGAGGCGGCCCACTCCTGATCCATTCAATTCAAATCAAATTCGAACGTTTTGTTCCCTCGCCTTGTCGCCGCCTCCTCGCCTAAACAATCGCTCTCTCTCCCGCATTAATAGCGGTGGTCACTCGACCTCAACCAGAGCTGAATGCCATATTGATTGCACGTTGCCTTGATGGTCCGCTGTGGTACCTGATGTCCTGTCGGCCTGTTCCACGGATTTACTCGCTATGAATGTTATTGAGAACCTTTCACACCATCTCTGAGACGAACGATCCAGTGGCGGCCGCCACCGTGAATTTTTAAACATGGGGGGATAAGAGAGTGAGAATCCTCGTGGCCTAAGTCATTGATGTCCCTAAACCGCAGACAGGCATTCAGATTACTAAATCAATACAAATTGAAAGGAGGATGGGAGAAGAATCGTATGCAACGGGTAATGAGGGCTGGGATAGGAGAGAGAGAGAGAGAGAGAGAGAGAGAGAGAGAGAGAGAGAGAGAGAGAGAGAGAGAGAGAGAGAGAGAGAGAGAGAGAGAGAGAGAGAGAGAGAGAGAGAGAGAGAGAGAGAGAGAGAGAGAGAGAGAGAGAGAGAGAGAGAGAGAGAGAGAGAGAGAGAGAGAGAGAGAGAGAGAGAGAGAGAGAAAGGTTGGAGGGATGAACAGAGAATGAGAAGAAAAAGAGCGACTCCTTCATCATTCTCTTGGCGGCATGTCGGGGCCACTGGGTCTTATTGATTTGGCGTTCTTGGTTATGGCTCAGAGGGATCGGTGAGGCTTTCTTATTTATCTGATGCTGTTTCCATTACACCGTCCGATACGCACGGCTGGCCCTGATGTAATCTGTGACAGGGACAAACCTGCCAGATGGAATGAACCTTCAAACTATCCCACATAAGCAACAACGAATGGGGTGGAGGCGAGGAGAGGGGGAGGCTCAGATCAACAACCACACTTTGTCTGCAATTAAAAACAAAGAGAAGAAAATCGTTTTTGTTTGGATTCATGGCTTCTCTTTTAAACAGAAACAGACACGGTTTCAGGCGTTTGTCTTCATTGTAATGTGGACATAAACCGTAACGTTTAATTTGGGATGAGATGGTTAGGGGGGGAGGATGAAAACCATCTGGATTAGGCAGGAAATTCACTGTCATGGAAATGTGTTGGTCTTTCAACTGGGTCTTGGCTAAAACTAATAAACAATTTTAAACAGACAAACCTTTCAAGACGATTGGAAGCTAACCTTTGTTTGGGCAAAGACTTTAAACAATGTTTATCCGAGCTCACGTCTAATTTGCCCGTTTCCCTGAATCTGATCAACTGTCGCTTGTTTACACTTGGTAAAGTAAGCCTTACCATAGTTGCGTCATGTCCTGTATTTCTCTGTTGCTGGCAAATGCTGTCTAAACAAGAAATAATTTACTGCCATCTACGAGTTATGCAAAGTTCCGAAGATGTGAATGTTTTCTTCAAAACGAATCATGTAGACTGTAAACTGCGTCAAGCCCACGTGACACCTGCCAAGGAACCTGGACTTGTACTTTTTGCAGTTCCTCCTCTTTATTTTCCTGTCCCTCTCATTTAGTTTCTGTTCCCCTCCTCTCCGCAGTTCTGTTAGCTCCGACTTTCCCCAGAACAACTCGTCAACATCCACGATGCCCTTGGTTGCTCAGTGCTTTGAAAGCAACCCACAAAAAAACATGTATTTTTAGCCATTCAGTTCAGCGCACTTCTAAAACGAGCTGCAGCTTCGCCGGCCCTCGAACATCAAACGAGGCCACTCGACGCAGTGTGCTTGCAACAGAAACCACTCCAGAGTGCTTGTTGTGTTGGGATCTCCCAGGGGGCTGGGGTTGGGCCAGAGGACGGTGCGGTGATGTTTCTCGGGGTCTCGGTTGGGGATTTTAAGGGGGCAAGGAGCATTTTGCATCTGTGATTCTCAGAGTTTTTTTTTTCTCTCGCTCTCTCTCTCTTTTTCTCCCTCCCTCTCTCTATTTTGTTGTTGTCATAGTCAAAGGTTGTTTTGTGGAAGGGAAAATGTCTTCTTTGAATGTTACACACCGAATTTTTGGGTTAGGTGCTTGAAATGCTCTAAGTCACGCGATATACCTGCACACACACACAGTCACACGCACGCAAGCGCACACACACAGATGTCATACCCATTACACGATACCGTTAATGAGATTCTAATTATAGGCCCGTCTTTCGTTGGATGTCAGCGCTCGGGTTATTCTGCCCCTCCTCTTCCTCTCGAATCCTCAATGGAGCTTCCCTCTGACGGTGAAACCTCATTTACCTGATGAAGACTGGGTTTCCAATTCACTCGACCCGCACGGCTGGTGTGTAGGCTCTCCCCTTGACCCAGAAAACACACAGTCAAGAGAAGAGCCAGGCTAGTTACAAGACAAGCATTCTTTTCACTGCCTCAAGTGAAGAACAAAAGGAATGGGAGTCTTTCAAAGCGGGGTGTTGTCAGGTGGTTGTATCAAGTGGAGCACCGTCTAGAGAAGGCACTTGACCTGAAGCCGGGGATTCAAAGAGGGTTTGTTTTGAATCGGAGGCAGTCCCTGGAGAAACACAAGTCACTGCAGGGAAAGGCATTTGTGAGGATGATTATGTAATACAACTTGTGTGACTCGGGAGAGACAGAGCTCTTCAGGATGGTGTGTTTGTCACCAGATCCTAACTAATTCTAAATGTAATTCCATTATTGTTTTACGTAAAACCATAGGGGTTTTATTGGAGAGAGAGAGAGAGAGAGAGAGAGAGAGAGAGAGAAGGAGAAAGAGAGGCACGCAAACAGAGAGAATGTATGAGAGAGAATGTGTGTGTGTGTGTGTGTGTGTGTGTGTGTGGGTGTAAGAGGCAATAATTTAGGTCAGAGCTTTGTGCATGATGTAATATAAATATCCCATCCCTGTTGAACCTAAGGGTTAATAATAGCTGTTTAATGTGGTTTACTGCAAGGCTTCTCTACATTACACCACATAGACTCTCCACGAGTCAAGTGGAAACAAAGCAATAAAGCCCACTCACAAAGCACTGGGTAATATCTCAGAATAGAAACAGGGATCCTACTCTTTCAACTCACATCCATAATCCTTGAGTTTCTTCTTAAGCTCCTTTATTTTGTTGTCCCTTTGCCTGCTGTTTTTGTGACAAGAGCTGGCTTGTCTGGTAAGTATGCTAGCTATCATAGAAGTGACTTGATTTCTCCCCCTCTCTCTCTCTCTCTCTCTCTTTTTTTTTTGCTCTACCAGGACTGCATACCCCAGTTAGACACAGACAGACAATAGTAGAAGTAAGACTTGTAAAAGAAACAGCCCATTGCTTGGTTTTTAATCCACTCCAGGACATGGCAACTGCACCTTGCTAATGCAGAACATCTCAAATTTTGATCCGAGTGTATGGAATATGTTCTCCAAATGTGTTTGTCCGTGTTTAGTAATGTTCACCTTTGGCTTGAGAGTAATGTGTCCTTAATCAGAAACTGTTAATCCGTGGGTTGCTAGTGCTTTTATTCCAGTTTGTCTCAGTAGCTGTGTTTGAAATCGATTGTGCGTGTATATTTGTCCAACCTCAGTCAAATAATAGCTGGGTTGAGCTGAGCATTGTTTGTACTCACTCCACGTATTGTTATTACCATTTTAATTGGCCAAGTTGTCTGAGACAATACCAACTGATTATAGGAAGTGTTATTTCAATAGTGACTCAAGCTGAGTCTAACACATCAAGAGCAGTCTCCAGGATTTCTGTGCCACAGGGAGAAAAACGTGTCCAATGTATTTACAGAGGAGGAGCTATTTAGCCCAGGTCCTCATGACTCAATTCCTTATTTCTCCCTCTTAATTGTGCCACTGTGAAAGAGTAGCCTGAACAGTGTTAGGAATTCATTAGTTATAGCTAATCGTGGTCACTTCCTGCCAAGGGGTTCACAGACAATATTGGCCTCTAGAATTAATTGAATATATTCATATAAATGTCATATATAGAAAGAAAAAAATGACAATTTTTCTAATTTTAACTATAATTTTTTGGGGAGTCATAACAATAAGTTGATCTTCAATCAATGGAAGGGCACTTCCTTTGTTTCCTGAAGGTATTTGCTTTTGGGTCAAGGGACCTTTTGACACGCTGAAAATAACAACGCAGTGCCACCAGTGAACACCATATGATTCACAGGTAGGTTTATGGCAAGGCCAAGTCCTTCCGACGCAATTTCAAAAGCTTGTCAGTTCCTCAGCTGATGATCAGAAAATGTAGAAAATAGAGACAGCTGTGACACATCCCAGACACACAGTATTAAACTGACTGTACACTAGAAAGATGTGGTTTGTATTTTAAACACGTTTTATATTTATTTAAGAGGAGGTCAATGAAGCTTCCATAGATTATGTGAAGTGTGTTCTCTAAAATGACTCAAAGACAACATTTACATTGTACGCAATGAATGAATGCCTTTTCAGTGCTTATTGAATCAAACAGCTTTTCTTGATGGCACCGCAGTAGAAGGAAACCTTTGTTTACTTAATTTGTACTGTGGTGACAGCTTGTGGTGATTGAAACAAAACTTTATCATCCCCCCCTACTGGCCAGATGTTCGATAGCAAGATGGAAAGTCCTGCACACCGTCAGCAATTGAATTGGTGATTACATATGATATTGTATTTTTGCATCCATTCATATGCTTTAATCTCGTACTCGTTTTTTTATCATATATATATTTTGACGTCTTTCTTTGCTCCCGGCGGCGTCCCAGTCTCCGGCCTGCCTCGATGCCATCCTGTCTGACCTTCCTGCCTGCCAATATCCACCCACTCTTAGACTATCTCCGCCCTGGCCGGAATGTTCCCCGTGTTCCTGCACTCGGACGGGGCCAGCCCAAATATGGAGGAGGGAAGGAGAAAAGGGAGGTAGAGTGTCTCTGTCAGGCCAGCTTCCGGTCGACGGGGCTAAACAAGGATATCTTTCGTCCTGTTTGTGTGAGCCCAGACACGCGCACGTGTGTGTGTGTGTGTGTGTGTGTGTTTGCTTTTCTTTATGTGTGTGTGTGTGTGTGTGATATGGGGTTTCCTCTAACTCCTTTTAGGGCCGTGTCTCAGTCTGCCCTTCTTACCTGTGGGGGGGGGGGGGGGGGGCGGGGTAGAAGGTGTTGGGCCTCAGGACTACCCATTAGGAGGCAGGGGCTCTGGTAAGGCCCCCTGCCCATGTGAGCGTGTGATCAGGCCAGACACTGGAGGAGACTCCTACACTCTGACGTCAAAAGGGGAAGCTGAATGACTGACTGACTGGGGCCCCAAGGAAGTGGAGTCACAGTAAATAGATCAATGTCTCTCTCTCTCTCTCTCTTTCTCTCTCTTTCTCTCTCACTCCCTATTTTGTGTTCTATTTGATTAAAAGCTAAATGGCAACTACTATTTACGCACAAGTGGAAGTTGCCTGAAGTCGTAGGAGGCGTGAGTCACTTTAAGAGCCACCAACTCTTAAGTTCCTCAGTATATGTGTCCATCTATGTCTCCCTTATCTCCCCATCCATCTCTCTCTCTCTTTCTTTATCTTCAACCTCTCTTTTCTTCCCATTTCCTTCTCTCTCTCTCAAACCATTTTAGGTTTGTCCATCCGGTGGACTTCCGACAGCGCTCCCAAAATCCGTGAGACTGGTCCACCCCAGTAACACCCCTCTCCTCCTCGCTGCCCACTCGCGGCCCATTGTAGCCCACAGCTGGACCAACAGTCCCTGGATACTTCACATCCCCGCGTTGGGGAAATAGCAGGTGTCCTCCACATGCCAGTCCGGCCTGAAAGTGTGTTCTCTGCAGAGCTTTCCAAGCCCAGGGGGATACAGAGACTGTCTCTGTCCGCCGCCCCCTCCGGTCGTCCCTTGGCCGGTCCTCTCGGTGGTCTAGGGGACGAGGAGTCTAGCGGAAGGGGAGAGGGAGGACGGTGTATTGCTCACCCTCGGGTATGGATGGATGGGATGGGCCGGTAAACACAAATGCGCTGGGACACAAACAGGCCACCCACATGTATACCCACATTCAGATGTGAGCATAATGGCAGAACAAACTAACTGGAGCTAAGAGTGAACACAGAGATAGTCATCCACAGTCCAAAACACAAACATACAGTCAGCCCTCTTCCTCTCATTCACACAAACACACATGCAGTGCGCGCGCACACACACACACACACACACACACACACACACACACACACACACACAAAGATCTTACAATGGTGTCTTCACTACCAGCTTTGCTTTTCCTTGCTTTGGCTGATTCCCAATTTTGACTCTTGGTATGAAATTCCAACCCTAATGTCAACCCTATTTTTGCTGTCGCTTTGCAAACATTGGAATTGAGATCATTTTTTTCCCCCACACATTTAGGAGAGTGTGTTGACACCCGGAAATCAGTGGTGCATGCAGTGCATGCTTGAAAAATGCCTAGACAGATTTGTGGTGCTGCAGTAAAGCTCGATGAGAAATTGTTCCCATGAAAGCCTTTCCCCCTTTTTCCGTCTTCGTTTTCATTTTAATTTGCGGTCGGAACATCACAACAACCACAAGCCTCAATTACGGCTCATTCAGAGGCTTCCATTACAAAAGACTATTTCTGGCAGTCAGATGCTAAAAAAGGAAGAAGTAAAGTGCTGACGATGGACTGATTCCTTCCAGGGATGGTGCGTTTAGCTGACAAGCATGTGATGTCTTAACAGATCAAAGGCAATACTGCCCGAGAGTGCTTTCTGTCATATGTTTTCCCTTTGCAAAACCGGGCCTTCACAGACATTTGGGAAACCAGTAAGCTTGTCATGAGATTAGCAAAGCATGAAAGCAAACAGTGTGCGAAGCCCTCGCTTCACTGACGTTGATTGTCTCTCTCTGCAAAGGGTCAGTGAGTTTGAAAGCTTTCCAATGAAAGGCTGGCTGTATACGTACTAACACAAACATACTCAAACGCGCTCATAATTTACTGGACAAATGTATGTTAAATGGTTGTCAATGTATGTCAAAGACTCACTACGGCATCCACTGATTTTAGGGCAAACATTCAACTCATTCAATTCATCAGAATTGCATTTTTGTCTTATGATGAACTAGATTGGACTCTTTACTACGCTGTGACTACATGGAAAAAACCATCTGGCGGCAGAAGTTGTAACTAGGAATTGTGAGAAGGCCGATGACAAAATCCCTGAACCACAGCCACAGTTTCCCATCGATTCATTTCGCAGACTGATTCACTTCGGCCATACTTAAAGACAGGAATTACAGAAGGGATGCATGTGACTCCATAGCAACATAGTGTATGAATTTCTGTTTCCCTCCCTGCAGAGAAATATGTTCAGGAAATGCTCTTTCAAACTGAAGTGCTGTTTGTGCTGCTGACATTATAAAAGAACACTTTGAAACAGTGACACAGCTTGATACAGACCCAAGAAGGACAATTGGCACCTGGCACCTTCGAAGGAAATGAAAGACAGAACTGTAGGTGATGAAAATGAGAGTTTTGGTATGTTGGCGTCAACCTTTGAGATGCGAGAATGTCAGGGCGCTGGCTCCCTGTGGTGGATAAGCGAGCTTCTCTAAATACCTCCATCTCTCTCTCTCTCTCTCTCTCTCTCTCTCTCTCTCTCTCTCTCCCTCCAAAATGCCAGGGGGTACAAACAGATGCCTGCACGGGTTAGAAGAAAAAGGAGAGCTGGGTGAACCTAATGCAAAGAACGAGGAGACAGAGTTGGGTGAATATAGAGATAGATAGATAGCTAGATAGATAGATAGCTAGATAGATAGCTAGATAGATAGATAGATAGATAGATAGATAGATAGATAGATAGATAGATAGATAGATAGATAGATAGATAGAGAGAGAGAGAGAGAGAGAGAGATTTGGAAAGAGGGGCTTATATCCCCAATACACAAAAATGGTGATAAACCTGACCCAAAACATTATAGAGGCATTTGTGTTGGCAGCAACTTAGGGAAAGTGTTCTGCTCAATTCTAAATGCCCGTATACAGACTTTCCTTTAAGACCATGATGTCCTGAGTAAAAATCTAATTGGCTTTTTACCAAAGCATAGAACAACAGACCATATACATTCCTTCCACACACTAATACATGAAAATGTCCACCAAAAAAATGTAGGTAAAGTATTTGCATGTTTTATTGATTTTAGGAAAGCTTTTGATTCAATTTGGCACTAGGGCTTATACTATAAAATTCTCCACAGTGGTGTGGGTGGTAAAGTATATGACTTAATTAGATCAATTTACACAAATAATGTAAATTTTTATTACATTTAAATAAATAAATGAATGATAAAAAACGGACTTTTTTTACTCAAGGACGGGGTGTGAAACAAGGCAAACATCTACATCAACTTGGTTGGCTGTGTTGCTGGAGCAAAAGATAGCCCTCGGTAATGAGGAGGTTAGATTCCTGCTCTATGCAGACGATCTTGTGCTTTGGTTCCCCTCAGAAGAAGGGCTGCAACAGCTACTAGATACTGTCTGTAATTACAGTAAACATTGGGCAGTCAAAGTAAACTTAAAAAAAACAAAAATTGTTATATTTAAAAAGAAGGCCAGAAATCTGGAAGGCAGATACCCCTTTAACCTGGGGAATACACCACTCGAGCATGCCCAGCAGTACAACTATCTAGGACTTAAAATCAGTGCATCTGGCACCTTTGGTCTGGCAGTCAATGCACTTAAAGACAAAGCCCGCAGAGCACTCTATTGTGTAAAAAGAAAATTCTCAAACATCAATGTCCCAATTTAAATTTCACTTAAAATATTTGACTGTGTGATTCTCCCTATTGCTTTATATGGAAGTAAGGTTTGGGGTCCAACATTCAAATTAGACAACACCAAAGTGGAAAAGCATCCGATAGAATAACCGCACACTGAATTCTGCAGGAACATCTTAAAAGTTCAAAAGAGAGTGCCAAACAATGCGAGCAGGGCAGAATTTGGAAGATTCCCACTAAACATAAACATAGAAAAAAGAGCCTTCAAATTCGGGGATCATCTTGAAAAAAGCTGCCCGAATTCCCTTCAGTACAAAGTACTTGAGTCCCTACAGTTGAACCCTGAAAAGAGCCTACTGTGCCAGCTAGTGCTGAAAACTGAACAGCACAGTAAATCAAAGGCAAATTGGAATAAACCAAACTATTAAACAAATCAAAACTTCCAATTTGGAACATTGGAATGATCAAACTAAAACACAACACAAACTTAACTGCTACCTGTCCCTGAGTAGAGAGTATGAATTGGCAAAGTATCTCTACTTCGTCAGAGATGTAAAGCAGAGACAGATCCTTACCTTAAGTACAGACTGAGTGACCATCAATTGGCAATTATAAATAAAGACACAAAAAGACATTGCAACCCAAGGAGGAGCGTACATGTGTTCACTGCCAGATGGGGGAAGTGCAGAACAGAAATGCACTTTCTCCTCGATTGTCAAAAATGTTTAACATCGAGAGAATCAATTCATACACAAATTTGTCAAATTTGTCAATTGATGTATGACAATTTGTCATACATCAATTTCAAATTTCCAAATGTTAACAGATGAAGAAAAGTGTAGAATACTGTTGGGTGAGGGAGCAATGGCCCACATTGCCACCAAATATGTATCTGCCTGCCATGGCCTGATAGACACTGAGTGATCACATCTAATGTCACGGCCTAATCTGGTAGTGGTTATTAACATTTTATGTTTTACTGTCAATATTCTGTTCACAATTTATTTTTTTACGCAATATTATTATCACATCCGATATACAAATGAATGGAATTATACTGTAATGTATTAATTTTTATATAAATTCTTGTCATAGTTGTTGTTATTACTGTTACCATTATTTTCTTGCTTGTATGCTTTGGCAATATTTACATTGTGTATTTCATGCCAATAAAGCAATCTGAATCTGAATCTGAGAGAGAGAGAGAGAGAGAGAGAGAGAGAGAGAGAGAGAGGTGGAGAGATGGAGAAATAGATGGATAGAGAGATGGCGAAAAGTAAAAAACATAGATGCCGGAGTTTGAAGAGAATGGGGAGAGGAGCGAACATTGATTCAGTAAATGACCAATGGTAGGGTGGACGACTTCCGCTTAGCCCAATGCTGACGTGTGCTTCCTCTGGGCAAAAAGGCCCAGTGTGTTAGACCAGTGGAAAAAGTGCATAGGTGTGTGTGTGTGTGTGTGTATCGAAACAAGGGCAAGCCACTTTAAACTTGAAGTAGGTGGTGGCCAAGTGTGTGTGTGTGTGTGTGTGTGTGTGTGTTGGTGTGCACAAGAACGTCTCCGTTAACATGCAGTGCATGTGCGCCCGTGCCAGTAACAGTTGTTGGTGCCCCCGAGCGTGCACGAGGTGCATGGGACTATTGCTAAGGAGCAAGCAATAATTCCTAACAACTCTTGGAAAGCCACGCCCACCAGACTATACATAAAAATACCCGTGAGACCCTCGCCAATGAAATCCCAGGCCACATCACTAAGTGACCTATCCCTGAAATCTCCTGGTTTATCTTATCTTCCTTCTTTGAACCTGTGAAGGACAAATGGCACTTGACAAAACCGCCACTGATCTTTTACCTGCGATGATTATTTCACAGTTTCATGGATACCTTGAGGGAGTAATTTTTGACGATATAAAAAAATTGACTGAGATTAAAGTATCTACTTTCTGAAGCGCAGTACAGGGGAAATTGTCAGAGCTTTGATTTTAATCGGAGAAAGCTAATTATAATACACAGTGTTCTTGTTGAATTTACACATCCTGAATTGCTGTTTGCCAGTTTGCCAGTTACATAATGTGCTCTTTGGAGATACGGAGAGAATGCGTTAGATTTCCAGCTCATGTGACCTTCCTGGTTGTAATGAACTCGGGTATCTCCGGGCTGTTTGGAACAGGATTAAAGCACAGGACATGGACAAACAGCAAGTGTTTGTTGGTGTAACAACAAGATAAAATCCGCCCCCATCCTTTCGTCGGTTAGGTAATCTACAGGCCTTGTATTTTGCTGCGTGGTCTACTCTTTACATTGTCAAGGTATTTATCTGACTGATGTTAGTCATTGGTTTTGATTTCCATATTAGATAAATATACGTGGTAAATATATATCAAACACCTTCCAACAGTGTCTGCTTCCACCATTTATTTGACGATTGCTTTGCTAAACTTGCTTTATTTCAACCATAAATGTATGCTTATATTATGAATGCTCTTGACCAGGAAGGAGCCATTGGACATGAGTTTGTACCTTTTTATTGGTTTAATTAGACCTAGTGCTCAACCAATCAGTCGTTTTATTGAGCAGTAAGGACCTTGTTGACCTCTCGCTGGCCTCCAGTAGATTAATACCATGGCAATCCTCTGACGAATGGAAAGGTAAACACATTGGAACATGTATGATGCATGGCATGCTAAACATACATGCAACAGACAAGACAAATGGAAAGGAAAACAGTCCGACCTTTCACACAATTCCATGCATTGAAATCCGATTGGCCAGGGGAGACGTTTCAGTGTTTCTTTGTTCATTATTTTGGTCTATGCCCTGGGCAGCTCACAGGCCACCATGGCGGACAGACTTTACCCTGATCTCCCAGTCCACTCTAGATCAGTCAATTCTCACACTCACTCGTTTCAGCGATATAGTTTTAGCTTAAAAATAACACCCATAAAACATGGCCTAGGTGGACGTTGTGCGTCAGCAAAAATGATAATACATGAATACAACATTCACCGGGTGAATAGGACGCTGATCCGGACGCATTTTCCCGAGACTGTACACATTAAGGTGGCGGTCTTCCCCAACAACGATCCTGATCTGGCCCATCCCCTGATCCTGTTGTCCGGAAATGCAATGTGGCGAGGTTCGCAATGCTTTGCATGTCGGATGATCGCGTTAATCCTCGCTATGTGATCACTCCAAACTCTCATTAATAGCGTGTCTGGCACAGTGAACCTCAGAAATGATCCCTAAAAGTAATGCATTTCTACGGCAGGCGTGTGTAAACAGTTGATCGATGACTTTACAACGTGTTCTTCCAATAGACGTTTTATGTACGGTGCATCTATTGTGTGTTTGTTGGGTACATTTTAATCAAAACCTTGTCACTAGCAAGTCTTACACACACACACACACACACATTTCATTGGGGCTCTACATTTATATCCGGTTGATACTCATCAAGATTTAAGCTCTGCAAGCACAAATCACAGAGGAAATCCCTTCATATTAGTCAAAGTGTTGTTATCCCTTTGGTAGTTCACAGGATTTTGAGGGTGCCTAAGCTGGATGTGTGATTCCAGCTGGGAGAGGATTGAAACTGCTGGAGGAGAGAGATGGGACAAACTAGGAACGTAATCAACCAGCCATGTCTCATTGACTGTTGAAAAAGGATAGGAGACAGCAACATACTTTCAACCTCCTTCATTCTCATTTCCGCCGCCTCCTCCTTCTTCTTCTTCTTTTTCATCTTCTTCCCTCCATTCTGACACCAGCTCTTCCTTCCTTCCTTGATCCTGTGGAGTGCAGCGTTGACATCACACATGCACTCCCTCATGAGTCGGGAGGGATTGTGTCCGGTGCGTGTTGCAAGAAATCCTCCATGTTTTCCTCAGCCTTCTCGTGATCTGTGCCCCAAAGATCAAAAGAACGCAGCTTGCTCTTCACGTTCCTCGTTGCCTTGTGACAGAGAGACGGAGCTTTAAATATAACTGTCCAGACGTCTTCACGTTTAACATTTTACATCCCCCTTCGGTGCTGAGTTCATGCCCATTATGCATCTAGGACACCTTTTAGAGGACCAAGATATAGAGACAGCTCGATAGATAGAGATTAGAACCCTACATGCCTATAGTAGATTTTCAGATTCAATGCACTGTAGCCAACAGAATGATGAATATGCAATATGCCAAGGTTGATAGTCCTTTCATATTATCCCATTTCCCTCTAGCAAAATGGTTTGTCAAAGCAGACTATATCAATTGTCAACCCACCCACTTAAACGTTGGTATCCGGTACAACTGATTATGAGTAACTGATGATACCAGACTCACATCAAACACTCTGACTTCACTAAAACCACATCTCATTACTCATCCTGCTATGCAAAAGGGACTAGGCCTGTAGCTCTCTTCTATATAAGGTGTGTTGCAATGTGCAAAGTAACGATACGTCTGTTGTACTATTTGGCTCTGGCATAAGGAAAATAGGCCCGGACAGCCAGATTAACTCTTGTTGCCACTTGGCGGCATAGGAGTTCGTTCACAAACTGTGGCCTAGGCTTGTCAACATAACTAAGACAACTAGGCGTCCTCCGTGTTATTCAGGGGGTGGGATGTCTCAGTGTATGGTCGGGATTCATTCCATGGTATTGTTCCGTGGTCGATAAACGGCATGGCGTGGCCGAGGAAAAAGTATGGATTTCACAACAGGGAGCTTGAGCCCTCGCAGGAATCATTTTTTTTGCGGGCTTAGTGTGGATCCTTATTTTTCTTTGGACAGAAGCCCCCGCCCTCCCCAAGTTACAAAACCGTCAATATAACAATATGAGGAATTTCGGAGTTTAAAAATGGCGTAATTTATTTTAGGTTCAGTCTGCAGCTCCGTGTAATATTAAGTCACAGCACAGTACCTTGGAGGTGACTACAGTGCTGGTCTTTCCCCACCTGAGTGTATTCCATCTTCACCTCACAGAGACACTTCCTCATTGTCTCAGAGGCAGAAAAACCCACATCCATTTACGATCAGCCTGTCTCTCCTCTATGACCACCATCGATTTCATTGTCAGGCTAGCTGACCAACGCCCGCCCGCCACGTCTAGGTGAATGGAAGTGAAGTAGATGAAGAGAGAAGAGGAGGGGGAAGTGGGAGAAGAGAAAACAGCAGTTGACGAGAGAAGAGGAGGGTGAAGTGGGAGAAGAGAAAACAGCAGGTGACAATGTGTAAAGGTGGGCTGTAAAGTGGGTGGGTGGGAGAGAGAAAGAGCCTGTCTGTACAACGGATGTTGTTGATCATCTCTCATCTTTGGAGATTTGACAGAGATATGACGCCTCCCTTTTCCCGTCTGAAGATGCTGTCAAGGCTACTGGCGTTTAGATGAGGTTGTTTTTTTCGTTTCGTGTTTGAGGTGGAACACCACACTCTAGAGAGTGTGACACATCAGTGCCTTACATAAACTCTTGTCTATGAAAAGTAATTTTTCCAGCATCTCATTCAGAATACGTCTGTGTGTGTGTGTGTGTGTGTGCGCACAATATTCAGCCGTGTAATGGTGGCTTTTACAGGCCAGTGGTTTAACACACCCATTGCAGCCCTCGTTAGTAGAATAAAGTGGACTGCCTTCTGTCAATCTACGTTGCCCTTCTCACAGTCTGCCTCCATATCCGAGGGAAGTTCTGAAGACGTGCCGCAGAACTATAGCTTTAAAGGTGCCATTAACACATTGAGCTCATGCTGCCTTGTAATACTGATTTTAGGTTGTGGTTTTATACACGACATGACCGCAACATTTAATTCCAGACAGTGGTAAGATGAATGTACTCACAGACAGACAGGCCCGCACTGTCACCCATGAGATATTTTGTGTCAGCGTGGGCAGACTGGGATTTTATGTACAATAAGCCATAGCTTTATTCTTGGAAGTGTTTCTTTCTTGTTCCTAGTTTCAGTTCACTTCCGTTGCTCATAACTTGTTGTTACTCTCTTGTGCTAACTAAGGTGTGTTCAGTGTTTTTTGTCACGGCCCTGGCCATGCTTCCAGTGGTTCTCCTGTGTCTGTCTGTGTGTGTGTGTATGTGTGGGCGTGGCTCTCCCTGTTGACGAGGGCTTGACTCCGGTAATGTTGCCTTTCTTTGGAAAAACCTTAGTTGTATCATCAAAGTGTCAGGCAATTTGCCTATTTTTGCATCTGTGAGGGCCTAGTTCCTCCTTTTCATCAACTGATTTGGTCAGCGAGTCTGCTATCTCGGTGACTCCAATGTGGATCATCAAAAGTTGAAAAGACAGTGAATCAAGTAGAAAAGTTAATAACGGTTGCTAAGATGTGGCCAACGTCAAACCTATACTTGGAAAACCGTATAGATAATCTAATTGTGTGGCCTTGTGCTGGCTATAAGATAAAAACAAGTTGGAACATTTAAGTGAATTAAAACCTATTTGTGTCATAAATGGACCGGGGGTATCTGGGAAAAGGCTTTAAGAATAACAAATGACATCTTGTATGATAGAACTGTCTGTATCTGGCCCTGGAATAAAGCCTGCCGACAGTTGCAAAAGAATGAGCTCTGCTCGACAGCTTTGACACACTGTCAGAAACTGGACAGCATTCACACAGCCAGCAGAGGGAGTCAAAGAAGCGGTCGTTGTTCAAGTTTATTTACATTATTGTTTTCACCTGTGCCTTACGGACAGTGTATTTAAGTCCCTGTTTGCATTTTTATATTTGTTGGGTCATTGCCTTACAATTGTTCGATTTCGAGCATATTATGTACCTATATAAGTGAAACCTCTAGTGTCCTGACAGAGATTTTAAAAAACCTTCTGTGTCTTGTGCTATTCCCGGGTGATCAAGCCACTTTTAAGCACTGGTATCGTTAGAAACTTAGTCTGCATTTTGGCCTATTCTTACCTGCTTGATTGCAGACACACGCTCCCTATTTGTCCCCCTGTAAAGGATGAAATGCCAGGTCAAATAAAGAGGGTTTAGTTGGACCTGCACAATCAAATGTCTGTAAAATGTAGTAATCTGATATGCTGCATAGCTGACTTGACGAAAAATGGGGGGGGAAAGAATATTAGCTGAGTCGAACCGGGTCATAGAGACACCGATGTGTCTTGGCTTTGGCGAATCAGAAGTATTCCGAATTGTGTGTGTGTGTGTTCATGTGGTCCACCAAGGAAAGAACATCTCTGTTTGCTTTTTTGTAACATTGTTTGTAAACTCTATATCTGTTCAATGTGCCCCATTCAAAAAAGAAGGCAAGCAGACTGACCTGGATGTTATGCCACAGAAGACCAGAGCAGACAGTCACTAGATGTCACTCTCGCATAACACTGTGCTACTGAATTCTCCTTTTGTAAATAGGATGTGCATCAGAATGATGCTTTATATGAGAAAGCAGAGCCCATAAAATCATAATTATTTGTATTGTACATTGAGTAGTACAGCACAGTGTAACACAGCAAATCAGCTTGTTGTAACTCACACTCCAACTTGTCAAGAAGCTTGTTCATAGACCATAAAGAATGACCCATGTGTTGTGGATGGTTATTCTTCTATTGTGTTTAGGTACAAAGAAATACCTCATATGGAGCATGGATATTAAACTTACAGTACCATGGGGTCTCATGTTGGTCGAGTAACACTTTATTGAGTCTCCCTTGCAACCCCTCACAGCGCCATTAAAGGTTCCTATAAGACGTGTTGGGACTTACCACTACAGTTATCTGGTAAAGAAGCATGACCTCACCCGTGGATTAATTTTTCAAAAGGTACATGTGAGGCCTATATATGGGCTGTGGGTGAATAGACCTGCATGTTTTGGTTACACTGTTTCTGAGTGTGTTTATGTGTGTGTGTATATGTGAGTTCATCTGCACACAGGTTTCACTTTGACCGTGTTTTTCTCTACATTTCAAGTAACATTTCATTAATTTCCCACTCCCCTCCCTGGTGTGAATTGGTGTTTGTTTGTGTCTGCGTCCTTGGTTCTGGCCCGTGTTTGTGCATGGATCTCCGTGTTTGTGTTTGGGTTCTAAAGAGGGGAAAAGCCAAAGTCAAAAACGAAATATATGCTAAAAGGCCCAAAAAGTTAGATTATAAGACATATGATATGTACTCCCTAAAGGGAGCCTAAAGTGTCCGTTTACAAATTCTTGGGAATTTCACTAGACACAAAAGCTGTCATTTAGTTACGTGTGGGCTTCAACTCACAAACAAGTTGAGTATCAGACTTGGAGCTCTGTATAGGATATGGCCATTCTTTCTCTTGAAAACAGAATGACAATTGTAAAATCAACCCTCTTGTTTGTCATGGATTATGGTGATATTGTGTGTATGCATGCATCCCCAACTATTTAAAAATGTTGATGCCGTTCACCATCATGCTCTGCGTGTTGTAACTGGGGCTGGTTTTAGAACTCATCACTGTACACTATTTAAGGAAGAGAGAATATGCTTTTCTCTCATAGTACTATTTTGTTTGCAAAGCTTTGCTGGGCAAGTTGCCTTTTTACCTTACTTCCCTTTTGAAGCACATAACAGTTAGTAGACACGCTCACAGGACTTCATCAACCTTGAAAGGCCAAAAGTGAAAACAGAACTTGGGAAATTAGCTTTCAGCTTTTTTTGCTCCAGATAAATGGAACTAGATTCAACAGGAATGGAAAATAGAGCAGTTTATTTCAGTTGAGGTTTTATAGGAGGATATCGGAGTTGAAGAGTGCTATTGCTTTGGTTGAAACTTAGATATTGTACTGCATAATAATTATAATAATACATTTGTATGATTATTATTATTTTTTGTTTTCTTTGTTTTGTTTTGTTTGGTTGTTGTTGTATTTATATATAGGGCACTGCTGGAAAAGAGATCTAGTCTTAGTTGGTTATCCCTGTATAAACAAATCAATAAATACTGATCTGATACTTGTTTTAAACTTCCCCACAGGGTCCCTACTATTAGTTTGGGAGCAGATGCACTTGTTTCCGAGGGATAGGTGGTACAAGTGTTTTGAGCACTTCAAGTTAATAGCATGTAATCTATTGCAACATAGTGACACTTGCATTTAAAGGTCACTGTGTGTGTGTGTGTGTGTGTGTGTGTGTGTGTGTGTGTGTGTGTGTGTGTGTGTGTGTGTGTGTGTGGTGTGTGTCTGTCTGTAGGAAAATAATTTACAGAAAGTTATCTCCAGCAACCAGCTGCACAATCTTGCTCTACTTTTTAGTTCCGAGGTTCATTTCATTGTGTGCTCCCGCTCTCTGCTGGACAAAAAGAGTATTGCATTGGACACAAAATGGAAAAACTGAACATACTTTACATATAATAAACCAAAACTTAAATAATTATGTACAAAGCAAATTGCATTGGAAACTGTCGAACATATAACGCTGTAGTTCTTTACACTCTGTTAATATATACAAATCACATATTATAGACATTAATCCTTAAACTATGTTCCTTCAATAAATGTAAAAAAAATTAAATAAAAAACATTATTCATCCACTAGCTTTTTGGATTGGTTTGCGTCGAGCTTCGAGATGATTTAAAATTGTTCTAAAGGTGATCATTGAAACTTCTTTTTTATAAAAGGATATTTAACAAAATAACTGTAAGGTACACATCACCGCATGGTTGTCCACAGGTAAGGCAGCGTCACAATCTTTCACCATAATGTGGGGAAACGTCTATCAGGCGGGGTTTAATAATTGACCCTCTCACAACGCAGCGTGACATTTCTGAGATATCTGATTCATGAACTACAATAACTGCGAAATTGTGTAGGTGGTGTCAGTGACTTGTTACCCGGGCTAGTTTTGTTTCTTTTGGCAGGATCCCAGTATAGTTACAAAGGTTGCATTTTCAATAAGGAACTACAAGTGGAGGGGATCAAAAATATCGACGCAATCGTGAAGGCATTTTGATTGACATGCACTGTATAATTAAGGGAAAAGTTTCACACATATGTTTAAAGTGATGAGAAAGCACATTCCTGTGGCCTCAGCCCTCGTACAAGCCTCCCACCACAGTGAACCAAAAGGCGGTGATTGCCTTTGCAGTTCGTTGCTTCTGTGTTCTGTGGTTAAAACATGTTGGGTTGCCTACTGTGGAGTTTGCCTTGTTTGACAAGCAACTTGTTGCCTAACAAAGCACAGATGAGATAACTATAGTGAAAAAACAATAATTCCTTTATTTGTATAGGCCTTTTCTTACAACAAGGAGTACTACAACTCCCAGCAAGTGTGGCAAAACAAACTTCCTGCATTCAATAAAGTGAAGGTGAATAGCTGAAGCACATAATCAAATAGAAAGTGTGTTGTGGCTTTTTACATCACAAGTGCCACATGGGGCTGCATCTTAAACCTATTCCAAGCTTTTTGACTCTCAGTTGTGCCTCCTAAGACAAGATTGCAGTCGGTTGCAAGGCCCAGTGGTAGCAAATTCTCCTATTGATCTCAAATGTCAAAGTATTTGTATACGCTACTGGGAAGTTTGAGAAAAAATAAGAGAGACTACTTATAAAATAATGCACTTGTAGGAGTATCTCCATCAACACAGTTGATCGTCATACATTGCTAACCTTGTGTGGTGTTCATGTTTTTGTTACTCACCCTATGTTTGCGGGTCTGGTGGACCCACAACATTATAGGGTTTAAAACAATACAGCCATAACAATCTATGTAAAAATACTTGATGTTGGCGTTATCTTAATTACAAGCAATATAGACAGCTTATATGGTTAATATTTGGCCTTTACCTATGCTAGATCCTATTTATCAATAGAATTGCTATTCCTCTTTTGTGATACAATGTGACTCTCATGTTTTTGTTACTCACCCAATGTTTGGAGGTCTGGTAGACCCACAACATTATAGTTTTTTTTTAATAAGAGACAGGGTAAAGGTACACAGCAAACCTTTATCTTTCATTTTTCCCAAGTTTACTTGTTTTCACCTACAGTTCCCACATTTGTCAGCACCACGTATGTAATGTAAATGTTAATGTTTAGGGGAGGTGCACTGTGTGCACTCAATGAAAATATGTCCTGTAACATGTTCTTCACAGAAAATGAGCCTCAGTCTCAGGTGGAGGAAATCATTTATTTCAACATTCATCTTTTAGTAAACATTGAAAATGGGTCCCCAAGATCCAAACAACACACAAGGGTTAATATATATATATATATATATATATATATATATATATATATATATATATATATATATATATATATATATATATATATATATATATATATATATATATATATATATATATATATATTTATATATATATATAAAACAATGGACTAATCTAATCTCTAAATGAATGGATCCTTCATTGATGTTTGTACAACTTTTGGATGTTTTCCTATACATTTTTAATAAGATGGGCTGTTTGCAACCCTTGGTGAGGGTTGGGATTTGGGGTTGGAATGTCTATCAAGTCAAAGTTTTATAATTCAGATTTTTTTTGTTTGATTAAAAACTGTTTGATTACAAAGACATAGGCCTACTTACTCAAACTAATGAATACATTGGTTTATAATTAATATTGAACAAAGTGCATTCAACAATAACATAGCATTCTGCACTTTACCATTCACCAAAAGGTGTGAATATTGAGTTGGTGTTTCATTAGTTGGAAAGTTCCCCAAATCGTTTTTTGAAAAAACTTTTTTTCTCTGAATTTCTATTCTATCAACTCAATTTTGAAGTCTTAATATGTTGGCCTACCATAGTATTCCCTTCATTTTAAGCTTTAGTTTTATGATTATAATTTGCCAATTTGATTTAGCTATAGACCTACATAAACAGCATTTATATAGTCGGTGCAAAAAAAGTTAAATGTTCACATCACTGTGGCAAAATGTGATTATTTGAATGTCCTATATTCTCTGGGTGAAGGCCAACTGTACTTCCTGGGTAACTTCACAGTCGCTCGGCCCATTTTCCTCTCTTCCCAGAATATTTTTTGATCTAATATAGCTGGCAGGCGCTGCAATTTTAGAATCTCTCCCTGTATATGGCGGACGAAAATTTCCACTAGAGGAACCGCAACACAAGCCCTGCAGAGCCTAAACCGAGCTTGTACGTACTGAAATAGCCTCGTCTGATCAAATCCTCATAAACATTGACTCCTTCTGGAAAACCTCTTGCTGGCGCGGAATTGTTGGCTTTCCAAATTTGTTCATTTGAAAATTATAATAGGCTAACTAATTTCGATTCCGAGGAGGCAGTTGTGCAGTCACCCCTGCTCGAGGAGGAGGGATTTTTAGAGCGCGCAAGCAAGCCGACTCGTATGAACTACATCATTTTGTGAGGTAACGTCAAACCACTCTTTTTGTATTTTTTGTTTTTTAGAAATCTTGAAATTTAAAATTTGTACAGGCCTCAACTGCTACTAGTAGCATAGTTGTTTGATCCTCCATAATTAGCGAGTGACTGGACTAGCGTGAATGCAGGATTGTTACGTTTGCGACAGAAAGCAGGGTGCTGGTTCTAAAGCCATCCCAAATAATCTGTTGATTTTTGACAGCTATTTCGAATAAAGTTTTCATGCAACTTCTTGTTAACTATCAACACACGCTTGCAATCGGTTACAATGGTAGAAATGCAGCGTGAATGATATGCACTGGAAAAGAGCAGTTGCAACAACATGAAGGACGAGGGGAGGAGGAACAATCTAAAAACACAAAAAACCCTTCAGCCATGTTTTGAGAATTTGTCTGCAAATTTCTCCTCAGTATGTTTTCCCGTGTTCTGCAGGGAAAGTGTTTTTTGAAATATGTCGTCAACTCTGGTAGATTATTTACATGTTGATTAAAACGACATTGTGTACTACTGCAGTTACATTTTTTTTTATCAGTTTAGAAATATTCAGACTTCGAATTTCTTTCCTCATTGTGAACTTTGCGCCACCTATAGGTTGTACTTTTTTGTAACGTATATTTAAGTACATTTTATGGATGGAAATATTCAGCCATATGTCATGCATTAATATGAATGGTGTGGTACTTATTGTTAAAATAATAGCAGTAGCGCACCACCATGCAATGCTTTCTCAGATAGTTAAGTAAGTCTTTCTTCAAAGACCAGTTGTAGTAGCAGCTTTTTGTAGCAGAACTTTCACTGAGGTGGACAGGCAAAATAAGAGTTTCCAATTCTAGCTTGTTTTCTGCCGTCAGTAATGAGATATATTATAAGTTTGAATGGAACAGTGATAGGGTATGGTATCACTGAACACTACAGTGGAACAACGGATACTGGCTTATGCATTTCCATAACATAGGCATACAGTAATTTGGCTATTCAAAGCTGTTGATGGCCTCAGAGGGAGAAAGTGTATTGCTATAGCTTTATTCAGAACATCCAGTATGCTGCTCTTTACCTGGGGTAACTAACCACAGACATTACAAATAGGTCAAACCTAGTGGAAAGGCTTGTTAAATATAGAGTAAACTGACCTTGTTATGTTTTTTTTTACTTTCGTTTTAAAAACAAACAGTGTCTGAGCAGATTAAAAGGAGTGTGGTAAACTGAACGCAAAGGCAGCATTACTAGACTGTTCGACCATTTCTTAGAACATGAAAAAAACAGTAATAACAAATTTCCCCATTGTTTACATTAATCTTAGAGACACAATTCAATTTCCCCTCTTACACTGTTTTTCTGGTGAACTGTAAGGGGATCTTGGGAAGCCATTTTGTTAAAGTCATTTTGAAACTGGCCTTCGAAGCAGTATGATTTTCCAGAGTTAGTGGAAATTTTGTGCAATGCATGCTAAATCTGACTGAGCTTTGACCTTTTCCACCGTCAATCTAATTAAAAATATGGCTCTAAATTGCATAAGCGAATTGGAGAGAGAGGCAGCCAATTCCCTGTTTTAATAAGGAGATGTGGGGGAGGGGGAGGTACATGGGAAAGAAATGTTTACACATAATATCCATCGAACCATGCATTGAAGTGCACTAATGGTTAAGTAAAAAAAAAATATATATATATATATATATAACGTGTGCTCTGAATTAGAATCTTGAAAAAAAGACTTGTATTTATAATGGAAAAAAAAAGTAGTGGGTTTCTTTTAGCTTTTTTTGTTTGTTTTGTTGTTGCACAAAACAGAGGAAATAAGTGGCTCTGTCCAGTCATGTGTCAGGTAAATCTAAGGGGAGGGAGAGGACACCAAGGCTGGTCTGCCTCGAGAGAGGGATCCAAACAAATTAGAGGAATCTTCAGTCCAATATGTATTCTATTTTCCCCTACAATTCATGCAGAGAAAAACCTCTGCTTTCTTTTTAACACTTATCAGGATGCATCAAATCAAATTCCAAAATGCATTAGCCTAGCACATATTGCCATGGTTATTGTGACAGAGCCATCAGCAATCGACTAAAGGCAAAGAGCCATGCAACAGCATAGAGCTGCATTCATTCACACAATGTTCTCAAGCCTATTGGATCTGTACCATGGAAACTGTTCCATTGTTGGCGTGGCCTTAACAATGGTTATTCATTATGGACAGTGTGCTCTTAAGCGGCTGTAGGATCATCTATGTAAGGACAGTAGTGGCGTGTCATTTGCCCTCCTGATGCTACATCCAAGAATTCACCTGGTCATGGAAATTACCCCAGAGAAATGATGTTGCAGTAGCATGGTTTTCTGTATTGTTTACAAAGTTGAAATATTGGAAAGGTAGTGTTATTCATTAGTAGCCCTCTGACCAGGGACTAATGTGTTTTCCAGGTAATGTGTGTCTTGCAACATGAGAACATTTTGTGCCTCCTGCCCATATTTGGCTCCTTCCCCACTTAAAAAAACAACCTTATTGGTATCATGAATAATGCACAAGGACACTAAATTGATGCAGCAATGAAAATTAGAGCTGTTTACTGTGCTATTGGGTTATGCAAAAAGCAGCTTTCTACCCTGACAATTTTCCAAAGGTGCAGCACAGCTTTGCTTTAGTAAAAAATAAAAAATTTGAGCCAGGAGAATCTCATTTCAGCAAAATGGGGAGGGGTGAACTCCCTTGGGTTTAATGAATCCATAAATCACAATGGAGCAGGTTAGCTGTGCTTGCCTCTGTCTGCAGTGCAATTTTTATTTTCATCAAAAATTTAATCTGCCAGCATACAAGGGCTTAGTGGTACAGCGGATGCTGCCCTGAATTTCTAATTTTAGGGAGCTGCTCTTTCACGATTTTTTTTGTATAATTCACTGCCGCTTTTCAATATCGCAAGTTATTAAATTTTAATTCATGGCATTAACATATAGATTGAAAAGGTTTTTATGGGGGGGGGGGGGGGGGGGGTACGTGCGGGTGGAATTTTACTAGTTGCTGTTTTTCTTTCCAGACCATTCCGGTTTATAAAGGGAAATGTAGGAAGGGGACAGAAAAAAAGATTCTCCTATTTCTCTGCATTATTGCTTTTCTAAAAATCGTTGCTTGGGAGCCATCTTGGGAGCCATTTATTACAGCTGAGTTTTTTATTAAGGAGAAAAAAACAGCAATGCAGCGAAAACGCACCTAGAATGAAATAAGGTTTGGGAAGAAAAATAGTCTTCTTGCCACTGATATATATTTTTTTTCAGTAATAGAGAAAAAAGATTTTTACAAAGATACCAGTTTAGCACTTCCATTTATTTGCCACTCACAGCAGAAGTTGTACCCATTCCTATTTTTACTAGCCTAAGCCATTACAAACAACCTTGAACCACGTCTCATATTTATACTTAGATTTAAAATAACGGTAAGGACATGGAGAAAATGTGAAAACTAAAGCAAAATGTTTTCTTGAAAGTTATGTGTGCACTGAACCTTGACTAACCCATGTTCAGCAAAGGATTTGTTTTACTGTTATGCTTACGCACATTTGCCACTGAGTATATTTAGGCCAATTATTTTAAGCGTCTTGACAAATGTTGTTTTAACAATACAGATTTCCTCACCATAGTGTTCAGCGTCATGGTTCAGTCCATAGGCATATCTAGTATAATAGCGCAGACGAGCTCAGTAAAGATACGTGGATCTCTTGAACCGGTGTATTGCACCATGCAGTAACATTTAACAAAACTGCCAAGACAAAAGCAGCACAAAACAAACAAATGGGCTTGTGAAAGTAGTTTGATACTGGACATGCATGCCCCCCTCCCACACACAAAAAAAAAAACGACATTTTCAGCTTGATTTAATGGTGACTATAGACCCCAGAACCTCACAGTTTAAAAGGAAATTGTATGGTGTAGACCCAACCTATTTCATGGTTGGTGTGGCAGAATGATATTTGGCTCTCCTGTTATCTTTTTTTGCATTACTTGAATGTCTTTGCCTGATGGGTGGAAAAAGCCGTACATGTTTTGTTGAAGCAAAACTGGAAGGTGGTTTTTATAAGTGTCTTTTACTATTGCTTCAGTCATACAATACCCCAGACTACCATGAACTTGAGGAGGCAGATGGCTAGCTTTGCATTTTATGTTTCATAAAAACAAGCAGCATGCAGCTTCATTTATTCATGCTGGATAGGCTTTTGGGTTCCGTGTGATGCATACAAAATGCCACATGAAATCATACCTATTCATCAAAATTCTGAGATCCACCCCTGGAATAGACTATTATAGTGGCAGAAATGAACAGCAAAACAAATGCAGAATTTTTTTTCCAGGAAGTAAATTATAATGAGAAATCTCCTTTCTCCTTTTTTCTTTCCATGGCATGTTTGACCTTTGGCTCCAAGCCTCACAAGGCCTATTTAATGGGCTGTGTACAAGGTAGGAGCAGTGTGCTTCATTCCCAACCTTTTGGCCATTGATTTTTCTGCTACCTCATCCCCGTTGGGGGAGGGGAGTCAATGTATCTTTCCCAGAATTCAGTTGTTCTATAAACATGATAGCATTGTCTTCAGATTGCAATGTTATGTGAGAATTCTTTGCATTCCTCCGGTGTTGTGTTAACTGTTTGGTGCAGTCTCTTTGCTGTAAACTATGACAATTATTATTTGATCAGAAATGTCTTCATGAAATTGCTGTATTCCCTGCTGTTGTTCTGTAAAATGGCAGATGATTGAGTTAACATTTACATTCATTAAGTCCTAACCATGGCAGAGCTATAATATCTCCCTGTGCAGTTCTATGCTGGATCAGGCTTTGGATTACTGGAGTTCTGGCTCAAATGAACTTTCCTTTGCTATTGACAGCCAGCCAATAAATGTGTAGCAATCAACTCAACAGTTCAGAATGGACAGTGTGATGCAGTAATGGAATTCGATGCAGGACTTGGACCTAATCTAAAACCATTATGCGGTGAAATCCAATTCTAGACGACAGAAAACTCCAATATTGTAGCTTTTTCCTGTCGGCTGATATTTCCTTACTCTCCCCCTCTCTCTTGCCATCTCATCTTGTCGCTGATGTGGTTTGAAAGAATGTTGTTGCTATAATTCACCATTGCAGAATGATGGCACTGCTACCGTTTCACTGTAGAAGTGGGCACTCAAGTTGTCCCTTTGACTTCCTAAAACGGCATGACACGCTTTGAAGCTGGCCTGACTCATACATTCTTTTTGCAACTAATTTGAATTTGGACTTTATGAAGTAAAAATGTCCTTGATGGTCACATCTCTGTATGTTAGAGGTTAGACATTTTAGTTTGAAATCTGGCCTCAACTCACTTATAAGCGTGTTTTATTTTCTAAGGACATTAGGTAAAGGCTTTTATGATCATTTTTATTGACCGAATATTTTGTAAATCCAGCACCAGATTCATGGTGATATTGAAAAGGTAGATCCGTATAATTATTGTGCAATGCTACCATGTGGAAGCTGAATAGTAAAATTAAATTCAAATTAACACTAGTCAGAATGCGTATAGAGTTCCATGCAACTCTTTTTTACAGTAATGTAATAGCGTATTCATTTTACAGCTGTTTCCATTTGGTGGCGCTTTCTCTTAAACATGCTGTAATGAAAGGGTTTCCATGAAGTAAGGTGCTGGACAGGTTACTCATGACAGCCTTTTGTAGCCATTAGCATTGAAGTCACTTGTCATATCCCTGAACAGGTGTTTGGCAGCAGTGAAAAGACTCGTTGTTGCTATATTGATTTTCGTTTATTTTTGGAACCCCCTCCCCCTCTTTTTCCACTAAATTGTTCTTCCAGGTAGTTCTTTGTTGTTTGGTTGCATTTTAAGTGCTGCCATCTCCCCCACTCTCATTATACCGTACTACCGCACTTTACAGGGACGCTGGGTAATTTGGATATTTCTGAAATTGGAACACTCTTTACATTTTTTTTTTTTTGGTCATCAAAGGTTGCCCATAAACAATTCTCCGCCTGCGCGGCTTTAGGGATAATTACAGATAATAAGGGCCTCATCTAACATTTAATTTCCTGCTTGAAGCTCCAAGCTCCACTGTGAATAGGCTTTCTAGCTCCCTATACAGTACAGTTTGTTGGTAGATTTAGAGTTTTGGTTATCCCCGTGGCAAGTCTGATACTACTTAAAATTGCTTTAAACTGTCTTTGTGAACTTGTTCAGGGAAATAGCAGTCGTTTCAGAAAATGGCTACCTATAGGAAACCATTTTGTAAGAACTCTACTCTGTGTCCCAGCCACATGTCTGTCAGACAGATCCATCAGGCATAGCATCAACATGCCCAATCCAAGAACCCATGTCTGCACGTCAGACTAGCTGTTAAGGGTTTAGCCTCTGTATGTGTTCCACACACATTTGATTTAGAGCTGGGCCACTAATGCTATGATTGTGTGTACTTTGAGGGAAAGCCTGTAATAAGTGGACTGCACTGCTCAAAGGAAGGCTGTCTTTTGTTGTTCCTGTTCGTTTGAAGCATTGGAATGAACTCGCTCTTATTTATCTTGCTTCAAATAATACAAATATTTTTTCTTTCTATGTTTATGCTCCCATCGCTCTTTCTTTCTCGCTCTCTGTCTCTCTGTGCAGTTGCACTGCTGGCACAGAGGAGGCGGAGTCATGAGTGCTCAGGAAGTGCCCAATCCCAGGCAGGAGCAGGTGGAGGCCGAGGCCGAGGGCGGGGCCACAGACGGCTCCTCTGCCAGTTCTGCCTCGCTATCGACTAGCCCCACCCCACCCAGTGTGTCTGTCAAGAAGGAACCCGGGACCATAGGAGCCACTAACGGGAAAGACCCTGCTGAGATATGTGTGGTAATCGGAGGGTCCGGAAAAGAAAGAATCGGAGGAGGAGGAGGAGGAGTTGGTGGTGCACGCAACTCCCAGACCCAGGGTATGTCTGGGTACATGATAGAATCAAATCCACGTATCGGTGCATGTGAGCCTATTTTGACTTTTTGTACTGCTCCCATTCAAATATGGTGTCCAACAATTTCCCCATAACAACTTTAGAACCAAAAGTCCAAGTTGTTATCCAAGTTTAAATAGTGAGTAATTATTGCCGATAGCTAAGGCACTCTTCAGATGAGAATTTTTTGCCAGCTCATCAGGTGAGAGATTAGCGCCAGAGTAAAGCCTGCTCCCCTTGGTCTTCTGATGAGATGGTGCCTTTACGGGAAGAAGTAGATGCACAATAATCGTTATTTGTTTTTAATGAACAGTTTTTTTTTACAGTACACATTAGTCTTTGATCAGTCACTGGACGTTGTAATGACTTCTGGAAACGGATTGATAACCGGATAGTTTTCCCTGTATTTAAGCTCAATAATAAATCTGAGTTATAATATGACTGCAATATGAAGTATTGCAGATGGCTCTTCAAATTGAACTAGTTTGATAACGTTTTTAAAAAGCTTTTTGAGAATAATAATCTACTCAATGACAACCCCCTCTAGCAATCTACCATTATGCCTCCACCCAAAAATATGAATGTCAACCTCAATCTTAAACATGAAGCAATGACGTTCTTGGGAAATATTTGTAAGCTTCAGCTGTCCCAGCTCATACATGATAGTTGAGTTGAGTTGAGTTGAGTTGAGTGGCCAAAGAAGCAATGGTGCAAAGTGGTTTTATTAACATATACAAAATATACATCATTCAACGCAATCTGCTCCAGTCACAAAGTTGGACGGTTCACAGCTGTAATGTTAGTACCAACGATCAAAACAGAACCCTTTAATTGCTGTACAGCTTCTTACACCTAAATGGTTGTCAAGGAAGCTATAGGCTCCCCGCAGATATCAGTCAATTAAAAAGCTATTAAATTAGCTGCAACTTTTGGCAATCGACTGTATTCTGTTGCATTCTAAAGATTCCTTAAAGTGTGTGACTACTTATTCACTTGTTCTTTGATATGTCTTTTACATTTCAGGCTCCTATGTCTGTGGTGTGTGTGGGAAGAAATACAAGTACTACAACTGTTTTCAGACACATGTCCGGGCACACAAAGGTAAGGAGCTTCTCTGGTACCAATGGTGGCCACTTGAAACATTCCTTTGGGAAAGACAACAATCAAAATGGATTCAACCTGGCTTAAATGTTGCCGATGTTGAATTGGCCACTCAACTAGAGGCGCTGCACCTGTTTTGAAGTGCTAAATGTTGTGTGAACTTTGCAGGTGTGAAACTATTCAGTTTAAATCGTTGTTAGTTCTAAAGTTGTAATCCTGCAGACTGTAAACCCGCTGTTACAATATCACAATATATCAGAAATGGTCAGGGTGCCATTATTTTCTGTTGAGAACTGTAAAATTGCATTATCCACCTCCACACTACCTGCTCATATTAACACTTTACTATGGATTAATGGGCCAAAAAATGCCGATAAAATCCATGCTCATTTCTCCTTTTGAGTAAGCAAAATGTCACAAAATGTCAGGGTTGCCAATATTTTTTGGTTGTGACCGTATTTGTCCTTCTTATTCTGCAGAGTCGGACGATATGGCTGGAGAGGGAACACCACCACCTACCAACAGTGAGTGATGGGATACGTCAATATGAACAATCTTTTGTTTTCTATTTCCTTAGTCAGTTTGAAGTTTGTTGAAAAAACTGCTTGTGGGTACAGGACCATAGACTGACACACAATTCGATACTGATTTGCAACTTCATTGCTCTGAAATTTGACAGTAAGGCAGCAACACAAAGCGTCTCCAATAACTGAGGTGAAGGTGAAGGAAGATGTACATTTCTGAGTATGCAGGGTACAATGCCATGGACAGCCCTGTGTGTGTCAAGGATAGACAGACGGTGCTGCTCTCTGTGTGTGTCTGAATGCAGATAGCTTCCGCTACTCCTGTGACATCTGTGGCAAGAAGTACAAATACTACAGCTGCTTCCAGGAGCACCGGGACCTGCATGCCGTCGACGGTAAGACCTTTCCGTTTCTCTCTAGCTCTGTTGCTGGTTGTGCACGGCAGTCTTATGTTATTGTGTATTTGAGCTATCTGCCTTTCTAAATACGACAGGAAATTTGACATAACCAGCCCCTTTTGGCTTGACCACTTGGCTGACCTCTCCGGTCCATGTCAACCCCCTACCCTCTCACTCTCTTCCCACAGACCCATACGAACATGCAGCCGTGCCTACAGATGACATCAAGGAGGAGGAGCCAGTCGAGCCCTTCCAGAAAATAGGACCAAGTAAGACTTCACTAGCTGCTTACTGTTGCTGTGAAAGTGGGTCAGGGGTTAACAGATACAGCGGAAACCCCTCGTAGGACATGCTGTATAAAAACAGTGTAGTTATTCCCTGGCTTTAAAATCCCTTCTGTTTGTTCAGCCATGACTCTACTCATTTGTTGACTTCATCAATTATTTCACAATCTGCATTTTCTGGTGCTATTAGATGTACGTTTTTGTACGACTTGCACAACGTGAGAGCTCTCTCACCGTTTTAGAAACTGATGGTTGCCTTACTTACCTAAGACTCGTTTTAAATGGAAGTGTGTGTGTGTGCAACGACTGTAATTTAACAAACTAGTATTATATTATTGAAATACCCTTATTGGTTATGATAACGATCAGGTTTTGTCAATATTCGCTCTGTAGAAACCGGGAGCTACGTGTGTGAATATTGCGGTAAACAGTACAAGTACTTTAACCCATACCAGGAGCATGTGGCACTGCACACACCCATGGGTAAGTTTGCCGTCTTCATCCCTATTTAACTAACTCATGTTTTACATAGCTCATACACGGAGTCCAAGATTGTATTAAGAATACCTTGCAGATTATGGGGTTTTGAGTTTCAATTGATAAGACTCATAGGGCCTGATTTACTAAGATTCCAAATAGTGTGTCCTAAATTGCGTGTTCGTTCCAACATATAGCACGTAAATGATGCACTCGTTTTGCGGGTGATCAACTAAGGGTAAATGTATGAATGACGTCAGATGCAAACAGCAATATTTAAATAAGGGGTTTGCATGTTTGAGAGATGGGGCGGCCAACGGGAAGGCAGCAAAAGGAACATTTTATTGGATCCCCTCGAAACAGAGGTACTAGTGGAAGAGGCCAATAAGCTGTTGAGTTACAACAAAGTAAGTATAACAAAAATAAATGCTGTATGGGAAATTGTCAGCGAGAAAGTCATATGAAATTAAGAGAAGATTGGCTTATCATAATAATAGGTGGGCAAAGAAAGCAGGAGGGGGAAAGGTGGATTCAATAGCTCCAAAATAACATTGCTGGATTGGCAATAGCCCTGTGTGTGAATAATTATTTCCTTGACTTCTCCAAAGTGTTAACACGGGCGAAAAAACAACCAAACACGTTCTCAAAGTGTTCTTTGGTCTTCCCTGCGTCTCCTGTCGCACTCCAGTGAGATCGAAATAATTAAATACTTTGAGAAATAACGTCCGCTTGCTTTTAGTGGTTTTAATGGAGATGAGTAAAAAGGTAACAGAGTTGATATACAATATATCAACTACAAAGTAACAAAATAAAACTGATCAGATAAAAAGAAAACCCTAACTGCAGTCTAAAGTCATACAAAAATGAGGACGTATAACTGGTGCGCACAAAATCACAATACCCACTAACGTCCCTTATATACACGCTTCCTTAGGAATGTTGATTAGTGCAACTGCAGTCAGCATCTCCTGTCTTTCGGACCTTCCTAGAGCAAAGAGTTTATTGCACAGGGCAATAAATAATGCCATCAGGCTGACCGGTCCTAAAGTCTAACATCTTATCTTACCTAAACAGGGAGAATACACAAACCTATAAGTTTAAAACTTTTTTAAGTTATAAAACTAAGTCACTTGTGATGACTGTTAGGTGAAAAGATTAACCCCAAGGGTTCAATCTAACTAACAAAGGGGAACTTTGTTTGAACTCATAGGAAAAACACAGAGTAACATTTCATAGTTAAGGCTAAATTACATTTTTCCCATCACACTCCTCACCACAACAAGTGCAGCCATCTCTCCTAATGTGTGTGTCTGAATAGTACGTGCCCTTCAGTCGTGCTAAGTTGTACACGCAATCACTTCACTTCACTTCACTTTCAGGCTCGGGAAATATCATTGCGGGTGCTAAATGTATCTATTTGCATGTCTCCTCCCAGTTATTATTTTGCACTTTCAAGTAGAAATACCCATAATGGCATATGCATTAGGACAAACCCGCAAAATGGGCAAGGTGTGCTAAATTACATATTTGAACTACGCAATCCTTCACCTCCTTAGTAGATCAGCTTGGACAACTTTTTTTGAGGCAGCTATGACATTTGCGCATGTTTTTGCACACGCAAACCTTTAGTAAATCAGGCCCATAGTATTTATAAGCAATGTTGGCATGAACTTCTATTGGTGTAAGTTCATTTAAAAAGTAAATCATAATCATAACCATTTAAATAAAAATTTAAATTGTTACTTCTGTAGTACTAAAGCATGACTGAAAGTGTGCATGCGCTGCAAAGTTTTTCACAAAGCATGTCTTTCTGCAGCAGCGAGATCCTTTGACATGAAGTCGCCGCGGTTACAGCAGCGTATGAACATGGACCCCAATAAATACGGCCTCAATCAAACTGGTGTGTGAGTTATGCGTTGTCCGGCATCTGGACGAAGCAGAACTATTTCCGAAATAGAATAGCAAAGCATCGGTTGGCTTTACGTCATGTCTTTCTATATCTTACTCTCTTCACCTTCACGCTCTGGATGACTCCAGGGTTTTGAACCGTTACCTGCTCTTAATTGAATCAATCGTGAAGCCTCTTTTTCAAATGTAAGCGCTTTCTCCTCGCTCTTATCGGTAGTATCTTTCACCTGATCAGTTCCCCCTCTGCCAAGGAGAGCTATTTAAAGTGTGCTACACTCCGATCCCAAAACTAGGTCAAAAAGATGGAAAGAGGAGCCTGAATTAGGCCTATATTCAAACACAATGTCTGCCTCTCCCTGATGCTGTGGCAGAAGTGCAACGCGGCGCTCTTTAATTAGACATGAACGCCATGCACTTTGAGCTGGGTGTCAAGTATAGTTTTCATTTGAATGCCTTCGATGCGTTCCTTGTGCCAGGCAGTCGGCATTCTAATAATGGTCTGTCATGTTGTGTAGCTCATTTCCTCTACTGTTTGTCCTTCGTAGACGGCCCCTTCAGCCGTAAAATAGAGAGCACCGTGCAGACCAGCCTGGTTGACACAAGCAGTTCACAGAACTCCAGCGGTGAGCACCGAAGCACTTCTTCATGTTGCGTTGTTGTCTGCTATAGTGGTGTGTGTGTGTGTGTGTGTGTGTGTGTGTGTGTGTGTGTGTGTGTGTGTGTGTGTGTGTGTGTGTGTGTGCACGCGTTGTGATTTTTGCTCACACAGTGAGATTTATTTTCAGCTCTGCAGCTTATGGTGTATCAGTGGTGTCAAAAAGTTGAGTCAGTGTTTCTGCAGAATGTTTTGTTTTAATCGCTGGAACTAAATAACCTCTCAGGCCGATACTAAAGCAGTTTTGTCACCTTTTCCCTCGCAGCGAGTGTCTATTATTCATATCTATATTCAGCCTGAGCTCAAGATGCTTGAGCTGGGAGCTGGTGCTGCTTGCGCTTAGAGCACAGCAGTCAAATTGGATGGAGGAGGAGGATAAAGAAGAGCTGCTTTTTGATTCAGATGCCAAGTGATGCATTTACACAAAACCGTTTGCCTGGTAATGATTTAACGATGAGAAAACAAAATAAGTTCAGAGAAAAAATTATAGTATTATAAAAAAAAGTAAACCTTGGGTTATAGTCATAACCTTTTCACAAAGGAATGCTTTGGTTTTACTTTTTGTTTTTGTTTTGTTTGATTGGTTTAACCTTTACCCATCTGGCCCGGCCAACTCGGTACTTTTCCCCATTACTGAACATTCCCAGAATTTTGCAAATGCTTCATTTTGTGCAAAAATCAAAAGCTCCGCACAACACAAAAGGGCACGCAAATGTCAGCAATCACCTCACTATTGCTGCATAACTATGTGGTCAAAAGGATGACACTATTCCCATTCCCAATTTTCACCACCAACAGTTTAACAGTTAATCCAAGTGTCAATGTGGGTACAGGGACCGGTAACTAGAAAGAAAAGTAAGAGCCCACAGGCTTTTATTATTAGACATTAAGTGGTCCCCGGAAATGGGAGCCAATATCCAGCCCAGGGAGGGGTTGTTACTTTGGTCCTGGGATTTAAACAGTAAAATCTTAACCCAGCCTGTTTCTGATGCGTGTGTGTGTGTGTGTGTGTGTGTGTGTGGTGACGTGACGTGACGTCTTTCTTCTCCTCTCTCCCCCTTCAGGCGTGCCGAGCCCTCTGGTGGCCGCTTCGTTCCCTACATCCCAGAGTAAGTCAAACCCCGCCCCACCTACCATGCCTGTTCTTCATCTTCTTTTTTGCTTTTCCTGTCTGGCCATTTCTACGAGGAAGCTTCTCCACGTCGACGGTCATATCCTGTGATGTGTTTTTAACAATGCATCCGCGACACAGTACCAAGCAGAAATCATCTACATTCTTCCGATTATTAAAAGTCTGAGTGGCACTTGAGGCCTGGAGTGTGTCCAGTTTTGAGGGTACCAGCCTCGACGTAATAGATTACTGGTCGCTTACCGTTTGTCTTTGATCACATTGATGCCAGACGTTCTGAGCCTCAATAGATGTATGTGGGAAATCCTGCTGATAAATAACGACGTTTCTTTTGGAAGTGATTAGATGCGAGATTGGAAAGTGTTAGATGAAAGATTGACTATCAGAATGGCGGAAGTCGCTTTAGGAAGGATGACTCACAGATGCGATATTATAAAAATTGTAATAAAAAAAAAAAAAATTGGGGAGTGAGGTCTACATTTATACACCATAGATATCAATAGATTGGGTGTTTAGCGGGTTAAACATTAATTGTTGACACTTCGTCATAAGGTATTCGGTATTTATTTAGTGTGTTTTTGAAATTAAACATGTCATCCATATAATGGCTAGCTGTGATCTCAGAGTATGTCACTTTAAAATGGCGGCTCCATTCCTGGATGATGAGTAGAGCAGTGGACACACAACCACATACTAATGCCATTTTATGAACCAGTAGTATGACCCATTTAACAAACTGCTAAAGAACCTATTTGCCACATTCTGGTTCCACATTAGAACTGTTGTGAGCCTTGTGTTTCTAGAACCCTTCACATGTGGCGCCTGTGGCATCCAGTTCCAGTTCTACAACAACCTGCTGGAACACATGCAGTCGCACGCCGGTGAGTTCCGAAGCAGATTGGGTAGTCGTTCGCAAGAGAGAGAGCGCTCGCGGTAAAACTGTCTTTAAAGCGTGTATTCGAAAGTGTATTTCTTTTCCATGAAATAGAGCTGGCTCTATCAAAGGTTGACCTCTGGGTCCTGTTCATTCTTTTAAAAGTAGCAGCAGTAATTCAAATGGCCTTCCAGATATCCGGTAAAAGGATAGAGTAGGGCTAGCTAGTTTTCATCCTTTCTTTGGCTCGTGTTTTTTGCAACATTTGGATGTTTCACCAACTCATTAAAATGATCACACTGATCATGAATGCTTTCCATGTTATTTTATATATTCAATTTCACACAAGCTATGTATAACATCTCATTTTGTTTAAAACCGTCACCTTTCCTATACCTTTCTCTTCAATGTCACACAATCAATCTGTGTTTCCATTCTTTTTCCAGCGGATAATGAGAACCATACCAAAGGGGACTCAGTGAAGACCTCTCCAGCACCAGCCTCCCAAGACCAGCCGTGGAGAAGTCCCCAGGCCCACAGCCAGCCACAGGTCCAGGCCCAACCACAGGCCCAGGTCCAGGCCCAGGCCCAACCCCAGGGCCAGGGCCACGGCCACGGCCACGGCCAGGTGCAGGTTCACGTTCAGGTTCAGCCCCACGCTCCTCCTCCCCAGTCTGCCCAGAGGAACCATTCCCTTAACCGTGAGTGTCCATGATTGAATGAGGAGAACGTGAGGGAGTCACAGGGCTTTGGGTAGGGAAGTTCATCATCCTGCAGATACTTTGAGATGACAGCAATTATACCTGGCTGTGTGTTGTGCGACACTCATGCAATTTAAATATCTGTCATGGAAACATGACACTACCATCTGTTGTTTAGTTTCAGTGTAGCGCAACTTTTTTTTTTATATACAAATTTTCTCAACACTTTTTAGAAGGTGAGCCAGGGTGGGATTTTCTTGAATTGTGACAATTACACAATTGGCACACATACCATTTTATTTCACAAGAGGCTCAACTTGTTCCCCCTCCTAATCCCCCCTCCTCCCTCGGCGCGCACAGAAAACAACGGCCTGCCGGAGAAGGAGCGCCAGCAGGTGGCCGAGCGCCTCCTGCGGGTCATGTGCTCGGACCTCAACATGCTCAACGTGCTCAACAGCAAAGACTTCCTGAAGCTGGCCCAGACCCTGGTGGACTCGGGCGCCCGCCACGGCCCCTACTCCACCCGCGACGCCCTGGGCAACATGAGCGCCCTGGCGCTGCGGCAGCTGCCCCGCATGTACAACCAGGTGAAGGTGAAGGTGACCTGCGCCCTGGGCTCCAACGCCTCGCTGGGCATCGCCGTCACCTGCCACTCCCAGACGCTGGGGCCCGAGTCCTGCTACGTCCTGACCGCCTACCAGGTGGAGGGCCAGCGCCTCAAGCGCTACGTGCTGGGGGTCCGGGAGTGCGAGCTGCGAGAGGGGCCCGAGCAGGTCAACCACTGGGTGCAGAACGTGCTGTCGGAGTTCGTGATGTCCGACATCCGCACCGTGTACGTGACGGAGCCCCGCGTGTGGGCGGCGGGGGTGGGCGGCTCGCCGCCGGCCGGGGGGGTCCGCGGCCGCGTGTGCCTGCGCTGCGCCGGCTGTTCGCTAGGCGCCGTGGTGCAGGCGGTGCTGGGGAAGCGCAGCCTGCAGGCGCGGGGGCTCCACGAGCTGGCCGAGCTGCTGGCCACGTGCAGGGACATCGCCGCCTCCACCAGCCTGGCCCTGCGGGAGGAGCCCGCCGCCGCCGCCAACAGCTCGGAGGAGGGCGCGCCGGGCAGCGCCGCCGGCCAGTGCCCCACACCGCCCTGCTGGGACCGCACGGCCGAGGCCCTGCTGCAGGTGCACGCCCACTTTGAGCAGATCTGCGAGGCGTATGGCCGCAGCAAGGCCACCGCCCCGGTGCTCCAGGGGCTCAACAAGCACCTGCTGGGGACGCTGGCCTGCCTGCTGGCGCCGCTGCGCCTGGCCGCCCTGGAGCTCAGCCGGCAGAGGAGGTCCACGCTGCAGCAGGTGCTGCCCGTCTACCTGCGGCTGGAGAAGCTGTTCACCTCCAAGGCCAGCGAGGCCGGGGCCGGCACGGCCAGCAAGCTCTGCCATTACTTCCTGGAGGCCCTCAAGGAGAACTTTAAGGTGGGGGAAGGTTCTGAAGTCATAGAAACAGTTCTTACAGTGTTCTGGTAATGTTACTTTGAAATGATCAACAGGAAGTGTGATGACCACAAAATTCCTTTTTGGGCACGTATCTGACAAAGCATTGTTAATGACCTTTAACTTTACAGACTAATTGCTCATACAAACTAAGCCATGTTTTTTTCTTTCTCTCTTTGCTCATTTGGTTCAATGATAAAATGATGTGTTTATATTTGTAAATAATACCTTGAGTAATAATCACTCAACTATTTGCATTGCCTTATTAGTCCATGCTAACAAATTGCTTGCCTGTGTTTTCTGGCATTCTAGACCATGGTAATGAAACAGGGCATTGAATTGATGCTTCATTAGTATGTTGATACAAAGTGTCTTTAGAAACGTACGTTTATCATGTCCCCCTGGGCATCTCTCTCTGTCTGTGTCGTCCAGGTGGAGCGGGCCCACCAGGTAGCCATGGTCCTGGACCCCCAGCTGAAGCTGCGCTCGGTGCCCACCTACCAGCACGACGAGATCATCGCCCGCGTCTGCGAGATGGCCACCGAAACGCGGGAGGGGGGCGGCGGCGCCGCCGGAGGGGGGTCTAGTGGCGAGGAGCGCGACGGAGACGGCTCCCCCATGCTCAAACGGAGCCGCCTGGACAGCGGGGGAGGGGCAGGAGGGAACGCCTGCGGGCCCACCTCCTCCTCCTGCGCCGTGTCCGCCAGTGAGGAGAGCCAGGCCAAGGTCCGGCAGGAGATGTTCCAGTACCTGGCCGAGCCCGTCCTCCAGGGCACCCCGGACCTCTTCCAGTACTGGAGCTCCACGGTGGGGGACCGGTTCCCCAGGCTGGCCCGGCTGGCCCTCTGGCTGCTGGCCGTGCCGGCCGTGGGGGTCCGCGGCGACTGCGTCAGCATGTGTGAGCAGAGCCTGGCCATGAAGAGGAGGCAGCAGGTGACTGCTGACGAAATGAACAAGCTCATTTTCCTCCGCTCCAACATGGGTTAGGACTGCTAACCAGACTACAATCAGACTATTTAAGAGTTAAACTAACTTTATTGACAATGCGGATGGACGGTAGTCCACTTATTGTAGCCCTTGAAGTTTCACACGAACACATTCATCAAATGTGGAGAATGGTTATGAAGTGTATGTATGTATGGCTGATAATTATGACAACATACACTTACAACCCATGATGTTTGAAACAAGCCAAAAAGAGATCTCCTAGGGTTATGTCAGTTTTAAAAATGGCACAATGGAAATGACTGCAAGTTCCTTAATATGTTTATTTGGGGTTTCAAGGATGCTATATTTCAATGAGTTGTCGGCAGGTTGAAATGGCTTTAGGAGGAAGTGTCGCTTTGGTACCGATACTTTTCCTTGGGTGTCTCCTTATCAGCCATCAGACAGACTGTAGAGTTGACACACAATGCCTTTATTTTTCAACTAGTTTGCCTTCTTTTTCTTTCACTGCTTGGAACATGCGTAGCTCTGCTAAAAAGAAAATCCAAGGGGCATCGTGACCCAATGGGGACACTGCCGCCTTGTGGTTGGAGGTGGGACGTGAATTACCTTGATATTTCCACTTTGAAAAGAAATTCTTTGACATGTTTCAGGAGTTCTGGTTTTGTGTTTGTCAAACATATGTATACCACTCTTAGTTTAGTTTGGTTAGCACTTGGCCTGACCAATCGGAAGCCATATCCAGGACCGTTTTTAATATGCGTTTGACAGATTTTTGGGTGTTCCATTTTTGGATGTAGCTTTTTTCATTTATGTGTATCAGTGTTGTCTCATCATCCCTTCTTATTTTAAAGCCAGGAAGTTTCCAGGATATTTTTTAACTGGCATAGTTTTACCTTGTGGCTCAAAGGAGAATAACATCCTGTAGTAATTTTTAGATATAAGGGTTAGGACTTAATACACTGGACTTAATTTCACTGGCTGTATTAGTTGCATTTCACTAATAGATTTCCTAAATTGGCTGTATGGATTATACTAGGAGCCGAGGAGTTTGAGACCAGGCGAATTTCATCATGAGGCCGCTACTTAGACATTTCTTCAATATCTAGTATGAATCTATGTGCATTGTTTCCCTGAATTTAGGAAAGGACCTTTTGCAGTTTTAATTCCAAACACTCCTTTTTGTCTTGAAACAATACTTTTAACGTAAGACCATTAAAGACTTGACTTATTTCCTCTAAGAGAACTACACAACAAAGAATTCTTCTTCACATATAAATACCGGGTATTTTATTTCCGTCCTGTTTGTCTTTCCAAGGTAGCACCATCACCCCCCCCCCCCTCCCTCCCCACAGAACTAGACGGGAGGAGACCTGTGTCTCCTCGCCTGGGTTGTAAATATCTAGCATAGATTTTTATTTTCACCATACATGGCTGTGCAGGCTGTTCAGTAGCGGACTACAATATGGGATTGCCAAAAAACAAAAGAAAGGAATGGATGAGAGACATTTTCATTTTCACTGGTGCCAACTCCGGAATTACGCAAGCTCCATTTTTTTCGGAACTGAAGCTACAGCGATGGAACTAAGGTAGTCTATGAGAAAGAACTCACAGGCTAGAAACGCTTCATCAATAGGAAACTTTTTAGTGCATGTCCCTTGTGCTGCGCTCCTATCTGACTAACTTGGTTATGTTCTATAGCTGGCCTTCCACTGAATCGCCTCACTTCTGTCCACCATCTTGAGATATCCATCATCTTGCAACCACCCAGACCCAACATCTCCCAGTTTATTGTCCTTCAAGGTGGGCAGAATAATGCTTATTCTGATATATTACCATGCACATTCACTGTAGTGTTTCCAACAGAATTCACACTGGAACGAAAGGCCATCATTGTGTTCTACAATTCCAATTTCACCTCTTGCTGCCAAGATCTTATAACCTATCAAGATATGCATGCATATAATATAAAGAGTAATGATCTATATCAATATAATACGAGGGTTTCTTCTGAGATGGAACCGTTTCAGGGGAGAGGCTCTTGGTAGAGGTCACCCATAGACGCTTGTCTGGGATCAGTTTAGTGTCCCCTCACGCGTCCATCCGTGTGGACTCGATAGCCTGGCGGACTGAACACTCGTGCGTTGCGCCCGTCGAATTAAAAGGCAGTTGTCGTGATGTCTTCCCGATCGGCCATGGACAGCACCCATTTGAGGAACAGCGATACAAAAAAAAGCAGCAGAACTTTTTAGTCTTATCAGTTGTGCACATAGGTCAATCCAATTGAACAATGACTTTTACAGTTTTTCTCAATTGCTTTGGCACAATTCTCGAATGCCAGTTGAAGTCGTCGAAACAGCGTGTGAAATTCTTCACAACCTTTTGTCACTTGCATACAACAGAAAGAGCATTTCTCCTTCTTTGTTAACATTTGCGAATGTTTTTGCAAATGTTTGCAAATGACTAAGCACAATTGTCAACAAGTTAAACAATTACTGGTTGTACATGTCTTTTGTAATCAAAATAGATGGTTTCTTCTCAGTTGAATGGTTTTCCTCTCCAAAATATGTTAAAATGTGTCCATTGTGTAAGTCACCCCATGCAGAATAGTCTATCTAATTGTCAAAATCAGGACAGGAGTGACAGGATGGCCAGTGCTTCCCAGCACTAACTTTATTTTGTTACTGTAGTATATTACTGCATATTTTAGGCATATGTTTCATTTCCACAGTATATGATTTTTGGTATTCATAGGCTACTTTTTTTTTTGTTCTGTGCAGTGCTGTGCAAATTATTATTCTTTGTTTTGTTTTGTTTACTGTACTGTATTGTGTTGTGTGCATTCATTGCAGGAAAAATACAGTAACACTGTTTTTCCTTACACTTGATTCAAATGTGCTCTTTGGGTTTACAAAGTGCAAAGTGAAATCTTCTATCTCGATGATAGAAATCAACTTCTGAAGAGTATTCACTTTGAAACACAATATCAGTCAGTTAGCGTAAGAAAAGTAACTCTGGAACAGTAGGCATTCAGTGTCAGTGAAAACATAGTAGGACACGACTGTTTGGAAACTGGTAGAGGAGAAATACATTTCCAAGAGTCCACTGTCCTTCTGTGAAAACATTGGAACATTTTGACCACCTGGGTTTTACTCAAGTGATGTCAAAGGAACGTGTCATTTCGGTGTAAATGACATTCATTGAAACAATAACTTCATTTTTACACATGAATTCATGTTTTTGTCTTGAGTTATAGCCACTGCAGGTTAATTATCGTGCTTTGCTGCATGTATGAGCTCTTTGGGACACTGTCTTCAATGCTGAGAACTTTTAACATTTCGAGAATTGTGCCAGAGCAATTTAAAAGAACTGTAATATGTATAGTTAAGATGGGCCTGTTCCGGGTTCGTAGTTCTATGGGTAAACTAGACTGACCTTGTGTCTGTCCATGGATGACATCATCCTACTCATTTTTGTCAGAGGCGGTGTGTAAATACAAAGCGAACTGCGGTTTTTAGTCCACAAGATGGGGCCATTGTTGCAGTTATAGGGAGCACCAATAACATCGTACCTCTATTTTATACACTTAGCATTTCAAAACGTTTTTATATATGGAAGCTGAAGCTGCGTACTGTTATCGGAGAACTACGTTCAGATTCAAGTTAGTTTTGAATTTCTTTAGCGCACTGTCTTAACTTATTCATTTTTTAGAGTGCAGTATAAATCTGGTTGAAATGTTGACTGCTTTTTGTTGAACGTAAATGTGTGACATTAAATAGGTTGCATAATAGCTTCTTTGTTTGTTTAATTCTGTTTGTCATTCTGTCACATCAGGTTGATCACTGTTGTATTTGCTTATTTTACTGACACTACATGATCTTTCCCAAGGTTGTTATTAAAAAAAAGAAAGAAAATCAAGACTTAAGTTTTCCCTTTATGATCACGCTTTGGCTGATCGTTGAGCATTTTTTAAGTTTTGGTTATACGTTTTGTAGCAACACGCTTTTTTCAATTCTGCCAATAATAAGATCTGTGTGTGTGTGTGTGTGTGTGTGTGTGTGTGTGTGTGTGTGTGTGTGTGTGTGTGTGTGTGTGAAGCCATGCAGCCCTGTATAATGTTCTGGACTACATAACCCACTGTAATGTATGTGATGTCTGAATAAAGTCCCTCCAATCAGTGGCAGGCTTTCCTCTCTCCCCTAAAGAACTTCTAGCCGATGCTGTTGCATTTCTAACGTTGCTGTGTGTGAAATGGAAATGTGTAAGTGGTCTGTGTGTGAAATGGAAATGTGTAAGTGGTCTGTGTGTGCGTGTTTGTGTGAGAGAGGGAACAAAGACAGATATGAGCGAGGACGTGCATGGAAAGAATTTCAATGTTTCAGATTT
This sequence comes from Aplochiton taeniatus, assembly GCA_017639675.1. Taxonomy (NCBI): domain Eukaryota; kingdom Metazoa; phylum Chordata; class Actinopteri; order Galaxiiformes; family Galaxiidae; genus Aplochiton; species Aplochiton taeniatus. Next base: position 37,702,680 of record CM030172.1, on the reverse strand, counting down.
TCTGCTGCCTGTCCTCTGCTGCGATTTCCCTCATGCCAGTCAAATCATTGTAATGAAATGTGAGTTTAGTGGAGGTTGGAATGGTTCCACTATGGTTGGAACTCGATACAGAGGAAGATCCGATGATATACCACTAAGCTCCTTTCTCAGAAGGCATGAGGTTGAGAGAGTATGAGGAATGAAATGCTTTGCATTTTCCATATACGTGCAAGCATTTCTCCTTACCCCAAAACCAACATGTTATTCCTTTTCTTTCCGTCTTTCGTTTAATTTTTTGGCTGTTGTAGCGACACGATACCATTGACTCGCAATCGATAATATCAGCCATGGTTTGGTCGGCCCTTCACCCAGCTTGTCCAAGTTGCGCCTGCTGTCCATGGGCGGAGAGGACACGGGAGGGAAAGTATTGCACAGTGGCGGAGTGAGAAAGACCAAGGGCCTTTCACACATGTGGAGGGAAGGAGGCCTTATGTAAGGGCGGAGAGAGGGAAAGGGACGCACACATGTAGAGCGAGAGAGGGGCCGTACCGAGAGGTTGGTTGGAGGTGCGTGCGAGGGCTCCCCCGGGGCCACTGTTGGGGCGAGGTAGAAGAACAAGAGTAGAAGAAAAAAAGGAGCTGGAAAGCTTGAGAAGGGAAAGCCAGCGTGACAGCGAAAGCACAGGCGTTTTGGGGAAGCCTGGAAGAAAGAGCGAGAGCAAGACACCGGGTTTATAGGTGAAGAAAAGTTGAGAGATCGAATAGGAGTTAAGGCGAAAGGAAAGGTGAGCGTTCGGGAAAGGTAGAGAGAGCGAGCCAGAGCCCACCGTCTCCCTCTCTCCCCTCGCACCCGGATCACTGAGCCCCCGAGGCGCAGCGGTCTGCAACCATGCAGAAACACCCGCACTGGTTTCCAAGGTTACTCCCACTACAAGGCAGCCTGCGCACAGCTTAATTCACAGCACATGCCTCTGTCTTTGCCTTCCTTCGCCCCCCTCCCTCCCACCCCTCCCTGCCTCAATGCTTTAGGTGAGTTTTTCCACACTGCTTAACCACAAGGTTGAATGCTGGATGCTAAGTTTGTTTTTGCTTACAGCCCTAGTGTCAGGGCAACTCTCCATTCGCAGTCATATAGAAAAGTGAAATGGTGTTTTGAGGGGCGGGGGGGACAACCCACCCATTGGACAATTGCTTCCGCTACGTGCTGGGTTACGGGGAAAGTTGTGGCTCAGCTCTTTCTCTGAGAAAGCAGAGAAGGGAGCCGTGCGAGCCTTGTTTTTGCACTCGGACGCACACGCGAGGCCTACAACTTGGAAAGTTGTGTTTTTTTTTTTTTTTTAAGCACTTCTGATTTTAAGTTTGAATTTAAATTGACAGACTTTTGACGTGGCGGGCAATCCGGCGCCTTTGGAATTTGGAGAGGGCATCCCCCCATCCCTATATGTGATCACTAGGTGGCAGTATCTGCCCTCATCAGGACCAAGTCACTGTTCCTTGTTCCAGGGGTTAACTGGGAACACTTTGCCAGATAGCCCAACTCCAGGTAACCCCTGAGTGTGCTGAGCTGTGGGTTCACGGGGCAGGAAAGGCCCGCGCGTCCCTTTTCCCCCTTCTTCCCTGCCTCCTAATACGTTTGTGTCAGAAAATGGAAGCCAAGGCAGATTTATTGAACAGGCCTGTACTTGCTAAGACCTAGAGGGCTATCCAATCATAATTGTTTGGCTTCACTTTTTGGCCCCTGTGCTGCTATGTGTGTATGTTTATTTTATATTATATATACATCGAGACAGGAGTGTAACTCGATAGTCAGGATGATGGAACGCAATGGCTTTTGGCACTATTCTGTGTTACCCCCTACTTCAAGTTAAACGCAAGCAGAGCTCCCCCTGTTCCTGGGAATGTGTGTGTTTTGGGGGGAGCCAGGTGCACTATAGATTCCCCCCAGAATCACCCCGGCTCCCAGGGAAAGCCCGCAAGTCCATGATGAATGAGATGAAATAGTGATTGTTATTGCCTTCGGTACCAATGCGAGGGGGGTAATGAAGTAAGCAGGCCACACACGGGTGCGATCCGATGACTCTGGGCACCCTGCCATCCTTGTTCCCCTCCAGGCGCCGTCCGGGCCTCCAGTCCCCCTTTCCAGCCCGGTCGCTGAGGGCCTCGCGGGGCCTCCGTAGGCCCATGTCCGCCGCCCGGGTCCTCGCCTTCCTCCGCTCCTCGCGATTCACAGCTCCAAACGCAGACCTTGTTTGTTTGTTTGTTTGTTTGTTTGTTTTGCTAACACTTTTAGCTTCCTCCGTTTTACGAGGAATTGGAATAGGGGATGCACCATGCCGGCTTTTGCCCCCGACCGTTTCTTCGTGGGTTTCATAACTGGACGGACGTATAGACGCTGCTCGTTGAAGACAGGCCTCTGTCTCCTCCTTGCTTCCTTTCCCTCTGAGTTGGGGACAAAGACAGATTTAGCACCTCCACCATCCGTCCAACCGGTGGGCATACCACCTGTCCAGACCTCTCTGCTCACTGAGCGCTGTCTGGGACACAGGGGAGGAGAGACATCTCCACTGACCACAGAATGCCACTGATAAGAACAGACACTGTTCTGTCTGTTTAAGTTGAACTTCTGCCGTGGCAACAACTTGAGATTATATTGCGTAACAATCTTTTCGGTTATGTCATGTTGCAAAACGACTCCATTTTTGTGTCAGGAAACTTTGTTTGGAATGATTCTTTTTCTTTGATTCTAAAAGACAGTTATGTAATTTTACGGTTGCTGGTTTCGACAACAGGTTAGCCATGTGCAAAACCTTTTAGGTGACCCGGCCTGTGAGTTTGTGCCCGGCGGCAGTTGGGATAAGGGTGGGGTCTGTTCTGACCGCCCAGGTCTTCTCGCTCTAGTTCTAGGGTTCTCTCCCCCTGCCCTTCATGTCTTTCAGAGAGGATGCTGGGGTGGTCGGGGCATCCTGCTTCCTGCTTCCTGCTCCCCGGCCTCGCTGACTTTATCCGCAGTGACACGGACGTACAGAACTGCCAGGGCGCATCCTGCCAACCGCTGTCAGGTGTCGCCCCCGGTAACGCTCCACCTAGCCCTTGACCTCGCAGGCCCGGAACGCCGCATTCGTGCTCATGCACCTGCGCAGCCACGCACGTGCACGCACACGGACGGAACGAGCGAGACAGACGCACACTGTCCCAGTTTTCAAAGGAAGGGCCCGGCCACTGTTTCTGCCATGAGTTACAGTGGGGCAGAGTGATGGAGTGGGCGAGTCGCCGTGCCCTTTTAAAGCTGTCGTCCCACGCACCCCTTTGGGCTTCAGCCACCGTTGAGGGTACGGAGGCGGCTTACCTCAACATATCAGACAGCCGCTGGAACTCCTATGCTAGGCTGTCGTCATCCCCAGCTGTCAGATGCCCTCCTCCTCCCCCTCCCCTCCATCCCTCCCTCCCTCCCTCCTCCCCCTCCCGAATACTCCGTATGTGAGCGGCCTCTGGGACACCCAGCGCACGCCGTCCATGAGGCTTGAGTGCTGCAATGCACAGGTGTGCCATTTGAGCACACGGTCGTCTTTGCGCGCCATTAATAATGCACGCGCTCGTCAGTTATGAGTTGACGGGAACGTGTGAAAGGATGATGCAGGACTGTGGGCCCGCGCAAGAGAGAGAGAGAGAGAGTGCAGCACTGGTCACTGTATGGAAGGAGGTCAAGGTTGAACGGCCCCTCCTGCTATAAATAGCCGGAGCGCTGGTCCCTGTGATCTCTCCGCCATTATTTATTAATCATTGTCATGATCTGGGGACGGGAGCCAACCCCGCCGCCCCGCGTTTCCACAGCCGGATGGGTGAACGTCAAAAGATGACATGGAACGCACAGAGAGAGACGGGGGGAAGTTTGGCTTTCATAAATCTTAGCCCCTGCCCCCCTCCCCATCTTCATCAACTTTTAATTTGAAAGTTATCTAATGTCCTCTTTACTCATTGATGTCATAAAGACTCTGTAGCGTCGCAAATAGAAATTTAGACCAGGGCAAACCGAGTTAATGGTTAACTCTGTATTGAAGCCTTGAAGATGCTAATGGGATTCCTTTCTTCTTTCAGCATCGTAGGCTGATGGCATTTATTCTAGTGACTTCCAACTGACGTCATGCGGGACTAAGAATGTATGACTTGCATATCTATCGACAAACCCCCTGGCATTACTCAGGTTTATTGCTCCTGTCAGACCATTTCAACAGCAACCAAACAAACGCCAGATGATGGAGCCCCACTTAAAGCTCTTCTCTCATTGCAGTGTATGCTAAATGGCCTGTAAAGTAAAAGGAAAGGTTGTTTTAAAGAATTACCTTTTTCCACGAACCGGGACCCCCTATTCCCCCTCCTCCCCCGTCACTTGGCTCCCAGCCAGATTATGTCGTGCGAGAGGCCGCTTTTGACTCAAGGTAATGCAATTACATTTTTAATGATTTAGCAGTGAGTAGCTTTTTATTCTTTGTTTTGTCATCTCATTTCCATGATTTGTAACTATACTGACCCTCTGGAATTCATTTGCAAGGGGGCATACTTCATAGCTGGCGCTGGAAGGCCAGGCTTCAAAAAACACACTGGGCAAATTCATTGGCAATGATGCTTAAAAAAAAAACAGCCAACCTCATCAAGCTATTCTGACAAACAAGGATGACGTCTTATCAACATTTCCCTGACTCTCCCATTAGTAAAATCAAAGTGTACTGTAGACACACATCTCATAACCTGACCATAATTATGCCACAGTCAAACAGCTTCTATTATCCACTTTGGAAAAAACTATTTTACTGTTAAATGATCAAATCTATGATAGGGATATTTACATATTGTGCTGAACTTTCCAGCTGACGTCAACACTAGTTCTCATTTTACATTGGCATCAGTATTTAACACTACGATAGTTTAAAACCAGAGAAGGATACCTTCCAGTTTGAGCGAAATGAAGTTACTAAACTTCAACCAGACAAGTACAAGACATGGAATTGGCACACCCACAAAGTGAAGTAAAACCTTCCAAAACATATACACATTCTGCCTAAATCCTGAGAGTTGGATGACCCCTGAGCTGAGTCTTTTCAATGTGTAGATGCTAAGGGTTTTAACAACATCAGAAACTGGACATTGAATTGGCTCTCCTATAAAGTTAATCAAAACCTTCCAAAACATCTGTCTTCCCCTAAGTCCCTGAGATTTGGAGAACCCGTTTACCGAGTTATGCTAATATGCGGACGGTAAGGGTGTTAACAGCATAAGAAACTGATCAGCAAACGGTCTTGGATCTCTCATCAGGTCATTGCTTACGGTCAATGAGAAAACACAGCCGGACCCCAGGGCATGGCAGGTGCATCACTACTACGCACTCGCACACATCAATGTCCTAGTCCTTGACAATGTCAAGTGAAAGAAATGCGTTAGGTATCGCCTCTCTCTCTCTCTCTCTCTCTCTCTCTCTCTGTTCTTTTCCCATATTTTTCTCCTTGTCTCTTTTCCTCCCCATCACCCCTCCCCCCATTTACTTACCGTCTCTTTCCCATTCTTTATCCTTACATCCTTTGTTTCGATGCACGCTGGTCCGTGATTGGGCGAGATGAAAAGAGGAGCTGATTGATCGGGGGAAGGGGAAAGGCGGGTGTTATTGATCAGGATGATCCCCTGGCCTGACCTTTGACCGTGACCTTTGATGTGACCTATGATTGACAGCGGCCCCCCGATAATGAGGCGTCCAAACCCAGCGGAGGATGGACTCCCATTTGGGGAAGGTTGCCTGTGGGAAAGCCCACACAGAGAGAGACAGAGACAGAGACAGACAGAGAGAGAGAGAGAGAGAGACACAGAGGACGGATGGGGGAGCAAAGAGCTCCACGGAGCCTAACTCGATCAACCTGCCGTTGTTGTGTCTCAATGCCCTCGATAACCCCCCTCCTATTTGCATAATCGGCTTGCGTACATTGTCTGGCCCAGACCCATTTAGGTGCGTGCCTTGCCTGCTAAAATCAGCACGTGCCGTTGTTTACTGCGCCCACGGCCATATGCGTTGTTTACGTTAAACGCAACGTGTTTGCTGACCCCGACTGGTGCACACTGGTTTACAGCCCCCGGACAATCACTGTTAGGTTTGCTCGTCCCAGCCAAAGGGATGTGGCGTTGACTTAAGGGAACAGCAAGTCTGGCTTGTTCTCGGTTTAACTACTGTAACACTTTGTTTACCCCCCCTCCCCGTCCCCCCACCCCCCCCCAAAAAACAGACCCCAGTGACAGTGCTTTTTGTATTCACTAAACACACGTGCACATTAAGTCCTATGTAAGGTAGGCATTTTGTTTACCAACACACATTGCTCCCTTTGCATCGGCCACATTCCTGACATTCCACCTCTTGTTTTCCCAAACAAAGATATATTACCAGTGGTCGACCCCGCCTCTTTGTGTACCTAAGCAGAAGCCATTGGGACCTCAGAGTTTCAGACCTCTGGTGATTGGGAATGAACAGTAGGTCCTAACAAGGAATTGGCTTATATCCCCAATCCTTGTGCTGCCTATACCTCTGATGTGTTTTGAAAGATGTGAAAGACATTCAGTGTGTGTGTGTGTGTGTGTGTGTGTGTGTAGGCAGGACCCAATCATGAACAGTGCAGTCGGTTCAGCCATAGTCTCTCAATAAATAAGCCACTTTGAAAGCACTGTAAATCTTGAAGATTCAATGTAATTACTCACTGCTGCAATGTGATTGCTCTTGGAACTAAGTCCCTCAGAAAGATTTTGGGTCCACCTTCCTTGGGATAATATGAATCCCCTTTCGGCTGGATTTGTCACTAATGAAAGGAGAGATTGGGATGCTTCGAATTGCTTGGAGGAAGACCTACGAGGGTAACGGCACATTCCATGTTTGGGTGCAGTCAATTTCAATGAACACACATATAAACACAGGCACAGATAGTGTTTGCGCATTTCCCTCACTATCTACATGTAAAGTGTTCGCTCTCCACAGACAAGTCTGTAGATCAACTTGTTCAAACACAGGCAAATACACGCAAAGGCACTCACGTGCACACACACACACACACACACACACACACACACACACACACACCGTTTGTGCTGGCGCCATTCGCCAAATCGGATGCTTTGTGAGCATTTGGCACACAATTAATCTTTTTATTATCTGAAGGAGTGTAAATATGTGCCTGTCAGTCAGAACTAGATCCTCAAAGGTATTGTGCAATAACTCTTGGCTGATTCAAACGGAACCTTTTGATAGGTGTTCTTCGAAATGCACTCACAATGGGCACTTGAGAGGATGTTGACTCTGTCAAAAGTCACCTGTGTTGAATGCTTGCGTTGAAGGCATCCTGCCTTCGACAATAACTGATTTAGCGTGTCACATTCCTGCGTCTGCTGCTCGCTAGCGCAACCGGATACTTGCATGTTGGCGGGGCTATGCGCATACAGTGTGGGTGTGCTGAAATTGGACAGATGTTACGCTGTATACACCATATCTAGCTACTTTTTCTGAATACAGGCGTAAACACACGCACACACATGCAGCTGTTTTTTTTTCTGTCTCTCACACAATCACAGATGTTCACGAACATGTCCTCACGCACGCTTTAGTAAGGCTCTTCCATTAACACAGAGAAAGCATTTGACTCCACAGACATGCCAGAACAGAAACACACACTCTTAAAAGGACAATCTGGCATTTGGGGGGGGGGGGGGGGGGGCATAACATTTTGCTTCGCTAGACACCATGCTCATCCAAGCTGTGTTTGCTTTCCACCTAATGAAAACCCTAGAGGGATCCCCTGTTGTCTACCTGGATACAGTCAAAACTGCTCCCTCCATGCTCTGTTCCACCGTGGGCGCCTTGCTTTGGTGTGGTGACACGGAGCCCTCCCCTCACGAATGACCGGGCTTTGGTCTCAACGCTGCGGGACTAATCACATTTTTATTTTGTATTTCATTTTTAATCTCGGCATGTTTGCTTTTATAGCCATTGAAGGTGTTACTGCTACGTGAACTCTGAACCCAGTGTCTTGATTTGCAGTGTTATAATGTGGCTCTTTAAGTGGGGGAATGTTGCCGTATGTTGATTAAGTGATGGGCATGGAATGAATCACAAAGACTTTAGTTCTGTTCACAAATCTTGCAGGTGATGTTTTTTGTTTGTGAATTTTGGCTAAGTTAGCATGAATGTTAACAAGCTGTTGCTATAAATATTGCCATGGTTCATACGGTAGTCCTACATAAAATGATTTATTGACGCTCTACTGCACATTTTCTGACAAGCCCTCACTCAACATCCTCTAATAAGACAGTCATTTTCCTTCCAATGGACCATATCCGATTCACTTCGCCATACATTTTCAAAGTTCCTTTTTGCTCGGCCCCCAAAAAAGTGCACAAAAAATACCCTCAACGCTGGAGCTCCACAACCTTTCCGAGTAACCGTTTTCTCTCCTTCTCCATTTGCTATCTTGGAAAGTGTTCAAGTTTCTGCCATCACCTGGGGGGGGGGGGGGGGGGGGGGGGGGGTTGCGAGGCCTAAGACCTAACGGTTGTCAGTCCCAGGGAGCGCGAAAACTCAGCCTGGTTCGTACCGCCACAGAAACCACTCCACTTTGTGCTTTTATGGACGAGCGTCACTGCGACTGTGTTTCAAGTAGGCCGACTAATGAGCTTTTTAAGCATCTCCAGATGGAGGTGCCCTCGCGGCTAGACGCTGGGGCAGGAGCAGTGGCGAGCTGCGCTGCTGACGGTGCCATAGTCGGCACCCCCTACACATGTAGTTCATTCCCCACAGGCAGCAGAGTTAAACCGAGGGCAAGTCGCTGAGTGGTAGCGTTCACCGCAGAGCCCACAGTAGCACCGGGGCGGTTGGGCTTGGTCGATGGCAAGGAACCCTCAGACCTCTGCAGGTTCACAGTCGTAGACGATGGCGTCATGTCAATCGCTGCAGCTCTTCTGAATCTTTCCTCGTTACTCTTGTAAAATAATGCTCTTTTGTAATAAAAAAAGCTATTTCATTTGACAAGGAAATTACTGTCTGACAATTCCCGGGCAGGATGCAATTTTTAATGTTTATGTTTGACCTCGCAGAGCAAAACGCAACCATTTTTTTTTACCAAATGAGAAATTCGTTCCTTATCCTTATATCTCGTGAAGGTGGATGGCATTCATTACATCTGTGTCTGTGATATGTTTAAGATTATGTACAAAAAGAAAATTCAGGGGTTGGAAGCCAAGGCGTCCTATGTTGGGCCTTGTGATTCCAATCTGCCTGATGTTTTGGTGTTGTAGGAGCCTCTCCACCCCAGCCTACAGGGGGTTATTTACCCAAACAACCCTACTGACTCCTGAACAGATTCACCTGCCGTTCGCATTTTCCTTTTCGTTTTGATCCTACTTCCTTGTTTTCCTACTCCCCTGTCCCATCACTATGGCTCATTGGGAGACGGAGGGTCCGGTGGATAAGGAGCTCATATTGAGAAGTAATGGAGTGGGTGAAAGTCCCCACTCCACCTGCCAGATAGAATTAGTGTCTGCTGTCGTGGTGTGGACTGAATTGGCACTGTGTGTGTGTGTGTGTGTGTGTGTGTGTGTGTGTGTGTGTGTGTGTGTGTGTGTGTGTGTGTGTGTGTGTGTGTGTGTGTGTGTGTCAGTCAGTTTGCGGCTTTGTGATTGTGTGCGTTGGTCAGCCTCTACGAAGTGCCGGGAGAGATGAATGTGATGCCCCCTGATAGTTTGGTGTCATAAAAATTTAACCTTTTCTTTAGAGTACTCTTGATACCTTGCAAAGAGCCCCAATGTGCAGTTTGGTAGCATGTAGAGAAGCCTGTCAATATCCGGGGCAAAGGCTTGGTCAGCATAAGCCCTCATCCACAGTGAATAAGAGCGTGCATCTCAGCATATTGTGTTGTCGCCTGGACACCGTGGAGAAAAAGTAATCCAGAAAAGACCGCTTTGCTCCGACAAATTGAGTTAGGTGAGTGAGTAGACGGAAATGGACCATTGTTGTATTAACCTTTTGGGATGAGTAGGGAGATGCTGCCAAAAATGTCTGCCATTTGAAACGGGAGGCAGGCTGAAGAAAAAGGGCATTTTGAGGAAATGAAGGCAGACGTAATGTGATTGGAGGACGGGGATTCTGCAGTGTCAGGCAAGGTGAGCACAGCTCCCACCATGTAGAAACAAAGTTTGCAACCTTTTATCTACCAATTCTTTACCCTGTTGCTTCCCACAGGTACAATGGCACCTAATGTCCTGTTGTTAACCAAATTGCTAAGTGGTTACAGCAACGCTTTGCCAACCTGCCGGCCGGCCCACACAGCAAAGCACAGGTTGTCGATCGCTGCATGTCTTTAAATAGTCCATGTATTTCGTGCACATGTACTCTAATGTCAGTATAGTAGCAGGCTGCTCACCTGCTCTTACTGGTTCTCTTCAGCTGCTCTTCAAGAGACAGTTAACTAACACTTTTGCATCAGTATAAGTCCTATAAGTACATCAGCATAAAACAAATCCTCCAACTTTAATGGAAATGCATATTACATGGCGTGCTACATGTGATGTGCTTTGAAATACACACAGAAAATGCTATATCCATTGTGTGACACATATTTTGGTCAAAGTTGTTTTCTCCCCCCCCCCCCCCTCAATCCTTGCATGCGTGATGACTTTCATGGAAATGTCCCGGGGAGTTAGCCGCCTTCTGAATTTGTAGGTGGTGTTGGATTAAACTCTTAAGAGCTTTAATGGGCATTCTATTACGGGAATTATTTTTCATAAAGATCCATCTTCTTACAAGGTCCGAGCGCCATTGGCTGAATCCCATTGTCATCACTGCGCTTACCGTGTGCGGCCCTGTCACACGTGCCGTCACCACTCGGTCAAATATTGGCCAGCTGGAATATCTCCACTTCACTGTCACCAGGGTGTACATTTTGAACCGAGCACGTCCAACTCGTTCTTCAGAAAAGGAGGCGAGAGCCGTTGGGTTTGCACTTTAGAACGGTAGAATGGCAGATTAAGCCGGGTGCATTAGTGGATTATGGGGCCATGTTGTTGTTTTATTTTCCCCCCGTTTTACTTTTAAGTCTTTCCCCTCTCGCTCACTTGGATGAAGCAGTGGGATTATAACTATACAAAACTGCCATGCCAAACAGAATAGAGTTTAAGTGGTGGAAGTGGTAGTCGAACAATGGGAGCTCTGTTGCCGTTGGCAAAACTACAGTTTGGGATTTATATATATTTATATATATATATATATATATATATATATATATATATATATATATATATATATATATACACACACACACAAACAAAATATAGTATATGTCAAGGACTCAAGGACTGGTTGATGACATTTAATTTAATGAGCGTACCATTGTTGCAACCCATGTTTGAGTTGAAATAATAGCATTCCAATTCCCTTTCCAATGTCTACATGCACGCATGCTTTTCACTCCACTGAGGTTTTCTCCAGTACTTCTAGCTTGTTGTGAGAGAGCTTTAATCCGCCCACCACACAAAGTAAAAGGCGGAAAAGCCCCAAATGCTTTTGCATGCGTCCGGAAATGCAACTTGGAAAATATTAACGGCACCAGTTACTCTTAAATACAGTGGTGGTGGCAGTGGTTACAGGTCCACATGTTCGAGTAAAGATAGAGGTCATTAGAATACAACGCCATCTGTTACTAGTTCCCAAGCTTTTTCTCTGTCTCACTCCAGCAGACGGGGTTTAGAGCAAAACGGAACGAGTGAAAGAGACACGCCTATGCAATTTAACGCTCGGCCTGTGATCCACAGTGGCTTTCGCTTTTTCTCGCGTTTTCAAACAACTTGAAACACCACTTGGAATTTAATGGTGTGCACCTTGTTTATGACGGGTCAACATGTCCGCTTGTCTGGGATTTGGAAACCTGACACATACTCCTCCAAGGGTTCGCCTAAATGAAGGGTCGGTTTTCCAGATAGCACAGTGGATCACTGCATTGCCTAAAGACCAGATGCTGTATAATTAACTGGCATAACAAGGATACCTATGGTTTATTGAAAAGGAATCACACTTTAGACAAAAATGCACTTGCACTGGAGAATCAGTACCTTTACTCATAAGTTATATTTCCAAATGTGTTTTTTATACACAGTATAGGTGGAGATAACAGGATTTAAATTATAATAATTTTGCCTCTCCTTTATTTTCCAGAACCTGAGTGAAATAACTTGCCTTGAGATCATGTAAGACTGTCCCTACCAGAAAGGAGGACACCAATGAAATGGCTTTTGTTATTCCTGTCTGCCAATCAAAAATGCACATCAAAATGGTGTTGGAGAATTCCTCCCAAAAAATGCAACTTCATGGCAGCAATGTAAGACAGGGCAGCTGTTTTTCAATCCACCGCAACTTCTTTCATTCATTTCCTCTCTTTCCACAGATGACCTACCAATCTTCTACATGTGTAAGGGATATTGCGAGGGCCACTGGCTTCCGTTCCTGGAAAGCCTTTAAAAAAACTATGCACAGCAGGATTCCAAGAGACCAGCCCTCACAAAGGTCATGGGTTAACACCGTGTGTTATCCTTCTTGCCGCAATATGCAGGAATACATGACAATTGGCTGCGTTAAAAGGACGCGAAATACGCTCACAGCTTGGTCGCTGGCCCTCTGTGATAAGCAAGTCTTAAGGTACACACATGGAATTGAACAATCCTTTTTATTTCCATTTGAAAAGGTCTGTAACGCTGAGAGATGCCAGAGAAGCTGGCTGTGGAGCTGTTCTTAAGATTTTGATCTCGTTGCATAGCTGTGACTATGGCGGTGACCGTAATGCATGGACGGTATCTACCGGAGCATCCCTGTTCCCTGAGTGAGATGTGCAGTGATAATAGGCGGTTGTTTTCTCAGAAGTGCATGTGGCTTTTGAGAAAAGCGATTAAGGACGTAGGACGTGTGCTAGGATGTGAATGCTTATGTCTGCATTAGAAACTCCACAAGACCAGTCTGTCAGTCTCTATATATACTGTATATATATACATAAATATGTATATATATATATATATATATATATATATATATATAATCAGCAAAACCATTGCAAAATCAAGGGTGTTCTTTAGGTAATAGTAGATTGCCTTTCTAAACTGTCTTTTTACATTTCTAAACTGTTTTTTTTTTTTTTAATACACTGATGGTGTTGGTTACTGCGAGCAAAACTGCTTATACTATCATTTATCTTTGCTTCCATATTCCTTTTTGTGCATTACACTTAGCCTAAAGCTTTTTGGGAAGGTATGCAATTGCAGTGCAATAAACGCACCTTATATAAAACAACAAGGCACCTCAGTGGAATGGACGGTGTGCCAGACCACATATTTGAGGCCAGGGGGCCAGACCAAGACTATTTATGATGGCAGAAAGAGTCATTCCCACCAGCTAGTATCTGAATAAGGAGTGCGGTAAGCAAAGAGTACAGTTTGAGGTTCGGACAAGATGAAGGATTTGGTTGAATGAAGTTCTACTTTAAACTTGGTGATCTGTCTTTCCCAGATACAAAGGGCAGATGTGTGGCCCCCAAGTGACCAAGAGAAAGGCGAATATTTAACATTTGTTCCCTCTTGCTTTTATGATAGGTGGCCATTTTCAGCTGTCCAAGCATACATTTACACTCAACTACCAGGGCTAGTGAAGAAAAGGAAACGTTGACATTCCTAGACCATCTCTGTGGAGAAAACTATTAACGGGGTTTCCTATTGTAAAACATGACTTTTTTTGTCAACTAAGGTGGTGGGAAAATGTCTCCCTGGTCCAGAGTGAGGTATTTAGATAATGTTTAATTCAACAGACATTATAATTTTTCGTTTTAGGTTTTAGTTTGCAATACATTTAGTTTTTGATGCATAAATTACTTAATTCATCAGCAAATAATAAATCATTCAAAAGCAGTCTGTTTCATCCTATACATTGCATTCACCTGCAGGAAATGGAGAAAGTTGAGTTTGCCGAGATTTGACACATTAATTACTTAAGCTGTAGATTATGCTACAATAGGATTGCAAAACCCGTACCTAAACGCATATCTTTAATTTAAGAAAGGCAGAAGAGATACAGTAAGCAAGTTAAAATTGTTTGATAGTGTTGGGCTATTAAGGGTTATTGATCTCAGTGGCTGTTCAGTTATAGAATCAGTGAAAGTAGAAAAAAAGAAAGTGTTGGATTGCAGCCGCTAGAGGGATACACATGTGCTTCAAAACTCCGTAACCACCGTCCCATCACTGTGGCATGGAGGAATGGAATTGAATTGCCGACAGTAAGTAGTATAGGCTACCTGTGACTTCCCACTTTTGCTGAGGGGAGGTTGGTGGTGGTGTTGCGGGAGGGAGGGGGTGGACAAGTAGGAAAAAAGAAAACAGCCCGTAACGTTCGAACCATGAGCAAACCATTGAGGATCGCGATGCTTACTTCTGCAACCCCTTTTTTCTCTCTACCTCTCTCTCTCACCCTCTCTCTCCATCTCTCTACAAGATAATTTTGTGCATTTCAACTTTTGAATAGGCTTCAGCCAACGCAAGCTAAGGATTGTTTTCCTCTATTTTGATATATATATTTTTCTTGTAATAAAATCTGACAGATTTTTTTTTTTTTTTTTTTACTTTTCTTTTCAATTTGATATTTTTATACAGTTTTACGGGTAGTGTAAGAAGACAACAATAAGGGTTGACAAGCGTCTGGCGAGCAACTAGGTTTGCACGAGTAGACCAAGTCATAGCCTACAACCCAAAAGAGGGAGGGGGGGAGGGGGGTGAGGGGGCATCAGCCGGATCCCCTTATTTGATTGATTACTTATTAGTCATCCCTTTGGCTAAATGAGACCCATTGAAAAGGCACCGTAGAACACATGCATGAATCAAATATTCCTGCGTCCCCTGAATGTATCCAGAAGAGAGACTTACTTTTGCTTAAACGGGCAAGGAAAGGGGTCGTGGCTTAGCATTATAAAGGGGGAATAACAGCATAGCTTTATGGGGTTATTTAGACTGATTCTCCGCTTTGACAAACGGCTGTAAAAAGGAGAAAGAAAAAACGAGAGGATTTCAAAGACGAAAATTGTGGACATTATAATTGTATATTAAACCAATTATCTAGACTTCTTTTTTTTTGTTTTTCAATTTTATGAACATCTCCTTTTTTGAAAATGAAACTTTGGACTTATCCCTTGCTGTCTTGCCTGGTGATACTCATCTTGTGTTTTGGATCAGAGTGCGGGACTGTCCGGAGGAAAGGTAGATCCAAGAGGGACTTGGTGCGTATAAGAGAGGCTACAGCCACCTTCCCAGGGGCTTGTGCCACACGTTTGCCCCGGGGCAAACGTTCTCTGCCCGGTTTGGAGCGACGGGTGCTTCGACAGCGTCGGCGCTCCTCACAGGCGGAGGAGAATTCCCCTGGTCGGGGTAAAGCTGTCTACTTTACCGGCAGGGGAGACCAACTCCGCTTAAAGCCAGGCGTGGAGATACCCAGAGGAAATTTTACTCTGGAGATGTGGATCAAACCCGAGGGAGGTCAACGATCTCCCACGGTGATTGCAGGTAGGCTGCACAATATGAATTTGGCTGTTAATAATAATTATATTTGTGTAAGCTGTAGCTTTATGCATTTAATATATATATATATATATATATATATATATATATATATATATATATATATATATATATATATATATATATATATATATATATATATATATATATATATATATAATAACAAAGTAAAAAGTTTAGCTTATTTGCATTTTTTCCAGAAATAAAACGTGTCAATGAAGCTAAGTCTTAAATACTGAAATAATAAAGTTGTATTATTTGGATTTTTTTCTAAACAATAATAAAGTTGTCTTGTGGGCTAAATACAAGTTAAATGGGCTTCTATTTTCTATAATGTCAGCAATGAAACAGCATTTAGCAACGTCCAGCCGCGAGTAAGTTGAGAATGAGTTCGTCTAGCCTATTAGAACTGCCTCCAGCAATGATGTAATGCTCTGAAAAGTGCAATATCAGACATTTTTGGATACACGCGCATGGTGCAGAGCTTATACACTGCTATATTTCTAACACATTATCTTAGACTTATGGTATCCTTTTATAATACAATCTGACCACAATATACATGTTTTGCATTATTTTTTAATATTTTTATTTAATTGTTGTATTTTGCATAAAAATCGCAGCCTCATCTACACATTTGAGTCAGACTATGATATTGGAAGCGCACTATACACTATTTCATGTAATTTATACCGCACGCTATGATTTACAGCTTATGTCATCGTGAGTAAATTGTATTTTATATGAGACAAAAGGCTATTTTAAAACTATGATGTAATGCCCGAAACTTTGATCACGTCACCGCGAGATGAGAGAGACCCTTTATTGGGAGGTGGTCGAAAAGCACAGCACGCGTACCGCAATGTAAATAAGTAACACCCAGATTAAACACTTCAGATTTGGTTTTGGGGTTATGAGACTGTATACAAATTTCAAGGTTTCTACCCCTCGCGATGAGTATAGAGGCGTTGGTAAACCACAAAACTGTCTATGTTAAAAAAAATGAAGTCACTCCGGAGCATGAAGCTGATAGCGATCCCCAATTCAAGCCTATACCCCTTAAAAAGGAAATGTCAGCCGTTGCCTATAAAACAACGTTGTATATGGCATACACAACATTGTGTAGCTTTAAACCCTACGTGACTCGAAATACAGGTCAATCAGGCATCAGTTGATGGATATTGTGGATGACACTGTTGTGCAGGGAAATTGTTCGTTTAGCAATGGTGGCACCGATGGATGTAGTGATGGGCACGGCTGTTTCTGCCTTCTGTGAGCTGCCAACAGGGAGCGTTGCATTCACAACTCATTGGCTTTGCTAGCGATGGTTATGCCTAACGCTCTGAACCGAGCTGAGTTCTGTGTGAGGCACTAGGAGAACTCAAAGGGAGTGAGATTGATTTTACACACACACAGGCGGTGCTCCACCTCCTAGGGCTTGTATCCTCCTTCTTTCACATGTTCATTCCCTGCTCCTCTCCACCATTCTCTTCCCCGCCCCCTCTGTCTGTCTGTCTGTCTGTCTGTCTGTCTGTCTGTCTGTCTGTCTGTCTGTCTGTCTGTCTGTCTGTCTGTCTGTCTGTCTGTCTCTCTCTCTCTCTCTCTCTCTCTCTCTCTCTCTCTCTCTCTCTCTCTCTCTCTGTCTGACATTCTTATTTTCTATCTCTCTTTCTCACAAAACACAATTGCACACACTTCAGAATACACCAGTTTCTGCAGGGGATATAATTTGGATTGTTCTGAAGAAGATACGTAAATCCTATGAGGTTAGATCCTATATTTTGGAGACATTTTAACATTAGATATTGTCTTTATTGCAGGAAACAAAACCGCATATTCAGCTTGACCCCCTTAGATATTTTACTGTGAGCTGTTTTCGTTTGAGGTCAATATTATTATTCTCTTGAGGCATCAGTGGGGGAATCCATTTCCCGTCTCTTTGACTGACACGTGGGAGTCTTTTGAAGGGATATTCCGTTCAGTTATGTAGTCATTTCAATTGAATTATTTATTTGCCGGCATTACGTGATGATCAGTGGGGCAAGCAGCAGACTAGATAACCTTCTGACAGGGAAGACCCGGCAAACCGCCATGAAGCAAATGTAATAATGCCTAATCTTTTAAATCCAATTCCGGCCCAGCAAAAATCCTGGGGCCTCTAAAGCAGGCCTATCCTGTTGTTTTCATCCCGACCCGACTTGTTTTCTACAGCTGTTAGTGGCATGTTGTTGTTTTGACCGCCGACAGCATGTTTTGCTTTCTTTATGACTTTGAAACTTAAATTGTTCTCTCGCCCGTTTGATAAGCGGAAGGAAGACACGGTGTAAGTCGGAAGCCCGAGACTTACTTCCCAAAATAACAAAAACAACAAAAACACACATAGCTGGAGAGCGAAACCATTCCAGGGTGTAGGAGGAACCAGAGGAGCTCCGTTTGATGACCGTGTCCACGGCCTACCTGGGAGAGCATGCTGTACAGTTTTTTTGGTCAAACCAGAGTTCTCAAACGGGGCTTTCTGGGCACTTAGGCCTCGTTCACACTGGCACGCTACCTGTGCCTAGGCTGAACTGGGCTAGCGTTCAAACCTGTACCCAAGCATAATAGCATGGCTAATGCCCTTCTGAGCCCAACAAACATTGTCAGGTGCTGGGCCACCAGCTCAGTTTGAACTCTTTCAGTTTGGTTCGGTCAGTTAGCGTGAAAATCCTCATAGCTGTGACACATGTTGGAATGGTCGGGCTTTGAGGCGGCCCACTGATTGCATCAGTAGCCGGTTCTCCACAGACATGGATAGCGCCATGCCCCAGGGCCTCGAACAGTGGCAACAATATGTACATCCGTTGATAGGTGTTTCTACCTCTTTCTTTTGTTGACAGTGTAGGCATGCTTGGTTTGGTTGGCCTATCTGGACAGACCCACTCATAACAGAGAGTTACTAGACCCTAGGTTAAACTTTCCTGAGCTACAAAGTAATGTAGAGTTACAGAGCTGGAAAACCACAACAAACCAACATGGGTTGGAGCTGACTAGATATTGCTCCAGGCGGCATCTCGTCACACACACAGACAGTCACACAGTCACACACACACAGACACAGTCACACACCCACACACACACACACACACACACACACACACACACACACACACACACACACACACACACACACACATGTGATCAGGTAACAGGAACATCAGGTTCTGTATTCAAACGTTGTTGTCCCGTATTAGCCCCAGTGAGGATTCGGGGAGGGGGAGTAGGGGTGGGGGGGTGGGGGGGTCCGTCTCAGGTTGTCCCGCATCAAAGACTCAGGAAAATAAATGTCAAGAGAAACAGAGGCACTCTTCCATGACCCGCACTGGGCGATTCTATGCCTACATGGGCAGATACATGAAGAGATAAGCAAGCAGCAATATCTAGGCATCTCTCCAGTGATGTGATACTTAGCCTGAGCGCACCGATACTCTCCCTCTGACAGTCGGGGCGGCTTGAAAACAGTCTTCTTTTTATGACATTGTTTGTTCTGGAATGCGCTTTGCTACCGGAAAGGGGATTTATGAGACACACTTAGAGGAATTGGTGAATCATGGTTTCATTGACTTGTCGATTTATTGCTGGGGTGTGTGGTTACCTTCATACCTCCTCAGCCCCAAGGTCTTTTGGCATGCGATACGTTGTTTCCTGTATACTTTATTTTTTCTTTTACATTAACTCATTTTATGAATTTGAATCATTTGTTTCCAAACACATTGCGACCTTCCCATAAACTGTGAATATAAAGAGTGAGTCTGTGTGTTTTCATGTTTGTAATATGTGTACTAATGACACCATAAAAACTCCCTGTGGAATCATTAGATTTAATGAATGTGCTGCCACTGTTGATAGAGTTATGGTGTGTGTAGTAACTTCCTATCTTATCTAATAATCCTAAATTATTGCTTGTGTCCAAAGTTGCGATAAAGACTGGCTTCTGCAAATATCTATCATTTTGGGGAAAAAATTATCAGTATTTTCAAACACTCTCGTCACTTAAAGCTTTTTCTTAGAGAAAATGTGCCTGTTTAAACAAAAATAAGGGTGTCACTTGATTGTGCATAACACGCTATGAGACATCCCTGTTTTTCTAGTAGGTGTAATTAACCAATTGAAATAAGACACGCTGACCTCTAGAATGTTCCAATGTTCAGAGGCTAACCCTTTTCATCAACATGCCTGGAGGTTGTTAGCTATATTTGTGGTCTGACAATCAGCAGAATTTCCCTGTGTCTGAAATAACTGACTGTGGCGGTTCCTTCAACATGCCAAAACAACAAAATCCCTTCCCCCGACTTCTCAGTGCTAGAATGGTTGAAAAGCCAACCCAAAAGGGCAAATTATCGTTGTTTTATCGTTTTTTTTCTTCAGCTTTCTGAATTATTTTTTCACCTAGGTATGTTTTCTTTGGGAGGAAGACAAATGGCAAGTGCAAACAAGACTGCCTTTGAACTTGACTGAAAAAACTCCTGACTGTTGCATGAGTACATGCAAATACCTTTTGGTGTGGGTGTGTTTAGTAATTGTGTTTTGTGTCTGTGCCGATGTGTGTGTGTGTGTGTGTGTGTGTGTGTGTGTGTGTGTGTGTGTGAATGTATTACTGTTAGCATTCACACTTGTGCACAGTCCAGTGTGTGTGTGTGTGTGTGTGTGTGTGTGTGTGTGTGTGTGTGTGTGTGTGTGTGTGAGTGTGGGGGTACACGCAAAAGCCTGCGTACACCTGGTGTTTGTGTGCGACCCTAAATGTGTGTGTGCGCGCGGATGTGGCGGTGCTTGTGCCCATCCGACCGCAGAGCAGGTTGGGTTAGGTCTGGAAAAGTGTACCACGCTAGATTCATGGAGCGTGGCAGAATTATGACAGCTGTTTACAGTAGGAGCTCTACAAGCATTTTAGCACACCTTTTAGCCTTGAGTGCGCTAGCTGACAGAGGGAGAGCTTTTCTCTGCCAGTTTAGTGGAAACAGGGGACACGTCACACCGCAAGCAGCTGACTTTGAGGGCGAACGCGACTCGGGGGCACTTTCCAATGTGGGCACATTAGAATATTAAACTTGAGGACATTTTCAAGCTGCACCACTGGTGACCTGACCTGAACTGAAATGAACTGGACTCAACTGGTTGCAGGACTGTTCTTGTTGCTTATTTACAGGGTTTTTAAAGGGTAGAAAGTGCCTCAGAGGGCGGCCTCTTTGTCGTATGACGGGTTAACGACTGAACTGTCAATTTACTACTTCAAAGGCCAGAATAATTGTAATAATTTGCGTTGATTGTGACTCAAATTTATGACTTTAATGAAAGTCGTGAGCAAGATTGGACTCTTCTCAGTTGTGCTGTCAGTTTGGGAATCTTTACTGTGTTTTTACATGGATAGGTCTGGTATGGTGCACTGTGCTGTATGGGCTCTAGAAAGTATGCCTCATTCTTCATTCTCTCTCTTTCTTTTTCTCCCCTCTCTTGCTTTTCTCTCATTGTTTCTCTCTCTCTCTCTCTCTCTCTCTCTCTCTCTCTCTCTCTCTCTCTCTCTCTCTCTCTCTCTCTCTCTCTCT
Source organism: Aplochiton taeniatus (assembly GCA_017639675.1). Classification (NCBI taxonomy): domain Eukaryota; kingdom Metazoa; phylum Chordata; class Actinopteri; order Galaxiiformes; family Galaxiidae; genus Aplochiton; species Aplochiton taeniatus. The sequence continues at coordinate 37,681,505 of CM030172.1, read as the reverse complement.
CTCTCTCTCTCCATGTCTCTCATTGTCTCTCTCTCGTTGACTTTCACATATTAAAGGGAGTCTGTGAGGCATGTCAGGGGGCTCTGGAATCTTTACATACACACTCACCGGACTGTTTGCACGCTACACACAATCTCTCTCTCTCTCTCTGTCTCTCTCTCTCTCTCTCTCTCTCTCTCTCTCTCTCTCTCTCTCTCTCTCTCTCTCTCTCTCTCTCTCTCTCTCTCTCTCTCTCTCTCTCTCTCTCTCTCTCTCTCTCTCTCTCTCTCTCTCACACACACACACACACACACACTTGCGTACGGGGGTTTTGAGCTTAAACACACATCCATGTTCCCCACACACACGTTAAATAAACAAACAGTAAGCATTCAGAGATCCCCTAAGAAGTGAAAACACATTACCATGCTGGAGCTGACATATGCTTTCCAAGTGAAACAGGAAAAGGTGTTTGGGTGCCTCTAGAAAAATAAGGCTTTAGCAGAGAACTACCTGGCTTCCCCGCCAGGCCCGCCACATTTACACAAAGCGCTTTAAATACCCTCAATGTCCATGAATGTCCGCTTGCAGAACTTTCTATGGTGTCTCCCTCAGCAAAACAACCTAATATTCAGGACAACCGTTCCCTTATGTTATCATTGACTGTATCGTGTGAAGGCAATTCAGCACCACCTTGTGAAAGTCTACATCTGATCAACGGGACAGTGTAATTAAACACACATTCAAAAGGGTTTTCAGGATAATCTACAGTGCCAGAGTAGTGTGTACGCCGAGTCATAACTCGCTTTTCCCGTGTTGAAAAGAAACTCACATTAAGGACTGGCAAACAGCAATGGGGAGCGGACCTCCTAGGCAGCCGGTGCGGAAAGAAGAGTCAGAGAGAGGTCAACCATGGAGAGCAAATGTGTTTTTGGTGCCAGGCCAATAATTGTCCAGGAGGGGCGAGGGTGGCCCAGGAGAGACTAAACTTGAGATGTTAATAACTAAAAATACAAATGATAGCGGGTGAAATATGTGGCTGTCATGCTGGGGCTGAGGGCTAGCTCTCGGCAAGGCCGCTGGTGGCCCCTGTTGACAGAGAGTCTCTCCAGCCCCGGGGTCTTTACCCCACAAGCTAGCCGTTTGTAATTCTTTATGATCAACCGTGACTTTGCGCGCTCCTCGAGACCGTTTTTGTTTCTTTCCACTTTCTGTCTGTCGCTCCCTCGTCTCGCCGTCTGCCCGCCTCGCTGTGAGGTCCTGTCTCTCCATGGCTCCCTCTTTTATTTAGGGCATGCCTGGGTACTTTGACTGCTCGTACTTGTGTTTATGGTACACAACGAAAGTATGTCGACTTACCCGAGAGAATTCATGTCCGTCCCGCGAAATATACACCGAGGCTAAATATTTGAATTTGATGGGATTTTTTTTTCTCAGTCCTACCATTTCGATATTCGGGAAATCCGATTTCTTGGGGGGGTGTGTGCATGTGATCAGGAGCTGTCTCTCTTCCCCAGCACACTGACCCCTTCCTCTCTTGGTGCTGTCCCCCACAGGGCTGTACGACAAGTGTTTCTACGCCTCCAGCGACCGCGGCTGGCTCCTGGGCATCCAGGCGGTCAGCGAGCAGGGCAACCGGGACCCCCGCTTCTTCTTCTCCCTCAAGACGGACCGGGCCCACAAGGTAACCTCGGTGCACTCCAACGCCCGCTACCTGCCCAACCAGTGGGCCCACCTGGCCGTCACCTACGACGGGCTCTACATGAAGTTGTTCGTCAACGGTGCCCAGGTGGGGGTCAGCCGCGAGCAGTCCGGCGACGTCTTCAGCCACCTCACCAAGAAGTGCAAGGTGCTGATGGTGGGCGGCAACGCCCTCAACCACAACTACCGCGGCTGGGTAGAGCGGCTGAGCCTGTGGCGGCAGGCCCGGGGCCAGAGGCTGATCATCGGGGACATGCAGGGCCACGAGGACCCCCAGGACGCCCCGCAGCTGGTCATCAGGGAGACCTTCGAGCACCCGGGCCGCAAGTGGCTGACCGTCAAGGACGGGACGTTCCCCGACGCCGAGGAGGGGGGCAACGGCCGGCTAGGCTTCCAGGGGGCGGGCGGCGGCGGCCACCCCGGGGGCTCCCTGGACACCATGCTGGAGCCGCCGGCCTGCGGCCAGACGGTGTGCGACAACGTGGAGGTGGTGGCCAGCTACAACCGCTTCTGGACCTTCCGCCGGCCCAAGACGGTGCGCTACCGCGTGGTGAACGTGTGGGAGGACGGCCGGCAGAGGCCCACCGTGTCGGAGCAGCAGATCAGCCTGCAGCACCAGCACCTCAACGAGGCCTTCGCCCCGTACAACATCACCTGGGAGCTGAGTGTGCACAGCGTGGCCAACTCCTCGCTGCGCCACCGCCTGGTGCTGGCCAACTGCGACATCAGCAAGGTGGGCGACGAGGCCTGCGACCCCGAGTGCAACCACACGCTGACGGGCTTCGACGCCGGCGACTGCAAGCGCCACCGGAGCCGCTGCCACGAGCACAAGCAGGGGAACGGCGTGTGCGACCCCGAGTGCAACTGGGACAACTACGCGTACGACCAGGGCGACTGCTGCAACCCCAACGTGACGGACGTCACCAAGACCTGCTTCAACCGCTCCTCGCCGCACAGGTGAGCTCACTGGCTCGGCACTAGCTTGACGCTTGTGTTGCACTGGAGTTAGACCAGTAGTATCCATCCCATTGTGATTCTTAGATCTCTCGATCAATCTTTTTTTCATTTTTATCTGTGACTAGTTTTATTTGTGGACTAGCTCTTCAAACTTTCAGGACTCACTCCCTGCACTAATTCGATGTATCCCCAGCATAAACCAGTTTGTAGTAGCCAGTGTGGTGGACATGTGTGTATGTGTATGTGTGTGCGTGTGCGTGCGTGTGTGTGTGTGCGTGTCCCCGTGCAAATGGACCAGGCCCTCTGCGTGCGGCTGGACCTGCGGGTTGTGGCCCATACCCAATGTAACTGGAGTCCCAGCTTGTGTGGCCCAGGGGGAGATTGAATCCTCAGGGGAACGGCTAGTTCAATCTAGCCTCGGCCAGCATCAACTCAAACCTCCGTAGGAAACAGGGCCAAACCCGCAGGCTGATTCACCATACATATATGTCCCCCCCCCCCCCCCCCTCCACTTACTGTATCCTCATTTGTTGGTTCTCCATTTCTTTAATTCAACGTGCTGTTGATCATCCTCTCCATCTTTCTTTTGACCTCTCTTTTGTGTCACTTTTGCTTATTCCTGTCTCTCTCTCTCTCTCTCTCTCTCTCTCTCTCTCTCTCTCTCTCTCTCTCTCTCTCTCTCTCTCTGTCCCTCGCTCTCTCTGTCCCTCGTTCCCTGCTAATTTCAGCAGTCCTAAGTAGGTTAAATTGATTGGAGGAGCGGGTCCGTTTTGGAAACAATGACTCTCCAGGCGGAGTGTACGGGCCACTTAGAGGTCAGAGGAAGACAGGCAGGCGGCCAGCGCCAAGCTCGCCCACCACGGTGGGGACTGATTTCAGAGGCGCACCGCCCTCTCACAGGAAACAGAGGCTGGGCTAGGCGAGGGAGCTACGGGCCCCTGTGTATGGACGACACAACAGAGAGGACAGATATTTTTGGTCTTAAACGCGGCTATCTCTGCTTTCCTCATCAAGCCCCTTTGAAAGAATTTAGATCTCTGAAAAAAAAAAGACCCCAGAGGAATCTTAACATGCTAATGCAGTTTGAGGGTGGAATACCCCCAGGTGTGTGTGTGTGTGTGTGTGTGTGTGTGTGCGTGGATCTGGTGTGTTTGATGGGGATACCTTAAGGCCAACAACGATGCAGAGGCCTTGGTTGTTTCAGCGCCTGCCAGGTTTTTTCTTTAGCCGTAGGATTCCTCCGCCGATGCCATAGAAGATGATTTAAAACCGGCGAGAAACCTCTATCTCGCTCTCCCTCTCTCTCTCTTTCTCTCTCTCTCTCTTTCTCTCTCTCTCCCCCCCCCCCCCCCCCCCCTCTCTCTCTCTCTCTCTCTCTCTCTCTCTCTCTCTCTCTCTCTCTGCATTCTCTCTGGACCAACTTTGCGTCACAATGAACCTTGAGGGCCTCCAATAGTAAAAGGATTGGTTGTTCTTGGCACGCTCAAACTCAACACAGGAGACTGAGACATTTTGTGGGAATGGTAGGGGGTCCTTGTGGTCTGGCTCGGGGGGGAAAAGAGAGAAAGAAATCGACCAAAAATTCAGATGCTTGTCAATGTTTTTGGACGGCAGCACACTAGGGGGAAAAGAGAGAGAGGGAAATGGGGAGAAGAAAAAACTTCAGCCAGGCCATTGTAGGATTATTATTGTTTCGGATGCAGCCAGGATGGAGGAATCATCGGCTGTTTTCTATCATAGTCGAGCCTGGAAGCAGTGTTTCTTTGGCACTCTCAGACTATACAAAACGGCTGTGTGAGGCGACATCAGAAAGACAAGCAGGTGGGTTTGCTATGGCCCCCCTCTCCCTCTCTCTCTCTCTCTCTCTCTCTCTCTTTCTCTCTTCCCCCTTTCCATTTCAGTCTTCATCACGAGTTCATTCATCAACGGTGAGCCAGGACTGTTTCTCTTAGAAAATCAGTAGTTGGCACCAGCTACGATCAAGCTCCCTGCAGACACATGAAAGATGGCCACTTATGAAAAGATGGAGAGGGGGAGAGAGGAAAGGGACCAAGAGATAGCGAGAAAAAGAGGGAGAAGAAACAAGAGAGAGCCAGGATGAAAGAGCGAGAGAGAGAGAGAGAAGAGAGTACTGCAAAGTTGAAAAAAGATAAGCTTCCCCGAGCGACTTCTTCCTTTGCTTTGATTCAAGTCTGTCTAAAAATCTCCGTGGAAGAGAATTGCCCCGCGAACGCTTCAGTTTTTGGACGGCCATCCTCCATTGTGGATGAACAACGCTCCTCCAGCGCACGGGAAACAATGTTTGTGAGGTCCAGCGTTTATTTTCATAGCCCTCGCGCCTGTTACCACTTTGTGTGCTTGGGCGTTCTGGCGAGCTGGGGATGCGGCGTCGGAGGCGGCGAGGTCTGTTTGACTGTGGCGCTGCAAAAGTCTGCTGCTTTGCACCGTGCCCGAGCCTCTCCTCCGAAAATACCACTGATAATACTTACCACCAGCCCCCCCTCCCCCTCCCCCTTCCCCTGCCGCCCCCCGCTTCACCGAGGGAAATGTCTCGCATTGTTTTCACAGGCCGATGTTGTTATGCTGTTTCAGGGTTCCAATGATATTCGATATTATCTTTGGACATTTTTTGGTGGCCTCACATTCTCTCACACGTGTCCAACTGTGGAACTTCTAAATTGACTGGAAGTCAAATAACTGTGCCCCTGTGTCTCGGAAGAGGAGACTAAAAAAATGAAATAAAAAATAAAACAATGGCTTCTTTCACGCTGCGAGCTGTTTGAGAAGCTTAACTTTGATTTGAAAGCACTTTTTGTCATCATATCCATTTCAGATATCAAGACGGTGTTTTATATTACATTGCCGATTTACTCAACAATTATATCCAAAGCCTTGCGTAGCTAAATTGGATCAGTATGCTTTGTTTTTGTAGCAATCTCACAAAAACATATCGAATGAGCTCTTTCTTGTCAGCTTTATTGTAATACTAAGACCAACTGGGTTTTTACTCTTTCACTCCCCATCCCTTTCTCTCTATTGTTCTCTCTAGACTGGTCTCTTCTTTATCTCTTCCTGACTTCCTCTCTTATTTCCTTCTCTCTCTCTCTCTCTCTCTCTCTCTCTCTCTCTCTCTCTCTCTCTCTCTTGTCTCTATCTCGTTATCTAGTCTCTCTCTCTCTCTCTCTCTCTCTCTCTCTTGTCTCTATCTCGTTATCTAGTCTCTCTCTCTCTCTCTCTCTCTCTCTCTCTCGTCATCCGTTTTCCCGAGGGTCACTCCTCAGTGGGAGTCTTTGTAGGTTCCAGTACCACTAAAGCATCGGTAAAGCTTCCGCTCCATGTCAATGGCAGAGGGGCCCAATGGAGGGCGCTGACCATGCTAGCACTTTGCCTTCGGAGCTCCGGCACCGCGTGTAGAGCACCTGCTGGACCAACATCCCACAATGTAACTGCTGCCTCGTGTGTTTAGAATGTTCCCACTCCGCATACGTTTGTTTTGATCAAGACGCACCAGCTATTCCTGGTTCTACTATCCCTAGGCAGTTGGGAGCTGTTGCTCCCAGCCCACAGTAGAAATACTGACCCATGTTACACGGCTGCGTCATGGCTGTCATAAACCCACTTCACGAAGGAGCTGCATGGACAATGTGTCCGTGCGAGAAATGACCACGCGCTGGAAGACAGGCTGGGACGGAGGAGCAGCAGACAGGCTGGGACGGAGGAGCAGCAGACAGGCGGCGGGGCTGCCATCCTTTGTGATGGCCAGTCTAACGCACCCGAGCCCGTCCATGCCAGCCCACCGCACGCAAGGGGTAGGGCCCACTGCGGAACCAATGCGTCGGCACTTTTCATGCCTCCTCTTCAGACGGGGGGGGGGGGGGGGGGGGGGAAGAGTTGGGGAAGGAGGGAGGAGGAAGGAGGAGAGGAGCGTGGTAATAAAGGCAGGGATGAATGATGGCTTTAGGGGCTGCGGTGTTGACCGAGCCGATGACAGCCAGGACCGGGGGCCCACCCATTTCAAATGTTCTTGGCCGCGAGGCCGCCGTCGCCATGCCAACATCACCGCAGCATTCACACTTAGCGGGCCTCTGACAAATGTATACGAGGCAAATTTACAGGCTCGTGTGAATTATATATGGGTGTTAATGGATGAAGTCATAATCCTCTATTTAATATGTATCAGATATAAAAGCATTAACATGGCAGTTTGATCTGCACTTTGCACCCCCTGGACATCCACAGATACCTTCAGATGTCGGAATAGAGCAAAGCCCTGGTTCCTTCTCACTCCCTCCGTCTCTCTTGTTCTCTCTCTCTCTCTCTCTCTCTCTCTCTCTCTCTCTCTCTCTCTCTCTCCTTTTCTCTCTTTCCATACGTGATTTAGATTTTTGTTCCCACAGGATATCTGAAAAGTGGTGCGTTCCAAGGAATGGAAAATCTCAGTAGAGAGAAGGGTTGAGGACGGACGGGAGGAAGGGGGCAGGAAGACAGGAGGAAAACCCAGGGAGAGAGAAGCAAGGAGCCAGGTCAAAGGTCAGCTCGAGGTAAAGAGGTCAGGGCTAGAGGAGGCAGGACAGTAAATCTAGTGTGTATTAAACGTAGATGTTCCCCAACGAACACAGGGCAAAGGGAAGAAGGGAGCAGGCCGCAGGGCCCGGGAAAGGAAGAGAGGGGGAGAAAGGGTAATGGCCACACAACCGAAAAGACAGAGGGAATGGAAGAGGCCATGGTGGGGGAGAAAAGAAGCATTGTAATGGATGGCGTCGACGTGAGTGGATGTATTTGGAGACAGGAACACAGGGAAACAATCCGACAGGCAGAGGGTCAGAGAGAGAAACAGGTCAAAAGACACACAAAAGACAAAGTGGACCAGACTCAATCCAGAACACAGATTTGGTGTTGAAACGTGTCCCACTAAAGGCTTCACGCACTCCCGGATGAGAAGGTTCTCACCGGCTAGGACATAGTACAACTCCATCCACCATGTAACGGCGCTCTGTCCGATCATAACACACACACACAAAGGAGCAGAATCCATCGGTCCAACTCCTCCCCTCTTTCTCTTTCACACACTGCCACACACAAACACTCGGAGGCACGCACGCCGGAGGCCTCTTTTTTTTCTGTGCGTGGACGCAATCAAACATCCATCCACCTCATATCCCGGTGGTGTTATTGTGAAGGAGCCCGCGTATTAGTTCTTAATTGAACTCGGATTAGTTAAGCTTTGACCTTCAGTAGTAGCGCAGGTTTTGTTATGAAGGTGAGTCTCTCATCTCCCGTTAAAAACCTTGCTAACCCATTTCCCCATCTCGCACCCGGCCAAAAAGCAAAGCCGGACAAATATTTTCGGAGGAAATAATGAAATTCCTGAAATTATTAGGAAAAGGGACCTTATATCATCTGGTATCGTTCCGTAACCCCCACTCCCCTCCCCTGCGCTCACTCCCATAGGCTGAGTCCCTCGGTCCGCGCCGCCGCCCCCTGTCCTCCAAACATTCCTGTTCCTGTTCTAAATACATACAATAATTACAAGAGCTGCATCCTCACCTCGCCACCTCCTATCCAACCCAGGATCTAACCACGGTGACTCAGTCCCAGTCTGTTTATTTATGTGAAGGGGAGCAGAGGAGACGTGTAGATCCTTTCAAGGCTCTCACGAAACAGAGATCAGGTCAAGTCCGCCCGGACGAGTTCAGAGTGCAGTGAGAGTGAAGACCAAGGCTGTTGATGACAGCCATGAGTGAATGACCTGAACGCATTCCATTTTGTGCGAGTGGGCAACTTCAGTGCCGTCTATCAAGGCCATGTTTTGCACTGGTTCGGCTTGATACGTTGGACTGTGCACACTAACCTAGTTCGGCAGCAGTGTAACCCATCCCCCCCCCCCCCACACACACACACTTTCAATGATGCTATTTCCCCGTGATAGTGGGTTGGCTAAGCTCCCTCTTTCAGCCACCCACACCACTATTCTCTTTTCAAATGCTCTAATTTGTCTGATAATTTAGAGCCCCCCCCCCCCTCTCCACTCCGTCGCCCTCCCTTTAATGACTTAGCAACTCTCCTGCCAAAGGCCCGACTCCCACTCCCTTACACCTTCCCCGACGGCCGCGGTCTAATCTCAGCGCATACTGAACGGAGTGGGCCTTCTCACATGCATCATAATTAGGTCAAATATAGCCGCTCGATTCACCGCCAGTTGCCTCCTACAATTCATCCCCAGAGTTGTGAGTGGTCCAGCGGCTCTCTGCTCCGCTGTGCCAACCCAGTCCACGTTGACACGCCAGGGTTTGACACGCGGCAAAGGAGTCACTTTAGGGCGAGCTGGACGGGGTTGCCTTCGTATCAATAATACATCGCCTTTTGTTTCCAGGCCTGACGGAATCACGATGTCATTTTGGGGTGCCCTCTTTTGAACGGATGCTGCTTTTTAAGTCATGCGAATGGGATTTTTCACTTCGACGTTTCCGTTGTTGGTGAAAATGTTTGCATGATTGTGTGGTTGAAATGGAAAGCTCTCTATTGTATTTAATGAAAACGGTTTTAACAGCACGCGTTGACAGCTGTTGAGTTTAGGGCAACACATTGGCACAGATCATTTGTCTGGCATATCATTGGACAGCAATTTGCAACTTGAAGCGGCAGTCAGTCCCGACCAGCAAATAGTCTACTTGTCCACCCAGCACTTTAAACATTTCATTCCTAAGTATTTTATGCTCGTTTAGTCTGCATTTCAAGTTAAGATCTTAGTTAAACTCATATCATCATCATTTATTGTGTTTTGGTTTTGTATCCTGACCTTGGGCATAGAGTTGCGGGTAGGTGTGCAGAAATAAAGATGTCCCACGCATTTATCCATAAAGTCTGGGTGCATTGCCACACCATTGGTGCCACACCAACGGTGCTTAGAAAACATGAGTTAGCCTGCACACGACAAGGGGGCGTGCATGTTAATAATAGGAGCCAACCCTAGGAAGGGTATGTTTAGAAAGTTAACAAATTCGTGTTTACAGCTGCAACTGTGTCGTAAAAAAGTGTAACCCTTAGGCTCGGTGGTCGCCAAAAATAACGCTATTAAGGAATTACATGATAAAGTAATTGTTAACATTATCAAATGTCATTTTTCATGTGAGAAACATCCCAGTGAGCACAAACCCAAATGTCAATGTTTCTAGTTGAAAACTGGGGAATATTCGATCTGAAGACCTATTCTCACCCTCAACCAGTTAAAATGTGGTTGCAACATCAACGTGTCACAAAACACAAATTAATGATCATTTTGCTAATCTGCTCATTTTTTTTTATCTTGAAAGAGACAATATTGATAAGTGTGAAGAAATTTCTCCAAAGTCATAGTACACTTGAATGCGAAATATGGTCTTCACGAAGACGTAATTTCAACCATACAATGTTTCATTTAAAATGTCATGAATATATAACTAGGTCTATAATGTGCGCTGCCAACAAGAAGCTCCCAGGACACTCTAATGGGAGCAGTTACATTCACCTTATTTTTTTCACTTTTACTACATCAATGTAAAACAAGAAATTGGCTTGCTGCTGTAACGCGCATGAAATGTGGTCTAAACGTTTTCCAATAGACGGTGAAAAAACGTTCACTGTTTAACCTGTTTTGAACGCCTTTTCAGCTGAAAAATGTTCGCTTTGATGTGCTTGGCTTAATTTGGTTTAAAACGTGAATTGGTGGTAGCCTATTGGCTATGTATTGGTCATGCTTATATTGTTGCTTATTGGAAGTTGTCTTATTATTTTGGATAAGGAGTGGATAATCGGCTATATGGGTAAGGTAGAGTACAAATAATCCTGCATTTGCTAAACCCATATTGAGAAGGCCTCATTGATCTAGCATCACTGATTAATTCCCACTGAACATAAGCTATGATGTGAAAGAAGCTACCAAACTGATTGTCATTCTTCCTGAAACTAACTATAAACCTACTACCTCTGGACAAAAGGCTTTATCACTGGCTTGCGTGTTGTGCTGGCTGTTCATTGCCGATCTAAAACATAGACCGTGGTCACCAAATGCCTGTCAGTAAAATTGAATTGATTGTTTCTCGGTAGTAAACTTAGGAATTTTTCATATCAAGGAAACCTGAAACGTACTCTCTGACCTGGTTTGGCATAGCGGGTCCTGTGGCCTGTAATGTGGCTGTATTGCTGCTCTGTGAGGTCACTGCCATCGTTAGGAATTAACTAGCCCTGCAACGCTCCTCATGCATTCTCTTAAAGGTCTTTGTCTAACAGCTGTGGATGTCTGTTTCGGCTCCTCTCTTTCCCTCTCCTCCTCTCCTCTCCTCCCTTTCTTTCTCCTCCTCTCCTCTCCTCCCTTCCCCTCTCCTCCTCTCCTCCCTTTCCCTTTCCTTGGCTCGGCCTCTCAGGGCCTATCTGGACGTGAAGGAGCTCAAAGACATCCTGAACCTGGACGGCTCCACTCACCTCAACGTCTTCTTTGCAAACTCGTCCGACGAGGACCTGGCAGGAGTCGCCACCTGGCCCTGGGACAAAGAGGCCCTGACACATTTAGGTAAAGACACTCCTAAGACACTCCTGTGAAGTGTGAAAAACTGCCGAAAACACTTCCATGATGAATGCACTAGTAAAACAGTAACAGACACACACACACACACACACACACACACACACACACACACACACACACACACACACACACACACACACACACACACACAGCTTAAAGTAATTAGGTGCACAATTCTACTTCCTCTGAACAAGGGGACTCTTCGGTTTATTACATTGTTGAGTATTGTTGAGTAACTTCACACAGCGTTCCACGCTCCACCATAAAGACAAAGGGTGTTTGTGTCTGTTGGTACTTTGTGAGGTACACTGTGTGCTCCGTGTTATCTGTGTGCAGCGTGTGGGTGACTGGGGAATCGGTGTGGAGAATTGGTCAATGTGTGTGTGTGTGTTTGTGATCCGTTTTGTGTAGTTCATGGATTTAACTGGATTTCACAGTGCGTGGTTTATGATCAAAACCATAAAGCATTTAGCAGGCTCCGTGAAAGTCCCCCCCCCCTTGCTCAAGAAGTGCATTGACACTGAACCAAACCCTTGTGTCTGCTTGTCTGTCTGCGTCCTCAGGGGGGATTGTCCTGAACCCCTCTTTCTATGGCACATTTGGTCACACCCACACCATGATCCACGAGATTGGCCACAGTCTCGGACTGTACCACGTGTTCCGGGGGGTCTCTGAGATCGAGTCCTGCAACGACGCATGCTTGGAGACGGAGCCGTCCCTGGAGACGGGGGACCTGTGTGCGGACACCAACCCCACTCCCAAGTACAAACACTGTCGAGACCCCGAGCCTGGCAATGAGACCTGCGGCTCCCGACACTTCACACACACCCCGTTCAACAACTACATGAGCTACGCAGGTATGGATCACACTCACACACTTAGACTTCGTACTCTCAGCAACACACACACACACACACACACACACACACAGATGTGAGCACTGTGCTACATCTGCTGGGTAGATCACACATGCGCAACACACACCGATCACCACATAGGAATTTGCTACCAAGCTGCATCTTGACCCTGTGTGACACATATGTGTGCCTACCTTGACAGATGTGGAATCTAGCGGTGACATTTCACACACACACACACACACACACACACACACACACACACATGCCTGTGTGTGCCTGCACCCCTCCTGTCACTAAGGGCATGTTTGTGTTTGTGGGACGTCCATATTTTTTTGCCATATTGACCCCACTCACTTATGAGTGTACTTTCCACAACACACACACCTATCTCTTTCCTCACTTGTAGATGACGACTGCACAGACTCCTTCACTCACAACCAGGTTGCCAGAATGCACTGCTACCTGGATCTGATCTACCAGACCTGGCAACCCAACTCCAAACCGCCCCCGGTTCCCATGGCGCCCCAAGTGGTGGAGCAGCGCCACGACGCCGTCACTGTGGAGTGGTTCCCGCCCATCTCGGGACATTTCTATGACAGGTGAAAGGAACAGGAGGGGATTGTAGTGGGGGCTCCATGCAGTTGCAGGTCGTCTTAAGTGGACTTTCATACCACCACGCCAACCGGCACTGAAAAGAATCAAACTGAACTCCGTCGCCCTGTGTTTGTCTCACACACAATAGGTGCTGCGACTGCCAAAAGAACAAATGTGGAACCGCTTAGGCCAGTTCTGTTTTCGTTAAAGGCAATGGCCGTGTTACCTTAAACCAGCCTGCTACTTCAAACGGGGTGCATAGGAATATCAGTTTAACGTTGGAAAATCCACAGTGTATCGTCTCCTTTTGTTTTGCCTCAGCGCCCTCCCTGAGAAGAAGGCACCCACCCACCCACCCACCCACCCACCCAGCTATTTAAACGCCACTCTTGTCTTTTAGCGCCGCGGTGTTGCTGTGTGCGTGTTTTCTCCGTATCTAAGTTGGTTGCTGTGTCCGTCTGTTGGTTTCCTAGAGAAGTGGGATCAGTGTGTGAGAAATGCACGGAGGGGAGGGTCCTGCTGCAGTACGCCTCCAACTCCTCCTCCCCCCGACCCTGTGACCCCTCTGGACACTGGTCGCCCCGCGAGGCAGAGGGTAGGACAAATACCTCCGCTTGTTCACTTCATTTGACTCATTGGTTATAAATATTCTCTGTTTCTGTCTCGTTGCCATATCCCTCTATCCTTCCTTCCTTCCTTCCTTCCTTCCTTCCTTCCTTCCTTCCTTCCTTCCTTCCTTCCTTCCTTCCTTCCTTCCTTCCTTCCTTCCTTCCTTCCTTCCTTCCTTCCTTCCTTCCTTCCTTCCTTCCTTCCTTCCTTCCTTCCTTCACTTTCGGTGTGTACTGTGACACGGTGTGTACTGCGATCTGACTCGGTACTACGTGTTCAGTCATTCTGAATCCCGTTGATATTATCAATGCCTCCGTGTCTGCCACATTTTTCTTTTCTTTTCTTTCCTTCCGACCTTCCTTTTCTTTCCTTCCGACCTTCCTTTTCTTTTCTATTCTTTTTTTTCTCTTTTCTTTTCTTTTCTTTCCTTAACTGTAACCTAGTGTGTCCAGGATGGAACCATTTGACTGGAGGCTCTTAGTCCCAGCCTGTTCTACTTTTACACCCTTATTATTTGGGAACCTTCCTTTGCAGAATGAGCTTTGGGTGTCGATCGCAGCCGAAACTTGGCACTCAATGCGCTGATATTGCAACTCCTTAATGAGCTTGACTCACGCCTATGCTCACCTGACATAAATCATCTTTAACTGTCGAAACAACATCACTGCTGGCTCCCCCCCATATCTTCTGGTGGATTGTGTCTTCCGCCACCACATTAATGGGAGCCTATGAGGACGATCCATTCATCATCCTGAATCGGGGGATAATCCAGCAAACATGTTGGTCTGGGAGTAAGCTCCCAAGCATGAAGAGTTGGCTCCTCGGCGTAATGGCCCCCTGACCTGTCCACAGGGACCTGCCGCAGAGCCACGGTTGCCGGATGTTTGATTCCAGACGGAATCAACCCATCCCAGGTGAGAAGGCCTCACAATGATTGTCACTCCAAGTCCAGTCCTTTCCAGACCAGCTGCGCGTTCCACGGAATCCTTACCCAGATTTTATTTTGTTTTTGACGGATTTTTTTTTTGTAAGGAATGCTGAAATGAGCAGGGGTCCAGAAGTAGGATACTACTCTTATTCTCCCCCTTTTTTTAACCGCCTCCCCCATCCCCACCCCGTCGCCCTACTCTCTGGCTTTTGCAGGAGGTTTGACAACAACCGTGGACGACGGTGCTGGAATCTGGGCTTTAAATAGTCCCACCAGCTGTGCACTCTGGCCACTTACTGGCTAGAGCAGCTGCAGTATTAACCGCCATTGTTTGGAGTGTGTGTGTGTGTGTGTGTGTGTGTGTGTGTGTGTGTGTGTGTGTGTGTGTGTGTGTGTGTGTGTGTGTGTGTGTGTGTGGGCGCGTGCACAGAACAGTTTGCGTGACCTCAAAATCACATGCTGTCGTAGGAAATCGTGAGCGATGGCCTTAAACCCTAGTGGTCATGACCAGATTATTACATTATATTATAACTACATATTACGTTGCCATTCATTTTCTTCCGTCTGACTTCGGAAAAGACGGACTGTTTTGGTTCTTATCGGAGCGCCGTCTGTGTCGGCCCAAATCTCGTAGGGGAGCCGGTCGTAAAAAAAGGCACTCTGGCGCGAAGACTCTGATCTCTTCCCAGCACTGGGAGAGGATTCCTGTGCAGTGAGTGTTATGAAACACTGCCGGATTCCTCTGTCGGAGTCCGTCTGACTCTGCTAGGAGGAGAGCCAAGCTAGGTGTGTGTGTGTTTGTGTGGTGTGTGTGTGTGTGTGTGTGTGTGTGCGCGTGTGTGTGTAGGCCTCAGCTTTTGGATCACTGTAACAGTTGTCACACTTTCACACCGCACATGGCTAATCATGAACTCTGTGACTCAACTCCGCTGGCCGCTGAACCAGACAGGCCGTGTGCGTTTGAGAGAGGGGCCCTGAACGCCCGAATGTGCGCGCGTGCGTATTGGTTACTTTGTTGACCCTCATAGCACACAGTCAGTGTCTGTGTGTGCGCTTGTGCACGGGAGTGTAAGCAGGCATGCCCGGACTTGTCCAACAGGCTGTGCTGTGTATAGACGTCTCCCAGTTTTCTCTCTCGGAGTCCCGTTGAAGGGGGACGGGCGGCTAAGTGTTTGCTTGTGTGTCACCCGATGCACGTGTTTGTGAGTGGGCATGCCCAGGCGTGTTCCGCATCTGTGTGCGTGCGTGTGCGTGTGTGTAGCACCTGTTCGCTAAGCGGTTGCGGCATGGTGTCCCCACAGCCCTTGGTCCTGTAGGAAATAACGCTGGCGCAGTCCAGGGGAATGGGGGAGAATCTCTCTTAAATCTCCTCACCACAGGGAAATATGGTGAAGGGAGGGGCGGTGGGAGAGAGAACGTCAGATGGAGGGAGGGAAAGGAGAGAGAGAAAAAAAAAAAACAGGACAGTTAAGGCTATGATGCATGTGATCGCTGACATTCTCCAGGATGGAGAACAGAGGATGGAGGAAAGAGAAACAACAAATGGACCCTTATTGAAAACAGGACAGTGAGCGAAGGCCGTAAAGGGTGCGCGTGTGTGTGTTTGATGTGGTTAGGATGGAGTACGGACATATGTGCCTGCATCATGTGGTCGTCCGTCCGTGTGTGTGTGTGCACGTGTGTGTGTGTGTGTGTGTGTGTGTGTCTGTGCGTGTGTGCGTTGCTGTGCGTCAGCGCCTTCATATGTATTTGTGTGTTTGTGTACGTACTTATTCTGCGGGCCTGTTTGAACTCAATGTTTATTACCCAGAGAAGGCCCAGTAAGGTTATGTGTTAGTGCTGCAATGTCATAGCCACTAATGCAACAACCCCCCCCGCCCCCCGCTCTCCATCCGTTTATCTGTCCATCAATCATCAATAAACCGAGAAGCTCTACCTTTTGGGTTCTCAAACTCTCTCTCTCTCTCTCTCTCTCTCTCTCTCTCTCTCTCTCTCTCTCTCTCTCTCTCTCTCTCTCTCTCTCTCTCTCTCTCTCTCTCTCTCTCTCTCTCTCTCTCTCTCTCTCTCTCGCACGCACGCACGCACACACACACACACACACACACACACTCACACAGGCAGCATAGGTTACAGAAACAATGTTCTCCAGGAGAAGCGACAGGTTGTTCTGCCTTGTCTCCAGGCCAGCTTTGATGCTGATGCGCTAGCGAGTAATGGATGGCTGGGTTGAGGGAGGGAGCTGGTTAAAGCCGGGGGGGGGGGGGGGGGGGGGGGGGGTGCAGGTTCAGATGATGTAACCTGTTGGGACCAACACATGCACACTGTCTCACTCCAGGCCCTTTAACACGCACATGATGGGTGCAGATGTTGCTTGAAAGACTTATATAAAAGCCTTTGTGCGCATGCATGCATACTCACAAACACATGATTTATGCAGATGCTACATCGATACATGTTTATTCTTACAGCTGTATGTATAATTCAATCACACACACACACACACACACATGCACGCACACACACCGAAAACCGAGCCCTTTATTCAGCCTTGAGTGCAGCCAGCTTATCTGGAAGGTCAATCCCCCCGCCTTGCATGTCTCAGAGCACGCTGAACGCCGTGACCCGACCACTCTGCCAGGTAAGGAGGCTTTTCCCCACCACCAGCCTGGCTGGACGGACAGGCCCAGCCTCCTCCCCCCAAATAAATGGCCCCGGGAACTCGTCCTAAACCCTTGGGTTCACACCGCGCAACAGTTTTCACCGCTGCCGCGTTTCCATAGCTACCGCTTTTCGTTGCCGAGATGACATGGCCGTTTTTTTTCTCTCCCGGTTTGGCATTTTACCCTGGCTTAGGCTCTGGCACGTCATGTGTATGCACACACACACACACACACACACACACACACACACACACACACACACACACACACACACACAGTCATACACACACTCTCTTATTGCAGGGCTTTCCAACCCGGTCTTCTGGTTCATTTCATTATATCATGTCTCAGGCAATGCCTCCGATATCCCATAAAAGAGTAGCACTATGTAAAAGCTTGCCCACAAACATCTTTTCCAGCTTTGGGACCCGGTCCGGTTAACTGATTAACCTTACAGTGAGACGCCTACCCTTTTATTGATACAACTCAAAATCCGTGACCCACTGCTTGCGCTGGAAACATTACGCAAAAGATGTATTATTATAATTTTTCTCCTTCTGGTTTTGTGCGTCCATACTCTGAATCCATCTTCACCATACCAGGTTGCGAGCAGCAGGCGTTTCGGCCCTTTGATCAATTAAAATGAGCTGGCGGGCGAGAGAGAGAGAGAGAGTATTGTATATTTATGCATGTCGATCCTGTGAGTGTGCAGTGTTGCTTCATATGTCACGTCACGTTGACAGATATAGAGACGGAGGGAGGTAGGGAAGGAGGGAGGGCGGAAGGATACACGAAGAAGAAAAAGTCCATCCTTTTTCTTAGAAAGCAGTGCATGCCTGGACATATCCCTTAATGTTTATCGCTGTGTGTCCAAACCTTTTCCTCGCTCTTCCAGCTGTCTCCATCCCCGTCGCCCTCCTCTTCCCGTTCTGAAAAGGCCTCGGGCGCACAACACACCGGCCCGCTTTCAGCTCCCACCGCAATTAGGCTGGAATAACGCCCGGTGTCGTCCCCCGCATTGACCCTCGCCATTGACGCCCCCTCCTTGCTTCTCCTCTTCTATTTTTTTTCTTTTCCTAGAATGAGTGTTTTCCTAGACGCCTTAATATGCGAGATGGGATTAGCTAATCAAGCGAAAAAAATGCACATTTTCAAATTCAAGACTTGGTTTTGGCCGGAGAGGTTCTGGTTCAACTTGAAAGCCCCTCACACGTTGCTGGCAGAGGGAACTTGAGGTCAAACACCTGGGGTTTGAATCAGGTTTTTCTCGTAAATGTCTCTTTCTTTTTAGATTATTTGCTAGCATGTTGTCATCGCAAACCTTTCCTTGCAAGTAAATATCTTTTCTAAGAGGATTTCTTTTGGGTAAAGAATAGAGAAATGGGGTTCCCATTTCCCAAGAGTCGTGCCAAAATTAGAGGCTGCGTAATATCAAAATCGGTTTAGATTGTCCTTGGATATTTCAGTCAAGGGAGATAATGAGAAGGTGAGTGAGACACAAAGGCCATGCACTGTTCAGACAGCAATTGAAAACGATTCACCGCTCATGAAATCCATTTTAAATAAGGTGCTTGTTTCTTTTCTCTTGACAGCCAAATATGTTGGCACCAAGTTCCTTTACAGTACAGTGGCTACCTTCAATTATTTCAACATCAAACAAGTGACCCTGAATTTATGCTCTCTCCGAAAACCTGAACATGCTAGCATGCTAGCTTTTCAATCTCCCACCAGTGCTTGTGATTGGACTAGGAGGGCAGCCGCCCATCATAGCAGCTGACATTGCACACTATTATCAGTATCTGCAGCCCGTAACTCACCGAAACACAAAAAGCAACCATCGCAGGGTGTTTTTCTTTTTTTTGGGGGGGGGGGGGGGGGGGGAGTAGTGGTTTTACTCTCAACCCTCTCTCACTCTCTTTCTCATGCGTACATGCAGACGCCCAAACACACCCCCTTTCCCCATTCTCTTTCTCTTTCCCCCTCTCTTTCAAAAAAATGACCATCTACTCTGGCCACACACACACTTACAATAATAAATGTGTTGAGATAATGTGGCCTGGAAAGCGTATTCAGTCCTCACTTGATTAAACACTGGAATTTTGTGCGGTGCCCAGAAATGAGGTTAGCAAATGGGTTTGTCGGTTGCCAATTTGGATATAGACGAAAGAAAATGGAGGGAGAACACAGCCACTCTGCTTGCTTCTCGGAGCGCCTGATGAATGTTGGTGTACGTCACTACTCGGGATAATGTGAGTTAGCCCTGTGTGTGTGTGTGTGTGTGTGTGTGTGTGTGTGTGTGTGTGTGTGTGTGTGTGTGTGTGTGTGTGTGTGTGTGTGTGTGTGTGTGTGTGTGTGTGTGTGTGCGCGCGCGCGCGCTTTGGGGGTTATCGTGACCGTACCGAGGTGAGAGGCCCTGGGACAGGTCTCTGGCTTCTGGCTCTGCAGGATCAACACACCTTAGTGGAGCAGAAAGAACACTGTTCCACTTCATTCCTCTCCTGAGTTCTACTCTACCTCTTCTCTTTTTTTTCCCTCTCTCTCCTCTCTTCTGCTCTCTTTTGTTTCGACCCCATTTTCTTTTCCTGCATCATCATCACATCCTCATCATCATGTTTCATCTAGTGCAACCTTAGCAACCCAAGGTTTTTGGGGCGTTTGAGTATTTCTGTTTTTGTTTATCCAGGTGGCTACTGTTGTTGCATTGTTGCCTGTCAGAGTGTACAAAAAGATGCCGACATTGACCCCCCCCCCCCCCTTCCGCGTCCCCGCCCAGGCCCCCCAGACGTGGAGCAGGCGTGCGAGCCCAGCGTTCGCACCTGGAGCCCCAACGCCGGCATGGAGCAGGGCGCGGTGGGCCTCTCCGAGTGCCCCCTGCAGGGCTGCATGCTCCAGCTGGAGTTCGCCCACCCACTGGTGCCCGACTCGCTCACCGTGTGGGTGACCTTCTTCAGCCCGGAGGAGACGGCGCTGCCCGCCATCCACAACATCCTGCTGCTGACCACTGCCGGCCACAACCTGTCCCTGGGGCCCAGCGACGTGTTCTGCGACGCGCCGCTCACCCTGCGGCTGGCCGCGGAGGAGGAGGTGTACGGCGTGCAGTTCTTCACCATGGAGCAGCACCTGGAGATCGACGGCACGCTGCTGGCCTCCAAGCCCGACTGCCCGCTGTGCCGCCGCTGCCAGCCGCTCCGCCATCGCCTGCTCCGCCAGCCGCCGTTCAGCCACGCCCCCCGCGGGCTGCTGCTAGCCGATGCCGCCAGGCGATACACGGACAGGTGAGAGGCCCAGGGAGGGGAGGGGAGAGGGCGGAACCTGAATAGTGACAGAGTGAAGCGGCCGGCTGCTTGGAGTGAATGAGAGGGGAGTCCAAAATTCAGTCCGCGGTGCCATCCGCGATAGTCAACCTCGGTTATGAAATGCAAATTAATAAGAGCAGAATCTCCTCATCGACCCCGAATGAAAAGTGAATGTCCACGTTTTTTTTTCCCTTCACGAAAAGAAGTTGTTTTTGTAGCCGTAGCCAAGCCAAAGTGAATATGCTGAGTGTTGCCTCCGCACGGTTGGCTAGTGTCCATGGAGGCCAAGTTAGTGTTGGTCCGTTATCCTGGCTTGGAGAAGGCTTAGCCCAGCCAGGTACCAGGAAACTGCCGACCGCCCCCCCCCCCCAGGCGGGGCTGGCCCATCAGCTCCCCCTCCCCATGCCTCTCTCCGTCCGTCCGTCCGTCCGTCCGTCCGTCCGTCCGTCTCCCCCCCCCCCCCCCTCTCTCCTTCTATCTCTCCTTTTCTCCCTCCCTCCTTCCCTCCCTCTCTGCCCACATGGCAGCCTGCGAGCCTGCTGACTCTGGCCGGCCCCATGGCCTCGCGGAGGGAGAGCTTGGAGTCCATACAGCGGAGAGAAAATGGCTTTTCTTTCAGTGAACCCACTTTTCTGCTCCTTTTTTCTTTCACGAGGAGGTCAACTAAGTTGAGTGGATGGAGAGTTTGTTTTGTAGTACATTCCGGTGTATTTTTAGGGGGATTATCGGACACGGCCTGGTGGGGGGTGGGGGGGTTCATGGATTGCTCAAATTCCTTGCACGAAAAACATCCAGGCAAATATGTTTTGATTAGTCATTTTATCCTGTTATAAAACACCCGCCCCCCGGCCCTTGGGAGGATCGGTGCGCTGCCACCACTATAGTAGCTGGCCGTGTGCTGCCAGACATTTGTTTCCTGTGTCAAGAGGCCACATTGGACTGCCTCTGCAACAACCAACCCCCCCGGCCCCCCGCTCCTACTCCTACCCCAACCCTACCGTGTTGACGGGATTATCGGCCCGGCGGTAGGAAAAGTGGCCCGGCAGCACAGGGAGCCAGTGGAACATGCTGACTAGATAAAGGCTGGTGCTGGCGGCGTTGCGTTTTGCCCTCTCACTATCGTGCTGTCAGCACGGTTCACACGAGAAGGCCCAGCCCTCCATAAGAGGGCGACGGGGAATGCACGCTGTGTTACATAAGAAGGCATGAGGGTGGAGGGAGTTACATAGGGGCCTCACCGTTTTGCCCTGCTCGCTGTCTGTTCCCCGTCTGAGCTCGCTCCCCGGCCGTCCTGCAGTATCGATCACTGACGCAACATGATAGCTCCGTTTTGGCCTTTTCTTCAGATGTCCTTGCGCCTTTTTCACGATCCCTCCGTTTTCATGATTCCTAACATCATTTTTGTATTTTTGTATTTTTTGGAACTCAATCGAATGACAAAAGAGGAGGGGGGGTTAATGGTGCTGGGGGTGGTGCTGGTGGCACTGGTGAAGGCAGCCCTACAGCAGCGTCGTCCCTGGCCGGACTCCCTTTGTGCGTTCGTGTGGGAGCCGCTTGACCCCGGGGTCTTGCCGGTGGAACGGGGTCGTGCGACCCCTGAGCAGTAGCCTGCCATGGGGAATGAGTTAGGACGTCTGAGGCACCACCGAGCGCCCTTCAGCTCACTGGAGGTCTCGTTCTTCCTCATTCCCCCGAGTGGTGGGTCACACCACCGAGCGCCCTTCAGCTCACTGGAGGTCTCGTTCGTCCTCATTCCCCCGAGTGGTGGGTCACACCACCGAGCCAGACCCGGGAGGGGGTGTCACGTGACATGAGTTGTTGGCTTCATTTGACCGTGATTGAACAAAGAGAATGGACGTGGCGTTCGTCTTCTAGTCTTTGTATTTCTGTGTGTCACGCTGCGTTAGGCGGGCTGAGGTTTGGGTAGATGGGTAAATGAAGGTTTACGGAAGCAGCATGGGTTGGATTGTATGTTTTGGACCAAACAGTTCTCAGGTTGAAGTGTGGTTTTTACGGCAAACATTTACCGTGAAATTGTCTATTTTCTCATTAAAAGTCCTTCGACAAACTAGAACTTACAATTGATGGTAAACACAAAGTTCTGTGAAGATCCAATGATGTCGGTCCAGGTTAAAAACACATTACATCCTAGGCAGCACTCTGAGCACACTTGTCTTCCCAGAAAAGGCATGAATCAAAACATGTGCTTGAAAGGGTTTGTTATTATAAAAAATGTATTAATCGAGCCAACAGTGTTTCAACAAACATGCGAAAATAAACAAAACAAACATGTATAACCACACACACACACACACACACACACACACACACACACACACACACACACACACACACACACACACACACACACACACACACACGCACGCACCACACACACACACGAGTTGTAGGATTAGACCAGGGTTTACTGTGTCCTTCCCCATCCCGCTCGGCACTACAAACAAACAGAGCCGCTTGACAGGAAGGAAGTCCAGGGGGAAAGATCCCCCAGATGTTCTGCAGCGCGGCGGCGGCCATGGAAGTATGGAGGCTGACCCCGAGCGTGTGGCGGCATGGCCGCGGCTTCTCCTCCTTCCTCTTGACGGTTTAAGGTGATGGACTACCCCCCCCCCCCCCAGTGTGACAGTGGCCTGCCTGGTTCCTCTGACTTTATCCACACTCTGGTGGTGGAACAAGGAGGTCAAGTCAGCGGGGTGAACTCTGAAAGGGTGCAGGGGTGGTGTGTTTTTTGGGGGGGGGGGGGGGGGGGGGGAGATGAAGAGGAACGGGAGGTGGAAGGTTGGGGTGGTAAATCACGTCGGGGATTAGGGTGGGGCTGTCGGGAGGCGGAGGGGGGCGGGTAGCTTCACCCTCACCCTCTGGGAGCCCCCCTCCCTCCATGGTCTAAAGGCTTATCCTTTCCCTGACCCTCCGCTGTGACCTGCCGCGGCTTCAAAGGCCAGCCTGCCCATTGACGTGAGGGGACCCCCAACTCTGTGGCCCCCTCTCCTTCCAAGGACCCCTGGCCCTCTGTAGGCCAACCTCTTGCCCCCCGCTACCCCCACCCGCTACAACCCCTTGTGGCCTCATTTCCCAGCTTCTCTCCTGTCACGTCCATTGTTGCCTGACAAGCCTGACAGACCCACGTCGGCCCTCAAAGGAGAAGGGGGGGGTGGGCGGGGGGGAATTTGTTTTGATTGTTTTTTACTTTGTTCGTTAGGTTGAATTACCCCCCCCACACACACACACACAGACACACACACACACACACACACACACACACACACACAAAGCCCCCCCACACACACACTTTTCTCGTTGCCTCAAAAACGTACATATCTCTGACAAATTGGAAACACTCGTTTTGGTTGAACCTTATAGTTTCATCTCTCCTCTCCTCCCTCCTCTTTGTTACTTCCACATAGCTTTCCCTCTAGGACGTCTGTATTCTCCATACATTTGCCGTCGACTTATTTTTCTCTTTATAACATTCCATTTTTTTCACCACCTTCAGCATAATGCTGAAGAATCACAACCTAATACAGGGTCACCTACACCTTATTTTCTCCCTCCGTCTCTCCCTACCCCTCTGTGCCTCTCTTTCTTTCCCTCTCTCTCCCTATTTACAGAGCAGCATTAGCAGTGAGCCTTGCATAATCCCCATAATAGGAACCATATTGATGATGAGTGGCAGTCGGAGGCAGCAGAGGAGGCAGGAGTGGGGTCCCGGGTTGTCTGGGTGTCTGGCTCCCTCACTCACCCCGCGCTATTCAGAACCTAGCTTCCAGGAATGCCAGTGAACCCACCGGATTTCCCAGGGAGAATTTGGGGCCTGGTCCAAAAAGTTAAGGGGGGGTGGGGGTGGTGTAGTTAGGATGGAATGCTCTGGAAGGAGGGGGGATGGAGGGTGGTTGGGGAGCTGGGTGGTGGTGGGGGAGGGGGGGGGGGGTACTTGACGTCTCCCAGTTGGAGGCAGTGGAGGTGATTTCGGGTCCTATTATTCTTTTCTTTGACCCATTTTACTGTACAAAACTAAATTGCCTGGGTCCAAAGGCTGCAGTCAGTGGGTAAGCTCCTTTATAGGGCCCTGCAGGTCGGTGGAACATAGTATCTCCTTTGTATTCAGCCCCCCCCCCCCCCCCCCCCGCCGAAACTGTGAGAAGCACGCAGAGTTCCAGTAACATGGACAGTAACACAAGGCTTAAATATGAGGAGGTGGTATCGTGTGCATTCACTTCTTCTTTTCTTTTACATTTTGCTTTAACTTGTGGTGGAAAGCACTAATTTCATGTTTATGTAGGATTATGTCTTCAGTGTTGAGTCAACTTTGAAAAGGAAACAATACAGTAAACAGAAAGCCATTTGTATTGGCACTTTACGACATATCCCTCTCTGACACCTGAAAGTGGCGCAACTTAAGCGCGCCGTCCGACCGAGACCATCCAGCCGCCGCAACAACAACAAACAAAACCTTTTTCAGCGACTTGCCTCGTCTACGGTAACTCCTATTTCTCTTTCTCTCTCGCTCTCTCTCCCCGAGCGACTCCATTGTGCTCCTGTGCGGTCGGAGAATGTAGCCGTGTGGAGTCAGCCCATTCACAAGAACGGCCCGTGGATTTAATAGTCAGGAAACCGGACTAATGCGTGTCAGCTGTCACCCAGGGAGAAGGTGTACGGCTCTGTTTGTTGTTCTAGCCAGGCCTAATCTAAAGCATTTCTCTTCAACCTCCTTAGACTTATCGGCCTCTCATCTGCCCCCTTCATGCCAAGAACAACAAGCAGCCGCAGAGCGGAAACGCATGCAAAGGCACACACACACGGCGCACGGACACACACACACACCCCACGTGAGCACATCAATGCGCAATGGGTGCAGATACGCACGCACGCGCACGCACATACGCGCACACACACAGTTCGCGTTCACAGACACAGGCTTGCGAAACAATCAAACTTTTTTTTTTTTTCTTGTCTTTTCTCTCTTTCAAACACATGTGCGCACAAACACACGTACACACACACAAACACACACACACACACGCACACACTCCCCAAGTGCAATCAGATGCTCTTATCAAAAGCAGCTTTTGAAGGCGTATTACAGTCCATTGTGCCAGTCTCTCAGGCTGTGGTAGATAAGGGCTCCACTCTCAAACCGGGGGTCTCCTTGAAGAATGGCCGCCTGCCTGCATGCTCCGCCGCCGTCATGGCCACGCAGCCGCCGCCGCGGTTTCTGCGTGGAGGTGTAATCACGCGACGGCCAGCCTCGGGGCTGGGATGGCGGCCCACCAACTTCTAGAATCCCAGCGCTGCCCGCCGGCTTTGACGATCACATCAAGGAGGCGAGCCCGCGCAAATAGACTGTCTTCACACAATGTCTCTTTGCAGACGTTTTGTTGTTGTTGTTGTTACCCTTACGTTTTATCCAGCATGCTGTCCAGATTTGGATCTGGCAGGCCCCTTAAGGTTTGAATGACCAGGACAGGCGGTGTCAGAAGGGGGTTGGAGGGGGTCTTTTAAAAGCCCTGGTTTGATGGTTCTGAAGTCCTTTTGTTAGCCTATCTTTACCCAGAGAGGAAGAGAGGGGGGGGGGGGGGGGTCTTCCAGGGGCTGAAGGCTCCATCTCAGCACACACCCAACCACCAGCGCTTCACCTGAGTGTGTTTGTGGTTAATGATTGTTTTTGCGTGGTTGCCTCGTTTTGGTGATTGTGTGTGTGTGTGTGTGTGTGTGTGGGAGGGGGCTCAGTGTATGCCTTTGCCTCTGGGCTCTTGTATCTGCACATCTCTACACTCCCTCTTTGTCTCCCCTCTTCTGTCTCTTTCTTTTCGTTCTCTCCTGCTGGTCTTTCTGTCTCCTTCCGCTTTCTGTCGGGGGACTGAACCCTTGAGGTTATCCTCCCTGTCTCAGCCTCCTCCACCTCCTGCTCCTCCTCCTCTTGGTCCAGTCTGGAGTGCGTTTTGTGTGGGGGTACAGACGGAGAGGGATAGCAGGCTCACGCTGCTTATTATTGTTGGCAGGAGAGAAGTGGAGGAGGCCTCATGTGAACCTCCACTCTAGGGTGAAGCACCACTGCCGGGTGGTAGGGGGGTGACGCAGCGCTGCGGGAAGGAGAATCCCCTGCGTGCTTTGTCTTTTCATGGGGAACGGTCTCTCTCCGTTCGTCCCGATGGTCCATTTCATGGGGAACGGTCTCTCTCTGTTCATCCCGATGGTCCTTTTTATGGAGAACGGTCTCTCTCTGTTCATCCCGATGGTCCTTTTCATGGAGAACGGTCTCTCTCTGTTCATCCCGATGCTCCTTTTCATGGAGAACGGTCTCTCTCTGTTCATCCCGATGCTCCTTTTCATGGAGAACGGTCTCTCTCTGTTCATCCCGATGGTCCTTTTCATGGGGAACGGTCTCTCTCCGTTCATCCCGATGGTCCTTTTTATGGAGAACGGTCTCTCTCCGTTCATCCTGATGGTCCTTTTCATGGGGAACGGTCTCTCTCTGTTTATCCTGATGGTCCTTTTCATGGAGAATGGTCTCTCCCCGTTCATCCTGATGGTCCTTTTCATGGGGAACGGTCTCTCTCCGTTCATCCTGATGGTCCTTTTCATGGGGAACGGTCCCTCTCTGTTCATCCATCACGCTTTTTTTTATATGAAATAGTGTAGTAAGATGCTACTTCATTACAAAGTCCTCCCCCTCTCTCTGCATTTTCTCCCTCTCCATGTCTTCTTTTCCCTCTCTCTTTCTCATCCCTCTCTTACTCCTCTTCTCGCTCTCTCTTTCTCTCTGTGATTCTTCTTCCCTTTCTCATATTTCTCATACTCATATTTCTCTCTCTGATTCCTGTTTGTTCGGTCTCTCTTTTCCTGCCGTCTCTTCTCTTTGTCCTTTTCTCTATCTCGGTCTCTCTCTGCACCTTTTCTCTCTTATCTCTCTCTCTCTATCTCTCTCTCTCTCTCTCTCTCTCTCTCTCTCTCTCTCTCTCTCTCTCTCTCCTCCAAAATATATCTCCACCCCTTGCCTTTTACGGGGGCTAATCTAATTCAATTAAGGGAGGGATATTTGAGCATGGCCTCACAGTTGCTTCAGGGCCTTGCCAAGACGGCACTGTGTAAACCAGTGCAGTGTGTCAGGTCAAACCTCTCCGTCTGGCCGGCCCAGTAATACAAACCAAGCACACCCCTTGGCTTTTATACACTTGGTCTCAGTTGTTAATCTGACTCAGGCTAGTTTCTTTTTTGTTTCAGTATGAGCATAGGCATATGGAACTCAATGTCCTCGTTGCATGAATGGGAATGATTTATTTTTTTCAAATATACAATGAGATACCTTTGTAGTCACACTATAGCCATTTTTCCATCCGGAATTCTTTTAATTAATTAATCGATTTAAATTTTGAGATTTGAACCTATGCCCTCCCCTTTGACATGATGGAGGCATTTTGTTTCAGAAAGAAACTCTAGAAATAGTAACCTGGGTCTTTGGAGGAACCAGAGCAGATTGAATCCAATGAGCCCATTTCATTACAGTGGTAGAACAGTCTTTCCTGCCTGCAGTAAATCTTTAGACTATTATTGACGGCGAAGCTTTGGGAAGTGCATGCTGTTCTAGTTTGTGACCTTGGGAGTTATTCGGTCCTGGCGTTCCACTCTCCAACCTGGCATATTGGTAAGAAATAGTTCTCCACAGCCAACATATTGAAGTGGGAGAAAGCGGAGAGGAGGCATGTATGTGCTCGTGAACACATGCCAGCGTGTGTGTTTCCTGTGCTGCGCATTGGCATGCACATGTGCACTCCGCTGGCGCTCCGCCCAGCCTGCTCCCAGCGCTGCGAAAGGCATTAGGGAATCACGTCTACTTGATGGTCCGCGTGCTCTGCTCCATGGGTCGCCTTTTAGTCCTTTATAATATACACAGTAAATAACTAATATCCTGCCCCCCCCCCCATCCCCCCAAAACTCCCTCCCTCCCCTTACCCCCCCCCCCCCTTTTTGTTCCCCCATCAAACATCCATCCGTTTCAGCTAGCAAACAACGCCTTTGACTCCAGCCTTCTTTAACGATGGAACACACCAACCCCCCGAACAACAGAGAAATGCCGGCTCCATTCATATATGCTCAGCAGCACTATGACAAACACTCCCTAGGCCCGTCCTTTTTATAGTGATGTGTTGGCAAGGCCTTTTTTCCCTCTTGATTCTAATCTCTGGTGCATCCGGTGAGATAGCCTGGGACTGCTGGGATTCAGAACTATGCAGCTGGATGCTTTTCCTCATTCCTAGTGCCTACACCGCCTATTTTAGGACTACAGGTAGAGAACCTAGCACAGCACGTCCAGACACAGGTCTCTCCATATGGAAGTGGCCTCAGGCCAACCAACCCAAGCACAGCACAGCACAGCACAGCACAGCAATTCACAGCACAGCACAGCACAGCACAGCACAGCACAGCACAACACAGTACAGCATAGCACAGCACAGCAATTCACAGCACAGTACAACACAGTACAGCATTGCTCAGCACAGCAATTCATAGTACAGCACAACATAGCACAGCACAGCAATTCACAGCACAGCACAACATAGCACAGCACAGCAATTCACAGCACAGCACAACATAGCACAGCACAGAAATTCACAGCAATTCGCAGCACAGCACAGCACAGCAATTCACAGAACAGCACCGTACAGCACCGCAGAGCACAGCAATTCACAGAACAGCACCGCACAGCACAGTACAGCACAGCAATTCACAGTACAGCACCACACAGCACAGCACAGCAATTCACAGTACAGCACCACACAGAACAACACAGTACAGCACAGCAATTCACAGTATAACACCACACAGCACAGCACAGCACGGTACAGCACAGCAATTCACAGCACAGCACCACACAGAACAGCACAGCACAGTGCAGCACAGCAATTCACAGTACAGCACCACACAGAACAATACAGCACAGCAATTCACAGTACAGCACCACACAGCACAGCACAGCAATTCACAGTACAGCACCACACAGAACAACACAGTACAGCGCAGCAATTCACAGTACAACACCACACAGCACAGCCCAGCACAGCACGGTACAGCACAGCAATTCACAGCACAGCACCACACAGAACAGCACAGCACAGTGCAGCACAGCAATTCACAGTACAGCACCACACAGAACAGCACAGCATAGCACAGTACAGCACAGCAATTCACAGTACAGCACACAGAACAGAACAGCACAGCACTGTTCTATCTTGGCTCTCGCACAGCTCTCCCTTTGATCTTTTTTGGAGGGGGGAGTTTGAATTCTGAATTGGCTGGAAGTGGGGATGGCTTTCTCAGCCTGTCTGTCTCTCTGTATCTCTCTCTCTCTCTTTACCTCTATCCTTCTTTACCTCTATCTTTTTCTTATTCTCTCTCTGTCTATGTTTTTCTCTTCTTTCTGTTTCTCTTTCCCTCTCTACTTCTACATCTCTTTCTATTGCTGTCTTTTTAACTCTCTTTTTAACTCTTCCCATCCCTCCCTTTATCGCTCTCTCCATCTCTCTCTTTATCTATCTCTTTTTTAAACTTACTCTATCTCTTGCTCTCACACACTCTTCCCCAGCATTATTAACGAGGTATTTATTCAACATGTAAACACCTGCCACGTTTTACTGGGTCGCCCTATCAGGTCGTACTGACCGAGCACGCTCGGCCCGTGATGGTGGGCCCCTTCCACAGACAGTACGTACGGCACACATACCCCTGTCAGACAGGAACCTACCAGGGGAAGGGTGTAGCACGGATTCACTGTGACCCAGAAAACAACACCAAAGATGGGTTAGCACAGATACACTGTGACCCAAGAAACAAACCCAAAGATGGGTTAGCACGGATACACTGTGACCCAAGAAACAAACCCAAAGATGGGTTAGCACAGATACTCTGGGACCCAAGAAACGAAGCCAAAGATGGGTTAGCACGGATACACTGTGACCCAGAAAACAATACCAAATATGTCTTATGGAGCAACGCTTATATGAAAATCCTGTTGTCACATTTGAAGTAGAGGAACCATCAGAAGACGTGCAGTGTCTCCAGAGGGCTGGTTCTAGAAGATGGCCAGGAAGCTATTCAGGAAGATTATTTGTCTATGGATGGGTTTTACTGGAAGGATTTGGATCATTTCTTTCATGCACTTTTAAATTGAAATAAGAATGAATTTCCTGTTTGTATTATGCCCGCTAGTCCCTAAAGGCATGTTTTTTACCCATTTTATTTTTCTCTTGTGTGTTTTTTTTTGTGTGTGTGTAGGGACGTGGCACCAGGGGTGGTGTACACCTACCAGGTCCAGACCATCTCTGGACAGAGTGAGAGCGAGCCGTCTCCTCCACTCACCCACCGGTTAGGTGCCCCTTACTGTGGAGACGGACTCATTCAAAGGTACACACACACACACACACACACACACACACACACACACACACACAGACTTGAGCATTTCATAATGAGCAAAGGTGTTTTATCACCAAGTCATTAAGTCGGAGAACACCTGCTTGTCAACTGGCCTGTCATAGCCCAATATGCCCGGCTGTCAGGTAATTGAAAAGTCTCAAAAGGACATGAGTGGACCATTATCCCCCTTTAGTAAATCTAAATGGAATATGTCTCCATGTTCTGCCCGCTATTCAGGTCCCAGGGGGAGGAGTGTGACGACACAAACTCCATGAACGGAGACGGCTGCTCCAGCCAGTGCAAGAAGGAACCCTTCTTCAACTGTGTTGGTGAGTACTCTCTCTCTCTCTCTCTCTCTCTCTCTCTCTCTCTCTCTCTCTCTCTCTCTCTCTCTCTCTCTCTCTCTCTCTCTCTCTCTCTCTCTCTCTGTCTTCATAGACCTGTCTGTCTGTCTGTCTGTCTGTCTGTCTGTCTGTCTGTCTGTCTGTCTGTCTGTCTGTCTGTCTGTCTGTCTGTCTGTCTGTCTGTCTGTCTGTCTGTGTCTCTCTCTCTGCCATCCTGCCTACCTGTCTCTCTCTGTGTCTGTCTGTTG
Source organism: Aplochiton taeniatus (assembly GCA_017639675.1). Taxonomy (NCBI): domain Eukaryota; kingdom Metazoa; phylum Chordata; class Actinopteri; order Galaxiiformes; family Galaxiidae; genus Aplochiton; species Aplochiton taeniatus. Next base: position 37,650,335 of record CM030172.1, on the reverse strand, counting down.
GCAGCACAGAAGATAGCATATGTATCGATACCTTGATTACAGCATCAGTGACATAACTTGTCCCATAAAAAAACCAAAAAGCACATCCATTTCAAAAAGCATTAACTATGAGAAATTGTTCAACTGCCTAGCTCTTTGTCTCGGGCCCATAGACAAAATTAACGCAATAAAACTTGATTTACGGGCAATAAATGACATTTAGCTATATCTTTATGTGACATCGTTGTCAGAGTTGGATCAGAGGGCCAGACTCTGCTTTCCAGACTTGGTGTTCCTACTTTCTACATCTGGCAGGGGAACCACCGCCTTCCAACTTCCCCGTCGTCTCTCCAGTTTTAGGGGAAATGTCACCGCATGTCCCAATCACTGTGATAGATGGAAGGTTTCCTCCGTCTCTCCCTCTTTCTCTCTCTTTCTCTCTCTCTCTCTCTTTCACTCTCTCTCTCTCCCTCTCTCCCTCTCTCTCTCTCTCTCTCTCTCTGTCTCTCTCTCTCTCTCTCTCTTTCGTCTCACAATTTCCTTTTATTCTATCTCCCTCTTTTTCTGTGCCATAACTGATCTTTCGAGCATGTTCTTTTTATTGTGTCTCAGACAGACAAGCCGACAGGGCGTACAGTGTGTCCTCTTTATAGCTGACATACTTTACCGCCGTTATTTGCGTTCACGCTCGGTTGGTATAAATGTGTTCGATGGCCCTTTCTGTGTGTGTGTGTGTGTGTGTGTGTGTGTGTGTGTGTGTGTGTGTGTGTGTGACTGTAGGTGTGGGTGTGTGTGGCAACTCCTAATCCCAGTCAGATTGCTGGATGGGTCGGCAGCCCCATTTTTCCACCGACCGCAGCGCGAGGGGATGAGTACGACTGCCTGACACAGTTTCTACGTTTTTTTTGTGTGGAAACCGGACACTGTAGTGACAGGACCTTCACCTCAGTTTGCATGTGTTTATGTGTTTGCATGTGTGGTTGCCTGCTTGTGTGTGTGTGTGTGTGTGTGTGTGTGTGTGTGAGTGTGAGTGTGTGTGTGTGAGAGTGAGAGTGAGAGTGAGAGTGAGAGTGTGTGTGTGAGTGTGAGTGCGTGTGTGTGTCTGCGTTTGTTCCCAGCCTGTCAGCGAGCTGGATAGAGAGACCTGGATGGAGAGCTGACAGCGAGAGGTTTGGCCTGGCTGCACTGCAGTAGTCTGGTATACTGTAGAACGGAGCTGAACAGCAGTTAGCAGAGCAGAAAAACAATGAAGTGAAGAGAACAGAGCGTAACAAATGGAAAAACACAAATCAAAAGAGAACTGAGCGTTACGGAGCAGAAAAACACCAAGGGAGACTGTATCTATCTATCTGTCACAATGCAACTTTGCAGCAACACCTCCGTCTGTCTGTCTGGCTCTCTTTCTCATCTCTCTCTCTCTCTCTCTCTCTCTGTCTCTCTCTCTGTCTCTCTCTCCCTCTTTCTCTCTTTTTCTCTGTCTCTTTCTAACTCTTTCCTGAAAACCCTCCTATCCTCTTGCACCCAGTCACCCACACTTCCCCCCTCCCCTACCGTCTCTCCCCCTTTCCCTCTCTCTTTCTCTACCTGTTAATATACCCCCCCCCCCCCATACACACACATTCACCTATTTACACTAACTGAGTGCCAAAGGTATGTTTTGCGACCTGCCCTCTCTTGTCAGCCCTTCATTTCAACATCCCACGCAGGTGAGCCCCCGTGCTGTGCCGTGTTGTGCTGTGCTGTGCTAGCCACTGTTGTGCTGTGCTGTGCTGTGCTGTGCTGTGCTGTGCTGTGCTGTGCTGTGCTGTGTTGTGCTGTGCTGTGCTGTGCTGTGCTGTCTCGTTTTGTGGAGAGCTGCTGGAATGTTTGGAGGAGACTGCTGCCAGCCAACTTGGCATGGATTGGCACCTTCTCCCTTACTGGCTCCTCTCAGCAAACCCACCCATAGTGGCAGAGCACACGCACAGTCTCTCCTCTAGCACGGCCACAGTATCACCTCTAGCACGCGCACAGTCTCTCCTCTAGCACGGTCACAGTCTTTGCTCTAGCACGGCCACAGTCTCACCTCAAGCACACGCAGTCTGTCTTCTAGCACAGACACAGTCTCTCCTCTAGCACAGACACAGTCTCTCCAATAGCAGAGACACAGTCTCTCCTCTAGCACAGACACAGTCTCTCCTCTAGCACAGACACAGTCTCTCCACTAACACGGCCACAGTCTCTCCTCTAGCACAGACACAGTCTCTCCTCTAGCACAGACACAGTCTCTCCACTAACACGGCCACAGTCTCTCCTCTACCACAGTCACAGTCTTTCCTCTAGCATGGTCACAGTCTCTCCACTAACACGGCCACAGTCCCTCCTCTAGCATAGACGGTCTCTCCTCTAGCACAAACACAGTCTCTCCACTAACACGGCCACAGTCTCTCCTCTATCACGGTCATAGTCTTCCCTCTAGCATGGTCACAGTCTCTCCACTAAAATGGCCACAGTCTCTCCTGTAGTACGATCACAGTCTCTCCACTAACACGGCAGCAGAGCTGAGCAGAGGCGGCTCTAGACGGGCTGTCTAGAGAGGGATCACACCCGGGGCTCATGTTCTCCGGCTAGGCTCGGACGTTTATGTTTACCAGAGAAATCAGGAACTCCTCAGTAGATACAGTGTATACAGTATTAATAACACGGTTTGTATATTCATTTTCTTTTGAATCATCAATAGGGAAAAAAGAGGGGCGTGGGGAGGAGAGGTTTTGGGAGGACAGGAGTTTTGACAGACTAAGCCCCACTGACGTATAGTTTATGGGAAAGCATGCTGTAGTGCCCAGGGATTTGTGTGAGTGATGGAGGTGTCATTGAGTTGCCTGGTGCTTCATCCGAGTTTGCCCGGTGCAGCCCCCTTCACCTCCAGGAAAGTTCAGTAGACTTCTTTCCTAGAAATCAATTCTGGGAAGGTCAATTCGGGCAATTCCCTCAGTGATCGACAGCCGCGTCCCCCAATCAGGTGGGGATTAAGCTACCTGGCCTGATTAGGACACAGCCAGCTGCTCTAATTATGTTAAGGACTAAAAATAAACGTATGTCGACCCCCCCTCCCACTCTCCATTTCTACCGAACCTCTCGTCATCCCTTATTTTATCCCTCCCCCCCTCCCGTCTCGTAACTGTCCCACCCCTTCGCTAACTACCTCTCTTTCCCCCCTTCATGACTTTCTCTCTCTCTCCACCCCCCTCCCCCCTGCAGAGGAGCCCAGCATCTGCTACTTCTACGACGGCGACGGCGTGTGCGAGGACTTTGAGCGGGAGTCCAGCGTGCGGGACTGCGGCCTGTACACGCCCAGCGGCTTCCTGGACCAGTGGGCCACCAGCGTCAACGTGTCCCACGAGGAAAGGCTCTACTGCCCCGCCGAGGTGTCCTCGGGCTACCCCGCCGTAACCAAGGTAACGCAACCCCCCCCCCCCTCCGCAGACCACAGTCACCCGCTCAGACGACCAGTTCGACTCGCATCCACCGGTCTGTTGGGAGGGAAAAGGATCAAGCTCTTTTTGACATGAGCGAGTGGGCCAGGAATAGATTTGGTGGATTCTTTTAAAGCGTCCTTTTTTTTTATTTTTAAATAAAGAAATAATAATTAACGCATCCTTAAGGTGCTCTGTTGACTTGAGGCTGTTGTTCATTCAGCAGGAGAAGGCATAGAGAGAGAGAGAGAGAGAGAGAGAGAGAGAGAGAGAGAGAGAGAGAGAGAGAGAGAGAGAGAGAGAGAGAGAGAGAGAGAGAGAGAGAGAGAGAGAGAGAGAGAGAGAGAGACATGGCCGTTGATACATAAAGAACAGCATGTGATTTGAACAGGGGTCCTCGCGCGCCCAGGGGAAGGCTGGCGTGCCCGCGTGCGTTCCGAGGGCACGGCTCTGAGGCTCTGAGGACAGCGAGGGCCCGGGGGGGGCTGTGTGTCACGTCAGGGGTCTGCCGTGGAGCAGGGACACGGGGCACGGCGTCCTTCTGGTCCGGGCGGACAGCGTGTTCCCGAGCACACGCTGTCCCCGTCACGCTTCACCGCCAGCGCTCCCGCGGGTCAACGGATCCGTCTCGCCTTCGCGTGTGTGTCTGCGTGCGCGCGCGCGCGCGCGCGTGTGTGTCCGTGTGTGTTCTGCTGTGGTCTGACTACATCTGTATGCGAGGCTGTGCGTTTGCCTCCGTGCGTTTGTTGCTGTGTCGTGTATGTGTGTGTGTGTGTGTGTGTGTGTGTGTGTGTGCACGTGCGTGCGTGTGTGTGTGTGTGTGCAGTGTTCTAGCACACGGTGCAGTGTGTCTGGCCTGCGATCGCATCGCCCCGTCTGACCTGCAGAGCGCGGCGTGTTCTTCACGGTAGAGATCTGTGACTACCGGGCACCCATCCCGTGTGTTTCTCTGAGCGACCGTCCGTCCGTCCGTCCGTCCGTCCGTCCGTCCCGTGCTAGGTGGTGTGAATGCGGCAGTCCTCCTCACGTTGCACTGGGGTGGCGGGAGACAGTGGGGAGGGGGTGCGTAATATTTGAGCACACCTATCAACGTCCCCCCCACCAAACCACAACCTGAGCGTGTCTTACAGAAAGCCACGCCGCCTTGTGTTTTTTGTACCGCCCCCATGTATCTTCATGGTAAATATAGCCAAATAGCTGCAGTGGAGGGCGTCCTCACAGCCAGCCAGACCACAGTATCCCAGCTCGCCCCTCTGGAGCGGGGGAGCGAGGGGGAGCTGAACCCAGTGAGCTCCTCTGGCTGGGGTCAGGCCGTCTCCGAAGCGCTCTGGCCCTCAGACGGCGTGCGGTCGGCCACAGCCACGGGCGCTGCCCAGGCCCCTGGAGGCCCTGAGAACATCTCGCCCGTCGCCCAGCAACCCCCAGAAACCACAGCCGGACGCGTCGCTGTCCGCGCGGGCAGAAAGCACTCACCATTTGTTGAGGTCTTACTAATGAGATCTTATTTTCTTTCTTTCCCGAGGATTTTCCCCGTCACGCGCTGTGTTTGCGTGCCGTGACACCTGAACGCATGAACGCGTGACTCGCCCCGCCGTTTTCCGCTTTCGAGGAGTTTTTTTGTTGTTGTTTGTTGTCGTTTTTGGTTCGTTTTTTTGCTGGCTCAACAACAATGGAGAGTTTCTCAGCCCGGTGGAGAGCGGACGGGTCACGCTGCCGGAGCTCCTAACGGGGCGGGCGCTGACCTCCGTCCGTCACGGCCCCGCGGTCACCCCCCCCCCACGCGGCCCTGCTTCCCCTCCCCCCCCCCTCGCCTGTTCCACCGCTCTCAGCTCCTCCGTCACGGGGAGCAGCTCTCCTCCCCGAGATAGGGATCTGAGACGCAGGTAAACAACCCAGGAAAGTCGGCCTGCCTGTTTGCGGGTGTGTTCCGGTGTGTTTGCGTCTTGCGTGTGTGTCTGTGAGCGTGTTTGTGCCTGTGTGTGTGTCTGTGATGTGATTGTGTATGCCAGTGTGTGTGTGTGTGTGTAGCTGTGCAGTCTGGTAAACAAGGCCGAAGCGCTGTTTGATGTCTGCAGACATGGCGAGCGGAGCAGGAGTGGGGGTGTCGGGGGGCATCTATAGGTTTGTCTCCCCGCTGATGGTGGTGGGGGTGGGGGGCGATTCTGTTGCCTTGAGAGGACTACAACAGGGTTGGGAGGAGGGCTCCAAACGGCACACAGGGTGTTTTTATTGGATGTGTAAAGGGTGTACGACCATGTGTGTGCATACGTTTTCCAACCTGTGAATGGGCTAGATTTTTTTGTGGGTGTTTGTGTGAGCGTGTGCAGAGGCGTGTGCGTGTGTGTGTGTGCGTGTGTGTATGTGTGTGTGTGCTGTGGTGTTTGATTTGGGGAGTGTGGACCAGGGGCGGTGATAGTGATCTGTCCGGATGCATGAAAGCAACAACATTGCTGCCCAGGGAGAAGACACTCGAGAACGGAGAGATCTGTGTGTGTGACTGTCTGCACGGAATCTGGAGCCCTGTCTGCCTTTGGGTGTGTGTGTGTGTGTGTGTGTGTGTGTGTGTGTGTGTGTGTGTGTGTGTGTGTGTGTGTGTGTGTGTGTGTGTGTGTGTGTGTGTGTGTGTGTGTGTGACTGTGTGCCTGCGTGTGTGGTAGACGGTGGCACAAGTGGTTCAAACTCCTACTAGATCCAATGTGAAATACCTACATGAACTTCGAATTCCACATTCAAGCTAACACTCAGTATACTTAAACACACATACATTGATACCATTGCTTGACCTAATGCCTGATTCTGGTAGGACTTGCCCATTGGAACGAGCATGGCGCCAGGTGGAACACCTATTCCAACATTGGAGACGAGGGAAGGGAAGGCAAGGGAAGCGGAGAAACACCAACATGATGAGTAATAAGAAAGGAACACTTTTCATTTCATAAATGGATGGAGGGATAAAAAAAAGAAACACTATTTTTCCTTGCTCGAGTCCTCCGCACACTTTCTTTCTCCAGCCTTCATGCCCTTCCTCTCTTCCTCCCACCACTCTCCCTTCGCAAGAAAGCTGTTGTCTTTTGACCCCTTTTTGGCATGGATTATGTCTGCTGTCAATGCGACCCTTGCAACACGCGAGCACACATCTGCTGTCAGACCGCTGTGTGTCTTCAGATGAACTTTCTAGAACTAATAATGGACACTAATGCATAAATTGGCCTAACCAATTCTACACCCCAGCAGGGCTAACCTTTATTTATTTCCTGTCTCATATTTTGATTCAAAGTCATCACTGATCTGCGGTTTTATTAACGTTAGATGGGGCATGAATGGAGGCGGTTTGGAAAGGTGTTAACAACCCTGAGACATTGTTCCCTTACGTCCTTTAGTGTCTACCTGAGGTCAGGGTTGGTACCCGGCTCTTAGCCCTCACCGTTTCAATTCTGGACCGCCTCTCTCAGAGGGCCTGGGTGAAATACTGTTGGCGGGTTTTCTGCATATACAGTATAGATCTGCAGTCTGCCTGTCCCATCCCCTGGCACACACAGACCCACACAATACACGCTCACACACACACACACACACACACACACACACACACACACACACACACACACATCGCAGCCCTGTTCTGCTGGCTGTTCCATTTTGGATTACAGGCGGCAGCCCGCCGGGGATTGAAATGTACCGCTTGTGTCTTAACGGAGCGGAACATTATGTTCACGCGCTAACACCGGTCGATCCCGCTCTGCCCGCTCTCTAGCCCAGCGCACTGTGTGTGTTTGTCTGTGTCTGGATGTGTGTGTGTGTGTGTGTGTGTGTTAGTGTGTGCGTGTGTGTGTCTGTGTGTCTGTGCGTGAATGTGTTCGCGTGCATGTGTGTGTTTAAATCCTCCAGTACCCAGTGTACCCAAACTTTTTCTCTGGAGCCATCTCTGACGTAACCCCATTGAACCCTCCTCCTTCTCCTGTTCTTATGGGGACCAGGACAGAGAAGGCATAGCCAGTGGGTGACACCGGCCTTCTCTCCTCTCCTCTCCTCTCCTCTCCTCTCCTCTCCTCTCCTCTCCTCTCCTCTCCTCTCCTCTCCTCTCCTCTCCTCTCCTCTCCTCTCCTCTCCTCTCCTCTCCTCTCCTCTCCCCTCCCCTCCCAGCTCCACAGTCACTCTGCCTTTACTGTAAGTCAGAGAGGATCACTTTTCACTGTTGACGAACTCAATCCCTGTTTGTCTCTCTTGCTGTGCAGTGCAACACTCTAGTCACTCTAATCCCCCCCCCCCCTCTCTCTCTCTCTCTCTCTCTCTCTCTCTCTCTCTCCTCTCTCTCTCTCTCTCTCTCTCTCTCTCTCTCTCTCTCTCTCTCTCTTTCTCTCTACCTCTCCATTTCTCTCTCTCTCTCTATCTGACTCCCTCTCCCCCCACATGATCTCCACAGTATAACTTGGCTCTCCGCTGCAGCTTGCCCAGTTGGAGACTGAGCCACAGACGATGGACGTGGGGCTACGGGTCAGGGTTTGGA
>CM030172.1:37634894-37637394 GCA_017639675.1 Aplochiton taeniatus | reverse complement strand
GTGCGCGTGTGTGTGTGTATGTATGTGTGTATGTGTGTGTGCGTGTCCGTGGCGAGGGGGTTCTCAACAGGAAGAGGGAAAGTGCCAAATAGGTGGGTAACACACCTGCATTGACTCAATACGTGTGTCTCAGACACAAACATACAATATATATTTCCAGACTCATGTATGATAACAACAACTATTAGGACCAGAGCGAGGCCACATCTCACTTTCAAGTTGATGGCTTGACCTCACATAGGTTTTGGAAAATGGCTTCCTTACGCAAGAGTTCAGCAGAGGCGGCCCCCCCCAGGCGTTTCGGCTCCTCTGCTGTCCCCTCGCTCCAAGCAGAAGTGTCCAGTCAACAGATGTAGGAGGCTGATAGGGCGAGGGGAGGGGGGGTGGTAAACTGTCAACAGGCGGCTTTCCACCCCAAAGGGCGGGGTGGACGATGTTGACGTGTGACATGGCGGAGGCCTCAGCGGCGTGGGGACGGCGATAACCTTCCAACGAGTCCGGCGGCCGCATGGAAGCGGTAAACAAAGGCGTGCCGTGCTGCTGCCCCGGGAAGAAAACGTCAGCCATTTTGGGGCACACCTGGCACAGTGTTTTGTCTGGGACCAAAAGGTGGCCTCTCCACCGCTCCTCTCACCTCCTCTCACCTCCTCTCACCTCCCCCGTCTCGGATTTCACCGGCACAGGACGCTCTCCGTCCCTGGGCCGGCCCCCGGCGACCCCCGGTTCGGAATTTCTTACCGTCCTCGGTCGGTTGCTATTTCTCTCCCCGTGACTCGCTCTCCCGGTTTTCCGGACTCTTCCGTCTAAGTCCCGGGTTGGTGAGTCCTCCTCCGTTAGAAGAGAGGAACGCGGCGGATCCTTCAACCTCTGCTCTTTCACTCTGCGTGCTGCACGCCCGGGAGGGAAAACACACACGGCCGACCTCCTGACCCTCTCCAGGCAGGACCCTTCGTCTTTCTTACACCTGACGGACCTGTAACGCGCCGACCCACGTTATTGCTCCGCTGGCGTGGGGTTTTTAGTGTGTGTGTGTGTGTGTGTGTGTGTGTGTGTTTTGCCTGTCTGCATCTGCTGTTTAAGGCTCTTCAAGCCCCCCCCCCCCCCCGCCCTCCCCCTGTGCACCCTTGGCCTGCTGTCCGTCGCCACGTTAACCGGCTTAGCGTGTTACGGACGCCCGGACGCGTGTGTGTTTGTGTGCCGTTACCAGCTCGCCTTATCTGTCCTTGCCCCCCCCCCCTCTCACCCTCCATGCGTGAGAGAAGGAGCGTGCCCCCTTACGGTCGGTGCACCCGGCGAGCTGCACAGAGGCACGACCTCTGGCTCCTCCTTTGTTCTGTCAGCTTTCTTCTTGGCGCCCTCGCCTTGTTCCACCGAGCCGTCGCCAGGGAGTCGCCATATTGTGGGCTAACCAACTTTCTTTCCAAAAGGTGTCCTGCACGCTGAAAGTGATAAACAAGCCCAGGTCAAACTAATCTCTCCCTTCCTCCATCACTTCTGTCTTCTCTCTCTCTCTCTCTCTCTCTCTCTCTCTCTCTCTCTCTCTCTCTCTCTCTCTCTCTCTCTCTCTCTCTCTCTCTCTCTCTCTCTCTCTCTGTGCTGTTTCCCAGACCTGTCAGTCCAAGGTGTTTGACCTGTCAGACGGAGTGTCCCAGTACGCCTGGTTCCCCTGCCCCGAGGCCCAGCAGACCTTCTGGTACCCCCCCTTATACTGGCTCAAAGTGAGGGTTCACACAGGGTCGGGAGGTTGGGGTTCAAAGGTCATGGGATCCCACTCGGAGCGTGGCTTAGAATGTTCTAGGAGGGAGGTCTTAGGTGGGGGATGGGGGGGTTTGGAAGGGTAATATGGATATTGGTGGTCATGAGTTGTGTTGGTGGTATTGACTTTGTAACTTAAACTACGTTGATGGTTAAAAAACGTCCCTCGTAAACTGTGTGTGTGTGTGTGTGTGTGTGTGTGTGTGTGTGTGTGTGTGTGTGTGTGTGTGTGTGTGTGCGCTTATGCATGCGTTTGTGTGTGTGTGTGTGTGTTTGCTCGTACGCCTAGAATATCCCAAAATAAACAAAACCCTCAAAATTTGGTCTGGAAACAACCACTTTGGAAAGGATTTTCAAGTACCTTTTTTAGACTGATAATGTTTTTATTGTATTAATTACCTGTGCAGGTCTGTAATATATATCTATGACTGCATTAACTGTGAGGGTTTGTTGAGGCCTACTTCTAGCCCATTCTCTTGTAATGTAACTGGACACGTATGTATCTAGACCTGTTATTAACTGTGAGTAGTTTGTTGAGGCCTACTTCTAGCCCATTCTCTTGTAATGTAACTGGACACGTATGTATCTAGACCTGTTATTAACTGTGAGTAGTTTGTTGAGGCCTACTTCTAGCCCATTCTCTTGCAATGTAACTGGACACGTATTTATCTAGACCTGTTATTAACTGTGAGTAGTTTGTTGAGGCCTACTTCTAGCCCATTCTCTTGTAATGTAACTGGACACG
>CM030172.1:37582394-37614894 GCA_017639675.1 Aplochiton taeniatus | reverse complement strand
ACACTTTCAGGGCTGGCCGTCTCTGGCGTATGACTCCTTGTTTACGTATGTGTGGATTCGGGGAAGTGAGAGTGCAAGCCAGAGAGCCAGAAAGAGCGAGAGAATAATGAGCAAAACAACAACACAATGCCTTCACAGTAGACAGCAATAGCAAAGCGTCTTGTCAGTACTCATCAACCAAAAAAAAAAAGAAAAATAATACTTATACTGTTTCTAGCTATTGCTTCTTATTGCTGCTGGCAATTGCCTCTGCCAATTCTGCTCATTTGACCGTGTTGTATAGCTATTCCATAGCTTTATGTGTTAATTGCAAACATGCCATATTAGCTACTGAGTGCTCACTCTGTCCCTGTGTTTTCCCACAGAGTATTGTGTGTACAATGGGACTGAAGTGGTATCCGCATCCAGAACTGCTCCACTGCATGAAGGGCTGTGAGGTAAGCTGTTCCCGGGCTAATTTATGTTACATCGACGGCTTTTACCTCAGGAAGTGATGTAGAAGTCAAAACAGGAAGAAGGAAGCGAGGATAGGGCCTCACCTGAAGCAAGTGCTGTACAGTAGAGGTGCAGGGTGCCATTCGTTTTCATGTTACCCCTTGCTGTAGCCTAAGGAGAACCGAGCACCATGCGACCGAACTAAATGACTCTCGAAAATGGTGAATCTACCAAAGTTGAACCGCGGCCAATATCTTGTACTATCAACCTTTTAACGTACTTACCACAGGTTTTCAGGCCGACACTCAGTTGGCAGCTCCGGTTGGAACTGAGCAGAAATCCGTCAGGGTTCCTAAATCGGCTAGTACAGATAGACAGCTTTAGCCCGGTCATGATTCAAAGCGCTGGCTGAGATAGTTTCCGTTGGACTCATAGCCGACATAGCAACTTGGACCACGTCTGACCCCAACTGCCAGTTAACACTAGTCGAGTTAGCTTTCGCTAGCCAGCCGCCACACAAAAGAAAATTGCAGGGTGTTTTTTTCGTTCTTTTCAACTGCCGGCTAGTACATTCTAGCGAGACACGGTAATGCAGCGTTGTCGGGGGAGAACCTGCCACCGAAGGTGACGTCAGTTACCTTGGATACCAGCACAGGCGGCGCCACTTGTCAGTGGAAGCCAATTAGCCAAAGGGCTGTGATTCGTGTTGTTAGCTAAATGAAACACTTCAGCCACACGGTCATCGTGCAAGGCTCTCACAGTACCGCCGCCACCGCCCCCCCATCTCTCTTTCTAGTGCTCCTTCTCACACTCCTCCTCTGTCTCTGTCTCTGTCTCTGTCTCTGTCTCTGTCTCTCTCTCTCTCTCTCTCTCTCTCTCTCTCTCTCTCTCTCTCTCTCTCTCTCTCTCTCTCTCTAGCGTTCCATCTCCCACTCCCTCTCTCTCTCTAGTGCTCCTTCTCACACTCCTCCTCTGTCTCTGTCTCTGTCTCTGTCTCTGTCTCTGTCTCTCTCTCTCTCTCTCTCTCTCTCTCTCTCTCTCTCTCTCTCTCTCTCTCTCTCTCTCTCTCTCTCTCTTGCGCTCCATCTCCCACTCCCTCTCTCTCTCTAGTGCTCCTTCTCACACTCCTCCTCTGTCTCTGTCTCTGTCTCTGTCTCTGTCTCTGTCTCTGTCTCTCTCTCCCTCTCTCTCTCTCTCTCTCTCTCTCTCTCTCTCTCTCTCTCTCTCTCTCTCTCTCTCTCTCTAGCGCTCCATCTCCCACTCCCTCTCTCTCTCTCTCCTTCCCCCTCTACCCCGTTTCCCTCTCTCTCTCTCTCCTTCCCCCTCTACCCCTTTCTCTCTCTCTCCCTCCCCCCGCCTCTCCATCACTGAGTGGAGGACTAGCAGGATGGCCTGGTGTCACTCCCAGTTCACCCCCAGGTCTACCGAGGCGCAATTTCATTTGAGGGTTTGGCTAATGAAGCCATCCAGACTAATGAGAAGGAGGGGTGCTGATTCCGACATGCATTTGCATGCTAATGCACTCCGATGGGAGATAATGTATTCGTGTGAATAGAATTAGCCTATTAATTGCGTTTAGCCGGAGCATTTGTTAAACATTCCCGTCAAGAGGCCCTTCATTAAAGTGCGCATTTGCATTTTTTCTTTGGGGGGGGGGGGGGGCGGTGATGAGGTAAACCCCTCCCTCTGCGGGAGAGGGTGATGTCATCCTCCCGGTTTAGGCCAATTGGATAAGCCAGAGGGTGGGGCTAGCCCTGTAAATCATCTGATTGGAGTGTTTTTGTGCAGCCCGTGGTTTATGGTGCCCACAGGTTGATTTACATGTCTTGCCCTCTCATCTCAAAAGTCACATTGAAAGACGAGGGGGCTCACAGGCTACCGATCCAGACTCCAAAACCCACTCAAGCAAATCCACACTAACAACAACTACGATGTTTGATTTGAAAACATGTGTGAACAAATCCTGTTTATTAGCGAGTTCAATTCAAATTGATCTGTCTGTGCAGCACTGAAAATATCCATCGGAATCCATCCACTTCTCTGTGGGAGCGGTGCCTTCCTTCTGTGAGCCTCACGCGATGCCTGTGAGCTAGCAGCGCTAACCCGAGCCGGTTGCTTTCCCTGTCGTTGTGTTCTCCCCAGCCTTTCACGGGAGACAACTACTGTGACTCGGTCAACAACCGGGCCTTCTGCAACTACGACGGAGGAGACTGCTGCCAGTCCACGGTCAAAACCAAGAAGGTGAGTAGGGGACTAATCCCCCCCCCCCCACACACACACGCACACACACACCCCACACCCCACACCCCCGCCCCAGGCCTACACAAGCAGGAGAAAGGGACCACTCTCAAAATCCCAGATCAAAGCCTCCGCCTTCACTTGACACTAGCAGTCCTCCTGTATTTATTTCCATATCACGATTTGCGTAATTATTGATGACCCTATTGGTTATGACGTTGGCGCAGTCCTCTTCATCATGTTCTAAGAATACTGGTACACAGCCACAGTTCATATAGGGAGTATCATCCTCCTCTGTCCGAACAGTTGCTAATGGCGGTTTATGGTTTGTCCCTTGATAATGCGTTTGTGAGTAGGCACTAAAGCACTCTATGGCTGACCCCTGGCCTGTAGGGGGATGCAGACTCAGAGCCGCCGTAGAATTTAAGACTGCTTTGGTGAGGACCTCCCCTTATCACCTGTTTGCACCCAGTCAAGGTCCTATGACGTTACGGTGAAGAAGTGCCTACGTGCTACCGGCGAATGTCCTTGGGCACCGCTCTTTAGGTTACTTTGGAGAGTCCACGGCCAAACCAGCAGTGCTCCCTTTTGTCCGTGCCGGCATTCCGTTTCCCACGGAACACGTTCTTGCCACCTGACGAGACGCACGAAAAGAACCCGGAAGACGGTCGTCCTCCCCGTCAGCGAAGGGAGACCGTTGTGTTCCCTCCGTGAGAGGAGGGCCTCGCTAGTCGAAAGGCGTTATGAAACCGCCGCCTCCCTCTCCCTGTTGCTTTCCACTGACCCCCGGCCTCCTAACGGCGGTGGAGCTCCCTGTTATCGGGACATTCTGCCCACGTCATTCGCAAGGGCTCGTGCGTGCGGCAGTTGTCATCCCCAAGCGCTGCACTCTGCCCCCGATAGATTATTATTATTACTGTATTGCCAAAGTTACAGGTCAATCTGACCCTGTGTGTATTACGTTGGTCTGCGTGCGTGCGTGTGCGTGTGTTATGTGTGTAGGATATGCGTCATTGTTAGATGTATGAGTGTGTATACGTCTGTGTGTGTGTGTGTGTGTGTGTATGTGGGAGAGAGTGTGTGTGTGTGTGTGTGTGTGTGTTTTGCGTGAATGTGTGTGTGTGTGTGTGTGTGTGTGTGTTGCGTGAAGGAGCGTAAATCTCCCGGCTGTTTTCTCTGACTTTGCTCTGTCCTCGTTCAAAGTCTGCCGGTGGCGTCCCGTGGTCTGGCTGGCCGCGGGTCTCGTCTCGCCGTGTGTCTGTCGCGTCTGGCCAGCTGCGTCTGGCTCTAGAACCCAGCGCCATTTCCTCTCCGGGGGCCCGGGGGGCGTTCCTCCCTCGGCCCCGCGGTGCCGTCCGGAAAGCCTGCGATTTCACCGGCACTCATTTGACCGAAAGTCCCTCTGCCGTCACTCTCCCTCTCTAAGTTTCGTTCCTTCGGGGTTCTTGCTTCAGCTCCACCCCAGGGTCAAGTCTGGTCCAGGGCCGTTTCCAGGGAAAATGCGCGTAGCAGCACAGTGAGCACCTTCCCTCTGTAGAGAAGCTACAGCAGAGATTCAGAAGATGGTGGGGCCGTTCATAGTAGACTTTCATAAGGGGAAGAACAGAAGCTGTTGAACCAGCGCTTATATATATATATATATATATATATATATATTTTTTTTTATATATATATATATATATATGTATAAAATGTATTGTTCTCGGGTACCTAGACAACATGAGCAGAATGTGGTGTTGCCCCAGAGAGTGGTGTGAGAAGGCAGCGGTGTTGTTTCTCCTGTCTCCCGCCGCATGTCAATGTGGTGTACCATCCAAAGCTGGCCACGGCCCCAGGGTGGAGGTGGCAGCTGAGCCTGCCAGGAAGACAATGGAGCGCTGGAAAGTGTGTGTGCGTGTGTGTGCGTGTGTGTGCGTGCGTGTGCGTGCGTGTGTGTGTGTGTGTGTGTGTGTGTGTGTGTGTGTGTGTGGGTGGGTCTTTCACAACTTCACCGTGGCCGTGGCGTGACTCACTTCGTAAGAACAGCGTCGTGGGCGTTCGGCAAGCCTAGGCCTTCCCAGGAGATGGTATGTACAGGATCAGAGATCCCCCAAAAATGGCATGGCACATGGCACATCTATCGACATCACGAGAACACGTCGTCCTCGTCGCAACCCCCCCCCCCCTCCCCTCCCCTCCCCCGTTCCCTACCGTGCCAGTGTGTGGCAGTGTGTGGTGAACAGGCCAAACTCCATCGGGGTCTTCTGTGGTGTGCCAGCTGGGCATCGACTGGGAACTGGAAGGGTCACTGTGTCTGTAACCAGACCTTCAGGAGAGGACCTAGGTTTGGTTCTTCTGGCCTCCTTTCATGGCTCGGCTACAGTCCCCAGCAGTCCCACAGGGGACATCCATCCCATAATAAGAGGGCTAAGAAGTCAGCAGGCGGGCCAGTAGGAAGTGACATCACCCCCCGGCGGCGGTCCTAGCTCCGTTGACTGACGTTATCTCCCCTCTACATCTGCTGGCTCCACCCCAGGCACAGGGGCTCAGCCACTGCTTGCATAACAGCACACGCACCCGCACGCACGCACGCACACACACACACACACACACACACACACACACACACACACACACATACACACAGAGACACACAGAGACACACACACAGGGTTCGCCAAGGGGCTTAGCTGTAGGTATTGAGTTGGAGAAGCTGTGTGTGTGTGTGTGTGTGTGTGTGTGTGTGTGTGTGTGTGTGTGTGTGTGTGTGTGTGTGTGTGTGTGTGTGTGTATGCGTGTGTGTATGTGTGTGTGTGTGTTTGGACAGCTATCGTAGGGGCCCCCACAGGAGATCTCATCTACCATACCAAAGCAAACATGCTCTGTAATTGTATTGCGGTTCTAATTAGGTGTCCTCCACTCGCCGTGGACGAGGAGGTTGTGGATTCAGGTAGACACACGCATGGCACTCACGGAACACTGTTTGTTTGGGTTTGGCCTGAACTCTGCGTGGCCCCTGCTATAGCCCTGACCCCGCGCCGCTTTGGAAAAGTGAATTATTCCCCCTGAAAAGAGACGAACGAGACACTGAGAACTTCTTCTCATACCTCATCGTTATTACTAGCATATGGGGGGAATGGCAAACGGCACAACCGTCAGGCGGACAAACACAAAGAGGCAGGCGGACGAAATGATGGCAGGTAGGCAGGCAGACTGAAAGAAAGACAGACAGACAGACAGACAGACAGACAGACAGACAGACAGACAGACAGACAGACAGACAGACAGACAGACAGACAGACGGACAGGCAAGCAGACATCAAAACAGAAAGACAGACAGGCAGGCAGACAGGAAGACATGCAGACAGACAGGCAAGCAGACAGACAGATAGACAGACAGATAGATAGATAGGCAGACAGGCAGTCATCCAAACAGACAGACAGATAGACCAACATTCAGGTGGACAGACACATATGCAGGCAGTCAGACAGTGTCTCTGGGCCCCATCCATTTCCTCTGAGCTACAATGATAAGCGGATCACCTGGGCTCAGGAGCCTGATCTGCCGCCCCCTCCCAGGCATGGAGACCTCTGGCCCCCTTTGAAGCTGACACTCAACCTGGCCTTTTCCACTGGCCACTTCCCTGGGAACCATGTGAATGTCACGGACAAAGATAGAGTAAATTGCTCTGAAATAACCAGCTGTAATTTGGTTTACCGGCTGCCAAGATTGAAAGTCAGATGAGGTCGCCAGGGGTGAAGAAGGAGAAAGGAAATATTTGGAAAGGAGGGACGAGGCCAACATTTGGAACTCAGGTGGGAGAAGTAGACAATGCTGGCTATCATGGCTGGTGGTATATTCAGACTCAGGTTCATGGCCGTCGTTTTGGTACTCTACACCCCATGCTCTTTAACCCTTTGGCTTGGTTCCCTCTGACAGAAAGAGACAAAACCCTTGATAAACCTGGGGGGGGGGGGGGGGGGACATGATCATACGGTCAACCAAAATAGTAATGGCATCATAAGCTCTCCTGGATATCGCAAGGCTACACAGGCGCTAAAACAAGAGTTTCCCAGACATCCCTGCTCACGCCACACTCTGCCTGGACGAGAGGGGGGGCACGTGTTTATGGTTCTCTTTTTGGGCGGGAAGGGAACGCTGTTGTTAGAACCACTTGCATTACTTCCCCTCTCCGCTCCTGAACGATGCATTGGCTTGACGACGTCCGTGTGGCACGCAACTGGAGGTCCTCCTCCCCAGTTCTGGCTCTCGATATACATATGACCCTTTGATACATGTTGGTTCTCACAGAGAAAATGTGATATTCCCACGTCAGGCTCCGTGTGTGTTTCCGAGGTCTGGGTTGATGTTGACGGCGACTGCGGACCTGACTCACTGAGCCCGGTCTTTCACAACAACACAGATCACCACGTGCACAAGCTGTTCCGACTTGGCCTGCAACACACGAAAGACAATTAAAAAGAGTCTAGTATTCACGCCCCACTTGCATTTGTGTTTGATGTAATGCAGGATTTGAGTCACGGTCTGCGCATAAAGTATTTTGTTTTGTTGGGGGGGGGGGGGGTATGGGGAGCTCCTTATGAAACAAGCAGATGCTCTGTCTGGGGGTCTTTTTAAAGATAGAGGGGCCAGGACCCAGCTAAGCCCCGGCGTGATAACGGCTCCGCGTCCGGGAAATGTATTTCAGGCCCCATGGTAACCTGCGAGTGTTTGTTGTGATGGCTGTGACACGCCAGAGGTCATGGGTAATGGTGTCCGCTTACACAAACACATTACAGTCTGTTACACACACACTTTTAGAGCTCTGGCATATACCACCTAACCACATTGAGTTATTTCCCCCTCGACAAACATAAACATACGCACACACACGCGCATGCTCAAACACACACACACACACACACTTAAACACATAAACACACACAAAGCGCATACATCTTCTGACTACCCACACTGTGGCAAAAGGAAGTGGGCCGACCCCGGAAAAGAGCACGCATACACACACACACACACACACACACACACACACACACACACACACACACACACACACACACACACACACACACACACACACACACACACACACACAGACAGACACACACAGACAGACACACACACAGAGGCAGAACGTTTATAGGTAGTAGTCGCTCCAGCTTGTTTTGCCTGCGTTTGTTTCTTGCGTGAGTCACTTGGAATGATGTGCCGTGCTGTGCAGTGCTGTGTTGTTGCTCCTAGCGTTGTGACACAGCACATCAAAACAAGACAACCACTTTGCCATCCAGCCGCTGGTAACTGCCATGTGGCCCCTTTTCTTTCTACGCCTCCTCCTACATAAACCTTCTCTCCTTGGCTGGTGATTCTATTGGATGACTAGCTATTGGTGATTCTATTGGATGACGATCTGTCGGTGATTCTATTGACGACTGGCCCGTATTGCTCCGGTTCTGAAGGTGTGGATGTCTGAAGGTGTGAGGCCGGCACCCCCGTAAGGTCAACATTGGGACCCCTTCTAATGGTTCCAAGCTGTTGGCAGGGCTGGGGATCAGGAGCAGGGAGGAATGGGGGGACGGGTGAGGAGCAGGGGAGTGAGGTGAAGACTGGGAGAGGGAGAGACGGAGAGAGGGAGAGACGGAGAGAGGGAGAGAGGGAGAGAGGGAGAGACGGAGAGAGGGAGAGACAGAGAGAGGGAGAGACGGAGAGAGGGAGAGACAGAGAGAGGGAGAGACGGAGAGAGGGAGAGACGGAGAGAGGGAGAGACAGAGAGAGGGCGAGAGGGCGAGAGGGCGAGACGGAGAGAGGGAGAGAGGGAGAGACGGAGAGAGGGAGAGACGGAGAGACGGAGAGAGGGAGAGACGGAGAGACGGAGAGAGGGAGAGACGGAAAGAGGGGAGCCGGGGAGCTTCGATTAGCATGGCTGCCTGAGAGAGTTGCCTAGGCAGCACTCCATTCTTGTACACATTCTCTCTCTCTCTGTCTCTTTCCCTCCTTCTTGAAAGAAAGAATTCCTTTCTTGAGAGTGGGAGGCACTGTGGCTCTGTCAGGCCAGGTTAGGGCTCAGCTCTCTCTCCCCCGGCCCCCGTTCACTCCTCTTCCTTCAACCTCCCTCCCCTCCCCACCCCTCCCCTCCCCTCCCCTCCAGGCGTCTGCGGGCGTCTCCTGTGTTTGCTCTCCTGGGTCCGCGTCGCTCAGCGTGTGTGACTCGGGGTCTGCCCCCCCTGCCACCCCTGACCCCTCGGTGCCCAGCGGTCCCTGCGGCACGCGGCCGGTTGCCGTGTGTCAGCGTCGCAGTGTTTGTGTCTCTCCCCGTCTGCCTGTCCGCCCCTTCATGGCCTCCGACAGAGCCCTTTGCTCCCCTCCCAAACACGCACCCTGCGAGCGCAGGTTTTTCTCTTGACGTCGTTTTTTTTTTTTTTATGTGTATTCTTTTTTTTTTTTTTTTACTCTCAGCTCACTTACATTTATCTTGCTCCTGCAAGTTCCACATGAACGAAACTTCAAACAGGCGTCGCTTTGAAGTTTGAATAAGGGTCAGTGGGGGGGCTGTGGCTGAATAAATATCCCGGTCCAGGTGAGGGTTCTGCAAAATTGAAATGTTTGCTACCCTGTTCCTTTTCTGGGCAAACAAACAGCCATTTTGGAGCCGCACACAGGCCCAGTTTTGGTGCACAGCGTGACTCCGCACGGAGGTCAGAACGGTCAAGACGTCGTCCAATCAACAAGCCCTTTCATATTGCTCTGGCAGCTTTGAACGATTCTTTTAATCTCTCCCCCAGTCTTGGTTCTTCTCATAGGGTTCTGTCAAAACGTGGGTCATGAGTTCGCTTTTAATGGGAAGGAATTATCCCTCCTCAAACTACGGCTTCTAAGGGTCGTGAGCCGCCTCTCTCTTTAAATCTGTTCAAGGATGTTTTGTTTATTAAAGGCAAAGTAGCACACACTTATTGAATAAAGGGCCTTTGTGAGAACCAAATAAAAATCAGGATTTTCCCTTAATGAGGGATTTTTCCTGCTATTTGATGCGGCTGTTGACTCATCACCCTGCAGATTCAGTATGAAACATCCTAATCCTTGAGTCGGCGTCTTCATTTCACATTTGTTAGATTGTTTGAAGGTTGTTTGCCTAGGGTATGTTATGAATATGACCCGAGATGATCCCATAACTGATGCTATCTATATCTAGACGCCTCTCTATGTGTGCCAATCAGCACCATCGGAAGCCAGAAGAAGACCTATTGGGAAATCAGATTTAGTGTCAATGGCTTCCTTGAGAAGTAGAGGGGGGAACATAGCTGCTTTGGGGAGCAGGCCCAACCTGGCCTGCTGGACACAGAAAGCACTCTGAATCAACACGTCTTTCCTCTTCTTTTCCAAACGTCTGAGGGGCAACCGAGTTTGACTTCGATTCGCGGTGCCAGGATGCTGCCAAAGCAATTAAAAGGATGGAAGGGGAGGAGGGGTGGAGGCACACTTTAGGATGGGGCCTTTTTGGGCCAGGCAACTTTATGTGGTGCTTTCTCAACTCCCTCTTACCTACCCCGAGACTTAATGATCAACGTATGTCTACATTGCCACGCAATGTTTACAGCAATAAAACAACATCAGTTAAATGGTAAATGAGCAGCAGTGAGGAGGGCTTCAAAACAGAGACGGCGGAGAAGGGGGCGGGGGAGAGGGGGGTGGGGGGGTGGGGAGGGGTGGGGGGTTAGAGAGGGGGGTGGTGGAGGAGGATAAAGTGAACAGGGCTTTCCTCCACAGCTGAGCAAAGGTAGTAACACGCCAGGGGAGAACAGACTCCCTGCCGGTTTAGGAGCTGGGGATGTTTACACGCCTCGAGTGGCCCACGGTTAGACTGCCAAGGTGCCAAATCCTGCTCCACTTCACTCTGCCCTCTCTCTCTTTCCCCCCCTCTCTCTCTCTCTCTCTCTCTCTCTCTCTCTCTCTCTCTCTCTCTCTCTCTCTCTCTCTCCCTCTCCCTCTCCCTCTCTCTCTCCCTCTCTTTCTCTCTCACTCGCTGCCTCGATGTCTCATTTTCTGTCTCTCATTCGCTTTCTTGCTGTTTGTCTGTTTCTCTGGTTTTCTTTCTTTCTCGCTCTTTTGCTTTTGTATTATTTCCTTGTCATTCTCTCTTGCTTTCTTTCAATGTTTCCATTTCTCGCACACTCTCCTTCTACTTATACCCCCTTTTCTCCCTCCCTCCCTCCCTCCCTCCCTCCGCTCTTTCGCCATCTCATTCTCTCTTTCTCTCTTCCTCTCTTCTTTCTCTGTATGCTTTTCTCTTTCTTTCTTCGCCTGTCTCCTCATTCTGCACGCTCACTCGACTCTCCTTCTCTCTCCTCCCCTCCCCCTCTTCCCCCCTCCCTCTGGCTCTCTGTTTGTTGTTACAACAACAGTGTATCTGTGCAGTGAAGAGTGATGGCCAGTTGCTCCCCCTAGAATAACATAATTAGCCGGGGTTTGTTTTAGTTTGCTCCCTGCGTTCGTATGGCCCAGGTTATTAGCCCAGGATTGACGATGAACCGCACACAGAGACTTTCCCTCCATTTGGCCAGGCATGGCATTAGTAAAAACAAAGGGTGATTTCAAAAGAGGAACCCCCCCTCTCCTTCCCCTACTCAATAATCTGATTGACGCAAACGACTGCCCATAGCGCTCGCTGTAATTGGCTTTGTGCGACGTGGGAGACCTGCGTTGAAATAATATGTTGTTAGGGGAGTGTTACACAATGTACCTGGGTTGGGTGTCTCTGTGTTCGTGTGTACGTGTGCGAGAGAGAGAGAGAGAGAGAGAGAGAGAGAGAGAGAGAGAGAGAGAGAGAAAGAAAGAGAGAGAGATTGTTTCCGTTCTGCACCCTCGAGTGTCGGAGCCACTCAACCATTTCCACAGCCCTTCACACACGTTGCTCCATTAAGCCCAGACTGACATGCACCTACACCCACAAACAAACACAAACACGCGTGCGAGTGGACACGGGCAGCCTTGCACGTGGGGGTTTTCCGTGTTGATTTCCGGCCGCCTTCCAGGAGCCGCGGGTTAGAGGCTCTGACGTGTCTGCCCTTTTCATGTTGCTGTGTGCGGGTGTCCTACCCCAGCCCCCTTCACCCAACTCCAGCCCCGGCTCCAGCCCCCTTTGCTGGCCCGGCCGAGCCTTAGGACTCAAGGGGAAGCACAGGGGCCTCCAGGCCCACACGGCAGGCCGGCCAGCCCAGGCCCGTTTCCAAGCCACCCTGGGAGAGGCCGCGATCAGGGCCAGATGTGGCAGCTGGCCCCGGCACCCTGGAGGTCAAGGTCACCGCAAACCATGTCAAAAGTGCCACACACTCGCTCTCTCTCTCTCTCTCTCTGTATCTCTCTCTCTGTATCCCTCTCTTTTCTCTCCTATATATTTCCCTTGCAGAGAGAAAGGTACAAGGGGCTTGCCAGAGAAGGAGAATATTTAAAGGGGTTGAGGGGAGAACGATGTGGTGCGGGGAAGAGGAGAGAGCGTTGAGGAGAAGTGGGGAAGAGGAGAGAGCGTTGAGGAGAAGTGGGGAAGAGGAGAGAGCGTTGAGGAGAAGTGGGGAAGAGGCCCGATAGAGAGCGAGCGACAGGAGGTGGAGAAAGGGTGAAGCTGTCAAGACACGATTTCTCAGTCGTCGTCGTCCCGCCCCCCCCCCCCCCCCTTTTCCTGCCCCACGTTGGGGCTTGGGCCACAGAGGAGAGGACTGTTCATGTGACGGACAGCTGTTTCTCCAGGGCGTCCGGCCTGCTGCTTGTAAAGTGGTGGGACGGAGGGGCCCCCCCTTCCCTCTGAAGAGCCCCAGCGCTGGCCGCCTCCCATTAGGGATGCCCCCACACAAACAACCCGGGGTTTATGCCCCTGTTTCAAAGGGGGACGTGCGTCACGGCTCCCCCGTAGGTCGGGCGCCCGCTCCTGTCAGAACATTGGGGCTGCCCTCGCGCTAAACTCGTTGCCCCCGTCCAGATCCAGCCCCCACCCTCCCCCCAGCCCCACTCCACTCCTCATCTCCGAGGCCTGGGGCAGCAAAGGTGGACTTCCCTGGTGTGCTGCATTTACCACCCAGTAGCTCCCTGACACCAGAGGCCAATAAGGGAAAGAGGAAGGGGCACTCAGGGTGTTAATGATAGCAATAGCTTGAAACACTTTGAATGTTATGGGTTCTGGTGCTGGTCGAGGAGAAAAACAACATGGATGATTACAGGGGCAAGGGAAAATTATAGATTTAAAATAATGACTGTTATTAAATACTTCGGCTTTACATGTGGTTACCATTAATTTGTCCCGCATAATCTTTTCTTGGAAGCTGTCTTTACTGTATAAAATAATAGTGGAGCGGCACAAATATTTGAAACTTTTTTTTTAATGAAAACATTTTAGTGACCCACCATTAATAACATTGACGATTGTCAGATTCGTTTAAGAATAAGAAAATGAGTTGCTCGGTAACTGCCCTTTTTCTAATGAGCTGGCTAATTCTCCGGTTAGCATGTGTTGGTCAGCCACTGACGGTATGATTCTTACTATCACCCCAGTTTGATGCCTTTTATAGCCGCTAACTATCCCACATTCAGGTAATAGCTCTGCGCCACACCCCGTGCCTAAAGCCAAGCCATTGAGTCTGCACCGGCTAATAGCGTTAAACTAATGATCCTTTGCTAATGTCGCTGAGTTTGTTGTTGCCTAGGTCTGTGTTTGTTACGGTAGCCAGTGTTGTTGTTCCAGCCAGGGTCGCAGGCCAGCACCCGTGGCATGAAAGGCGGCAGCATTTAGCCCTAATAGGAAAAGGAGACACAAGCTACACCCCCACCACCCCCACCCCCATCACAATCCCTTTGATAAGCCAGAGGGGGAAGAATGCAAACATTCCCCGGGTCTGAATGATGCCTGCCGGCCCTGGATAGAGCCCCACATGTGTTCCTACTTTGGCGGACGGAGGGGACGCGCCGGCTCTTTCTGGGCCCAAACAGCTGAGGCCAGGCCCCCTCTGGGGCCCAGAGAGGCGACCGGGCTGCAGCTGGTGCCGCTGACGCACCACCAACGCACGCCCGTGACGTCAAACGGCGGCTGATCGCATACCGGGTCTATTTCCAAAAAGTGTGTTTGTGTTTGTGTGTGGGCCGTCGGTTGTTGGTGGGTTGGTTGAGACTGGAAACACCCCCGGTGTCCCCTGTGGTAGATTTGGTGGCGCAAAGGCCTTTTTCATGTTGTTTCCAAACACGACGTTCCCCCTCCAGCAGACAATTGCTGTCTGACATTAGAAAGCTTCCACAGCGCGTAGACTATGGCTTGATTGATTGGTTACAGGAGGAAGTGCTGTCAACACTTTACCACTTTCCGTGTTTGCTTTGAGACAGAGATCAGAGTGTGATCAAAAAGACAAAGAAAAAAGACAAAACCTTTATTTTGAAGCAGCACTGAGGTTTTCCCTGTCAGCTGTTTGAGGGCACACCTGGTTAAAGCTGTCTGTGTGTGCTTTTCCCATCCAGGTGATTCCATTCCCCATGTCCTGCGATATACGGGGAGACTGCGCCTGCCGAGACCCAAACGCGCCGGAGAAAAGGAAAGACGACAACGTCCATTCCCTGGGGTGACCAGGCTACTGACCCGCCTCCTTCTAGGACCCTCATCCTCCAGCTCACCTAGAACCCCCCCCAACCCCCCCCCCCCCCCCCCCCCCCCCCCCCGCATCTGGACAGGGGCCGAGGTAGACCTCCTCCTCATCCACCTCCACCAACCCTCTCAACCACACGCTGCTTATTGGGAGTACCTCCCCAGCCATACTGCACCTGACCGCCTCCACCCATCTCTCCATGGGGGAACACGGAAGATAAGGCCAGCATCACAGGGCTACCTGGTGAACAAGTCTCAACGAAATCAATGTCATTCCACAACACCTACAGCGAGGAGGAAGTGGAGGAAAGAATAGTCAAAAACAAAACTACATACCTTTTTTCTTATTATTCTTTTTTTTCATGAATGGATGAAAAAAAGTACACAAAAAACAGAAGAAAACCAATGCAAGCCTGGCTAGCATGCCTTTTGTTTAGCTTTGTGCCAGCTTTGGGGTCCATTTCAATGGTTTTTGCCGTACAATCTCATAATGTTCTGTGAAACCAAAGGTAATGAAAAAAAGAGTAAGGGATATTGTTCGTGTGGGGAGATTTGTTTTGGTATGCTGATATGAAGTGGATTGTGAACAAAAGTCATGCTGCCAAAATAACAGAAACTTTGAAGGAAATTCCAATTCCACACATTGTTTGGCCCAAAGATCTGTGTCCATGCAATAGCTGGTTTTAAAAGAGATAGAAGGCAACCTTTCTCAATGGAGGTGGGCTAAATTATTTCAGAGCACTTTTCTTCTACAGAGATGTGAAATAGGAACGGGTTGGGTCAAGCGCGGCCATTTTGGTAGAGATGGAAACCATAAAGTCAGTATGAGTCAACATAAAACAGAAGAAGAAAAAAAAGAAACAAAAACCATAGCCAAACCGCGAGTGTATCATGAAACCTTGCCACAAAAACAGAATTGGAATTCATGGCTTAAGAAAAGGTTGTTGATGGATTGGGCTGCTTCCTCTGCTGCTGCTTGTTGGTAATTTCTGTTAGTCTTCTTATATCGGAAATGACTGTCTGCCTCACTTCTTACCTCTTATCATCACTAGTGTTCATTGCCACACTTAACCTAAACCCACTTTTTTTTTTACACACGTTCACAACACTGCATCGCCTGAAGGGAATCATATATTTGACTGGATAGTCCAAAGCCTGTATCGCTACCTCTAAAATGCACATTACATTGAACACTAGTTCAAACATGTGATCCACTAACTTCTCCAATTGAACGGGGGTTGAGATGAATTCAATTCCGATTTGACGTTAAATTGACAAACCCAATTTTAAGTAATTGGCATGCACGTGTTAGGTTTAAATAATCCTCTGCTCAATTTGGGACAACCCAAAACTTTAACCCAAATGTTTCACCTTTTGGCTACAACATGCTAACTGTTCTCTGGTCGAACAGGCTAGAGGCCGAGAAAATGTTGAAAGAGAGCGGCAACATTTTGCGGGTAGTGGAGTCAAATACTGATCTTATAGTCTGACTACATTCCCTACTGCATCTACGTACATGGAAGGACGTGTTGTTCTAAAATAGTTGCGTATACCAGTGTTCCCGCATGATAAAGTCATGTGTTCAACTCTTCCTCTATTCACAGCCCACAGGCATACAAGGAAATGACATCTGGATGTATATTTAGTCAACAAGTAGCTTTATGGTTAGCATAGGGCTCAGTCAGTGGTCCTTTAGACTTTGTTTTGGACGTGGTGTTTAAACAGTGGTTTCCTATTTATCTCTGCAGTAAAAGGGTGTTTCAGTTATCACTGGTTTGGCACTGTTCCGCCTTTGTGAACTTTGCTGTCCTCCAAACGACGCCATCCTTAACCGACCTTTCCCTTCAAAGGACTGACGGCTGCTACTTTGTGTTTCCTCCTTTCGTTTGTCCTGTATAAAGCCCACACAACAGAGATCTCCTCATGCACTCTCAGTAATGAAGGCTGCTCGCTGCGTTAGTCCACAGTTTTGCTGCTCTGAAGCTCAGCCACGGCTGAGCTCCTTGTCCACCATCCTCGTCGTGGTGTTCCTGTATGTACAGCATGTAAATGTACCCCGTCCTTAGTGTTTCTTCATCTGACCCCGGCCAATGGCATGGCACCCTGCGGCTCTATCAACGCCGCGGAATTTAGAAAAGTGCAATGAAGGGGGGGAGCCAAGACGCCTGGTCATTTGGGCTTGGGGTCTGCTGACCCGAGCCAACTGGACTGTTGTCAAGGGCAACGGCGTAACCGACCGTAGTTGGCGTTGTTTGATAGTTGAAGAAAGGATGACATTGCCACTGGGGATCGGTGAATTGAATAGGTGTGTCCATTCTACTCGTTCTAATTTGATGGCTTGAGCATTCCGGAACATTCTTGTGCATTCGAGTGCACAACCATGACACTTGACCTCGCATCACCACGGAAACGACATTAGAGGAAATAGGACTATACCACAACACACAGGAGTAATGTTTCAATGAGATTTTTCAAAACTCAATATGATGTAAAAAAAAAAGAAAAAAAAAAGAAAGAAAAAAAAGAAAAAAATAACATTTATTGTAATACCTTTGTATCACCAGAATAGGTGAAGAAAAGTAAAAAAAAAAATGTTTTCGTTTCATTTCATATATAATTTTTACAAAATGTTGTG
The DNA here is from genome assembly GCA_017639675.1 of Aplochiton taeniatus. Classification (NCBI taxonomy): domain Eukaryota; kingdom Metazoa; phylum Chordata; class Actinopteri; order Galaxiiformes; family Galaxiidae; genus Aplochiton; species Aplochiton taeniatus. The sequence goes on along the minus strand of CM030172.1, from coordinate 37,597,974 downwards.
ATATTTAATCGGTATCGTATTATTGACCTCAGTTACTGCACTTTTTAGTTGCCATTTAAGAAGAATAAATATATATATATATATATGTAATAAATATTAAAGGTAAAATGTTTAGAAGCTGCTATTGTCAGAAAGATGATTTAAAACAAAGCGTAGGATGTTGTTATTTGACTCTCCTATTAGCTTTCCTGTGATTAGCCTTCTCTTAAGCCACCAGCTTTGCACCCAATAAGTATCAAGCCGAGTATGAAGCATTTGTCAAGTACATACTACTTTGTTCGTTCAAAATCATGCAAGTGGGGGTGGAGGTGCCATATGTAACCATTGATATATTTGCAGTCCATTCTGACAAGTTTTGTTATGCTTTGTTGGTTTTATTATTCCTTTATGTGTTGTGTTATTCACCATAGTATGTACTGGGAGTGAATTTTGGCACAGATACCAAAATATTCATGGGGAAGAAATGCTAAAGAAGAAACAAGGGAGTCTGGTCAGACTACACAAACACAACTTTCAAAGGATATGCGAAAGCCTGCATCAGCTTCTAAGATATAATTCATAATTTATACAAAAATAAATATGTGTAGCCCTTGTATCAAATCATTGTTGAACATTATCAAAAGTTATGTAATATTAATAATCATTGAGATACTGCTGTTTTCATTCGAATTGTTGCCAGTGTGGAGAGACTTATCTGCCATCACTGAACTGATTCAACAACAGTACTGTGGTCACTCATCTGCTAATCAGATTCTTTGAAAAGCACATGCTGGCCCATTTGAACGGACCTATCAGAGGGTGATGTATCTTTCCATTGGGTCCTTCCATCACTTTCCAACTGGACTTCCATCCAGCTCTATGCTCATCCATCAATGACTGTATGGTCAGCATCATCACAAGTCCAGATACCCCAAAAAAAAGAACGACATCCCATGTGTCATGAATGGTATGAACAACTCTCAGAGAGAGTGGGTACAGACGGCGGAATGCGACTGTTTAGAGAACTGTACGTGTGTGCATGGTAGATTGGTGCTCTCTAGGACACGGTACTGTTAAAAAGCCATGGCCAACTGAGACGTTAGATGGAAGGATGTGTCCAATGCCGGCCTCATCCCCTCTCTCCACTGTACTCCCCACGAGATTCCCTTGCTGTACCTCATGCCTGTAATATTTGCTGCTTCTATATTTTGGTATTTTAGTAACATTTTTGCATCTCTTAGCCATGGTGTAAATAGTAGAACTATTTATTGAGAGTGTTATACTTTTTTAAGTTATATTTAATGTTCATGTAAGTTATTTTTTACATTGCTCTTATAAACAGACATTATGGATTTTGAGTCAAAACTGTCTTCTCTGTTGTCATGGTTTCTGTTGATGTCATGGTCGGCAAACGCTGTTCAAATTATACTGCAGGTCCATGATCACAAAAGAAATTGTCTCATTGGTTACTGGGGGGTAGATGGACACTACTTCGGGCCAATGATTCATAATATGTTTAAATTTAACTGAGTGCAGTGCACATGTGTATCTGTTTTTATGTTTTGTTTCTATAAATCTAGAATGTACGGTTTATTTCCTTTCTCTTCATTTTGCAACAATAAAAAAAATGCATAAGCCAAACCTGCTTCAAGGAGAGAACTTGGCAGTGATGATGAAATGATATTGAGAGAAGTAGAAAGAAGACCCATACTCAATGAACTAGAGAGGGTCACTGCGGTGCGTGGAATATTCACGGACATTTCGAAGCTAGAGGAGCTGGAACAGGGTGCGAGGGCTTGTAGGAGAGAAGGGAGGGGCGAGAAAGAGGGGGGGGATGAATGTGGTGTTGCTGATGCCCCCAGGTGGAGTGATGTCGGGTGGGAGTCGGAGGGAGAGGAGTCGGGGAGGAAGGGGAGATGGGGCTGCTTTTCCTGGCCGGCCGAGGTGTTTGTCCAGGTGTGAAAATGTGTGCACACACACACACACACACCAGGTCTGCCCGAGAGGGAGAGGGGGCGAGGGGCGGCGAGGAGGTGTCGGTGGGGGGCGGGTTCGGCCCGTCCAAAGTTGAGTGGCAGAAAGCCCAGGCCCCATGAGTCAGACTTTCTCTGAGCTGGATGTGGCAGGCAGACCCTCCCCCCCCCCCCCTCAGGGACACCCCCCAACCTGACAGGCCGACCCATCGCTCACGGTGGGGGCCGGTCGGCGCGCGGCACAGGTCCGATTAGGATTAGTCAGGTGGAAGTCTTTCAGGTGTGAGCGTTGGTCAAGACGACTGCCCGGCTGTCCAGACTTAAGGAGTTGAAAAGGTTCATGGAGCGGGCTGAAGGCACACCCCTCCTGGCTCCCTGTCTCCTTGAGGCTGTGGGAGAATCAACAGGCTCCTTGAGAGACCAGCTTGACGTGGTCGGTGAGCCGGCTTTTCTACCTCTGCGCCTCGCAGGGCTCCGCCGACAGTTCTATGGTGCCCCCTCGGGTTCAGAGGCAAACGACAGCACGCCGTGAGCGGTGCGATTCCCAACGCGGCGGCCTCGGCAGTTTGTCCTCGCCCGCGTGACTCATCGTGGAGTCTCAGAGGAGGTGCCGGGGACGGCCGGCCGGAACACAGCGCCGATGTGCCCGTCGTATCGACCGCGCTCGGTCCAAGCTCCTTGTCATAAAGTGGCCCAGCGGTGTCTGTGTCCAAGCTCCTTGTCATAAAGTGGCCCAGCGGTGTCCAAGCCCTGAGGGTCAGAAAGGAAAAGGAAGAGGGGGGGGGGGGGATTGTGGATTGTCCCGTTTTCTAAATGCAACGCCTCAAATTGAGTATATATACGTGTTATGTGGATATCTAGTGGTATTATCGTTTCATACTCGATTGTTCAGCAAATATATTTTACGGTGTAAGTAATGCTCTTCTATGATGATTGTATTTGCAAATCCTGTATCAACTGTCTGAGGGTCACCGAGAGGAATCGGGTGAACGTAGCGCATTGTGTATTATGTATATATATATATATATATATATATATATAGATATATATATATATACATAATATAAATGACATATAATCAGTCCCTTGATCATCATGAGCATTTGCTCGTTCATAAAGGCTATGTACGAGTTCTGTGGTCATGTGTCCAAACAGTCATACAAAATTGTGTATTTGTTAATTTGTTGAGAGAGAGAGAAAAAAGAAACACCATTATGTGGTCCCTTCTGGCTGTCAGACAAGGTAGTCAAAATAGATGACCTTTTGAATCCAGGTGCTACAAACTGGGCTGTTGTTGATCATGCAGTGAAACAGTTCATTTAGGGTTTCCCCCCTAACGCTAACTCAGAACGCACCCACTAACAGCCCCACTTCATTTTCCACCTCATTACTCCGTGACGTAGGTTGCTTAGTCGTATTCCCATGCCTCGGCTTGGAACCCCCCCCCGCCCCCCCGCCCCCCCGCCCCCCAACACTGTAAAGGTGCAGCCAGGCTCCGTACCGGTCCAGTGTGTCTTCCTGGTGGGCCGCCCTCTGTTTGGTCCATATAGTATGCAGTATGGACTTTGTTAGGCACATACAACAGCTCTGATGTTTTGTGTTTCAGTCAATGTTGATTTTATTTTTTGGGGGGTCAATGTTTTTTTTTTCTTCTTCTTCACAGTTGCAATTATATATATTTTTGGGTGCTCTGGTACGTGGCATAAACATGTATCTGATGTGTACTATATTTTCATAAGGATGAGTCTGTCATAACGATGAGTATCATGTTCATTCCCTGTCATGTATTGTGTAGAAATAAAACACTGGGTAAAGTGAACACGAGGCCCTTACGTGTTGTCAATCATTTCCTGCAGTTCCTACATTTTTGAGTAATACTTTCTAAATATAATTTCAAACGTGAAATTCGAAGGACTGGAAAATATACCACACTTTCCATGGATTTTCAGCATTCTATACATGAAGGTGTCAGGTTTTTAATCCGACCTTTCCAGACTAGTGGTCTTGTTATTCGATTGGCCTTACTAGGTTATTACGGATGTAATACAAACAGTGTATTATTCTATTCCTTAAACACAGTGCCTACCTAGGAATAGTGAAAATAGACTAGTAAACTAAATCTCAGCCATATAAGCACTGACGTCATACTGTCCGAATCAAAACATTCAAGTGGTTATGAGGAAGGGCGACATTCTTTGGGGCGTCATTGATTCATTAACATGGAAATGGAACTGCTGTTCCTGGCACCCTATTGACGTTAATGGCCTAATTATGTGAAAATGAACATCGAGCTACTGATTTTTAAGGCTTGGTTAATGTTGCATGAATGGAAAGAGACTGGATCCGAGTGTAAAGGAACAGTTTGTCGGAGGTAAGTGGAAAAAGAAAGTAGGCTTCCCAGCAGGAAAGCACACACATTTACACACAAACACACACACACACACACACACACACACACACGCACTCACAGAGGAGGAATATACCCTGAGTGAATGATAATAACGAGTGTGATTCATAGTATATATCTGTATTAGTACTGTGCAAGATATTTCCCCTTCCAACTAAATGTAAATATTTTTCTCTGGGATCCTGCGGTCGATGGGGTCAACGTCAGTGGGAAATACAAACCCTCCGAGACAGTGCATGCCACAGGAGCTACAATAATGTACCTGTACCTTTGAGTCAGCGCAAGAGCAAGGTGGTTTGGAAAATCCTCCCAGGGAAAATTCTGTAGCACAACAGAGAACATTTGTTAGCAGGCTAGTTTCACATGTTGAAATCGTTTAGCAAGGGCATGTGAGCCTTCTTTCTGAATATTCTACTGGTATGAAGGACTTCCATTTCAAAGGGGGTTGAGAATAAATTAGGTTCTCTTTAGCTGTATCAATGCATAATAGTTATCTATGTCCCCAGGTAAACACATTGATACAATTGTGTAAATAATGCAAAAGCTTCCGATTGTATATACATATTTATTATTTTACATTCTTCAGAAAAAGGACAATCAAAGCCATTTAGTAATAGATATGTATTTTACAATTTCATATTTACAAAATAATAATTTACTATAACAATTGATTAACCTTGAAAGGAATATATCACAAGTTTTAATAAAACATGGCTTCGACAAAATGGTATAGAACTCAAAAAAGGATCATAGAAAGATCCATACAATCAGGCTTTTTCCCCTTTTAATCATAATCCACCACACTTCAAGTATATGGAACTATTTTTGTGTGAAAATTATTGCAAGCAAAGACATGTTTTACTTCAATCAAAAGTGACGTTGAATAGAGTTGAAAAGATGTATGACCCAAAATGATGTTTATAGGAACAAGGAATGTATATATGGAACAACCATTTGTATGTTGAGATTACCTCGGTTATTAAAATGTCAAGAAACATTATTACAAACAATCACACCTGTATTTGTGTAAAAGTGTTGTGTTGATAATTGCATATTAACTACAAACAGTTGAGCACCAATAATATAGGGGAGGAAATCTTTCTCTATTACTGTGCAACTTGTACAGACTCTTCAGTCCTGCTTCAATACATTAGCAACAGTTAAGCCGTACCGCAATTCACATTAACGTCGCACAATAACTACGGCACACCTGTCTCGTTTGCAATGCAGATATCAAATGGTTGAACAATCCTGCTTGCCAGGTTACAGATAACAGGTTGATAGGCAAACAATGCATTTGTGGTTATAACCTTTAGATACAAGCATGATGTCACCAAGTTGGAGACTATCAGAGATGCTGAGATGCAAAACAAACACCGTTACTCCATTCCCTAGCCACCCAAAACCTCTTCTTCTCCTTCCCCCATACTGTTCAGCGAAGCATACATTTTGGAAACAACAATGCATTACCACAATGTGCGACTTATGACCTTACATCTAAACCCTATACTGACCTAGTTTTACGCAGGTTGTCATAGAGTCAAATACTTCTAGAATTGCAAAAAACATCATCATACACTTGTAGAATTACAAAAAATAATAATTACAACCCCACCATTAAAGGTCAAAATCAGAAAGGCTTGCAACTTGTTTCCACATTGCTTGCGATTAACGTAAAACAAATAAAAAATATTTGCTTGCAATAATGTTGAAAAAAAAAGAATTCCATACAATTAGGACAACGAGGTATTACATTTTTTCTATCGAGGGTTCTGATCACTTATCTCTCTAAACAGTCTAAACAGTCCAGATCTGGGCACCACGGACCCCCAACCATGGAGACCCAGCATTGACCACAGACTGCAAAGGTGCTCGCGGACTATTTCCTTGCCAAGAGTTACTGCAATCTTTATCATATTTTTTTGATTGGGTGAAGTTACAGCAACTTTGTCATTCAAGACTTGAGCAACAGTATAGGCACTCGTGGGGGTCTGCACAGACTTTTGCAAGTCGTGGCATTTTGAAAGTTATACTGTAGGCCCACTCTTTAGAGTAAAACTGCCATATACTTGGTTCTGCATTTAGTCTATTATGATACCTAATCTGTCTAGTACTCTGGCCAAGTAAGCATTTCCAGTCTTTCTATTGAGCTAACATCCACACCACCCATTATATAATTATAACGTGAGGTGCTTTATATGTAAACACGAAACATAAATTCCCAAAAGTTTTAAATAACTGCATCTGCCTCATGGGGTTGTCTGCCGTAAAAACACTGTACAGTACATTATTTATATCAGGAAGTAATGACAAACTTGTAAAAGTGTTGCTGTCAAACAAAACCTAAAAAAGAAATAAAATAAAAAATATATAGATATGAATCTGTCTCATTGCTTCCAAATCCATCCATTTGTAAATGAGCTATAGGGAAATGGAGAATACTATTAAGTAATTTTTTTTATTTCGTGTTCCTAGGAGTCGTGGACTGTATAATAACCGCAAAGGAACTGCAATATTACATTCAGTGGTAGTCTAAGCCAGCCATTTTCTTTTTCTCCCAGTCCAATGATAAAATGTACATGCTAGCGCTGCATTTCCTCAAAGATATTTAAAGTCACTGGCATTACTTAGCTTAAAAGTAGTTACAATACCCACCCAACCCCCCAAAATGTTAAAAAAAGTAGACCACACAAAAATATGCTTTACAATAGGTCCTGCCACAATGTCCAAGGCGTCCCCCCCCCCCCCCAGGTTTCAGAGCCGGTCCCTTGAGAAGCGACCGCTGGTGAAGCGCGGCCGGAGGAAGGCCAGTGGGGGGGGGTCACGCCGGCGGCCTTGGCTGGGGTCGCCCAGCCGGTCTCATCGGAGCTTGGCGTTGCCGTATGTGTTGCGCTGCACCGAGATCAGTTTCTCCATGCAGGCGGCGCGCGTCTCGTGCAGGGAGCTGTGCCACACGCTGCTGGGGGGCCGCGGCTCCTCGCTCCGGCACTGCATGTAGGCCGTGGTGTCCGTGCGGCTCTGGATGTAGGCGCTGCGCAGGAGGGCCCGGCAGTAGCGGCTGATCCGCTCCACGCGGCGAAGGATCAGGTGGGCTTTCCTAGAGAGGGGGGGGGGGGGGGGGGGGGGGGGGGGTGAGAGGGGAGAAAGGGGTCATCACAGGGCTGGAAGCACGTGGTTTGCCGTCATCGTCATCCCCCCTTTTAGAAGTCATCGTCAATATCATCATCATTGTCGAGCTTTTGGTGATCATTCAAATTGTTCACCAGGGTTTCACAATCATTTTCGTCCCAGCATTAGTGTGTCATTGTAAACAGACATCAACACATATACAGCAATCGCCATTTTTAACCATATTTGCTAGAAGTTTGACAACCCCTAACTCCATTTCCATCAAGTATATCAAGAATGAAACACAAAGAGGTCTTGTGAAGTCCTTGGCTACACCTTCTTTGAGTGCAGCCTTTTGGAATATGACATGGAATGGCAGCAGCGATGTCTGTCTATCGCTTGCATGGACAGATCCTGTCCTCTAGTGTGTTGTGTCATTCTATGGAGATAGGAGACGTGGACTGAGTAGGCCCTTTCATCCACTGGGTCCTTCCTCCACCGTACAGGGAGAGTGTTGGCACCAGGCCAGGCCGACACTTTGTGGTGGCAGCCCGTTGGTTGGCCCCCAGCCAGAGAGAGGCCATGCTGGAGGCCAACTCAGGGTGGACAGCTGCACACACACACACACACACACACACACACACACACACACACACACACACACACACACACACACAAGCTACACACACGCGCGCGCTACAGGCACTGGTGCAGTATTGCTCACGCCGCTTCGCATACAGTGCCATCTTTTCATTCTTTCCTCCAACACCGTTAAGACAAACTGTCTGTGTACATGATGCGTGTGTTTGGGCAGATATGGCGAGGCGCTCGTATCAGTGGGGAGAGGAGGCGAGAGGCAGACACTGGTCCATTAGTCGTCCTGAAGAAGTGTCTGCTCATCGTCAGCATCTGCCTCTGGTTAACCAGGGAGAACATGCAAACCGTCTCCCTTTAGCTGGAGAGAAAAAAGACGAAATAAAAGCATATGTACAAACACGTGGCTTGTGTTCAACTTGAAACTCTTTGAGACCACGCTCAACTCCTAATGCCGTGTGTCTAGGGTTGCTATGTAAGAAAGCCTTCATGTCAACGTGCAGGAGGATGTTGGAGAACGTACGGTCACCAGACATCGATTATACTTTTTGATGAACTTTTTGATAATGCCACGATGCTCAAATGTGTGCATGTGTGTACTTCTCCACCGCGCAAGCTGTGAGCTGTACGGCGAAAGCGTGGACAGTACAATTCCAGGTCTATGATATAAGCAAAACGCTGGCACAGGAAAAAAGAAAAGAAAGAAAAAGGAATGTGGAAACTTGGAATCGAACTCGGAAACAAGATGTGAACAACAACAAAGCAGTTGTTGGTTCGTCGGCAACACTATCCCCTGTGTTTTTAACCCTTTGCACTGCCCATTGGTTTTGGATCTACTTTGCCTCGGGCCGGCCAGTGGTCAATGATAGCTTCTTAGTCCAGGGTGACCGAGCCTCTGACCGGCCCGCTTGGTTCCGGGGGCTCCAGTAAGCTTGCCGAGCGCTCACATTTCCCTTGGCCCCTCTGCTACATTTTAAAAGGCACCTCACATAGAGTCGGCTCATAAATTAGCCCAACAAGGCCGTGCCCTGCCAATTCCAGGCAGTAAATAACCAACTGTCACTCATCCAAATACCTTCCCCTGGACTTTTCCCCCTGCTGGTCCTCACAGCTAAAACACACACACGCACACACACACACAGACACCGAGTCTCACACACGCTCGCACTCAGGAACATACATATCCACACACACATTCTCACATATGCAGGCACACAAACCCACACACACACATATTCTCACATAGGCCCACACATACCTACGGTACACGCACGCACTCACACTTAGTCAGGTACACATGCGACCCTATGACCTTCCTAACTCGGTTCACAGCGAAGGAACTCTGAAAACGGCGGTTTTATGAATGGCTGGCGCTGAGCTTTCCACAGCAGTCAAGGTGGACAAAACAAGTGCGCTGAAACTCGAGGGCCGTCTTTGCCATAATCACCAAACTATGGGGTCGTTGGAGTCGTAACATTCTAAAACTCACAATCTTCGGAGCCTTCATTTTTTTTTCTTGCACCCTCTTTCAAATGTTTTTCTCCGAATATTTTTCCTTCCCCCCCCCCCTCCCCCTCTTCGTCTCTGCTTGGGATTTGGAAGGCGGTGAGTTTCTTCCATCTCAGTGTCGAGGTGATGTCCCCGGTGTGTAGTCACGGAGAAAACGACCGCCTGGCTGTGGTCTGCTGGCGGGGGCGAGGCGCAGAGAGGGGTCTTCAGGAAGCCTTTATGAGAACATGGAGGAAATGGACTTGGAAGTGGAGTCGGTGTGCGTTCGGCCGTCGAGAAGCCGTCGTGTTTGGCTTGGCGCGGTCAGCCGCCGGCATTTGGCGTCGGCGTCGGAACCCAAGGAGCGTCTGTAACCTCATATTCGGAACCCGACCCCTTTCACCATACCGCCGTAGAAACACTTCGGAGGGGGTGGGGGGCTGGGGGGGAATTACAAGGGGTTTCTTAGCAAGATATTATGCCAACACAGTAAGAGGAACAGTCGAACGCCGTCCATTGAGGGATGTCAGTAGGGACGGACAATTAGGGTTACGTAAGGAGCTCAGGGATGACTGCTACTCCTACAGCAAGCAAGTCATCACGGAGACAGGATGAACGATGGGTTGATGTGGAGGGTTATGGATGGTTAGAAAAAATAATAAAACTGTCACGCTGGAAATTCCAAGTCAAGACAAATTATTGCGAACTTACATGCAAAGAAAACCGGGAGAGTACCAGCTCCACAATGCAACAGGACTACCATGATTAGTCATCCTCAACTCCAAACCTTTCACTCAAATGTCACACGGAAAAAAAGGCAATCAAATTGGATGAACGGTTGGAATTCCACGGATGAAATGCAATTTGAAACGTTTCCTATGAAGCACAAAAACATTTGTTCAATGCTATTTCTACATTACAAATGTGTCCGTCACTGGGATTTCTGCTTTGTTTCCTCTTAGGTCTGCCCGGACAGAGTCTTTCTGTGTGTGTGTGTGTGTGTGTGTGTGTGTGTGTGTGTGTGTGTGTATGTGTGTGAGATCAAATGAGGATATGGTAACAAGCGGGAGGCCTGTGGTTGAAACGAGGGAGTCAAATAAAAGTGTGTGCCTGTGTGTGAGTGGATCCATGACAGGTCTGTGAATGTGCGCACTCTTTGTTTCACTGTGCGTGGCTAACCCTATGTTAACGTGAGCACGTGTGTGTGTGTGTGTGCGTGCGTGCGTGCGTGCGTGCGTGCATGTGTCTGTCTCCCCCACCCTTTGGTCTCGCGGTATGTGTCAGAGAAACAAAGTGAGAGTAATGGCCTAATAACACCCACAGACATGCCTGGTATGAAGTGAATGCCATTTGCAGAGTGATAGTCTGGGTACCCCAGACACTGGGCCAGATAAGGGCTAGGCTAGGGAGAACCTCCATACACCTATTGTTTTCATTAGGCAGAGCACAGGCTGACACTACAGCCAGAGCGCGCGCACACACACACACACACACACACACACACACACACACACACACACACACACACACAGACACACACACACACACACACACACACACGCACACACACACACACACACACACACAAACTCATTGTGTAAACAAATAACTTTTAGGTATCTCTTTTATGAACTCATTTATTTTATTCTTTTGTTGATATATTTTGTCTACCATGTTGTCAGACAGCAGCTGGTCTGTGTCCTTGACAAATCAGTGAATCTGGACCACTGGCATCTACTTGGTTTCTTATCTTCTTGTAAAAAGGAAAAAAAAGGAAAATACCTTGACAAACCTACATTTGGAAACATTGAGGTCATTAATTTGGAGAGAATCAAAGAAGCCCACTTTTAAAGGTGTGTATTTGTATATGTATTATTTGCACATATTACATAATGTTGGTTAGATTACTTGTACAGAATTTGAAATGTTGTTGTTTTGGCTGTCTGATGACGGACGCTGCCAATCAGATCTGTTTCCACTGTAAGCATTGCAATAACATTACACAACAAACCACACTGGCGAGCTTCTTACAAGCTGTTAGCAAATGAGCTATTGTTAGAAAGCAAGCTTACGTTACAGTAACTAGAAAATGTCTTGCCATCTATCCCTATGAAATACAAAAAGTACTTATGGTAACCAACTGTGCGCTGAGCAAACTTAATACATGGGAGTGAAAAAAAATGACCCACAAGACCTTTCAGCATCCATTTTAGCTCGACTTAAAGGTGACTGAATAGGCTCAGGACTGGTTTCCTAACGTAACTTGGATGGAGGCCCGTGGGGAAGGTGCCAGGGGGGAAACGAACCGAGGCTAACCGTTCCTACGTCAGTCTGCCATTCCTACATTTACATTGGGACTCCGCGCTTTACAGGTGACCCTCCACTTGGCTTTTATGAATGAATATTCCGGTTCACCATTCAGAACAGGGCCGCCGCTGTTCCCCAGGACACTCATCCCACGCCAGGGTCCGGAGCATGCTTGCTCTGCTCCGGTAGGGCCATTGACATGGCTGGCCCTGTCCTGCCAGCCCTTTCAAAAACAAGGCTGTCATTTGTAGACTTAGCACTTGGGTCCGGTCAACGATTCGGTACGAAATGTGAATAAAAAAAAACCCCATAAAAAAAACGATAGGAAACAAAAACATCTGATGGACTTGGGTAAACGAAAATGAAAATATACGGCTGTACCGTGTGGATTCTTTTACGAGATTTATGTCCTTATAAGATGGTACTCCAATGGAACAAGCCTGCTCATGATTGGTTTTATGGGGCAATAATTTGCAGGGAAAGCCTAAACTAATATTTTGCTGTCCAAAATTACTGCTGACCGAGGTGTTTGTGTGTGCTTGTGTCTATGTCTGTGCACACACACGCATGTGCTTTCATGCGTGTACGAGCACATTTGTACCCAAGTGTGCGCGCTTGTGTGAGTGTGTGTGTGTGTATCTCAGGAAGTGGAGGTGTATGTGTTGGATCGAGACAGGACATGTGTTTTCTATTTTGCCTGTCTGCAGGTAGAGGCAAAATTTGTGACAATATATACTGTTTCAGAAACTGGGGGATGGGGAACGCTTCAAAATGAAAGCAATGAAAAATGTCCTGATGTTAAAGAGTAGGAGAGCGGCCATTTTGAAATCAAAATGAAGCTGAGAGCCTCAACAGGTCTCCGGGACATAAATAAAAAGGATTTAACTGTGAAAGTGTTCGTGCCAATATAAAGCCAACCTGACAACCCCAAAGCTCCTTTGGGTTTTTTGCTTTTTATTTCAGGATCATAAACACAAGTTCTTGCCTCAAATTACCCCACCATGAAAACATAAAATAGAAGAAAAAAAGATCTAGTCCAATGAGACAGATCAATGCTTAAAACAAAATAGGCCGATGGGAACATATCTTTCTGAGAGTGACAGTGAAGCAGCACTACTTGATCCAATCCAGGGATATGTTGTTCAGCCTTGATGGAGGGGTGTCCCCCGACATGGTCACACATGGACTCAGCGGAGCATCTTGACTTCCACGTGTCACCAAGACCACAGAAACAGGATTTCACAAGAGCGGATAAAGAGGTGACACCTTGAAACGTGACTGCCCTGTGTGTGTGTGTGTGTGTATGTTTGTGTGTGTGTGTGTGTGTGTGTGTGTGTGTGTGTGTGTGTGTGTGTGTGTGTGTGTGTGTGTGTGTATGTGTGTGTGTGTGTGTGTGTGTGTGTGTGTGTGTGTGTGTGTGTGTGTGTGTTTGGACAATTCCATGTGAGTGTGTCTGTACGAGTGGTGAAGGTGCCTGTAAGGGAAAATGAAAGTGTCCAATGAGGCTGGATGTGGGACTCTAGTGTATGTGGCATATTCCTCCTGTGTACATGTGTACGTGTGTATGCAGACGCATCTGCATGTATGAGTAAACCCATGTCTACATGTATCTGTGTATTTACACACATAAATGGATGGTTGCTATAGCGCCCAAGCAGGCACACTAAGCACATTGAAGCTCAAATGATCTACGATGCACATTTTCGGGGAGTGCACCGCTGCTATTGAGGGGCACTCGCCAGGGAAGGGACCGTCCCCTCTCGCGCCCTAACAGCCAAACCTCCACCAGATCTGGGATCAGTAGCCCAAAGCCACTCCTCGTCATCCCCCTCCTCCTCCTCCTCATCTTGCCGGCCGCTGCCTGCCGCGTCCACTCCAGGGCAGGCTGAGCTGAGAGGGGACTCTACCAACGGTCTGTCTTATCCCTCCCTCGGCCCTGCACGTCCACCCAAAGACCACAGAGCTGCCTTTGACAGACCAGCGGCATTGTGTGCATGCCTGTGCCTGTCCGTGCGTTTGTGTGTGTACGCGCTCGCGCGCATGTGTGTGTGTGTGTGTGTGTGTGTGTACACCTGACGGGGCACTCATGCCTGCGGGGGTCCCTGTGGCTCACCTGGGGCCCAGTTCGTCCTCGCTCCGCCACACAAAGTCCCCGAACTTCTCGTAGTGGGCGTCGTAGTGGTGCTGCACCCGGTAGAGCAGAGGGGCGGGGATCTCCATCAGCGTGTTGTAGGCCGTCTGCTGCTCCTTGCCACTGGTGTAGCCGTTGTACAGGTTGTACACTTTGTCAGCTATCTCTGGAAGTGGGGAGTACGAGAGAGAGATAGAGAGAGTTAGAGAGAGAGAGAAAGAGAGAGAGAGAGAGAGAGGGAGGGAGAGAGACAGAGAGAGAGAGAGAGAGAGCGAGAGAGAGAGAGAGAGAGAGAGAGAGAGAGAGAGAGAGTGATGGAGAGGTGGGAGGGGGAGGGTAGGCCGTGTCCGTGGTTAGCTTAGCATTACAACAGAAAGAATATTCCCTGTGTTGAGACTAAGCCGTCCCGGGGGAACGAGAAGGCACAAAGTGGCGACGGGAGGGAGGGAGAGGAACAGAGGAGGGAGAAGAAGAGGAGGGTGCGTGTGATGAAGAGGAGAGCGCGTGTGTGCGCCGTGCCAACCGAGGGGATCTGACTGGCTGTTGATTCAGCTGGAGTAAACAAGCACAACTTGTCCTCTTGTTCCCAGACGTCCCCTTTGGGTAGCGCAGAGACCTGCTCTGCGTACATGGTGTGACGTGGAGGACCAGGGGAACGAAAGGCGGAGGGAGCCCGGAGAGACGCCACCGTGGAAAAAAAGGGGGGAAGAGTGAGGGGGACTCGCTTAGAGGAGGGGAGAGTGGGAAGATGGGAGCATGTGGAGCGAGAGAGAGAGAGAGGGGGGCGGGGGGTCAAGGTGCTTGGAATGATTCACCAAAAGTAAGAGTGAACCGAGAAAGGGATGACTGGAGACGGAGAAAAGAGAAAGAGAGAGAGAGAGAGAGAGAGAGAGAGAGAGAGAGAGAGAGAGAGAGAGAGAGAGAGAGAGAGAGAGGGAGGGGGAGGGAGAGAGAGGGGGGGGGCTTACCTTCTGCTCTACTGTCGTCAACCATGGGGCACGAGGTCCTCACGGAGACAAAGCTGGCCTCAGAGCGACTCCCGCGGCTGTCCACGGCATACAGGGTGAACCTGGGAGAGACAGGGAGATAGAGAGGGAGGGAGGAGGAAGGGATAGGAAGGGGGGAGAGAGAGAGAGGGGGAGGGAGGGAGAGAGAGGGGGAGGAGGGGAGAGAGGGCGAGGGAAAGTGATACGGTGTTATATGGCGGTCCATGCAGCACGCATCTGTATTCATGCAAGAGAGACAGAGAAAAAGTGAGAGACAGAGAGCGAGGTAACGAGAGAAAGAGGGAGAGAAAGAGAGAAAGAGAGAAGGAGAGAGAAAGAAAGAGGCCGACAGAAAGCAGACAAGGTGGAAGAAATGCACAGGGAGACATCCCCAAAAAATGATGGAGAGATTACAGAGGAGGTGGAACGAAGAGCGAGTGAGCGAGCGAAAGAGAGGAGATCACAGGCCCTGTCACCTCTGATGTAGCAGCGACCGTAAAGGTAACATACGACGCTCCCTCTCCAGGCTTTCCCCCAGCACACACCATTAAAACACCGGGCCCTCTCCAGGCCTTCCCCCAGCACACACCATTAAAACACCGGGCCC
>CM030172.1:37572394-37577394 GCA_017639675.1 Aplochiton taeniatus | reverse complement strand
CTTCTGCGCCATAGCAAAGAATAGACAAAGACACAGATACGCAGGGAACAGGACAATTTTCATCAAAAAAAGGCTCTTTGGTGTCAATTAGGAATGTGTAATTTACCTCAGTCCAACAAAAATGTATATCGCTACTTGTTGTTGACCATGGCAACATGACTGGAAACAGGCACCGCTGGCTAATCTTAGGGACTCCAAGCCCCCGATCGCTGTGGTGCTAGGGGGCTCTCGGCCCATTCTAGACGGCATAACTCTATACGCTTCTTTAAAAACAACAACCAAAAAAGAAATAAAACGGTTCGTGTGCAACAGTGTGTGGGCAGAGATTTGGGGGAGTGGGTGGAGATACAGAACTCCGTCAGAGCCAGGAAAGGAAACATTAGGAGCTGGCAACCTTGGAAAGATCCAGCCTGCAGCCTCCCCCCCAGCTGCCTCCTTATCAGGCCCCCCCGATTAGGGGAGGCCAAGCCGGCCGGCCCGAGGTGCGTCCGCAGACGCAATGCCGACGCACATCGCAGCCTTATCTGGGCACAGCGCGGCTGTGAGGGCTGGCTTGACACTGATAATGCTGCTAGAGGAACGCACTCTCTCTCACGCCTGTGTATCTCATTCTTTCTCCGTTTCACGTTCTCTCTCTCTCTCTCTCTCTCTCTCTCTCTCTCTCTCTCTCTCTCTCTCTCTCTCTCTCTCGTTCTTCCTCGCTTCCTTTCAACCCCCATTTGGGGTCTCGGCTCCGTCTCCCTTTCTCTATCAGTTCGCTCTCTCTTGCTTAACTCACAACCCCCCCCCCACCCCCCCCCCCCCCCCCCCCCCCCCCCCCACACACACACACACACACACACACACACCTCTCTCTCCCTCCTCTAGGGTCGCTTCAAACACACACGCACGCGGCTTTCATCCCCCTCGCTGTCTCTCGTATAACACCTCGGAAGAGGAGCGTTCCAAGTTTCGCTCTGCGGTGAACGCTCTCCACCGTTGGGCGAGGGCAGAGCGGGGAGGTCGGGCGCCGGGATCACGGAGAGCAGCCGGTCGGTCGGACATCTCTCACCTGAATCTGGGATGTGTCCGCCCACGCTGTTCATCCTCAGAGAACGGCTCTGGCCGCGAGGAGCTAGCGCTGCACCCCAAGGCTTCCTCTTCCTGGCGAGCGCGCACACACACACACACACACACACACACACACACACACACACACAGTCTCTCTCTCTCGCACACAAACTCACACGTCCCCGTCTGAAAGAAAACTCCAGGTGCCGGGGCTTTCCTCCCAAAACAAACGGAGGGAGCGGAGAGGAACCACAGCCCGATGGCGGCAAACGCTCAACCCCCCCCCCCCCCCCCCGCCCCCATGGCTGAGGGGAACAGCGCGGAGGCTATTAGACACACCGGGGAGCTCGAGAGAGTTCCCCTCCTTGAAATGCAGCCTTTGAATGAGCAGATGCACACGGCCATTCAAATCCAGGGTGGTGGTGTGCCTGGGTTATTTCTTAAGGACGAGGAGGGAAAACGGAGTTGTTGGTGTAGTTCGTTGGTTACCAACAATTTGGCACCCTGGGGTGTACTGGGGAAGCGATACCCAAAGTGCTCATATGGAATACACATCACAGCAAAGCGCCCCTTGGGTGAGGGGGACATCTAATTTATCACCCCTCCTTCCAGCTCCACTTCAAACTCTCCAGCTGCGGTTATGCATGGATACATAAAGGGCCCGCCTTTTTGGCGAGGCTTTGAGGCGACCCGGGCCCGTAGCCCCCCCCCCCCCCCCCCCCCCCCCCCCCGTCCCTGTCTGGGTCGCTCGGCGGAGAGTGCGTGCGTGCGTGTGTGTGTGTGTGTGTGGACTCAGCTGGTTTTGTTCCTCCTCTCGCTCCCCCGACTTCCTCTCTAATAGAGCTTTTAGGTTACAGTGACAGGCCTACTTAGAACGACATTAGACGTCTCCTCTGGTATCAGAGACAAATGGGAGGGGAAACACCTGTGAATGCACTCTGGGCCGCTCCGCTGGCCCACGGTCGGAACAGAGGCGGCTCAGCTCACACTCCCATAAAGAGCCTTCCACACCGGTTAGCCACAAAATGTGTGACTTTTGTTTATGTGCCCACGCTTTAATTATATATGTCAAAAGGGTTTCCAGTGAATAAAAACGTTCCATTAGAAAACACAGAGGTAGGTCGTTCAAAATGTATTATTCTACCTTTAACATGTGTCATGCAAGTATGACTATTATGTATGGTTGTTGACAGAGGTTTCACAGGAAGGGATTCAAAGGCTGCAGCCCCTGAACTTCCTGTCCTTTAGCTCCGAGAGGAGCGGCTGACATCCCACGTCACGCCCCTTCAACCCCGGGCTTATGGAGGGCTGTCTAACAAAATGGCTGTCAGGAGAGGCTAAGCTTCCCGCGACCACCTGTCAGGGCGTGAAATCCAGGGACACACGGAGCGTCTTGTTAAACCATTCCGACCTCTGGGCTTTCTGGCTTTAAGGACGTGGGGGGGGGGGGGGGGGGTCTAACATATCATTACCGTAACATCACCCGAGTGGGGGGGTCTAACACAGAGCATTACATGCATTCATAGGTGCAAACGCACAGACTCACACACACACACACACACACACACAAACATAGATAGACAGACACACACACACACACAGACACACACACAAACACACACACACACAAACATAGACAGACAGACAGACAGACACACACACAAACATAGACAGACAGACAGACACACACACACACACACAAAGGCACACCCTCACAGCCAGGACTGGTCATTGTCTCCAGCCTCTCTGATAAACACAGTGATGGCGGTTCATTCGGCGTGACCGTGTTTTCCCTCCCCACTGTAAACGGCCCTCGCCACCAAAGGCACCCATCATGCCCACAGCAGTGGAGCGGGGCCGCCCGGGGGCCTAAGTGAAGGCAGCTGTGGGCTCCCCCGCCGCCGTCTGAGGTACCAGCGACGATGCCGGGGGGGGGGGAGCCGTCCCACCGTCCGGGCTCTGGAGAGAGGCAAACGCACCCGTTGACGCCACGGTTAACGAGAGGGCTTTTCATGGTGGGGGTGGGGAGGGGGGCGCAAAGAAGACGTGGTTACTATAACAGACGGTGGGAGGTTTTTGGACACGCGGTCGAGCCACAGGAAGAACAATAGCGTCACAGCCACATCATATTACATCGACTTCATACATCGCTGCAAGGCAGTGTATGGGTACCAATAAGCGGTGTGTGTGTGTGTGTGTGTGTGTGTGTGTTGGGAATGATAGGAAGACGTGGCTGTCTCACTTGTAGAGGCTGTCGGGTTCCAGACACTTGAAGACCAGAGAGTAGAGGACCGAGTGAGGATGATCGCCACTCCTCCTCCCCGCCACCACGCAGGAGGAGCCCAAACCGGAAAACAGGTCGTCCACCAAGCTCAGGACCTCTCCTTGTAGGTGGAAAGAGAGAAAGGAAGGATGGACGGAGAAAAAAAACAGGCAAGGAAAGATGAGCGAGACAGCCCACATTAAGGAACAAAACATTCTGAAACAATCCGTCCTCAAGTTTCCTTTTCAAAGTAGATCTAAGATTTGGAACAATGCTCTGTGCTCTCTGAATTCATAATGTTCTTCCTAAAAAGAACACATTAACCTTTCCTGTCTGGAATTTGGAATCTTTTCTTCACACACTCCCTGTTTCAACAGAAAACAAGCCCGGAATTAGTCATTGTTTCGTTTTTTTTTAAAGAGTGGAGGGTCTACAACAAAAACAAAAAGGCAGAGAGAGCGAGAAATAGAGGAAGAGAGAGAGGTAGAGGAAGAGAGATCACTTTCTTTCTAGCGTTGCTGGTGGTGTCCCATGACTATGGCATTCCTGGCCACTCGTAGGTCCGCCTCAGCTTGGGCCGGCCTGGCCGAACCCGATTGGACGGCAGCGGTCTCGAACCTCCCTTGGCGGGAACCCAACCCGCCCCCCCGCCGGGCAAGGGGTCCGGCCAGGCAACGGACGCCCTAAACACGGCCCGAACCCGAGCCATGAGGACAGCGTTGTTCTGCCTCACGAGTGTTCCGCCGTCACACTCGTCCATTCAGTCCCACGTTTCCAGCCCTCGCAGGGGTGGCGGAAAAAGAGAGAGAGAGAGAAAAAAAAAAGAGGGAGCTGTCAAAACAGTTTAAAGGCTCTCGAGCCGTTGGATTCCCAACTATTTCTGCGAGAGGTAAAGGGCAGCTTAGTTTGAGCTTACGATACGTGGGCCAGCGTATAAACAGGGGGAGTGAGGGAGGCCGCCTTCCAGGGCACCGGGGGGCGGTTCATAAAAGGTTGCCGAGGGGTGCGAAAGGAGGGCCGGAATGAATGATCTGCCCTTTTTCCCAGAAAGGCTGTGTGTACAGGAGGTTTCCCCCGGACACCTTCCAGCGTTGACGGGCCCACACCGCCTGGTTTACGCTCACCAAGGCCTTTTCTCTCTCTAAACACGCTCCGCCAAATTGAATATACTGTATTTACTTTGAAGATAAACCTTCATTTGTGTAATAAAAGCTGGCCTGCGCTCAACCTCTAGACGGGGTTTGAGATAGGCATGGACCTTTTCACCACGCACACACACACACACACACACACACACACACACACACACACACACACACACACACAGACACACACACCCATAATGTCCTTATTAATATGGGTAAATGTTTATTCGATGTTGCTGAAGTGTTAAAGATTTAGATGGCTTTCAGGCATTAGGTTTGAGCCAGTCCTTGCCTGTAAAGGAAGACATGCGGTATTACCCCACTCCCCCGGACCACCTGCGTGCAGAGCTTACGTATCAACGTAATCTTTGGCATAAATCAGCGCTCCATCGGAAACAGGCTCCAGGCGACACGCGTCCCGGCCCTCCCTCCTCTCCTTTGGGTAACGCCAGGGACCTACGTGACGGACCAGTCCTCGTACCTCAGATGCACCGAGGGCATCTGGCACACGGTGTTTTATGGGAGCGGGGAGGAAGAGGTAG
>CM030172.1:37519894-37567394 GCA_017639675.1 Aplochiton taeniatus | reverse complement strand
GGTGCCAACAAAAACAACCCTGACAACAACAAGCCGCACTCATTCCATGGGACATTAAGCCTAACAACAATCACGATTTGTAAGTGTTTGTTTGGGCAGAACACATTGTGCTTCTGACAGCCCCCCTGGTAGGAGGAATTCGAGGAATTCGATGTGTCTTTGGGACGTCTGCTTACTGTAAGTGTTGAAATAGCCATGAGTAGACTGATTAAAACAAGACCTCAGGTCAGAGACGGCACAAGCTCCTTTCACTATGCCAACGAATGAAGGACATACATTTTTTTTACATCAATTTAAAATGGTATGTATTTTGTAAATAGTCAAGAATGAACCATTACCATTTCTAAAATGTATAAATAAAGAGATGGTATAAAGTGAAGGTCAGTTTAGTACCTGAGGCAACCTCCCATCAGTTACATGTCATGAGAGAGGGGGAGAGAGAGAGAGAGAGAGAGAGAGAGAGAGAGAGAGAGAGAGAGAGAGAGAGAGAGAGAGAGAGAGAGAGAGAGAGAGAAAGAGAGAGAGAGAGAGAGAGAGAGAGAGAGAGAAAAGAGGGAAACAGACAGAGGCAGAGGGCTAACAGTCCTGGATGTGCGGTAAGAGTTGGAATGAACCATTACCATTTCTAAAATGTATAAATAAAGAGATGGTATAAAGTGAAGGTCAGTTTAGTACCTGAGGCAACCTCCCATCAGTTACATGTCATCAGAGAGAGAGAGAGAGAGAGAGAGACAGAGAGAGAGAGAGAAAGAGAGAGACAGAGAGAGAGAGAAAGAGAGAGAGAGAGAGAGAGAGCGAGAGCGAGAGAGAAAAGGGGGGGGGAGTGAAAGTAGGAGAGAGAGGTGGAGAAGGAGAAGGAGATTCAGAAACAAAGACAGAGATCAGGAGATAGATACAGTGGGAACATCTGCACTAAGTATTAGCCCAGTCCTCTCCCCCTTCTCCCCTCTTCCTCCCCTCCTCCTGCCCTCCTCCTCCCCTGTTGTCGGCTTCCCTCTCTTCCCTCCCCCAGTCGTAGGTCTGTCTGAACCAGAGCAGCAAAGCAGGGCAGAAGAGGTCCTCTGAGGCCCGAGCAGAAAAGGCTGGGGCTTACTGGTGGACTTTAACACACAGCCCTCCACCCGCCCCGGGGCTAGTGGGCAAATCCCTCCCCCTACCACCACCACCACTGTCGTCACCATACGGCCCTCCGGGACGGTTTTCACCCCCGCAACTATCTCTCTGTCCCTCCTTTACCTGGGTGTGCTGTGGGTAGGGTGAGGAAGGGGAAGATCAAGGGGAAAAGAAGGGGCGGGAGAGGAAGGCTAAAAGAGAGAGAGGAACGGAGAGAGAAGGGATAGAGAATGTGTGTGTGTGTGTGTGTGTGTGTGTGTGTGTGTGTGTGTGTGTGTGTGTGTGTGAGAGAGAGAACGAGTGAGTGATGGAGAGAGAGGGACCACATACGAGGCGGAGAGAGACAGAGAGACAGAGAGAAAGAGAGAGAGACAGAGAGAAAGAGAGACAGAAAGAAAGAAAGAGACATAGAGAAAGAGAGACAGAGAGACAGAGAGAAAGAGAGACAGAGGGACAGAGAGACAGAGAGAAAGAGAGACAGAGAGAAAGAGAGAGAGAAAGGGAAAAAGAGACAGCCTGTTTTTCAAGCATTCCTGCTATCGTATTTTGATCAATTTTTCACATCTCTTTTTTTTGGAACTCAGCTGTTTTACACATAATGGATTCCTATTCCCAAATTACAAAAACAAAATCTAGACGTTCTGCCTCTTTGTGCTCCTCAAATTCAGATGACAAAGCCGTGATGAAATGCACAGACAAGTCTTACTGAATGGATAACCGGGAAGGGCAAGGTTGGAATGGTAAACAAATTCCCCTCTGAGCGGCATGTTGTGGAACGGGAAAATATGCACACCAGGACGGGCTGAAGTGTTCCGACGGTTGTCACAGATGTCAGCACGGTCCACGACCACCTGGAGAACATGGACACTTCAAGGTGTGTGTGTGTGTGTGGGGGGGGGGGGGGGCGGGAACAGAACCTGTCCAACCTGAGAAACTTGACGACGGTCTTTGTGACCGATCCACGTCACCGCGACCGAAACGTCGCATTCTGAACGGTTGGCATGCTTTTTTTCCCCCTTTTTTTGTCGTAAAAACGGCTAAGGTTACACCACCACCACCACTGTTGTTTGTGCCCACACTCTCTCCCCGGCCCCTCAGCCTCATTCTACACCAATTAGCGGGGTGCTTGGCCTAAACTGGTTTTAAAAGCTGAGGACAAAATGTTCAGCCAACTTCCTCAAGGAAACCATCCACACAACTTGTTCCCCCCCCCCCCCCAGCTTAGTGTACTTTCTCAAGAGACATCTCCATGATATGTTTTATATATCTAATATATATTATAGCATGTCCTCCCCGCTTAGCGCACCTCCTCGAGAGGAGCAACCGCATAACCTGTCCCTCCAGCTTAGCGAACTTCCAGGTAGTATGTCTTTTCCAGTCTTGAACTCCTGAACTAAGCCTCACCTGAGAGTGCACCCGGTCTCCACTGCATCCAGGAGGCCTTTAAATAGACCCTGACATGTCTACATAACTCCAATCTGACACCAACCCCTCGCAGGTAGGGCATGGGGTGGGTGGGGGGCGCGAAGATGTGATTTTGTATCAGGTCGGGCTCACGTGTATGTTATGACCTGTTCATCCATCCATCCCTCCGTCCCCCCCCCCCCCCTCTCTCTCTCTCTCTCTCTCTCTCTCTCTCTCTCTCTCTCTCTCTCTCTCTCTCTCTCTCTCTCTCTCTCTCTCTCTCTCTCTTGCTTTCTCTTTCCCTCTCTTTCTGTCAGCATGTCTCCATCTCTCCGTCCAAACCCACGCTCTTTCTGACCCAAACGCTAACCCCCATGTGTCTTCGACCACCGAGCCCGCAGTCAGGAAGGTCCGCCGTGGCTTCAGACGGCGGCGTTATGTTTCCAGCGGGCTGCCAAAGCTGCTAGCGGCCTCTTCTGTTAAACTGTCAGCGCGCCTTCCATCCCCCCTGGACACACCGCTCTGTGTCTGGAGCCCCTTCATCCTCTCCCCCAGTACCGCATTCCTACACACTCACGCACACACACACATGCCGGAGTGTGCACAAAAAAAACTGGAATGACACACTACACATATACACTGATCACGCTCATGACACATTCCCATACTGACAAGAGGACATAGGTAGAAAGCCAAAAGGAAACGCCAACACCCAAACATAGTCAAAAACATGTCGACATTGACACCTATTCGCTCCCAAACACATCCACACACACACACACACACACACACACACACACACACACACACACACACACACACACACACACACACACACACACACACACACACACACACACACACACACACTGGGTTCCTGACACCTCAGCCCCTTTACTGTCGCTGTCAAAAAAATGACACCCGTTACTTTTCCAAACGGAGAGGAAAGGAGCCCAGAGCAAATAAACATCCAGCCCTACTGTTCGTCCAAGAGCCAGATGATGCAGTGTATCCAAATGCTCGCGCTGGCCAGAACAGCTACAAATCTATCAAATCAAGAACAGCACACACACACACACACACACACACACACACAGGGCGCTGTGGGGGTCCACTGTGGAATGGTCTCCCTGACATCCTAGGAGGGAGGTGAGAGGTATGAACACTAAGCACCCTGGGAAATGGGGCTCTGCAAACAGGTTAGGTTTCGGATGATTGTCCATATTTTTCTAATCACGCTGCAGAGAGGTCTGAGCTAGAGTGCGAGCCCAGTGCTCTGCTGGAGGTGCATGCTGAGTCTCTGGACACGAGACAGAGAGAGAGAGAGAGAGAGAGAGAGAGAGAGAGAGAGAGAGAGAGAGAGAGAGAGAGAGAGAGAGAGAGAGAGAGAGAGAGAGACCAGCAGCATTGATTTCAAAAAGTAGCTTTGCAACGCGACACGTTTCAGTAGGTAACAAATGGGAATAAGGCATTATTCGGACCCTTTATTTCTGTCTTAGTCTGACGGTCTCACGTGTAGAAAAATATATTAGGTGTAAATATTACGTTTGACTTTGATTTGAGGTTGTGCTGAGTGCTCTGCAATGTGTGGCAATACACTCTGGCAAAACACAGACGCGGCCACACGCACACGCAAACACACACGCACACACACGCACACACGCACAAACACACGCACGGACGCGCATAGGCACACCGACATGGCACACAGATTGCCCTTTTAAAGGAAGTGGTGTTGCTCCACCAATTAGACCGTGTCAAGGCCGAGCCAAAGGGGACCTCATAGATACCAGGACGAGGAGGCCAACTCGTGGTTTGGCCTTCTTCAGGGATGCCATCAACGAAGAGCCCTCCCGTTACGCCAAAACTAAAAACCACAGGACCCCCCCCCCCCCCCTGCTTACCCACCCCGCACCATCAGCAGGCAAGAAAAACCACTGAGAGGAAAACACAAACAGAGGGTTGCAAACGTGCAAGAGAGAAAAAAAAAAAAAACGAAATCAAAAACAAGAAAGATGGAACCAGAAAACAGAACGGAACAAAAGATTAAGGGAGATTAAGTTAATTCCCCTCCTTTTTCTCCGTTTCCTTGCTGACCGAGATCAACATGGCAAGAGGCTCCATAAAAGTGTTTGCCCTGTTGTTTATTTATTTTTTATAAATAAAAGCTGTTTTGGCAGCTGGGAGGCTAAACTAAACAGCAAATGTTCATCTGCTATTTATCATGGGACTGGTGAGCGGGCGGAGTGTGGTGAAAGCGCTCCTCACACTCACACACTCAGGCGTGCACACCCGTACACTCCCACACACACGCGGGTGGGCACGCCGAACGGGGCGTCTCACAGGATGGGGGTGCATAATTCATTGGTGCTTTCTTAATGGGCTCGTGCCTCTATGGTAGCCTGTCCTGTAGACCAGGGGAGATGACACTTCCACAGCCCTCCCTCATTTATTATTCAGCGGCCGCTTTAACACCTTTCCTCACACACACACACGCACGCACGCAAGCACGCACGCACGCACGCACACACGCACGCACGCACACACACAGACCATGTGTGCGCGGCAGCTTTTCCACAGACCATTGTTCTCAACCTCGAACCCCCACCCCCCCTCCCCGCAATTATATGGTTTGGTTTCAAATAAGTCATGTGAATGCTGGGGCAAACGTGACACAGTTGTTCTGGTCAGTGTGTGTGTGTGTGTATGTGTGTGTGTGTGTGTGTGTATGTGATTACTTGGAGAAGGATTGTTCTCCCTTGCCTGTTGTTTCTCTTTACTTCTAATGGATAAATCAGTCAAGGTCAATACGGGCCAGGACACCCACTATCACTGTTTGTGAGTGTGTGTGTGTGTGTGTGTGTGTGTGTGTGTGTGTGTGTGTGTGTGTGTGTGTGTTTTGTGTGTCTGGCCTTAGATCCAAATATTTCTTTTTGTCTCTCTTTTTTTGCTTTGTAGCAGCGTATGCCTGTGGACGGATACCCTTTTGATTACCTTATCGGTTACCTTCTTCTAAAGCTAAGGGTTAGAAGTAAAGAGAGAAGACGAGAGAGAGGGAGGGAGAGAGAGAAAGACAAAGGCAGAGAGAGAGAGAGAGAGAGAGAGAGAGAGAGAGAGAGAGAGAGAGAGAGAGAGAGAGAGAGGTCAGGCCAGCTGAACTCAGAACTTGGTCTGCAGAAGGCCATTTGCTAATCTGACATCATTTCGTCTTTTCAATTCATTACCCGGCACACAATCACCATTATAGCTCCAGCCAAGAGATTTGAGCCCCTGCATTTCCAGTTTCCACACAACCTATTAAAGGGCTTCTAAGGTAACACCGGAGGAAAAGGACAGGGAGAGAAAGAGAAAGATAGATGGTAGACGAGAAAATAGATAGAAAGAGAGAGGAGTGAAAGATAAAGAGACAGAGAGAGACGGAAAGACAGAGAGAGAGAGAGACGGATAGACAGAGATAGAGAGAGACGGATAGACAGAGAGAGAGAGAGACGGAAAGACAGAGAGAGAGAGAGACGGAAAGACAGAGAGAGACGGATTGACAGAGAGAGAGAGAGACGGAAAGACAGAGAGAGAGAGACGGAAAGACAGAGAGAGAGAGAGAGACACATTTTTGGTCTTGTTTTCCCACTGCATTATGAGTTTTGAGTGCGGGTTTTGACCTCACACGATACTAGTAAGCTTCTCTTTATGAGTGGACACATGTTGGATTTCAAAGCAGCACCTAAACAGGACCCCTCCACATTGGATTTCCTCTGTTTTTGAACTGATCTCTGTGAGTCTAGGGCGGTTCGACCATTTATAAAGATGAAAGCAAATATCCCCACAATTCAGGGCTTGTTATTTTGGTAGCTGCCGGTTCATGTAAAAAGGTAGCTAACACATTCATTTTAGATCGTTTAGCAGTCGTTTGCCAGCTTAAACGATAAACTACAGATCCCATCCCTTGACTCTGGAATTTTGTGACCGGTCAAGAGTTGGCAGTGGAGGAAGAGACGGCCTCCTCAAGAGGAAGGGCCACCATTTGAATCCATAACGTGGATACACAATCAACGCGGACTCATAAAGAGTTCATCCGCTGCAGGACACATGAATAACGATGGCCCCATCTATCTCGGGGTCAGTTGAGTCACCAAAGACACCAAAACAGAAAACATAACCGCATTACCAAATCCCACACAGTATAAACAACGTGCTCTATTTATACTCCCCTTTTTACATAAATGATATTGAGATCAAATCTAAATGTACGTGCAGGTCTTAGCCTTTGACCTGGCCCTATCTCCTCCTATCTACTGGGCATACAGCCTGACCTGGCCCTATCTCCTCCTATCTACTGGGCATACAGCCTGACCTGGCCCTATCTCCTCCTATCTACTGGGCATACAGCCTGACCTGGCCCTATCTCCTCCTATCTACTGGGCATACAGCCTGACCTGGCCCTATCTCCTCCTATCTACTGGGCATACAGCCTGACCTGGCCCTATCTCCTCCTATCTACTGGGCATACAGCCTGACCTGGCCCTATCTCCTCCTATCTACTGGGCATACAGCCTGACCTGGCCCTATCTCCTCCTATCTACTGGGCATACAGCCTGACCTGGCCCTATCTCCTCCTATCTACTGGGCATACAGCCTGACCTGGCCCTATCTCCTCCTATCTACTGGGCATACAGCCTGACCTGGCCCTATCTCCTCCTATCTACTGGGCATACAGCCTGACCTGGCCCTATCTCCTCCTATCTACTGGGCATACAGCCTGACCTGGCCCTATCTCCTCCTATCTACTGGGCATACAGCCTGACCTGGCCCTATCTCCTCCTATCTACTGGGCATACAGCCTGACCTGGCCCTATCTCCTCCTATCTACTGGGCATACAGCCTGACCTGGCCCTATCTCCTCCTATCTACTGGGCATACAGCCTGACCTGGCCCTATCTCCTCCTATCTACTGGGCATACAGCCTGACCTGGCCCTATCTCCTCCTATCTACTGGGCATACAGCCTGACCTGGCCCTATCTCCTCCTATCTACTGGGCATACAGCCTGACCTGGCCCTATCTCCTCCTATCTACTGGGCATACAGCCTGACCTGGCCCTATCTCCTCCTATCTACTGGGCATACAGCCGCCCGTACACGTATGCACACGCGAGGGTTGGTGTTTACATCGGGCATAAATGATGCAGGCGATTCATACGTTGATGAATGATTCAGCACTTCTCCGGGGGATGGAGGGATGGGGGGGGGGGGGGTCGAGGGCCCAACCCGCAGGTCCCGTGGGTTTCAGGTCCTCTCAGGCGTTCCTTCCGGGCCCCGCGAGGGCCCCGTTTACGGCCGGGGTCAGTGAACACAGCCCGACCGACCCGTGACCTTACATCCTTCACGCGGCGCAGAGGCAAACCCGGGGTCACCTCGCCGCAAACGCACACAAAGGAAAGACGGCCCGCGCTCCATTTGAAGTCCCCGGTGTCGCGGCCTCGCCCGCCTCCTGTTCAGAATGATGGAGGATTGGCCGACGACAGGAAACAAACCGACTGCTGGGAACCGGAGGGAACAGGAGAGTTGCACTCCCCCCCCCCCCCGCCAGGAAGAGGGGCGCTCGACGACAGACTCTGGATCAGCCAAAGACGGATTTACTACCTACGGGCTGGGGGACAACAGGGTGTGAATAATGGAACACATGATGGGCTGGCAAGGCCGAGGCAGTACCACCGTCAGTCAGCAGTGTCACACACAGCACTGGCACGCCATTATTATATAATGATATAAAATGAATAACCCAAGTAATGATATATTTTTTTAATATAAATAATGAAATGTATTTAATATTATTATGATAATTACATATGTATACTATTATACAAATAATACTTAGCAAAATAGGTATGGATTTCAAACTGGCGAGCTGTTTTTTCTAACACTGTTTCATAGGAGTCGATTGTTTCCAAGCAAAGCAACTCAGTTTGAAAGTTAAGAGGCACACTGCCCTTTGACCTCTCCTTGTCTTTGAATGGGATCCCCATCTTCCACTCCACTCAGTGAATATGATGGCAAAACCGTCCAGCTGCTGTGTCGCGCATGTCCCTCTATTGATACATGCCGTGTTTGTCTAGTCGAGTGTGACTCCAAACAATGGGACACGTCTTCAGCACGTTAATGTGTCAAGCATGTGAGATCCCCGTTGACCGTTGCTTCAATTACAGGTCACTGGACGTCGCGCCGGGCAGAGCATGTTGAACGCGCGTGTGTATGCATGCAGGAAGGAGCTGCTGAGCCTAATGGGCGCCTCGGTGTGCGTGTTTGTGCATGCATGTTGGTGAGGGGGAGAGAGAGAGAGAGGGAGAGAGGGAGCTAGAGAGAGAGAGAGAGAGAGAGAGAGAGAGAGAGAGAGAGAGAGAGAGAGAGAGAGAGGGAGAGAGAAAGAGAGAGAGGGAGAGAAAGAGAGAGAGAGAGAGGGAGAGAAAGAGAGAGAAGAGAGAGGGAGAGAGAAAGAGAGAGAGGGAGAGAGAGAGAGAGAGAGAGAGAGAGGGAGAGAGAGAGAGAGAGAGAGAGAGAGAGAGAGAGAGAGAGAGAGAGAGAGAGAGAGAGAGAGAGAGAGCAGAAAGCCCTTGGCCGACAGCCGGCTCTCCAATCTGCTGATGCGAGACTCGTGACGAGGAGGCGAGCACCGTCCATTTTTAGAGATGAGGTCATCGTTAATTAACAAAACAAAGAGAGTCAGCTGTGTCACTCCAATCTGTTATCTGTGCTCATGCTCAAGGACATTGGTTATCTCCTTTTAATTGGCCACACATCGGAGGCCGTTCTGTCTTCGATCGATAATGGAACAGTTACATAAAAGAGGATGGGGGGGGCTCCAAAGTAGAAGGGGATGGACACAACTGACCCCCTCTTGAGAGACGAGTGTGAAGAACGGAGAGGAGAAGAGAGGAGAGTAGGGGAGGGGAAGGGAGGGGAGAGGAGAGGAGAGGAGAGGAGAGG
The DNA here is from genome assembly GCA_017639675.1 of Aplochiton taeniatus. NCBI lineage: Eukaryota > Metazoa > Chordata > Actinopteri > Galaxiiformes > Galaxiidae > Aplochiton > Aplochiton taeniatus. Next base: position 37,557,898 of record CM030172.1, on the reverse strand, counting down.
AGAGGAGAGGAGAGGAGAGGAGAGGAGAGGAGAGGAGAGGAGAGGAGAGGAGAGGAGAGGAGAGGAGTATCGTGGACAGTGATGGATCCAGATAAGCTAGCGGGGGCCTGGGGAGGGGGATGGAGGGGCTGGACAAAAGACCAAAATAGAAAAGATCAAACGGATCATCGCCACCGTCTGCCAGCGCTGTGGGAGGTGACATCATCGGCGCGTGGCTCCCCGGCACCGCTGTCTCTCGACGACTCCTCTTCCTCCTCCTTTGCCTCTTCCTCCTCCTCCCCCTTCCCCTCCCGCTGTCCGCCACCCATGTTGCTCCCGCCGTCCTCCTCTCGGCTCTCTCTTCCCCAGTCACTCCATCCCAAGCCGTTTCTCCTCCTCATTTTGTTTCCCAGTCCTTCCTCCAAGACCGGACCCATTGTCTCCACCTGTCAGCTCTCTCTTCACATCTCTCCAACCATTCTCACCAACAACCCCAAAAGCCCCTCCCCTCCCCCCAACAGCTAGCCACTTCCCCCTCTCTTTCCTCACCTCCTCTCTCTCCCCCCCCCCCCCCCCCCCCCCCCCCCCCCCCCCCACATCACATGGCCGACGCCGCCGATGTGCCAGAAATAGACTCACACGCTTTTAATTAGCACCGTGAGGGGTGTGTGTGTGTGTGTCTGAGGAGAGAAGAGGGGTGCCACGCCAACGAGCGGATTCACAGGGACGTGTCACCTTGTGCGAGGTGCGATGTGAGGACAGCCAGCAGATCGTGGAGAGCCTGCGCTATGCTAGGAGCTCAGAGGCTCGGAGGGAACCCTGGGAAGCACGAGCAACGTGATGTCATCGGAGCGACGGAACGGCGCCGGTGCGCACACCAAACCAAACCCGCCTAGGTAAGGAAGCATGTGGACGCCAAACGTAGTTCCTTCTGAACAACTCCAACCCCCCCCAAAAATAAAAACTATAATAAATTGGTCAAGGGGAAGAAAATATCCACAGAGCAGAGAATGAGAAAAATAGGGGGGGGGGGCGCGAAAACCAGTGGTTCAATAACGCGCCACCCTTAGCTCGATACTTTTGGTGATTCCCGTACTTTTCTTTTTCTTTCCTTTTTTTTGGGACGGCTGGGATTATCGGCGTCTGCCTGGAGGTCGAAGGTCGGTGTGGCCTACTAGACGCCGTGCTCGGCTGGCGTCTGTCCACTCCAGGTCCGTTTGTGTATCCGTCCAACAGGCGGGACGGTAGGCGGCTCAAAACCAGAGCCCAGTGCAGGAAGCGGCTCCAGGTCGCCGCTGCGCAGCCAACAGATCTGGTGGTGCAAAAGCTCCTGTATGAAGTGGGGACATGAAATAAGCCTCACCTCTGTGTTTTCTGTGCAAACTCCAAACGAAAAGTTTCTATTGGATGGGCAATCTGGATTGTTAATGGAAGCTCAAACGGCCCACATTGCATTTTCTTTCGGTGGCAATCTGAAACTGTTTGGAAGCATTACTGCTGGGTTAAGTAAAACACATGCTACCGAAAAAGAGCTTTATTTCTCTAGGACATTGTCGATATTATGTTTATTTCCAGACTTGGTATTATGCTAAACCCCATTCTTCCTGCCTCTGCATTGGTGTGCCATCTAGAGGTCTCTCCCAGCTGCATAGGCCCTTTCACTCATCCCCACAATCACTCACTGCATATAACCCTAATGGATAATGGGGGAATAAAATACATTTAACAGCGCTAAACAGGCAGAAATAAATGGCCACTGGAGTTGTTTACGGCAACACACCGTTTTGAGTGCAGACAATGTGCTGCATCACTGTATGCCCCTATTTACTACCCTGTTATTTTCTAATAAGGTTGTTATTTTTCCAGAAGGTTCTAGTTAGATCTTTTGGGGACCTGACACAGACAGACTTCCTCCCTCCTTCACTTGGTTTCATACTCCTATATAATGCTTGAAAAAACAGGCTGGAAGAAAGTGGAGCTCTGTGTGTGTCTATGTGTGTGTGTGTGTGTGTGTGTGTGTGTGTGTGTGTGTGTGTGTGTGTGTGTGTGTGTGTGAGACATGTGTGTGTCTTTCTCTCCTTCTTTCTCACTCTCAGTCTCTCTCCCTCACTCTCTCTCCGTAGGGGAGGTAGAGACAAACTGTAGCCAAAGGCCACTGGTGCAGTCCTACAAATATTTAGGCCAAAACTACAGTAAAACATACTTCCATAAATTAGGGTCTATAGGACTGACACAATAAATATTGACTTACATGAACCCGTGAAGGTTAAAGCGGGTCACATTGAGAAGCAGTATATCAGAGAAAGCCTATAGGAAGAGAAGAGGATGAGGGGAGGAGGAGGAAAGGAGGAGGAGGGAAGGAGGGGAGAAGGAGGAAAGGAGGAGGGGAGGAGGAAAGGAGGAGGGTAAGATAAGTCGGTGGGGGGAGTGGAGGAGCAACAGAGAGAGAGAAAAACTGGAAGAAACAGCGGGAGGAAGGAAAAGTGGAGAGAGAGGCCACACAACCCACAACCGTCCCAGCCCCTCGCGGTAACCGAAAAATGCCTTCACCACCGGAGAACATGGAGACGCAAGACAAAGGGAGCCAGCAGCAATCAACACGTTAAGTACCCTGCTCCCACTTCCAGCTCTGATGTAGATAAGTGGAGAGGGCCCCGAAGGAACAAACAAAAGCCATAAAGCCCTGTTTATATACGGTGCTTGGAGAACACTGGGCTTCCTCTGCCGCGATAGGTCGGCCGGTATGCGGCTCTAAAGCGGGCCAAGTTTGATTGGTAAATAGAAAACATATTTGCGGGCAGCCAGTCAACAGGGCCTGAGGTGAACAACGGGGTTTCTTGTGAAATTCACTCCGTATCACAACAATATGTGGGCTGAGTGGGTGAGAAAGGGGAAAAGAAATGGACGTGGTGGGTACTCTTGTTTTTTGTGTGTGTGTTTTACAAGAGGGTTGACCATAAGCAAGGGCCTCTCCAGCGCCAGGAGATGTCCTGTGTTGAGGAGGAAACACGGTGTACTAACCAACCGGGCAAACGGTCAAAATCGTTTTGAACGTCTGCAAAAAAAAAAATAAGCTGGGTGTGTTTTACCAAACAGCCCATTCAAAAGAACAGACTCAAGAGTTGAAAACAAACAACACTCTGCCTGTTAACTGCAATAATTCACGTACGATATTTAGCGTTCCAAAGTTTGCACTGCACGACGACCCCTGGGATAAGCATGCAGCGTCTCATCTGCTGCCTAACGATGACCCCCTGGTCCTTGTTACCCGAGGGTCAAAGGTCACAGCGACTGGATCGGGGCTGAGAGGGAAGCGCAGTCAATACGCCATCGATACACGCGGCCTACGCATTAGGTAAGACCTGGGGACACAGTAACGTGCACACTCCCCAAAGCTTTCAACTCCCTTCCCTTTGGGTGCTCTTTACAGCTCCTATTGAACCCCTATGGTTTACTGTAATGAGGAGGGGGGTGGCTAGGAAGTACAGAGTGGAGTAAGGAGAAGTTGACCAGGCTTGTCAGAGCCGTGGACCAGTCACAGCGTGGGCACGGGAGGTAGCGTCGGAACGTGACATGGAGGCGGGGAGCTTTCATGTGGGGGAGGGGAGAGACTTCCCGCCATGGACGAGCTGTGTTCTTTTTTCAGTTCTTTTTAGTGTGAGGGCAGTGGGGATTACAAGATCTAGTTTAAATCTGAACTTATGAAATTCATTAGGTTTAATGGGCTTGATTAACAATTCCATCATAATCATAAACTATACATGTTGTGGTCTATGCCATTGATAAGGGCTCCAAATGTATATTTTGAAAATACAGGATATAGAAATACATAAACACCAACATTTGAAGTCCTAAATACTGGCACAATAATAATTTCAGGAACATAATTGTTCACAGAAGGACAGTTACTGCTTTGCTTGACAAAGTTCACCCTAAAACTGACTGTTTATGAACACTTCAATTTAAGAGAAACGTTTCAAAGGTCAAACCCAGTGCACTAAGGCCTAAACGGCTTTGGGAGACCATGCTTTCCTCTCATCTAACATCTGAGAGCAAACCCAATCCAACTCCAAGCCACTAACTTGAATAAAGCCAGTGAAGCTTGTTCGCCGTTCTTTGCCTCATCCCAGCTGCAGGGCAACCGTAATCGAATCCCCTCCAAAGCAACTACTATACGTTGGCGAGCCCTAGAACCTACGCTGGCAAGCCTAAGGCTGCGAGATCTCCTACCGTGTTTACAGAAGCCGATACGACGTGGCATCCCTGCCACTCATAACGGCCGTGGGTCGGACGGGCGGATCTGATAACCCCACGGCGACGACCTCCACGTCCGGGGAAGGAGGTAAGCGGCGCGAGGGCGGTTGAGGGATGAGCGGCTGGCCGCTGCCGTTGGAGTGGTGCGGGGGCGTGGGTGAGAGGGCACTTCACGGGTCCTGGGGCTGGGCCCACTGCCCTCACCTTCTGGGGCCCGGGGCTGACTGATGGTCTGCCAGGGGTGGATCGCAACCACATAAACGCTGGGATTTATGGACTAAGGACCCGGGCGGCCGTCCAAGCACATGAAAGGAGCGAGTCCATCTCCTCCAGAGCCTCTGACCCTACCGGGCCGGCTTTGCGAGAGGGATGGGAGCGGGGTCTGTCAAGATGGACGCGATATATCAATTTTTTTCTTTTCCCTTTCTTCTTGTGTTTTATTTTTTTTTACAAACCTTCAGCGCCGCTGATCCGTGGACAGACAGAGGGGAAGGGTAGGTGTTTTTTTTTTTTTAGGCGAGGGGGGGGGGGGGGGGGGGGGGGGGGGAGGCGACTGAAGACTGATGGCTCATACAGATGTGAGCTAGGGTGGGCGGTGCTGCTACACGATATGGAGTGAGCTCCCCTAAAGCTCCGGGGCAACAAAGCCAGAGGGGGGAGAGGGGGGAGAGGGAGGAGAGGAAGAGGGATGAGAGGGGGGAGAGGGAGGAGCGGGAAAAGCGGGAGGATATGCAGGTAAAGAAAGAGGGAGCCGTGTGGTATTATGCAGGGACACGCTCACGTCAGCATGAGCTGATGCTACTCATATTGTATTACTTTGGACATAGCTTTGATAAAAAGCTTCCGCTTACGACAGAATACTAAAGAGTACCCCCTGGTGCATGTATTGAATGCTTTTTGGTATACTTCAAGATTCAATTTGGATCAAGGTAAAACATTTGCAGAGTACTCCCTGGATGAAGTGGAACATCCAAGGAAATTCGTATGTCTGTTCAAAATGGTCATCGTTGTTGTGTATGATTTTCTCAAACCAATTACAGTGGGTTGCTAGGCAGAATTGGTGCCTTCACCTGCACATACACATCAAGGTGATACATAATATGCTCCAGCTCTGATTTCTACGGTGATGTACAATCAGTACATGCAGTCAGTTTCATGTTTGTGCAGAAATCTTTAGGGTTTAAGACGGAAATTATAGTAATTTCAACTATTACTCTACAATAGTGTCTTCATTGCATTCTGCTCAGGTCTACCTTGAAAAAAAGATTTTAAATCTCAATGTGATTCCCCTGGTTAAACAAAGGTTTAATAATACACAGCAACCATTTAAATTCAAGCTCCTTTTAAATGGAGTAACTGAAGCCAACAGTTTCATGGTTACGCAATGAAGAGGTGGTTTTAATTTATCAGAATCCCTTTTCATGGCAGTGACATAAAGAGCCTACATGTATGGTTTTCTGTACATCCATTTGAACTGTGCTGTTCTAGTTTATCTGAAACCAGACCATGAAAACAACAGTAAATGGATTGGAGTGCTGCTTGGTGATGTCACTGAAAAGAAGGCCAGGTCCTTAGAACTTTTTCAGCCGTCCCGAGAGAGGAGGAGTAGAACACATTGCTCCTCCATCCTAGCAAAGGGGAAATTAACCCAATCCTGCTTCAAATAATATTATGTCCAAATACTGCCAAATCGCCTGGCTCAGGGAATATATTGACATTGCGGAAATCGGCTGTGTCAAACAATTTGATGAAGGGCGGTGGGTGTTTCTTTAACAGGCACACCCCATAGGCTCACAAGATCCCAGGCTTTGAACACCAAGGAGGCAGGTATCTTTCTGTGAAACACAAAAGCCCTTTTAGTAGAAGGCGGGTTTAACTACTACCCGGCCTCATACCTACTACAAAACAGGAGATATACTGGGTATTTTAGAAAGTCCGGTTTGGAGAAGAACTCCACTCCCCTGGCAGGTGTTTGAAAGAGGCCGGTGTGTGTGTGGCCAAGCCTGGGCTTCGGGTTTGAATCGCCTCTCCGATTTGTGAAAGTCTCTTCAAACACTTTAAAGGCACCGGGTGACCAGGGACTGAGGCTAAAGTTCAACACCTGCACTTTACGTCTATCCTGCTTCTGGTTGTAATATTTATTAATAAAACACACAGTCCATTTCCGAGAAGAGAGGCTCCGAACATAGGGCCTTAACAAAAAAAAATCACTGCTACTGTAAGGGGAACATAAACTCCCTGAGAAGATGTTTTTTTGTTTTCCTCGAGTCAAAACAGGAGAGAGTGTCTGTAAAGCTGGCCCTGTGTAACAGACCTGGATTCGTCAACCCCCACCCCCACTCCTTCCCCTTCAAGTCTGGGCTATCACTGGCCAGGTAAACCGCATCCTTGTCCTGAAGCCTGACAATAAATACTCCATAAATAATTCTCATTTTAAACAGTCCCTATTAGTCTATAAATCCACCCCTCCATCCTCTTCCAAGTGAGTATCAGCACGCTTGACAACCCCCACCCCCCCCACACACTCCCCTTCTCCAGCTTGGGGGAACAATGAGGGTTTTGATTCAATCCCCCTCGGTTAACATGAGAGCCACGCAGACGGATGTTTTTACCATTTCTGATAGACGACCATGAGGATGTTTCCAATCTGGGTCTCAAAACCTGAGCGATGCCCTGCCAACGCTCTCCAGCTTTGATTGCACACACATGCGCACGCAGTACACACACACACACACGCACACGCACGCACGCGCGCGCACGCACGCACGCACACACACACACACACACACACACACACACACACACACACACACACACACACACACACACACACACACACACACGCACACGCACACACACACACACACACACACTCAAGATTCCTTTGCTGTCATCGCTGCATGTGTTTAAAAGAAAATACACATGCCCGCTCAGTTATTGATAACAAAAAGGATGGGATTCAAAAAGTCCCAGATTCTTGGAGAAAGTTGAAAGAGAGTGAGCAAAAGAAAAGCGGCTCACTTGGACAGGCAGTCTAACGGAGACATCTTTAAAGATAGAAAGTGACAGACAGCAAGAGCAGGCATGACAAGCAGACACACACGCACACGGACAGACGATTACTTCTTCCTCGGTGTCACAGTCTCCGCAGAGGTGGCGAGTCACTTCCTGCCACTCCTCCGCCGGCCGGCCAATCAGGACCTGCCAGGACCTGTCCAGCGGTACCGAGGCCCTCGCTATTCATCCGTTTTCTCCTTGTCCTCCCTTAAGGTGATAGACCCCGGGCCACCAGTTGATGAGAAAGCCAGGTCATTTCATCTGGACCACGGTACTAAAATCACCCAGGAGTCAGGCTCGCTGAGTCACTCCCCACAACGTTCACCAGGCCTGCAGAGACAACCATTCCCCCTTGCAAAACAGAAACTCCTTGAGTCTACTCCTTTTATGGTTATTTTCTACTATCCACAGGTCTTACTGATTGACTCTTGGGTGTTGTGGTGACAAAGGCTAAGCCACCAGCACAGTCTAGGCATAGGGATATGTGATTGGGACATGACCTAAGCTTTGTCAGACATAGCTCAAATAAATCTTCACAGCAAAGCATTCACAGCCCAGCTTCTAAACAAAGAATATAATACCCCAAGACCAAATCTGAGTTTCAGGCGGAGCGGGTTGCAACAAGCCAACAGGAATAGAGTAGAGGATTACAGCGAAGCAAAATAAAGCTATTGATCACACTGTTAAGATATTGATCACACTGTTATGACACAAATGGTAATTGAGAACGGAAATATAGGAAACGCCCCTTTGGTCCTGAGGTGTAACAGGCTATTGCAAGTCAGCAGGAATAGAGAAGGGAAAGAAGCGAACCAACCAAAAGAAGCGCACTATACTAAACATAAATAGATCATGTGTTTTTTGACATGTCTGCTTTCAACCAAAATCATTTCAGAGCATAAAAGTATGTTGTTGTTTTTTAATAAGGTGCTCCCATCCAACTATTGCATAACTGATATGATCAATCAGCATCATAAAGAATAATAATAATTTATGCGGGGTCCCACTGTACCACATCTGTTAAAAACTCATATTTTTAATATAGCTCTCCACTGTTAGATTACTTGTTGGTTTAAATATACTTTCTGGAATTTATTTGATTTCAACCTTGTAGTCTAACTGTATAAGCTTTTGTTTCATTTTACAGTAATTTGACTGGTAAATCAATTACTCTCCTGTATTTTTTTATCCTATATGTTTAATTCTTGAACATATTATTGTTTTGCACACGCAAATTACATTGTAACATTTGTTTTGATAAGTGCTATATAAATCAAGATTTATGTTACTTGTGTATACTTCATATATTTTCATATATTCCACCTCCTCCTTCTAAACTACTGGGTGGGGTTATACCTTTACCTGTAGATCTTAACTACTGGGTGGGGTTATACCTTTAACTGTAGATCTTAACTACTGGGTGGGGTTATACCTTTAACTGTAGATCTTAACTACTGGGTGGGGTTGTACCTTTACCTGTAGATCTTAACTACTGGGTGGGGTTATACCTTTACCTGTAGATCTTAACTACTGGGTGGGGTTATACCTTTACCTGTAGATCTTAACTACTGGGTGGGGTTATACCTTTACCTGTAGATCTTAACTACTGGGTGGGACTGGAAGGTTGCCATGGTTACCAGCACCGTTCTTAACTACTGGGTGCGATTGGGAGGTTACATGTGTAGATGTTGACCAACGAGTGTGGCTGGGCCATGATTACCTGTGTAGATCTCGGCCTCCGAGGGATCCTCAACCCTCTTGTGCTGGATGATGTAATCGGACACCTTGCAGCCAATCAGGGGCTCCACATCCAGCCACTCCAGGGCCACTAGGCTGCTGGAAGGTTCCAGATGAGGGGCCAGTCTCAGGCTGGGGTCATGCCCGGGATGGAAAGCAGGGAGGAAAAGAAAGGAGAGAGTGAGACTGGTTCAAAGAAAAAAAAAGAAAAGGCTGTTATTTGGTCTGAGCAAAAACAGGATGTGGGAATAGATCAAATCCTTAGAAAATGATGGTAGTTGTATTTCATAGCTAATAAAACGACAGTTGACAATAACATATTCCTATTGAAAACTGTTGTCAATGAGAGCACACACTATGTGAGTATTAGGTCTGCGGGTTCCTCAATAGTCCATGGTTGCTTTTTTACTTTATTTCATGGAGCTATGTCGTTTGTTCATTCACAGAGCTCCGGGTCTGCCATAGAAAACGATGGCGGTACTGCGTGACTCACAACATACCCAGGAGTTGCAATTAGCACATCCTGGGTATGAGAGAGAACAGCATCTAATGATCTCCATGGGGGTGGGGTGTGTGTGTGTGTGTGTGTGTGTCTATGTGCGCGTGTGTGTGTCTGTATGATTGGAGTTGGAGGGTGTGAGGGGCGAGCTGACAGCAATTATAACCCCGGAGACCTCACTGATAGACCTTCAGTCGGAGCACAAGCTAGACGTGTGAGAAAGAGACAGAAAGAGAAAGAGAGAGCGAGAGAGAGAGAGAGAGAGAGAGAGAGAGACACACACAAAGAGACAGAGAGAGAGAGAGAGGCCAGAAACAGAGAGAGAAAGAGAGAGAGAGAGAGAGAGAGAGAGAGAGAGAGAGAGAGAGAGAGAGAGAGAGAGAGAGAGAGAGAGAATTACTTACATGGGCTGCCTCAGGGGGCTGCAGTTGGGCAGGCCGTCTTTGCTGAAGGCACTCAGGTCACAGCGACACCAGTTGTTGATGACGTCGCCCTTGCCGGCACACCAGTACGAGCTCATCGTTGCGCTCTTGAACGCCTGCGGGAGGACGGCGGGTGAGAGAAAGGCAATCATCTGGAGGGTACACGACGCCCATCCCCTCCCACCCCCACCGAGCCGACACTGAGTCACCGAAAGCCTGCGGGACGTCCATTTCCCACGGGAGCCGTGACAGACACACCCACACACACAGAAAACGGCACACACACTCAGGAAGGTGCACACAGCTTTCTCACCTCCGCCCGGAGATGTGACAGTGTCAGGGGTCTGTTATGTCGGCGTGTAACCTTGACGATGTTCCCGTCACACTCTGTCTGCCTGTAATTGGAAGCGGCGCGCTTGGAAAGGTCGGCGCGCGCCTGCGTGTGTATGTGGCCGCGAGCACGCGACTGAGTGAAAGGAAAGGTTGCATTAGGTCATCTCCAAGTTCCTACTGAGGAGAGTCATTTGTGTGTGCGTGTGTGTGTGTGTGTGTGTGTGTGTGTATGAGAGAGAGGGAGAGAGAGAGAGAGAGAGTGATTGTGAGTGTGTTGGGAGGAGAAGTAGGAGGTACCAATTCAATCTAATTAGGAGAAAATATGGCTCCTGGACGCTTGCCGACGTCATCCCTCTAGATCTGTCACTTTTTCTGCTGCATCAACGGCAAGAAATCGGTGACAAAACAGCGCGCACCCCGACGGGCAGAAGACAAATGCCAATATGACTGTAAACCCTGTCCTCACCGTGACGTCAGTCCCCCAGGGCAGCCTGCCTGTCTGCCTTCAGGGTGGGGGAGTTAGCGGGCACTTTGGATTCTCCTTCAACCCCCCCACCCCGACCCCCTTCCGACATCCCCCCCCCCCCCCCCACACACACACACACACATTCCGCCCCCCCCCCCCCCCCCCCCCAATCAATGGAGCACTTAGTTATTTATGAGGCCTAATTGGCTGGCAGGGCCGTGGCATGCGCACGTCCCGGGGAGATGCGCTTGATCACGGCGGTGGAAAGGGCTGACGGAGACACCGGAACCGCGCAGAAACATTATCGCTGGGCACCAGGCCTGCCGAGGAGAACAAAGCCAAAGGAAAGCTCTGGCTCGGCTGCTCACGGTGCTGGGGGGGGGGGGGGGGGGGGGCAAACGATTTAACCGCACGCATTTCAAAGGTATGCAGCCATACACTGACGCACGAAAACAAAGTCACGTGCAAAAAAAGATGTTGAAAACCGCAGACACACACACACATACACACACACAAACACACATTCCAATTAGTGATTGTTTCACCACAATTGGACTTTCTCCTTTCATTGGAGAGGCGCCAAGAAGATTCCGGGCGCGGCTTGATTAGTTGATTGGGAGTTTGAGATTAATTTGGGCCTAATCCCGACGCTGACGTTAGCGTTTCCAAAGCTCTGCACGGTGTGCGGAAGGGGGGGGGTCCTAGTGGCTCAGACTGAGCTTCATGGGAACTGGCTCGTCCAGCAGTCACCCACACTGAGTGCCCTGGACCCTGCTCTGGAAGTGCTACAAGGCTGAACCAGGCGGGGAGCGAGAGAGGGGGCGGCATCGTTCAAGATCACAATAATAGAGCGGGATGGAAGAAAATGGAGGTTGAGAAATAAAACAAAGAGACAAAGGACATTGTGGATAAAGAAAGTTAAGACTCGATGTCACATTGATTAGAGAGACAAGAGAGATGACTGTGTCCCTGAGAGATGAGAGAAGGGAGAGCGAGAGAGAGAACAGTGGGACGTGTCGACTACCAAGAAATAGGTGGGGGTTTGGGGGCATTTGCGAAGGAGATTCCCCCGTCTGCGGTCGGCATGGGGGCCCTGTCTCATCTGGTTGCCAGCTGATGGGATCAGCCGTCCTCCAGGACCTCAGGGTTCCCCCCTTGATGAGGAGGCCGTCCTCCCAGCCATTATTTGGGGCTCTCAATGGGAACCATGCAAACCATTCATGCGGGGCGGGCCATCAGCAAACCCTAGAGGAGAAGCCCGGGCTCTGGGCTCCCTGCACCGCGCTGACTGTTAGACAAACATAGGAAATGAGCTGCCGTGCTGGAGGGGAGGGAGGCCACAGAAATCGACCGGGCAGAGCAGGCGGAGAGGGCCACGCTCCTCCAAACGAGGCCGACGAGGGGCTCCTGGAGCCCGTTGTCAAGGGCGACGGCGGGGGGAAACAAAATGGCCACAACTCCATCGACTTTGTTTGACAGACGGGAGTCCCCGGATGGACACCGAGGACCCGTCCAGAGAACGAGTCCGCTCTACTGCCTCCAACTCTACGAGAGGAGACAGGAGCCGCCTACGTTAACCACCAACAGATTCCTAAAAGTTAAAACCTCCGCTCCACGCTTCACTGCAACATGGGAAAAAATAGACCAAAAATGGACGCCGTGTTTACGTTTGAGGAATAATGCAAGCCAGTCTTTGCAGGGTAAACAGGCAATCTAACGGTGGTTTAGAAAGAGAGCTGTTGCACTAAGAAGTGGGTGGAAGGTGAGACGGATGGATACAAAAAAAGAGGAAGAAGGAACAACAACAAAACAATAACAAACAAAGGACGTGAAGCCATTATTGTTACACAATGCACGCTACATGTCAGATGAGCAGGGTGAGGTGGATTGTTTGTGGATGGGGGGTGTAGTCAGCAAGGAAAATCCCTCTCTCTATGATGACAAGGCATGTTTCTGAAGATTCCTGCACATTACTGGAATGGCGGGAGACCAAGTAGTCCACTCTGCTTGGAATTCCGTTAGTCCACTGCTACCAGAGAGCTGCGTTATCCTCTATCCTGTATTTATCAACCCTATATCATGGACTATTGTGACAGACAGACAGAAAAAAGAGACAGAGTGAGAGACAGATAAATAAATGGATGGATGGATAGGTAGATAGACAGATAGATAGATCGTATAACCATGTAGCTTGAAAGATTTCAACGTAAACAACAACGACAAATTGTGTGTGTGTGGGTGTGTGTGGGGGTGGGGGTAGGGGTGGGGGTGGGGGTGGGGGTGAACAACAAAACATTGGAGAGCTCTCAGCATTCAGGAGCATCCGAAACTGTGACAGCATCACATGTCTGGGGCGCCAGCAGCTTCTCGGAAGCCCTGGGTCACTCACTGGACGTCAGAGGGGATCAGAGTGACCTAGCTCCTGTATTCATCTGCCGGCCTAATCTAGCCCTTGGCCCAATTACTGTCCATCCTCACAGGATAATATCTGAGAACACTGACCAGCCGGCCTGGCCTATTGATTTATCATATGGTCATAACCGCTGGAGACTTAGTCATAGTGTGTGTGTGTCCTTGTGTGTGTCTGTGTGTGTGTGTGTGTGTGTGTGTGTGTGTGTGTGTGTGTGTGTGTGTGTGTGTGTGTATGTTAGTGAAAAAGGAGCCAGTGCAATTGTTTATCTTTGATTATCTTTTTGTATCTGTAGTGCAGTATATTAGCAAAGTAAAAGTGGAGGAGTGAGTGGGGGAGTGAACAAAAGAGTGACAGAGAGGAAAAGAAGGGCGTCAAGTTAGCAAAAAGACAGAGAGAAAGAGAGATAGAGAGATGAAGAGAGGGACAGAGAGAAACATAGAGAGACATATGGAGTGAGAGAGAGAGAAAGAGAGAGAGAGAGAGAGAGAGAGAGAGAGAGAGACAGAGAGAGAGAGTGAGAGACAAAGAGAAAGACATAGAGAGAAACATAGAGAGAGACAGTTCTCATGGCTCTAATGTGGTTACCCATGGATCCCAAGCAGCGGACAGCTTCTAGGAAGGCCACCAGGAAGAGGTCCTTCCAGGAACACAGAGGCCATTGGGGGCTAATCGCAGCTGGCAGCTCACACCCAGGGGGCTTATAGGGGTTAGCTCAGGTCACTGAGGGCGCCCCCCCCCCCCCCCCCCCCCCCCCCCCCCCCCCCACCACCACCACCATCACAAACAGGCACACACACACACACACACACACACACACACACACACACACCTTCTAAGGGTGCACTGAGCTAATTAAATCCTGGCATTATACCGGCAACATGAATAGGCCTATGCCGGGACCCAGAGTCCATTTATGTTAACCCGCCCCAAATCAATCAAATCTATTTGGCCCAGAGCAGATTGACATTTCTTTTTGGGACGTGTGTGGTGGGGGGTTGTGTGTGGGACACTGTTTGTAGCGCTCTGTTCGAAGAAATGGGCTTAGAGCTTATTGGATAAAGCCCTTGGCGGCCACCACAGTGGTTCAGGGGCATAACTTCCCTATTCGATTACCCCGCTTCATCCCCTAACTCCCCAGAAATACTCAGGATTCAGCAGGAAATCTAAAGTGAAAAAGACAGAGAGAGAGATAGAGAGCAAGAAAGAATGATAGAAAGATGAAGAAAGAGGGAAAGAGAGAGAGAAAGAGAGAGAGAGAGAGAGAGAGAGAGAGAGAGAGAGAGAGAGAGAGAGAGAGAGAGAGAGAGAGAGAAGCACAGAGCGAGAGAGAGAGAGAGAGAGAGAGAGAGAGAGAGAGAGAGAGAGAGAGAGAGAGAGAGAGAGAAGCACAGAGAGAGAGAGAGAGAGAAGCACAGAGAGAGAGAGAGAGAGAGAGAGAGAGAGAGAGAGAGAGAGAGAGAGAGAGAGAGAGAGCACAGAGAGAGAGAGAGCACAGAGAGAGAGACAGGGAGCTGGGGCATAATTTGTTTGTTTTTAAGGCCCGGGTTTAACAAGTTTAATCTTGCGTCCCGGCTTTACCCCAAGGCAGGAAACGGTGTGGACGACAGCGAGGTGGTGGGGAACAAATAGATGAAAGAAATGAGACAGAATGGTGGAGCGCGGGGGGAGGGGCGCCGAGGGAGGGGAGGGGGGGGAGGGTGTTAGGTTGAGCGTGGCGGGTGCCACTCGGCGAGATCTACGGCGTTCTGAGTCATTAGCCTGCCGGCCAATTTGTTCAAAAGGTCTGCCATAACTCAGGCCCAGGCAACGCGGACGGACGGGGGGGACGACTGGCAACCTCCAGTGGCCTCGCCTTATTTATTTATCCACTGAGGGAGACGTTTCTCGCTCGCTCCCTGCTGACCTGGGACGCGGGAAGTCCCCCCCCCCCCCCCCCTCTCTCTCTCTCTCTCTGTCTCCCCCCCTTTCTCTCTCTCTCTCGCTTTCTCCCCCCCTTTCTCTTTCTCTCTCTCCCTCCCTCTCTCTCTCTCTCTCTCTCTCTCGGACTCTCTCTCCCCCCATTTCTTTCTTCTCTCTCTCTCTCTCTCTTTCCTCCCCCCCTTTCTCTCTCTCTCCCCCTCTCTCTTTCTCTCTCTCCCACTCTGTCTCTTTCTGTCTCTCTATCTCTCTCCCTGCACCCCCCTCTCTCTCTCTCTGTCTCTCTCTCTCTCAGTTGGAGGTGGAGCTGGCTGGACGGCCGACTCTCCAAAATGGCGTCATGCAGGTTCGGCCAGGTGTTGACGTGGGCCGTGTGCCTGGCAGACTACCAGGCCGCCGGAGGAGCCGCGGCCCCGCAAACCGTCCCTGCCAGGTCCGCCCAGAAGGCTGGTGGAGGGCCGCCATAGAACCAGAGTAGGGTAACCCTCAACCCCTAGTGGTCACCGAGGCGGTGGGGGAGCGGCAGGAGGAGAAGGGGGCAGCTTGCTGTCTTTGGTGACCCCTGAACCGGGGGCAGTTTGAGGCGTGCAGAAAGAAAGGACTACATCACACGTGTCAAAGCGGCGCACCTGCGCTCACTGGTGGGGACTGGTGCGCTCACTGGTGGGGAGGCAATAGCTACAAGCTATGGTGCACGTTGATCCTCGCCGAGGGGAGGGATGTTCTTTCTGCTCGGAGGCTGAAAGTCAGGAAAACCTTGTTGTGCAGTGCACTGGTCTTTAGGTAGTCTTTATTCATGTTGAAGAATATTAGTTATGGGACTCGGGGAGGCTTTCTCTTGGGGGCCGTTTATCCATGGGATTCAAGTATAGCGCAAATAAGAGGGTCATGATCAACTATCTGTCGGGAGTCGCCAAGTTGACCATATGGAAAACTAGAGAGAGCTATATGCTGGGACAGGGGTCAGTGGATCCTGTCCAGGTGATGAGAGCTATATTGGCTGCACATCTCAGGATTGAACATGAATATGATATTGTTGTTTGGGGACCTAAGAACCTTCGCTGAGATGCGGGGGGACTGGACATATTTTATGTTATGTACAGGATGATTGGAGGTCATTGATAACTGTTGAGGGAGTGCAAGTCATTCCCCCTCTCCTTACTTTTCTTACTTTGGTTTTTCTGTCTCCTCCTGTAACTGAGTCTTGTTTTTGCTGTGATTTTTTTGTCATGGTTGTCCGGTGACTTGGGTTTTTTGTGAGTTTCAACACATAGGCTTTTTGTAAATAGTTTGTTTGCTTAGAGTGGCTAACTAGTCTTTGAGCGAAGGAAGTACTGCAGCATTGTGCAATAAAGGGGTTTTAAACTCAATGTTACCTCTCTCTGTCTCTCTCTCTCTCTCTCTCTCTCTCTCTCTCTCTCTCTCTCTCTCTCTCTCTCTCTTTCTCCATGGGTGTGTGTGGGCTGCTATGATCTGTGTGTGTGTGTGTGTGTGTATGTGTGTGTGTGTATGTGTGTGTGTGGGGGTGTGTGTGCATATGTGTATGTTTCTGCGAGTGATGGGAGCACAGATCCACAGTACCCCTCATAGTGGGTGGGTGGGGGTCTCGTATGTTTGGTTACGAGACAGCGCCTATCTACATGGCACTCAACGCCCCGGCCCAGAGGTGCGGACACGCGCCCCCATATTATCCGATGCAGCAGATAAACCCCGCGCCTCCACGCTCGCCTCCCCGGTGAGACTCTTTCAAGCACACGCTTATGCCCCCATTATTCCCCTCCGCAAATCCTTAAAGTAGCCTGTCGCAGGGACGGGGAGACTTCCGAGGCTTTGACAGAGCCACACACTGTGCAAGGGGGGCCCTGGGGGTGGGACGAAGACAGGATGGGGCCCCGATAAGAGAACTTCTTGGAACCAGCTCGGGCCCCTTAAATCTCCTGGCCTTATTTCCGCTAGGTGTTTTTCAGAGGGGTGTAAGCAGACATGGGGTAACACTATCCTGCTCCGGCGCCATAATGGCCTGTTTGACATGTGGGGGGACGTGATGTTCCCCGTCAAAAGCGGGAAGGGAGTGAAGGGTGGGTTAATACAAACACACACACACAAACACACACACACACACACACACACACACACACATAAACACACGCTGACACACAGACACTGTGCTTTACTTTATACCGCATGATTCACAGCCGTGTCTATTTGATTGGAGCAACCCTCAATTTGGTAAAAGCTTCTCAAAGGAAGTCTCTTATTTATGACACCGGGTCCCCTTTCTACCTAAGATGTCTTAAAAATGAAAAAGGAACACCAATACAGACAGAGAAAGCGTTCACGCCGCCTCATTTGGTATCCCTGCCAAGCCACCGACTGAGTATCACCTTATTCTCTGTTCCAGTTCTGATATTGGACTGGACTGTCCCTTTGGCATGACCGCCGGCTCCACGGATTGATCTACAGCTGCAGCTATTGACATTTGTCACAGCAGAGAGGGAGGGAGGGAGGGGGTGGGGGCAGACATTTGAATGAGGCGAAAGGAGGAGACAGGGGGACAGAGGCGAGAGGAGAGGAGGAGACACGGGAGAGGTTGGACGGAGAAAACCAAGCTGAGGAGAGGAGAAGAGAAAGAGAGTGAGTGTGAGAGTGAGTGTGTGTGTGTGTGAGAGAGAGAGAGAGAGAGAGAGAGAGAGAGAGAGAGAGAGAGAGAGAGAGAGAGACAGACAGACAGACAGACAGACAGACAGACAGACAGACAGACAGACAGACAGACAGACAGAGAGAGAGAGAGCGAGAGAGAGAGAGAGAGACCGACAGAGAGACAGACAGACAGACAGACAGACAGACAGACAGACAGACAGACAGACAGACAGACAGACAGACAGATAGGCAGAGAGACAGACAGAGAGACGGTTGGAACAGAGAGCGTGACTCGCCCGGCTGCCTGCCCGGGGGTCGATGACATCAATAAGAAGCTAATAATCCTTCAGCCAGCTACCTTTGAGGGCCAGAGCACTTGGCAGTAGGCTCTACCACAGATTGCACCCCCACCCCCCCTGCCCCAAACTTCACGACACACACACACACACACACACACTCACTCACTCACTCACTCACTCACTCACTCACTCACTCACTCACTCACTCACCCCAGACCACCACGTCCTTAGAAGACAGAGAAGGAGGGAGCGAGAGGAGAAGGGAGACAGGAAAAAGCAGGAAAGAAAGAAAGTGTGCATTTTGCTCTTCCTCACGTTTGTCTATCGACGGGGGCCGCTAGGGGCTGTCTGCTATCGATCGCGCCTCTTTTCTTCATGGCTCATGCTCTTGTTATGGGCAGCACGTACCACCCTGGGGGTCTTTATTTTGTTCAGTGTATGTGTGCAGGCGCATGTGTGTGTATGACTGTCTGTGTGTGCGTGTGTGTGTGTGTGTGTGTTGTATCTGGTGTTGTTGGAGCCTGCTTGATTGGGGGGAGCGTGACGCGGTCTGCTCCTTGTGGGGGGTAGTCTGTGTGTGTGTATGTGTGTGTGTGTGCGTTCTTGTTTGCGTGTTAAAGGAATAATGCAGAGCTGTTTACAGGTGAGTCACAGCGTTCACGCATACACCCGCACACACACGCAGACGGCAGCTTCTGCTCTATAGCATGGCGGTAGAGAGGAGCTGCTAATTGCATCTCCCAGTCTCAAGATGGAGGCCAGACGAAAGGGGGTGTGGTAAACATAATGTCAAACGGGGGCAGAGCCCCCTCCTAGATCACCTTAGGGAGGAAGACACGGCAACCATGACGCACCGCCAATGTTTAATCACCAAAAGGCTGCTCTCACAGGGATACTTCAAATGCAGGCATCCAGACACACATAGAAAGATATACCCCCCCACACCCGTATTAAAACACACACATACACACAGGCACATACAGATATACATAGACAGATACAGCCCCCCCCCTCCCACACACACACATGCCCCTTCCCAAACCCCAACACAGACACACACACACACACACACACATACAGATACACCTCCCCCCACACAACGCATACACAAACACACACATAGACAGATCTTCCAAAACAGACACCAACACACACACACACAGAAGGAGAATACTTTGTCAGGACCAGTTTCAGAAGTCTATTTTGCACACACACTATAGGGACACACATAAAAGCTATGATCAACAGTCAAAGGAGGCCTCCTTTACACATACATTGAGTGAGAGGAGGATTCGGATTAGTTGTTAGGACAACATGCATCGAAATCAATCTTTGCATAGGATTCATATAAGAGCCGAGAAAGACATGACGTAATCTTTTCTTCAGTCCACTATATCTAGCAGCACTATCAGCGCTGAAATTTAACCCGCTCATGCCACCTAAAGGATTTGAAAGTCAACTGCAACCGCAAAAAAAAATTAATAAAAAAAGAATAAATAAAAAATAACCACAATAACTTGTAGTTTCGTTGATATGAAATAACAGGTTACACACCTCAATTTTCTTGTGTTTATTTTCCCATGAACTTCGACTCCTGACAAAGGTGCCGAATATATTTCGATAAACATTGTGATGGCCAACGTAGGACTGCAGTCTATTCATTGAAATGTTTCCACCCACGCCTCGCCACACTCACTCAGACGTTCACCGGCTAACCCACACGGAGAGACGCTCCCTCGCCCCCTACCTCCTTGGTGACGTTGTCCTGCACGAGGCTGTAGAGGGGTACGATGCGGCTGACCTCCAGCAGCACGGGGCTGGGCGAGGCCGCCTGGCGGGCCGAGGAGGGAGCGGCCGCCAGGGGCCGGTGGTGGCACAGCTGGCATGCGGAGGGGCAGCTGCCGTGCTCCTCGCAGCGGATCTCCACGCCCGCCACCAGGTCCTCCGTCAGCAGCTGGGTCTTCAGCAGGCCCGACAGGTAGCTGATGAAGGGCATGGACTTCAGCTCCCGCCGGCCGCCCTGGTCGGTCACCTCTGGGGTGGGGCGGAGGGAGGTAGGAGGGCGTGGAGGGGAGACGGCGTCGTAGAGAGGGAGAGGGGGTGGAGGGGAGACACGGGAGAGGAAGACAAGGTTTTGGTAAATAAGGTAAACAAGGAAGGCCAGTGTTTAGAGATGTGTCTTTTAGCGGGTCCCATGGACAACCGCTTCCTGCAGAGCTCAAAGTGCGGTGGAACCTTTCACAAAGCAGGGGAAGCCGCCAAAGCCTTTTCACTCCAACGGCCTCCCTCGCCAGGACCCTGAATCACATGGCACGGCCAGAGGGCTGACAGTGAATCAGTTTCACAACCTCCACTGGATCCACACGTGTGCGCACGTGCGTGTGCGCACGTGTGTGTGTGTGTGTGTGTGTGTGTGTGTGTGTGTGTGTTTGTCCCTCCATCTGGTCCTGGTTTCTGAGGCGGTGGGAGGAAACCAAACGTCTCTAATCCTTTACTGTCAACGGTGGCTGGGGGCCGGAGGCGGACGGGACGGACGGGAGCTGATCAGTGTCTCCCGACGGAGGCTAAAGAAGCACCGTCTGACGCCTCCCGCCTCGGGGGTGGGGCTGGGGGGCGCTAGTGCATCGTCGTCTATGACGTCATTGGACAACCACAGGGGGGACAAGGAAGGGGAGAAGAAGAGAAGCGGCAAGGCGGAGTGTTCCAGTAGGAAGGGGGACACGGCTACCGTGGGTTTTGTTGTGGTGAACTAGATGTTCTAGTCCAAGTTGACGGTGCATGCGTGTGCGTGTGCGAGAGAGAAAAAGACGGAGAGAAAAAAACGAAAACAAGCGAAGAAGTGGGTGAGGAGGTGCGGGTGTTTTTTGTTTTTTTTTCCTCCTCAGATCAGAGAGCACGAAGGCCATATCCATGAAACCCAGGCTTCAGGGGCACGTTGGCACAGCCAAACCTCCCTCGCCCCTGACAGGGAGGAAATGCAGTGCTGAGTTACGTCCCCTAACCTGTTCCATTCATTACTCCTTATCATTAGGGGCAGACAGGGGGGCTTGAATGACTTTGACTAAGTTGTTATGATCCAAAATTCCAGTGCAACGGCGTAACTTATACTGTGTGCAGTCACTGGCGTTCCAGCGGATTCTTGTGGTCGCCAGACTTGGCTGGGGGCTCCCATACGGAAAGGAACTGGCTCAGAGAGTGAGGCCTATACAAGACTCCTGGAGGGGGTATGGCACATTCACATAGACACACAAACATGTGCAAACACACACACGCACACGCACACGCACACGCACGCACACACACACACACACACACACACACACACACACACACACACACGTGCGTGCACACACAGAGGTATGAAAACAACAGTGGGAACCCCTGGATCAAAACAATAGCATGCAGATGTGCTAACAAGGGACCTCACACTCACCTCACCCTAGCCACACAGTCAATAGGGGGCTAAGGAGGAAAGGGGAAAAACAACCGCCTCCAAATGACATTCTTCAAGGTGAAGTAATTGAGACCAGCTTCAGGTAATGATTTGGGATC
Source organism: Aplochiton taeniatus (assembly GCA_017639675.1). NCBI lineage: Eukaryota > Metazoa > Chordata > Actinopteri > Galaxiiformes > Galaxiidae > Aplochiton > Aplochiton taeniatus. The sequence continues at coordinate 37,536,330 of CM030172.1, read as the reverse complement.
ACTCCTTACCTGAAACAGCACTTAATCATAATGGTAGGGAGCTGCCCTCAGAACATTTCACAAGCGGCAGAAAAGAAAAACAAAAGAGAAAAAAAAAGTAGATCAAATTCCACAATGCGAATTCAAAACAGCGGATGACTGTTGCTTTTCCTAAACTCACTGCGCTGGCTTTTCTTCTTAACCGTGAAAAAAGAAAATAAAAAAAAAGTTAAGCCAAACACACAGTTCAACACCGCCAAGCCTCTGTCCCGCATTCACCCAAACACATTCCTGGCTGCGCACACGCCCAGAAGAGAGCATCTGTGAAAAATGGCTGACGTGGCACAGGTGGGAAACGCTGTGTGGGGAATAGAACACAGGTGGAGATTATCCAACGTTTTTTAGGATGCGGGTCTTAGTCAGTGACCGAGTATCGGATTAATCTTATTTGCAGAAGAAATGTCCCACATGCCCCGCCAGGGAGTCGGGCCGATTAATAAGGTGCGAGCTGAGATGAAACATTGCCAGATTTTCCACCACTAATCTAAAAGAACCGATGCTCACAGCTCCCTCCCTTAGGTAATTGATTAGCCGTGCAGTATTGCTTTGTAAGAGCAAAACTAGAAATGGTAGAGCACTGGCTTTTGTGCTTGAAAACGTAGGCCAGGAACACGTAAGGTTACAGATGCTAAGGGATGCACAAAGGACACACACGTCACTGAGAGTTAAATCACAACCGTCCCTGTTGTACTGTAGCTACCTGTAACAGCAACAAAGAACAGGACATGTATTATTGGCTACATCACAAACCATCCGCGGCAGTGGGAACACATGTCTACAAGTATAGGTCATGTCATGTGCGAGTGTGTGTATGTGCATGCATGTGTGTGTGTGGATGTGTTGCTTAATGGTGGGGGGGGGGGGTAACTCCTCACATATCCTATGTAAACAGACACAAGGGGTGGCCCTAAGAGCCCTATTACACTCACTCCCTGAGTCAACACAGGCCCAGAGAGGATCTGTCAGCGCTCGACCCCCACAATGAAACCCTGGGATTAGGTCAGGTCGGCGGTGGATACAAAGCAGCGTGGGTTTCTAGCCTCTTTACTTATGCCCCCTTTTTTTCTCACCCAAACAGCTGCCTGCGACCCATGCAAACTACCCCATCAAACAGTTCCACAGACGATGCCGTGAGGGGAATGCGATATGAAAGAGGCAACAGCCAGTTGTTTTTGTTGTCAGCTACTCGCCAGCATTGTCCTAGTCCACATGAGTCTAGGCAACACTACAGCACAGGAAGGGGCAGTAAGCAGGCTATAGCACATCCAATTCAAATTCAGTTTGGGGGTGAAAGTGCCGAGTTCACACAACCATGTTGTGCTGGACATTATCTCGCTGCGGTTTTCTTGCAACTTTCAACCTCAACAGGCACCACATAACATGAGTTGTTTTTACGGCCACTGTCAGGGTTCTGACACAGGCCAGTAATTGAATGTCTCCATAAATAATCCATTTATTGCTTTGCTTTGAGTGGTAACAAATTAATCTGTTGCTATTTCCACACTAAAATAATAATAGGGTGAAATTCCCAACCATTGATCCCAATTGAGCATCTTTGCTGAATGGATGCTGTTTTTAATTACCCATTAGGGACGCAATATCCCTGGCCAGACCTCCATTGCCTTGGCAACGTCAGCAAATGTGTCAGATACCCCAACACTAATTTCACACGGATGAGGAAAAAGAGAGAGTACAAATATTGTCTTTTTTGTTTTGCTTGGTCCATCCCTTTTGAACAGATCGACTTTACTTCAACAAATCCATGTATGGCGATGAATGACAAATATATCTCTATAAAGAAAATTACAAAATAAATTAAAGTAATCTGGTTTTAACTCAACAATAAGCCACAGAATATAGATTTTCCAATATTTATTGATGGCAATTATTTTCTTTATTTTGGTAGTTCCCCTCTCCCCCTCTAATTTCCACATTTTAATTGGTATGAAATGATCCAGGTCGAAACTAATAACGAACCAGTTTGATGGGTAGAACTGGCCTCAACTTGAGTCAAGTTGGAAGATAAAAAGATATTTGCCTCCACCTAGTGGCTGTGGATCATGTACACACAGCATTAAACAGAACTATCAACACAAAACTATCTGAAAATTATAAAGTTTATATTTTGGCGGGAATGCATTTGGCCAAATGTTGCCAAACATGTAACCATGTTGACTCTCACTATGGTTTTGAACAATATTCACAAATAGAATCTTGCGAATATTTGTATTGTAGTCCACAAAAAACAATGCCCTTTCAGCTACTGTGGCATGCATTTATACATATACATACGCATCTATCTATCTATCTATCTATCTATCTATCTATCTATCTATCTATCTATCTATCTATCTATCTATCTATCTATCTATCTATCTATCTATCTATCTATCTATCTATCTATCTATCTATCTATCTATCTATCTATATATATATATAGAGGATGCATTGTAAAATAATAATAAAGGATCAAATAGGCCTACCATCTTTTCTCTTGAAACAAAGGTATGTTTACTGTTTTTATGATAATCTACAATATAATATCTAGTTAAATGTTTTAAACTTAAAACAGGAGGACTATCAACCCTATATTAGTTTTTCTTTTGAAATTAGACCTGTATTATAATAATTCAGTAATATATTGATAGACTGAGTGTTTGGAATAAGCTGGTATACTAAAATCAGTATTCAAATGGTGAATATGTCAATAATGAGTATGTGGAAAGGACCTGGATATAATATTCAATATGCTGTAACAATACTATCCAGATTGTTAAAAAGCTTAAATATATGGTAAGGATTGTTTAACAGAAAAACAAATGAAGTGTCCCCAATCATATGGTGATGTAGCCGACAATAGGTGTTAATTGTTAGTAAAAGTTTGAAATGTGTTGTAGAATATTAGTCTATAGTTTCACAAAGCAACTCAAATCTAAAACAAATATCGCCTATGCAGTAAGTAATATACGTTACCCTGTATACATAAATAAATGTAATATTTAAGGAGAATGATCTGAACACAAAGTAAGTCAAGCAGTCGTTGAGTGAGCATGTAAGGAATGACAACATACTTCAAGTCCCACAAAGGTAGAAAAATACATAGACAAATTGATTTGATCTGTTGCCAATCGGTTTTGGGATTGTGCTCTAGCTGCATGCACAAAAGCCAATCAAAATAGTGGGTGGGATCTCGCGATTCAAGGTGCTACGTCACCACTCAGAACTTCTTCGCATTCGCAGTACCAAACCGAAAAGCAGTAGCACGCCCACGAAACACCCCTCTATATAGAACACGTCTGAAATTGAAGCCAAGGTAAGATTCTTTACATGTCAACTGCATAGAAAATCAATTTTAAATGCAGGAAATCTTGTATGGAAATCATCAACGCTAAAATTCGCCCTGTCATGTATTCTTACCGCATTGCACCGAACTGGAATTCTCCTTGTGATTATTTTGGAGGCCTCCCACTGGTTAGCTTAGCAAAACGGACGCGACAAGCAAACAGATAAACATACCAGTGGTGTTGATGAAAACTATATTAGTACACACCATCGGTAGTACACATATCAAAAACGTTGCTACCTCTTAATGCCTTTGCATTTGTTCAAATAAATACGCTCAGCTAAGGCTAAATGAGTGACTGCAAACCTATTATATTGGCTAGCAGCTGGTTGCTACCTGTTATTTTGCGTCACCCTACTGTCAAACCATGCATTTCTACAGCTCTACATCAAGGTCAATGTAATTGGCCTATCAATGTGTTATCTTGTCAACACGCAACAGTAGTAAGCACCTGTACTAATCAAACGGTTGGTTCCATCTGGCATGGTTCTCTCAAATTCTTTGCATTGCATAACACTGTCTGCCAAGCTAGCTTGCATAAGTTACAGTATACGTGTAACTTTAACACAATGAGAGTGAAAGGGGCTGGGTTTTCCTAGATGCACTTTTCGCAGTGCTCTGTAGATTTTGCTTCCTGGTCTCAAAAGAGACTGACTATGGTCTTCCTCTCCAAGATAGCAATCACATAACACATACTACATTATCCTAATGACATGGACAATAGAATAATCAACTCTTCATTTAAAAGAATGTGACATGACAGCATTTTACACAAGATTGCCAACACAATAAAATACTTGATTTAAAAGAAACGTCTATTCACGGCATTCAACCAAACACTTGCTATGTCCGGCTGTATAACTAAAGAGAGAGGCAGTTCTCAATTCAATCTTAACCCAATTCTTTCCTCCCCCCCTCCAGAGGTTAGGGCCGGTTCGATCAAAAGGCGAGGCAGAATGGCGGCCGCAGCGGTGGGCTCCCCTACCCTGGACCCGGAGCTGTTGCGGGAGGTCCTCGAATGCCCCATCTGCCTGGAGACCTACAGCGGCGACCAGCTCCGGCCCAAGCTGCTCCAGTGCGGCCACACGGTGTGCCGCCAGTGCCTGGAGAAGCTGCTGGCCAGCACCATCAACGGCGTGCGCTGCCCCTTCTGCAGCAAGGTGTCCCGCATGAGCAGCATCTCCCAGCTGGCCGACAACCTGACCGTGCTGAAGATCCTGGACTGCGCCAGCTCGGGCGCCGCCGCCGCGCTCATGTGCCATGCGTGCTGCAACCGCCTGCCCCGCCAGCACTGCCGGGAGTGCGGGGCGATGCTCTGCGACCTCTGCAAGCTGGAGGGCCACCCGCACCCGGGGCACAGCGTGCAGCCCATCCGGGTGGCCGCCGAGCAGCGGCGGAAGGAGCTGGGCGCCAAGCTGGCGGGGCTGCGCGACGCCATGGGCCACATCCAGAAGAAGAAGGTGGCCGTGGAGTGCGCGGCGAAGAGCATGCGGCTGAAATCCCGCGGCGTGCAGCAGGAGTATGCCAAGGCGGAGCTGAGGCTGCAAGAGGAACTGGGACGCTCCAGGAGGTAATTTAATATTAGGGCAGGTGTGATAGTTAATAACATGCTAATTATTCTTTTATTCTTTTTTTTTTTTTATCCGTTTGTCTAATTCGGGTTCGAAGGAGCTAAAATAGCATTGCAAAAGCTCTCCTGTATTTTGTAACGATGATGTTCTCAACTGCTAAGTAATCACATACGCAATACAGAAGATATTATTTTGCCCGTTGAACACAAAAGGCTCCTTCTTCCGTTGATTGACTTGAATGGCCCCGAGCTGAGTTAGATTGTTTTGATCCCGTGGCCCAAGGGCGTTCGCTGCGTCCATAGCGGAGGTGGACAAGTTAAACGGGCAGGTCCTGGAGGAGCAGACGTACCTGCTGAACCTCGCCGAGGTGCAGGTGGTGTCCCGCTGCGACTACCTGACCATGCGGGTCCGCCAGGGCGACGTGGCCCTCCTCCAGGAAGACGGCGGGGCCCAGGACCAGGAGGACGAGGAGGAGCCGGACCCACGGATCGGCCTGCCCGTCACGCTGACGCTCCAGGAGCCCGAGCTGGTGAAGACGGAGCCCCTGGCCGCCCTGGAGGTGGGCCGGCTCGGCACCAAGCCCCGCCTGATCAACACGGACGAGCAGCACGAGAGCGTCCCGGAGCTGGGCGAGTGGGCCGGGGGCGCGGCGGCCGGGGGGATGGGAGCCCCGCTGGAACTCTACCGGGACGTCGACATGGTGACGGCGGCCGAGGAGGCGGTGTGCGCGTCGCCGGGCAGCTTCAAGTCCAAGTCCATGGACGGAGGCGGGGAGGGCTCGCCGGGCCGGGCGGGGCCGGGGGGCCCGCAGGCCTGCCAGCTGGTCAAGAAGATGGGCTGCAAGGGCAACCTGCCGGGGATGTTCAACCTGCCCGTCAGCATCTGCGTGACGCCGCAGGGCGAGGTGCTGGTGGCCGACCGCGGCAACTACCGCATCCAGATCTTCAACCGCAAGGGCTTCCAGAAGGAGATCCGCCGCAACCCCAGCAGCATTGACAACTTTGTGCTGAGCTTCCTGGGCGCCGACCTGCCCAACCTCATCCCCCTGTCCATCGCCATCACCGCCCAGGGCCTCATAGGGGTCACCGACAACTACGACAACTCGGTCAAGGTATGTAGCGGGTTCGCTTTTCTCCTTTTCTAATAGATTTTACAACTCACAGTCAACTGGGGCAACTTGCTTTCTGGAAATGGTGGTGTGAAAGATTCTATATATTATGATTTATTTCCCCTTATAGTATATATATTTTTGAACCTCATTTAACTTCTATAATTAGTGTAATAAGTGTAATTGGTGCCCCCTGCCAGATTGAACATACATAATGAGTACATTTCGTATGATTTGTCCTACCCCCCAGGTCTACACCACTGACGGCCATTGTGTGGCGTGCCACAAGAACCAGCTCATCAAGCCGTGGGGCATCGCCGCCATGCCCTCGGGCCAGTTCGTGGTGTCGGACGTGGAGGGCGGCAAGCTGTGGTGCCTGGCGGTGGACCGCAGCCTGGGCGTGGTCAACTACAACCGCCTCTGCTCGGCCGTGCGGCCCAAGTTCGTGACGTGCGACGCCGCCGGCACCGTCTACTTCACCCAGGGCCTGGGCCTGAACATCGAGAACCGCCACAACGAGCACCACCTGGAGGGCGGCTTCTCCATCGGCTCGGTGGCCGCCGACGGCCAGCTGGGCAAGCAGCTCAGCCACTTCTTCTCCGAGGCGGAGGACTTCCGCTGCATCACGGGCATGTGCGTGGACGCCAACGGCGACCTGCTGGTGACCGACAGCGGCCGCAAGGAGATCCTGCAGTTCCCCAAGGAGGGCGGCTTCAACGTGCTGGTCCAGGAGGGCCTGACGTGCCCCGTGGGGGTCGCCGTCACGCAGAAGGGACAGCTGCTGGTGCTGGACTGCTGGGACCACTGTGTCAAGGTCTACACGTACCTACAGAGGAGGCGCTCCTCCACCTACTAGCCCCCCACCCACCCACCCACCCCGTGTGTGTGTGTGTGTGTGTGTGTGTGTGTGTGTGTGTGTGTGTGTGTGTGTGTGTGTGTGTGTGTGTGTGTGTGTGTGAATGAGCGTGCAAGTAGAGAAAAGGCGGTCACACTGTTTCGATCTGTCACTTTAATGTCGACGGCTGCATTCCAAACAACGCTTGCTCAATCTCTAACCCCAGTGCTAATCAGGGTTTGTGTTGTGAGTGTGTGTACACTAATCAACGGCCCTGTTTTACCAGTGGGACTGACCGAGCGACTGACTGGAAGCCTCGTATTGGAACTAAGCCTGTCTCCTACCATTCAAGCTGCCTCCAGTGATTTGTATAGATCACAGCACTAAAGACAGCAATAAGCCCCTCACCTTGAATCTGTTGGACCGGAAGAATAGTGTCAATCAACAAGTGGAATTATTTTATTTTTTCTGCTGTGATGTATGTGTGCGTACCAAGAGATTGAGGATGACAATATAAGCTAATGAAATTTGTCAATAAAACAAAAGCGCTTACAGGCCACATGATGCACATGAACACACACATATATATATATATATATATATATATATATATATATATATATATATATATATATATATATATATATTTAATCAAAGCAATCTGTGGCCTGGATGTATAGACTGAAGTTAATCATTAATGTCTGTAATGAATAAAACATGTAACACGCATTTTTCTGAGGTGACTGACTGAAGGGAATATACTTCAGAGGTTCTCTGGGACTTTGAAATGGCAGAGTAATTTGACCTGTCATGCGGTTCTTCCATTGAAAGAAGTAAAGTTTCCTTAAGTTAAATGGGATGAGTGAGTGGAGGGGTCGGTTAACGGTTCATCCGTTGTTCAACCTGGAGTCTCCATAATCACCAACTTCCAGCTACACGTCTGTCCGTCCAACAGAATTGTCAACACGGAAGTGTTTTGTTTGGGTAAATGACACAAGGAAAAGGCAAACAAAGAAGCAATTGAACTGTGGTGAAGTCCGTAATCCACCACCCTCACACTCTCATCTGTGTTCTGTTGTGTGTACTGTTTCCTCCCTTCAGCTACGTTGGCGTGTCGTGAATCCATGTCTGTTGAGTCACCAAAGGAGTGAAACACAATACCGAGGTTGCAAGCATTCTAACCCGGTTATAACTGAAATGTTTCTTGTTCTCAGTAATATTACCACTGCTAGCCACAAATAAGCATCACTGCCGTTTTACCAAACGTTCGTGTTTCCGTTAAGCTATTTTCTTCTCTGAAAGTGCACCAAATGCTATAAAAATCAAGTGTCCTTGTTTAACTGTTCCAAACCACCAGACTGTTGTTCACGGGTCATCCAAATGGTGGTTTTATTGTTCTCCCAAAAAATATGGGATGTCTCTTTTTGTTGGTATTCTTTTGTTAAATAGCCTATGTTGTCCCATGTTTTATGGATTATTTTATACTACTGGCTTGTGAAACTACAATGTCACAACATGTCTTTGTGTGTTTGTGTGTACCAAACCGACCTTGTGTGTCTTTTTAGAGGGTCTTCCTTCGTTGGTTGAGGCCATGACCTTTGCAGTGGCGGGGTCGCCCGGTTTTTGAGGTGCCTCTGTGCAAAGCGAGTCTCTTACGTCATGTAATGTCTACAATGTTGATCATCTTTTGAGTGCAATAAACCCAACTGTGATGGAGATCACCATGGCTGCTTTGTGCCTGCTTCTTTCAGACGGCTGCCTCTAATAAGGATAAATAACCCAACTGGTATGAAAGACATTATTTAATGCCGAGGTGTTCGCCTACTTTCAAATTCTGGAAGGTGTGCATATTATTGTTCATCTCCCAGAAAGTGTTGACTGTTATCCAAAAAGATCTTAGTAGGCTTCCGTGTAAACCGAGCAGCATTGGGATGTTTTAACAGTGGCACTTTGGCCTACAGCAGTCACTATTCACCCCTTATCACTGACAGTGAGGACAGGACTTATGGATGACACATCATCTCTGCACTCTCGCATGGCTTATCAGGCTGTGGTGACACCCTGGATGAGAACTGATGCTAAACACTTAAGGGCTTAAATTATGCAGTGCAGGCAGCAGCAAAGCCAGGGATGTTTCTGTGGACGGGCCTTGGAAAATATGGTTGGGCATAACGTTATCTAAAATGACCAAACGAGTAACGTTACTTAATGAATCCAATCCAAAGTCAATCAACGGCAATCGTCCAATGCAAAAAACGTGCATACACTGACCCCACTGTTTTTACAAAGGGTATTTATATAATGATATACATATTTAGTTCACATCATCAAATGGGTTGCCTAGTATTAACCATACATATGCTGTGCAAGCACTGAGAGAGACGCAACGTGACTGAGGCCATATTTAGCTTTGTTTGGAGCACCCATCGCTCTATTGCACTCAACTTCTACACCTAATAGTATAGAGGGCAGAGAAGAGGGCAATCTAAACTAATTAGATCACAAGGACCGCCTATCGCTTCCGGAAACAGGTTAGCCAAAATACACCCGTGGCTTTGGCCCTGCATGCGGAACACACTGAGCGTTGTTCGTAGAGTTCAAAGACGTGGATAACAGTTCAAATCCTACTCTTTTTCTAGTTATCGAACGAAAGCAAACTACTTTTAAGAAGTTAGCATCGAGGTCTTTGCATCCGTCCATACAGAATCACGCACGCACACACACACACACACACACACACACACACACACACACACAAAGGCTTCATGTCGTTGACTCTGGTAGACGTCAATTCCAACACTTGCGGCGTCAGGTGGCCTGAAATATTCATCGAGCACTTCTTCAATCTGTCGACCGCCGCTCAATAGCGGAGCGGAGAGACCGAGGTAAGTGAGTGGGGAAATCGTTTTCAGCCCCGCTCTATTTGCGGTGGCCTGCGCTTTCCTCACCGGCAATGACTGCAATTGCAGGCTGTCGGAGAATTAACGAGGAGACGGAGCCGGTGGCCGTGCGACCAGAGGAGGGAGTTAATGACCGGCGCGTCGCCGCTCGGTGCCTGGGGGACTGGCGAGGTGACGGTGTGCCGGGGACAGGTGCCAAGCAGATGTTGACGGCACTCCCACGCTGAGCAAGGCGTTGACCTCCCGAATTGACTTCTGGAGCCGTTCCAGCCGTGGAGAAGGCACTCGGTCTCGCACACGCTCTCGCGCAGCGGTTTTTCCACCCAGTCCTCAAGCAGCCCCGGCCGTGCCACGTATTCGATCATCCCTGGTGCTACCACACCTGGTTCAATTAAGGCACCGACAGCGAGGCTTTGACTAATTACACCAGGTGTGCTAGCACTGGGGAAGACCACCTGCAATGGCTGGGGGTACTTGAGGACTGGGTTGAGAACCACTGGCCTCCATCATGGGACTGCGTTCCTGGGAATCTGCTTGCCACATCTTCACTCACAGGAACTGTGCGCTGAGTACTGTGGCTAATCTGCACAATGCATTACTAGGTTACCGAACCAGAGCGCTCCATTTAACTCTTAACTCGGGTGGCGGCCAACACATAGACAAGGTGGATCGATCTTTAGATAAGATGTGCCCGTTCTAGGCTCAGTCATTTTACATGACTACAGTCCTTAAGAGAGAAGGCCGGGGCGGTATGTACATTCTTGTCTTTATAATATACCGTTTTATTCACACTTGTACGACTGCAGTTTTACATAAACGCCTATTACGTGTGACAGCATGTTCGGTTTGTGAAAATGTATATGTACTCTTTTTTGTTTGTTTGACGGCTCACCTTTCTGGTACTGGAGCCAGAGCTGCTGCTGGGCCTTCTTGCTGGGGAAGTAGATGGTGCAGCTGAGCTCGGAGCCGTACAGCGCCTCAGACACGTAGTGGGTGCCGTACTGCTGGAGGAAGGACAGCAGCTCCTCCCGTGTGCTCTCCCACGTCAGGGTCTTCAACACCTTAGAGAAGCCTGGGGAACAGGGAGAGAGATGCATGAACAAATCAGAAAGAAAGAAAGAAAGAAAGAAAGAAAGAAAGAAAGAAAGAAAGAAAGAAAGAAAGAAAGAAAGAAAGAAAGAAAGAAAGAAAGAAAGAAAAATAAATTAAGTCTTCAAAATAAACTGGGAAACAAAGGTGATGATAATGTTAACAAAGTAACTTTGGGCTCATTAGTGAGTCTCTCAGCTGTTACCTGTAGACAGCGTGATGGCGCTGAGCTTGACTTTGTACAAGTTGCTCCGCACTCTCCACTGTTGCACCATGGGATAGCCCATGGCCTCATTGTACTGGGCATCACCTGCAATGCCAAACACATTACAGTACATTTTAATACACTACGTTACAAATATATTACATTACAATAGATGTCGAACGCGGTACAGTTAACAATGTAGCCTGAATAAAAACCTGAAAAATCCATAGGGCTGAAAAATAGTTGTTGACCTCAATTGATAATCCGTTTAGAAAGTAATACAGTAGATTAGAAAATACCAACCGAACACACACATACACACTACAACGATACACATGCCACTATAACATTTGAGACAGGTTGTATACACCCAGTCTGTACATCCCGCTGTTTGCCCAAACACCTCTTTTACTCCTCCTCATCCTCCTCCTCCTCTTTCTCGCCTTGAGTGCAATCGATAGCAGACGGCTAGCACGGCCGCTGTTGTTGCCCCCGACTTCAATTGGATTCCCAGCCAGCGTCGGAGCACCCGGCACAATCAGCCCTCTAATTGAATTACCAAACTTTCATGCGAGGCCGCTACACACAGCGCGCCATTGTAAATGGAGCGGGAGGAGGAATACCAACAGCGGCTAAATGACCAAAGAGCTGAGCTCCAGTGGGGGGGAGGGAGGACCTAAGGGAGGGCCGCTACGGTTAGTCCTCCCCCCCAGGGGAGCTGCCGAGGCGGGGGCCAACGCGGAGCAGAGTGCTCCAGCCAATCCCCTCTTAATGGAACAGCTGAAGACCCGGGCTAGGGTGAGGTTTCAACTCTGTGTGAAGTTTCACAGTGCCCTGAGTTTAGTGTGTCTGTGTGTGTGTGTGTGTGTGTGTGTGTGTGTGTGTGTGTGTGTGTGTGTGTGTGTGTGTGTGTGTGTGTTTGTGTGTGTGTGTGTGTGTGTTGGGGGGAGGGGCAGTGCAAACACAAAGCGTGTGCTACTGCATTCTAATGTTTCATGTGCTTGGGCACTGTGGTGGAAACGTGTGTTTGCCTGCAAGTGTGTGCATGATGTACAGCATGCAGATTTCTGTACGTGCTTGCACACATGCAGACACAGTGAGCAGTGTGTTTGATTGTGTGTGCGAGTTTGGTGTGTGTGGGTGTGTGTGTGTGAGTTACTCCCTAGTGTGTGTCCAGTGCAGAGGCTGTGGGCATGTCAGAAACAATAGCACAGTAGAGTGCACACAGAAATAGGGAAGAGTCCTCTTGGATGGCCCTGCACTCAGCCTTCCAGCCCACTGGGTGTGCATGCATGTGTGTGTGTGTGTGTGTGTGTGTGTGTGTGTGTGTGTGTGTCACAGGAGCAACTCAAACTGAGGAGTCCCAAAGCTCTGAGAAGACATATTCAGTCGTCCTCCCAGATCCAATGTGAAGTGTGTTTTTTCTCAGAGTGTAACCTCAGTAGACGTGTGTATTGGCGGACAGGGAGCGGGGCAAGAGAAGGGTGAGCAATGTGCAGACTGATGCACTCAGACACACACACACACACACACACACACACACACACACACACACACACACACACACACACACACACAGTACCTGTGAGGAGCTGCTGGTTGGGCAGGGGTTCGGACAACACCCCTCTACACTGTTCCTCCACCGGCAGAGGGATGACCATCAGTCCATCAGCCAGCTGGGGAAAGTCCTTGATGAAGTTGTTGTCCCTAGGAGAGATAGAGGGAGAGAAAGAGAGAGTGAGGGTGGGGGTGGGGGGGTAAACAGATAAGAAAAGGGAGAGAGGGGGAATAGAAAGTTAAAGACAGAAAGAGAAGTAGAGAGATAGAGAGACCGAGAAGGGGGGGAAGAAAAGAGAGGAAAAGGAGAAGAAGAAACAGATTAGATGGGGACATGCCAGTGAGTTTGATGGTCTGTAGTGAGTTTGAATCAGACTGTCCAGACAGATAGCCTATCTCCCTCCACCATCTCATCCCCCCTTCTCTCTCCTGCGCTTCCAGCGCTCCGACAGTGAGGGACAGCTGGCAGACACTGATAGCGCTCGACACAGTGGAACACACACACACACACACACACACACACACACACACACACACACACACGCACACACACACACACACACACAGTGGAATAGAAGATAGCATGAAGCAACATATTTGCTGGTGTCTGATTCTATATTATGGGTTATGAGTTGGCCACATTAGATCGCTCAGCAGAGGGTTTGTGGTGCTGACATCTAGAATCTGACTGGTCACCATGGTGTGAAATAAAGTAACGATGCACTCCCTACCCCATCCAGTAGAGTCTATCGTCCGCAGACACACACTCCATAGGCAAAGTAGAACAGGAGCTATATGTGGCATCTAGTCTCAGTCACGGGTATAGACCACCACGTGACACACCTCCCTCTCAAAAAGGCTTCTATAATGGATCGTGGTAACTTGAAGGTGTGTGTGTGTGTGTGTGTGCATGTGTGCTTGTGCGTGTGTGCGCATATGTGTGTGTGTGTGTCCACGTGTGTTTGTGGGCATGGTAATACAACACTTAGAGAGGGGCGTCCTAGAGGTAGGTTCATGTGCAATGACGTTGCATTTATGTCTATTTGTTGAAGTTTGGCCAAACCGCATTGCTGTCGCCCTGAGAAGTATTGACTTGACTTGTCCCCTGTGTGTGTGCGTGTGTGTGACTGCTATGTATGTGTAAAAGAGAGTGTGTGTGTGTGTGTATGTGCAAGCAACACTTGGCTGCCCTTTAAAAGCAGTAGAGGTGGCTCCCGGATTGAGGGCAGGGCAGAGAACTGCAGGGAGAGATAGGAATAACAGAGTCCTAGTTACCCGCGCCCCCTCTCTCCTCGTTCCCCGTATCTCTTCACCAGCTCGCTCTCTTAGTCTTTCTTATCGCCTCTTTCTCGTTCTGACTATCTTGTCTTCCCTCCCTGTCATTCTCCCTGTCATTCTCTCTCTCTCTCTCTCTCTCTCTCTCTCTCTCTCTCTCTCTCTCTCTCTCTCTCTCTCTCTCTCTCTCTCTCTCTCTCTCTCTCTCTCTCTCTCTGGTTCTGTCTGAGTTATGTTGACTGGGTGGAATTGCGCTCCTCAATCTCTCCCCCCTTCTTCTCCCAAACCTGCCTCCTCTCGCTTAGTTCCATAAATACGACTGCAATACTACTTACCACTGAGGGTTATCCCTCACACACACACACACACACACACACACACACACACACACACACACAACCTTCTTTTCGGTCACCTTACCCCCCCCAAAACACACACGTTCTCAGTCTCCGCCAATGAGGGTTATCACTCACTCACAACCCCCCACACACACCCACCCACCCACCCGCCCACAAACACACACACACACACACACACACAAAATAAGTCTCCACCTATCTTTCTCCATACCCCCTGACTTCCTGTCAGAACTTTCTCAAACTTCGAACCGCAGAGCGTGCACGAAGCAATCCAAACCTCCCCTGGAACTACAATGGGAGGAAGGGAGGAAACCCAAGGATGATCGTAGGAGGAGCAAGATGGAGAGAGAGAAGGAAGAGAGAGGGGAAGAAAAAGACGTCTCAGGTGGGTGCTCACAGAAACGCATTGATTACCAAATGAAGCCAGCGTCACACCAGCCCATTAGCAGGGCCCTGGGCACCCAAAAGGAAATAAAGCCTTATGGATTTTTTTACACCCACGTAATGACGATGTCTTTGTCACCATGTCACCTCTCTAACAGTCCCTTGCTTTGCTTCCTTACACCACCCACTTTCGATATCAGTAGGACTACATCACGTTCCATATGTATTAATACATAAATGTGTCTTTAGTACATATCGACGGCCATTGGATGGTAGAAATAAATTCCCCCCGGGATGAAAAAAACAAATAGTGCAAACAAAACCCATCTGATATTTCCACAAAGCACAAAGGAAACCTAATCCCACTCTATGGCCCTCAACGCCTGTCCGCCGTTCTCCTCCATGAATAGTGCATGTTCTTTCCCCGGCCGCTGGTCCTTGTTTCTTACCCAGCCCGAGGACACGCTGGAGGGCAGAGCCTAATGAAAAACACACTGGAGGGCCCAGCATACCGCGGCACTCGACGACGGTGAATCAGGCCGGGAGAAAAGTTGTTTTCCTGCGGCTCCGATAGCAGGCCAGTTCGCTCCGCTTAAAACTTCTCGTCCACTTCTTTTTTTTCCTCTCTCTCTTCCATGTCTCTCTTTCATGCTTTATCCCTCTTCAATTCCTATTTCACGGTCACCTCTGCTGAAGGAGATTGACTGAATTAAATAGAAATGGAAAAATGACCGACCCTTTGCCGGAATGTTCAGCGGGCTATTGAAGGAAAATGGACGTAAAATAATGTAGAGATTGAAGATTCTAGATTTTTTTTCTTCCTTTTTCTACCAGCGTGTGGAGGCGGACTAGTCCACTACAAATAAGGGTATTGGCTGGTTAGAACAGAATATCTGATTTGAGAGTCACTAAATGTTTTTTTTTTCTCTTCTGCACACACACACACACACACACAGAAACACACACACACACACAAACACACACCTGCCAATCTGCTGTGAGCTTGCGGCGGTGCCGTGGAGGTGGTTCTGCTCAGCCAAAGCCGCCTGTTTACCAAAGTCCCATTCAGTTCCCCTGGGAGTTCATTACAGTGGAAGGATGATGTGCCATCATATGAGTGTAATCATACAGTCCAAAACCACCTTTGAACTCCTTACAGTAATACGGAAATAATGAGCATGGAAAACTGAGGGAAAATAAAGAAATAAAAATGAGGCAGGGTTTAATGCTTTTCCCGGCCACTAGAGGCCACTCATTCTCTGTGTCAATGGCGCCCGCGATGTGCCGGCTGCCTGCCTGACTCGGTCGAATGAGAGTTGGAACGAGGACAAGGCTGAGGCCCACAGGTCTTTACTGGTGATGTGCGTAATAGTACACCCCGATGTCAGGAAACAGCCTCTTTATAGATGGTGCCTGAAGTGGGGACAAAGGCCTCAAAACGTTATAGGGTTGTAAAACGCACGGTCACTGACTGGCGCACGCACGCACACGCACGCATGCACCCACACACACGCACACGCACACGCACGCACACACACAGACACACAAACACACAAACACACAAACACACAGACACACAAACACACAAACACACAAACACACAGACACACAAACACACAAACACACAAACACACAAACACACAGACACACAAACACACAAACACACAGACACACAAACACACAGACACACAAACACACAGACACACAGACACACAAACACACAAACGCCAATCTGTCCGTTTTTGCTTGTCCCCCCCCCCCCAGCTGGCTC
>CM030172.1:37479894-37514894 GCA_017639675.1 Aplochiton taeniatus | reverse complement strand
ATCACCCAATCCATCGGCCCGGGCCCCTTTCCTCTCGCACTTTGAAAAGATTTACGAGCGCCGCAGCCGCAGAGTCGATCCCAACGCGTGTAATATGCCTAATAGCCTTAAAATCTGTTGTCTGAGGGAATGCCTAATGAGCGGGCGGGCGGCTCGGTGGTGGAGCCACAACAAAGATAAAACTCCCAATGTCACCCCGGAGCGCCGTTCCGTAGCCCGGAGTCGGGGCCGTCCCCACTTAATCACCTTCATAAAAGCGTCCTAACAACAAGGTGGCGGGGAAGAATTAGAGAGGTATTAGAGCGCGCCGCTGGAGCGGGGGCGAGTGGCGGCGGGCGGTAATGAACCAATCAGAGATGTTTACCTGAGACTCGTCTCCCGATGTGGGGGGGGGGCCCGGAGGAGAGGTCTAATCAGGAGGCGCGGGCTGGGTGACTTGCTCAGTGCCGTCGTTGATTTGGAGCCGACGAGGTGCTTCACGTCCAGAAGAGTTTGATTGGCCGTACTTGCGACCGCCCCCCCCCCCCCCCCCCCCCCCCAAACGCAAAACAAAGGAGGGGTCGCTGACTTCTGGGGAAGCCCATAACACCGGGACGCCTGCCGAGGTTCTCCCAATAAAAGTTTGACGCGCTGCAATGGCAAGCAAACACCTCGTCGTCGACGGCAACTTTAAAACGGATTGAATGACATGTCACAGGGCAAACCAAAGCGGTGGGAGGCATGGCGGCGTGGGTGAATGAAGAGTGCGGGAGGCAGCCCTTCACCACACTTGAATTCACGCGGAGCGCCTCCAGACCTTTCTCTACCCGCAGTGGGAATGCAGAACCTTGGTGGAACATGGCCTAGCAACCACACACTCACGTCTGGGAGCACTGTCCTGTGACTTTCTCAAGAAAAGCGCTGCAAAATATAAACGCATACGTCCAATGCCATCGCATTGTTGAAGGCTTCTTTACAGAGAGGGAGAAAGCACATTGAGGGAGACGGCAATGAGTGAGACAAAGGAGACAAAGACCTAAGAAAGAGCAGCCATTTTGACCACCAGAGGTCCTCATGGCCGCCTCTACCTGGCCATTTTGAGGTTTGAAGAGGATGAACAAACAAGGTGAGAAATAAAGAGCTGGGAGGCAGGGATATGGAAAGTTTTCAAGTCGACCATTCAGTGAAAGAGGGAGCGTACTTAATCGTTTTGTGAAACGACCTCGCTTGTGCAAGAGAGGTGGGGCGTGGGTCGGGCGGATTGCCTTGAAATGTCTCAATCGCTGAAACACACACAAACACACACAAAACCACAGACACACCACCATCCTACCAACATTATGGTTTTCCTCGTTACACGAGGGGGCCTTATCAAGCCTGCAACAAACTGTATCATAGGTGCAAAGTGTGCATACAAATTGTGCATACAGTATAAGTTATGTGTGCTAGTTAATGTGTGCGGGTTTCTCCCGCATCGAAAAGAGCTCCTCTCCCTCTCCTCACTAGACACACAAACTCAGCCTTTGCAGTGCATCCATGGGAGTTGTAGTCCATTAATCAAGTGGCCGAGGCACTGCATTTTAACGTAGCCTCCAGGAAATCCCCCACAGGCCCCTTCGCTGAAAAATACACTTGCACTCGAGACCATTTGGGAAGGGCTGGTGTTAGCTCTCTAAGCCAGAGCCGGTCGAGTTCCTAAACGAAGCCCAGGCAGTTCATTTGCGCCGCACGTTCTTAGATGAGTCCTCCGGCCTAGCTGGTATCGATCCAGAGGCTGCTGGAGGCAGGCCTGGCGGTTTTACCAGACGCTAACATAGCCGGCCTGGCCTCTGCGTATCAATGGGCTGTTTATGGAAGAAAGGGAAGGGCAGAGAAAGCGTGGAAAATACTAGAAAGCACCACGGCAGACGGCCGTGAAGGGCCCCTCAACCGAGCATGCCCGCCAAAACCAGCTCCAGCACGGACGGCGAAAAAACTCAAAGCATTCTGCCAATATTCTATATGCCCTTATCGTGTGTGTGTGTGTGTGTGTGTATGTGTGTGTGTGGGGGGGGGGGGTCCAATAGTTAACTGTTCAAAAGCAACAATTAAGTTTCAGCCATGCACGAGACACCCTGGCCGAGAAACAAAGATGAACTGAGGGCCGAGGATGGTGGTGAGCTCCATGTAGGTCCCAGTCGGTCCCACCCTGCACACCATATGCACACCTTTAGGATGGGGCCTAACGTACAAAATATAATTTTTCCAAACACAGTTGGGATATGACTCTTTTCGCCTTGTTGAGTTGCCCAGTTCGTCCAGCGCCAAACGGGTAATAGTTTGATAAGCTGAAGAGGCCGGAGGGACAATTACAAACAAATTTCACCACTACTTCCCGGAACACAGCACAAACAAATGCGGGCCAGGAGGGGGATAGAGGGAAGCGGCCGCTAGAAAAAACAGGATTAGCGCCCTGGTTTTCTGGGGTAGCGCCGCGGCTGAGCTAATCCCTGGAGATGCATAGACACGGCTGGCTAGCGCCACGGAGGGCGGCTTGGGCAAACTACTGGACCCATTATCTCTCTCTCTCTCTCTCTCTCTCTCTCTCTCTCCTTTATATCTCTTTTTCTTTTCAGTTTGTTAGTCTATTACCACTCTTTTTACTTACTAGTTCAATACATGTCTCTATCTATTTTGTCTGTCATTCTCTCTCTCTCTTGATTTTTCTGTGTCTCGCTATCTGACTCTCTCTCTCTCTCTCTCTCTCTCTCTCTCTCTCTCTCTCTCTCTCTCTCTCTTTCTCCTTCTTGTTCTCTCTGCAGTTGGACAGCTGGTTGTCAGCTATAAGCTCATCTGACATTGGATGATATTAGTTCTGTTAGGTCAGCTCCTAGTTGGATTCAGCCTGCATTGCCGTGGTAAAGTTGTCTTCACGCTAATCCCTCAAAAGCGCACGTAGACTTGAATTCGTACACACTCACACACACTCCCATACACACAGGCAACCTTAGTACAACTTCTAAGCTTCTTTTATACAAATACAAAGCACAAACACACATATGCTCTCTCTCACCCCTCTCTTCTTGGTTGCCCAGTGACTTGTGTTTTTTATGAGTTTCTACACAGTGTCTTTGCAAATTGTTTGTTTGACTAGTTAGTTGGCTGAACTAGTGTTTGTGAAAAAGAATATGGCAGCAGTGTGCAAAAACTTAATCTCTCTCTCTCTCCTCTCTCTCTCCTCTCTCTCTCTCTCTCCTCTCTCTCTCTCTCTCTCTCTCTCTCTCTCTCTCTCAACAAACAAACAAACACCACACACCTGGAAGAGCAGGCGCACACATAACACACACATACACGATTGCTGCAGTGTTGGAGTTATCTCCCCACGCCCTAGCCCCTGGTGTAGCGTTGTGGCGCCTGAGCTCTGCTCTGCTGGGAGGGAGCAATCACAGGAGAGCGGCCAGTAAATAACCTCCACTGAGCACATCTGTCGTGGCCTAAGCCCCCGCACCTTCCTGAGATTACAGGGGCAGGGGAAAGAGAGGGGGGTTGTGTCCCTTTCTCTGCACCAACCGATTGTGTGTGTGTGCGCGTGTGTGTGTGTGTGTGTGTGTGTGTGTGTGTGTGTGTGCGTGTATGTGAGAGACCAGGCGCCTTAATGCTGTACAGTAGACGGGATGTTTTTATCCTCCCATGAAATAACATCTCCCATGCTTCACACGATTCAACACAGCCCTCAGACAACATGCACCAGAATCTATAGCATCAGGCCTCTTTTCACCCGGCGATACACCGTGACACACCACACACACACACCACACACACACACACACACACACACAAACACACACACACACACACAGTGATATGGTTCTCTGAAGACCACCGTTTTCACAGCTGGTGGTGACTTCAGGGACACAGGCCCATAATCCTAGAGCGATTCAACAACTATGGCCATGACATGCAAGTCTAGTGGCCCACCCTGAGTCTTGGGCAGCTGCTGCACGGCAACACCTGAACCTGAGAGCTGTGTGCGGGTTGGTGAGTATGTGTGTGTGTGTGTGTGTGTGTGTGTGTGTGTGTGTGCGTGTGAGAGAGAGAGATTCTCCAGGCAGCTCATTATGGTGAAAATGCTGGCTGGTAATGCTTGTTGACTCCTTGCCTTGCATGACGGCATGGTGTGCACCAGGGAGATAAATGCTGGAAATTAGCAGAGAACATGGCAATTTAAGCATGGCCGCCAGCCCTTATCTCTCACTATTGTCTCTCTTTAATCCTCCACTTCCCAGTTTCCTCTTGATTCCTAGTCCTCAAATATATATGTGTATATATATATATATATATATATATATATATATATATATATATATATATATATACACATATATATACCTATATATATCCGTTTCCTTCTCTCAACATAATGAACACTTCTCCCTCTCCATCTCTTTCTCTCTCACGTTCTCTTTCTGGCTCTTTCTCATCTCCTCATACAGTAATATGTTTCTCTCTTCTGATTGTATCCGTGTAAAGGAAACTATTTTGTCTTGGTCAGCACAGTGGCTTAACCAAACCAGATTGGCCCATTTCAGTTCTCTTCTGTCTAAAAAAAGCCCAAACTAAAAATATCAAGAGTGTTTTGATTAAAGCCTTGAGTGTACTTGCATTCAACAATCCCTCTGAGTTCCCCCTCAGCACACACTGAATTCGGGGGATTACAAATGTAAGGGATGGTGTACAAACAGCTAGCTAGAGTGATGGAATGCCCCACAAACCTTCGTGTTGCTGATTTGACTCGTTTTTTTTTTTTGCTGTTGCTGTAGCAACCCTGACTAGCATTTAATTATACACCTATTCCTACTGTTTGACCAATCAAACAGTTTCTTCCGGACGTTGACAGAAAGACAGGAAAAATTAGGGATAGCTCCTGCCTCTGGGGATCTCTGTTTGGATGGTTTTCAGAGGTAACTAGCTGCTAAGTGGGTATACTACCCTGTCAGTGTCAGACTGTGCCCCTGTATGTCTCTGTGTATCTCTGTGTTTATATGCATGTAAGTGATTATGTGTGCCTCCTTCTATTGTGTGTGTGTGTTTGTGCGTGTGTCTTATGGTGTGTGACCGTGCTCTCTCTCTCACTTTCTCTTTCTGTTTCTCTCTGTCTCCAGGCTGGGGGGCGGCAGGGGACATCGCTGGTGACACGGCCCAAAGACCGTCATCAGAAATGACGGATGCCCGCCATCACTTCCCTCTGCCTGTGTGTGTGTGTGTTATTGTGCTGTGTATCTCCCCCGCTGTGCGGTTGCTGGGTGCTGAAGTGTGTCTATTCTGTTCTCTCTCTCTCTCTCTCTCTCTCTCTCTCTCTCTCTCTCTCTCTCTCTCTCTCTCTCTCTCTCTCTCTCTCTCTCTCTCTCTCTCTCTCTTTCTCTCTCTCTTTCTCTCTCTCTCTCTTTTTCTCTCTCTTTCTCTCTCTTTCTCTCACTCTTTCTCTCACTCTTTCTCTCTGCCTCCAGGCTGGGGGGCGGCAGGTGACATCGCAGGTGACACGGCCGAAAGACCGTCATCAGAAATAACGGATGGCCGCCATCACTTCCCTCTGCCTATGTGTGTGTGTGTGTGTGTGTGTGTGTGTGTGTGAGTGTGTGTGTGTGTGTCATCACACTGGTTAAGGACAGAGGATTCCAGAGGGAGAGGCTATAAAATAGAGATGAGTGAACTGCTCGACTTGACTGACTTGGAGTCACTGGCTTTGAGAAACACAAAATCTCCTACCAACCTACCAACAGACTAATTAGAGTCATGAATTTCAACGTTTCATAGATCTCTGAATGGGAGCACATGGGCTAAAACAGATCCTCACTATCAATCTGAGTAATAAAGCATTCCATTACCACTAATTCATACCACAATGGTTCTGATCAAATCATTTTATTTCCCTTAATTGTTGCTAGAAGAACCAATATGGAGAAAGCTGGGCAGGCTCACTACAGAAAAAATGGGCAAATGGCCTAAAGCTACTAGATAGACCTAAGGTGTATAAGAGAGCAGATATAAAGAAGCTGGATAGGCCTAAGCTAAATAGGGGGCGCCTTGCATTCCATAGTCATATCAACACACTGCCCATCCCTTGATTTACTAACAGGTACTCTTTAAGGGGAGGGCAGTAGGATTCTCTCAATTGAATGTAACATTCCTTAGACTCAGGGCTTCAGTTGCAGGTCCACGTTGCGTGTCAACCTCAAACAGATAAGAACAGACATGACACCATGGAGATTGAATCTGATCGCTAAATCAAAATACATCCCATACCTTTAAATTGCGATACATGCTGCTCAATATTGCTACAAAGTAGTATATTAAAATTTCAATAGATTTGTTATCCGCCATAACAATCCCATTACCTCTTGCGGCTTGATAGCATCAGAACACGCCACAGCCACAAATTGTATTGCCTTCAAAATTCATAACATTGACTTACAGATTACTGTCCCCTCGCCTGCAAATTTGCATGCATTACAGGGTGTAAAAGCAATAGCGGACCAATATACATCTACATGTATATGAAACACTGTCTTAAATCGGAGGTTAATCTTAACATCCACGATATCTCACATCTAATTGTGTTTGATGCGACTTCAGCCCATATCACTGGCCAAAAGGTTGTTTAGGTGCACTAGATTAGAAGATTAGAATTCATATTTTTTTTACGAAAAATGGCTGAACTTAAAAATGTTGTTGACGCTTGCCGCTGTTCATCTGCACTGTTGTATTATGTCCCTGGGGATGTTCATGTTTTTGTTTGCTTTGTCCTCTGTTTGTTCTACGCCTGATTGCCTTTTGGCCCGGTCTTCGTTGTAAACGAGGACTGGTTCTCAATTGACCTATCGGGTAAAAATAAAGGGAATAGGTGGCATCCATTCTATAACTATTATAATTGCAATGTATGTCATACAAAACACTTTTTTTTTTTTTTTTTACATGAGCTCCTGACCTATAGGCCGAGTTTAAATAATACAAAAATAAAAAAAACTGGGTTGAACGTCATTCCATAACGAACAACGCAAATAGATTCAACATGTGATCTTGGGGTTTCATTGAAACAGCACAGAACTGCATTCTATTGGGTGTTTCAGTAAGGCAGCCCCTAAGCCACGGCAGGGTGAACACAAGACAGAGAGAAACAGCACGTTGGCTTTACCCTCCACATGTCTTCCTAGGGGCAGCAGCAGATCCTGCTCGGGTCAATGTTAATAAACCACTGCACCCATCTCTTTAACACTTTCGAAGCCCCCTAAAAACATAACTTACAAATAAAAACAATAGCAGGCCAGCTACAGGTGTCATAGGTGGCAAAGGTTCTGAATTCCTCTGTCAAAAAAAGAAGACAAATAGGCATACTGGTTCTCACTGGCAGCCATGTTGCAAAAAGGAAACTCCAATCGACAGCCAGTGTATCTGGCAACGGAAAGATTGTGGCTGTTAAGACTCTATGTGACTGCGTGAAAAATTATCTGCCAAGACCAATTCCACCCTCGCCTTCACTTAAGAGCTCGGTGAGGGGGAAGGGGGGGGGGTGCTAGCTTTCAGAGTCAGTGTTGATCTGTGTCCATACGTGTGCTAGCTCACAGGAGTGTGCTGTGTGAGAGGAGCGTGTGGTGATGGAACAACAGACGCGAGTGGCTTCCAGTTTATTTTTCCCAAGGCGTCTGGCTGGTCTAAATTGACAGCTGCTGGGGCAACTGTGGGCTCATCCGCTGAATCCCAATTATACCTCCATTATGGTGGCACTCAGAGGAGGAAGTCTGGGGACACATGTTTCAAGTGGTAGTCATGGTGAGCCTTGTTAAAGAATTGAAAGGAATGCAATGTTGTTGTTGTTGCTTTGTGACTTTTTTAAATGAACATATACTATTACTACTACTACTAAGAAATACAAATACAGATATGGTAGTTATTACTATTAGCATTATTATGTATCATCATTGTTAAATATGACACGGCCATAAGCTGAGTAACGCGGTATTCATTTGACAGCAACAGAGCAGTGGTTTCTGCGACTTCTTCTCAATAAACTAAGCTGTAACACATGCTGTTTATGCCCACTTAAATGGATTGAAGTACAAAATAACAGCAAAGAAATCTTTATTGACTAGCCTTGAATCTGTACAGTCTCAGCGACAGAGTAAATTGGTTATATGGAGTATTAAATGTGTGAGTGCAGACATAAATCCTTATTGTCAGGGGAAAAAAAGAAGTCTCACAAATCACCAGCCATTCAGAGATCTCAGTCATAGTCTGAGAAATCTTGATTTTTTCTCAAAGAAAATAGCATTGCTTGACAAAAGTATCTTTTCCTTCTAATGCACTTTAACATGACTGTGGTTCAGATACATAGATAGTCAAAAGGAGAGAATGAATTGAAAGAAAGTTTTCAGAAAGTGCAAAGAGAAAGAGAGAGCCTGAGCCAGGAGCAGAGGGCGCAAACAGGCAAATGATATGATAGACTTGGAGTGTGTGTGAGTGAGCGGGGACGCGTGTGTGGATGTGAGTGAGTTTCCGTGGCAGAAAGCCCTGCCTCGTGCCTCTTTGATTACAGAGGAGTCTCCCTGAAGGTTACATTTGTCTTTATTATCGGAGACAGACACGGCCTTTCACAGTGCTGACAGTACAAAGGAAAGCTCTCTGTATCTCAACTCTCTCTCTCTCTCTCTCTCTCTCTCTCTCTCTCTCTCTCTCTCTCTCTCTCTCTCTCTCTCTCTCTCTCTCACACACACACACACACACACACACAACAACAACAACAACAACGTAACGCACTTATGGAGAAGTTCCCCGCTTACATAGATGATGCCTGTCTCCCCTCTTTTTGTCTTTTTCCCTTTCATTCTCTCTCTCTCTCTCTCTCTCTCTCTCTCTCTCTCTCTCTCTCTCTCTCTCTCTCTCTCTCTTCTCAACAGATAAAAGAGACAATACTTCCGGGGATGTCGACATGTTCAGCTTAGACACAGCGCACTCTGCAAAGTGTGCCTGAGAGTCTCCACGCAACACTCACTGACAAGAGAGAGCAAAGAGAAGGATCCCAGGTCGGATAATCATTTGCGAGCACCCCTGTGTGTGTGTGTGTGTGTGTGTGTGTGTGTGTGTGTGTGTGTGTGTGTGTGTGTGTGTGTGTGTGTGTGTGTGTGTGTGTGTGTGCATGCGTGTGTGTTTGTTTGCGTTAGCCCTGGGGCTCACCTGAAGGTCATCTGGAAGACCTGTCCCAGGTTGACCTGCTGGGTCTTGTTGCTGTAGCCATGCAGCATCTCTCCAAACAGGGTGTCATTGAAGCGGCCGCCCTGCCGGTGGCACTTAGGGCCCTCACAGTTGTCCGTCTGCAGCAGGCAGGAGCGCCCGTCCGCCGCCAGCCTGTACTCTTGGACACACCTGGGAGACGGGGGATGGGGGGGGGGGCAGGGAGGAGGAGAAGGAGGAGAAGAGGAGGGAGAGGGAGGACAGGATGGAGCAGGACATAAGAGGGGAGTTGGAAGGGAAGAACAAATGGGACCCATGGTCCCTCGGACACGCTCGGCAGCATCGGCCGCTATCAATTTGTTTGCCCTTTCGAAGCCCGCGTCACCAGCCTATCAGCCCTCATGCACTCAGACACACACACACACACACACACACACACACACACACACACACACACACACACACACACAGTGGGGATATAGCCCTTCAAACAAACTAAGCGAGACAGGTTGAGCAGTGGGAGGGAAGGCGTTATCTCCCAGAGTAAAGTGTTATGCAGCTCTGACACACGGGCACACGCACGCACGCACGCACGCACGCACGCACGCACGCACGCACGCACGCACGCAGGCACACACAGACACACACACACACAGTGCGCGACGCCTAATGGACGAACGGCCGCGATTGTTTGGCTGTCTAATCTTCCCAACGAAAACGCCCTGTGTAAGCAGTGCAAACATTTAAAACACACACAGTCTGCATTCACGGCCCGGCCCCTTGTCGTCGGACGGAACGGGGGGTGGAGGGGTGGCGGTGGGAATCGCACCTTCAGCGTTTCTCCCGCTCCAAAAGGGCCGAGAGGCACAGCCGGCCCCGCGCGGCGCTCACTTAATGCTAATGAAACACATACGGGGGGAGAAGGCGACGGCGTGGAGCTGAATGCCTAACTCGATTCCATCCCATGCTTGGCCTGTTTCTAATGCAGAGGTGAAAATTGGATTAGAAGGAAATCGATGGGATTTCAGGGGTTGCACTTGGCTGTCTAGTTTGTGCTCAGTCAGACTCGTTCTCATTCCTCTGTTTGGATGAAGGGCCTTCTCTCCACCTGCAGGGCTTTTTTTTTTAGCAATGGCTGCCAGCGTGTCAATTTCAATAATTATAACACTTTGAATTGGAAAATAATTGGATCTGGAGCGGGTTGGAAATGATCTCACCCAATCTGAGCCAGCATGGCATACACTAAAAACACTTGCATTGGCTCACAAAACCTTCTGACAAGCCTGACGTGAGAGTTTGTTGAAGTCACCTCAAGAGTTTCCCTGTGACTCACCCACAAAACATGAGGACGTTGCTGGAGCCGGCGTCCTCCACCAGGGGCACCAGCTGCTGCAGACACAGCTGCTCACAGCCGCCGTTGAAGCCGTCCGTGCAGTCCGTGCCCTTCGAGTAGTCATAGCAACCCGAGCCGTCCTTCATCGGCCGCAGCCCGTCGGGACACTGGGAGAGGGAGGGAGGGGAGGGGGTGGGGTGGGGGGTGGGGGGGGGGGTGGGGGGGGGGGGGGGGGGGGGGGGGGGGGGGGGGGGGGGGGGAGGGGGAGAGAGAGGGAGAGAGGGGGTCAGCGTTCTAATCAAGATCTGCCGGGTCTCGGAGGACAGAGGCAGCGATACAGAAAACAAGGCCAAGAGGAGCGATAGGGTCCAGAGGAAGAATGAAGAAAAGAGTAAGTAAAAAAAGAAGAGGAAAAGAAACAAAAAGACAAAAAAAAGAAGAGAAGAGAAAAGAAAAGAGTGGCCCGAGCATGGCGCACACAGCTTCATTAACATCAAAGGAAATGGTAGGGAACTCCATATCCCAGGGGCTGCAATGCAATCTCTTGAAGTGTTGATTGGCAGATAAAAATACAGGTGTCTGCAGAAGTCCAAAATGGAATATGTTTTGTTATGAAATATATGCTGTACTAATAATGGCATGGTATGACAAAACAAAATAATAAGTTCACAAAAACGTGAATATCTAATAGTGAGGCAATGGCCAACATAATCCTTTAAAAAATCTGTATTTTTTAAGTTGAATGAATGAGTTCCTTTAAAAAGTGTATTTAAAAAAAACACGCCGAAATGATCAAATCTCATTCTATTATACAGCAGCACGCACGAGGCTGGCACACATCAAACGTTTCTCTTCCCCAGGAACTCTCTTCCGTCCCGCGCGGCCGGGCGTCCGCCCCTGTTGTCGGAGTGGTTATTGTTCCTCTCTCGGGGGGAGGGCCGTCTATCTCGTTGGGATGACTGGCAGCTGTAATAACGGCTCAGTGATGTCTCCATCAGCCTCAGTGCCGCCTGAAGCCTCCTTATATCCTGATGGATGACCGCATGTCCACCAGGGCGCGACCCACCGGCCCTCCCCATGTCTCCAGGGATACGGGGAGGAGGGGGTGAATGCTAAGTCGTTCTTTTTCTGACGCGCAGCTCAAGGCTAAGGAGCAAACCTTGGGGACCACGGTTGCGAATGTAAAGTAGAGGAATGGGAACAGGGAGTGGCCGGGTAAATCCTATTTTTACATGGGAGTGGTGGTGGAGGAGGTCGGACATGACTTGTCACTGAGGGAAATTGGTCCATTTGAGGGAATGGCTTTCTTTGGGCACCTTTGGGTCTCGTTCTATCAGAGAGCGGGCTTCGAGTTGTCACGTCCTTTCCTGCTGAAAGGGTGTAAGAACGCCTGATTACAGGGCACGGGGGAAATGGGTGGGTGGCTGTGTGTGCATCCAATCATCCCGCATTGTGACATTTAAGCTTGCGCATACACAAACACACACAGAGTAGTGGACACTCATACATAGACATACACAAACACACACAGAGAAGTGGACACTCATACATAGACATACACAAACACACACAGCTGAAGCTATTTATATTGCTCTCATGGGCCTGCAATCTCATAGCAACCACTGTGTTCTTTACGGTAATAACCTGACAAACCTGGTCTCTACATCATGTGGTCTGTGCATAACGTGGTCTTTACATCCTGTGGTCTCTACATCCTGTGGTCTCTACATCATGTGGTCTCTACATCATGTGGTCTCTACATCATGTGGTCTGTACATAACGTGGTCTCTACATCCTGTGGTCTCTACATCATGTGGTCTCTACATCCTGTGGTCTCTACATCCTGTGGTCTCTACATCCTGTGGTCTTTCCATCATGTGGTCTCTACATCCTGTGGTCCCTACATCCTGTGGTCTCTACATCCTGTGGTCTCTACATCATGTGGTCTCTACATCCTGTGGTCTCTACATCATGTGGTCTCTACATCCTGTGGTCTCTACATCATGTGGTCTCTACATCATGTGGTCTCTACGTCATGTGGTCTTTACATCATGTGGTCTTTACAGTAAGACCCTCCCCAGTAACTTGTTTGTTACCTACCTTATCACATGATCTGAAGGGCCAAAAAATGACACTTGTCTCCTCTGAAAAGCTCTAATTTCCCACGTGATCCATGCTCCATGGACATCTAAGCCAGACCCTGATCAGGTCTCATTGTATTTTAATCGAGATACCCCAAAGGGCAGATCTCTGTGAAAGTCTGATATGATTCTGAGAAAGACTGAGCGAGTCCTGAGCCAGGGCTGGATTAGAATCAAATCAAACTGTTATCCAAGGGGAGGCCAAAAAGGTTTCTATTGAGGATCACAGGGTACTGGGGCCCAATCGCTCACTGATCGATGGCCCTTCTCTTGCGTGACTCATGTCCAATTCTTGGCATTGAAGCGGAGAGGATATATCTTTTTTCGATCGTGTGTGAAAAAAAGAAATATAGAGAGAGAGAGCGAGAGAGAGAGAGAGAGAGAGAGAGAGAGAGAGAGAGAGAGAGAAGGAAAAGGAAGTAATACACTGAAAGAGTCTGTATCTGCATGCGTTTGCGGCCTTCCCATGTCTTTTTCAGTTTTTTTATGCTATAGGGGGTTACCTTAGGAGGATTAATGGAGGAGGATAAGAAAGAGGGAGGGAAGGACAGAAGGGGTTGACACTCCCTTGACAAAGAGGAGAGCTTTAGAAGGGTTGTTATATGAGCCTGTTCAGAGCCCTGGTAATATCGATCACCCTCCTGCTCGCCGGCCAATGGAGAGGGTGTAGACGGGCAGATTAACCAAACAAATAAAACCCAGCGAAACAATTACCAGGCCATCTAAAAAGGGCAGCCGTAAACGCCCCAAGGCCACATCCACAAAACAGCCTCGTGATCTGTCGGAGGATGGTTAGTGTCTGCGCGCACGCGCACACGCACGCGCGCGCACACACACACACACACACACACACACACACGCACAGTCTCTTTCTCTCTCTCTCTTCCCTTTGAAGCTCTAATCACCTTTCAGCTCCCTAAGTTTTAATCAGACGCTGTATCATTTACAGAGAAACCTCCATTGATAATGTCCACACCCTCGTTAAAACGTTTTATACCTTTAATTATTGCCTCCCGTCCATTGAGGAAATGAGGTGATGATCTGAAAGGGGGCGAGCTGTCAGTCCTTTTTTTTATTTATTGTACAATAATTATCGGACACTCGCCTAAAAAATACAACATGTTAGTTCTCTTGGTGGCTGATAAGTGATTGAATCATCTGAGGGAAAATAGGCCAGAATTATGTTCCAATCCCTGTATTAGGAATTCACCTAATTTACAGCAAGGTTCCCTGGTTTATTAATTAAGGCACTCTTTCAATTTGTGTCGTTTCATGACAGCCTAATCAGCTTTGCAAGAGACAGACAATCTGTAAAGAAAATCCAACAAATTAATGAAGTTAATAATCAAAAAACAGCTCCTTTACGTTCACAAGAGCTGAACAGGACAGAGCACCTTCCCTCCGCTAAGAACACAGTGAAAAAGGACGGTTCCACCCAGCTGTTAGCTGTTCACGCCCCCTTCCCTGGCGCTCAGCCTTCACGGTGACACGACACAAACTGTGCTTAGCTCAGAGACGGCGCCCAAAGACACGCACCACCGTACAGATTGGGACCGAACTTTCTCCTTCTGGGTCTCTCTCTCGCGCCGCCGCAGAAAAACCAGAGTCTGCTGGAGAATTAAATATTCATTGGATTTGCCGATGACTGTTCTCCTTTATAAGCACAGATGGTCATCCAGCAATGCTGAAAACAATGCAGCTGCTTGCACAGATGCACTCACGCACACACGCGCACACACGCACACTCACACACACACACACACACACACACACACACACACACACACACACACACACACACACACACACACACACACACGCACGCACACACACAAACGCACACTCAGAAAACAAAGCTGGTTGAAATGAAGAAAAACAAGTTCACAGTAAAACGAATGCCAACGACAGAGTTAAATGCAATCTAACAGAGTTGGCGCTTCAATGTGTCCCAAAAGCCTCCGGATAATATCTGGAGGGCACACGTTGCTCCCACATTGGATTCCACTGCTAAGGAATTGCAACAGCAATCATCCGGCGGATATCCAGCCCCGTGCTGTGACACCAGTTGGGAATGGAGACTGGGGGAAAGCGGGAGAGTTAGTCTACGGTCCAGCATTGGCTGGGCCTGTGGCAGAGCCAAATTGGATTGCTTCTGTTCTCGTGCGACGCCCTGACAGGATCTTATCTGTGAATGCACGAGGCCTTCATCCCGGCAGGGGGGTTTCATGGTCTGCATTGAACTCGCCGATCGCTGTGTGATTGCAAACGGCCCAAAATACAACAACCACTAAAAACACCGCCTCGATTCACAGCCGCCCCCCTGCTGAGGGACAAATGGCAGCGTCTCTGTCACGTTGGGACTCAGACGCGCCTCAAGGCCCGGTCAAACCGGTTACTTTGGATAATCATGTCATTTTCCGCTGCGATGACAATTGACGAATGACCTGAACTTCGGGGGCAGTAATTAGACCGTTATTTTAGCAGTGCCTGCCATAAATCTGCAGCAAAAATAGCAAGAAGAACAATAATGGCGATGGAGAAACCAAATGATAGAAAAGATGGCTGGTCAATGCAGGCCAATAACACGCTGAGCAGACTGGACGGGGGGGACGGGGGGGGGACGGGGGGGATACACTACAGCACCTTGTGCACCAGTGTCCACTCACTTTCTCTCCACTTCTAAAACTCATTTGATGATCCAAAGCTAATCTGGGTCCTCTGAGGGCCTGTTAGGTGTTTGAGAGAAAGGTAACACACACACGCGCGCACGCGCACACACACATGCTCGCACATACACTGTCAGCAGCTTATACAACCAGATTCATGGAAATATACATCCAGCTCTGTATAAATACAACCTAAATACCCTCTCAGGTAGTAAAAATTAGCACATCTACTCCATATTGACTTGTACTCTTTTGTACCAGCACGCCACACCCGTCCCCTAACACTGACATTGAAACCAACACACACACACACACACACACACACACACACACACACACACACACACACACACACCCACACACACAACTAGAAAGGCGCTTTGATGACATGGCATTACAGCGTGTCACACGCCTCCATCTTGTAGCCTCAGCCTCCTCTGTTGTGTCATCGCGTGCGTCCCTTAAAGACTGCTCCCCCTGGCACTATGAGGGACACAGCTCAGCCCCTCTGCTCAGCCACCAGTGGCAGCCTAACGACCAGGGAATTACCAAAACGCAGTCACGGCAAATTATAAAGCCGTATAACTCATTGGTAGTAAGCCGTGGTGCTCAGTGGAGCAGGGAGAGAGTGGCGATGCGCATCTTTCCTGAGAGAGCGAGGGGCCGTGGGGACAAGCGGTGTTTTGGGGAGGGGCGATGAGTGGAAAACGCTTTGCTCCCGGGATGGGTGGGGGGTATCGTCACAGCCACGGGAAGTCTTTTTCGATATTTATGCTAAGCGGGAGCAGCCGAGTGGAAATTTGCTCCCTGGCTCTGAAAGAATTGTTTAATTCTCCACTCTCTAAACGCGCTGCGCATTGTTCACACTGCTAAATTACAATACTTCATCAGGAAAACAATAGCCTCTCTTAACAAACTCCAAAACGATCAGTTTGAAAGTAAAAAAAAACAACAACGTCTAAAATACAAGTTTGAGACGGCCTTGAGATGATCAACAGCACATCTACACCATATCCCCCCCATCCCACCGACTCAACAATGGCCCCAAAGGGACATTCATTGATGACAGATCCCGCCATAAAACGATACCATCTGCTCCAACTTTGGACAACGACCATTAAGAAGACGGATCATACACGAGCTACTGTAAAATATGCTGCAGAGCTGAGCTAGGCTCTGCTATTGGGGAGGAAACAACTTTAACTCCCAAACCACACCCACCTTTAATAATGGCAGTTTAAACATTTCTGTGAACTTCACCGTGGCAACCCCCGGAGAAAGAGCATTGAACACACAAGTGTGTGTGTGTGTGTGTGTGAATGTTTAAGTGTGAGAGAGAGTATGTCTGTGTGCACGGAGGTACCTGTGCAGACGTTCCAAACAAATCAATGGGCCTACTTCTCCCTCCTCAAAGATTTAAAGGTTAGCGTGGCCTTTGAGGGTGTCAGCTCTAGCCTTCCGCCACCCCCACCAACCCCCTCAGGGCTAGAACTGGCGCCTACCCAGCCAGAGCGGGGGGGGGGGGGGGGGGGCAGTCTTAGCTGTGAGAGAGGTGGGTGATGTATGAACGTTGCAGCTGATTCACTAGCTGGGCTGTTACCTACCTGTCTGACACGATGCTCTTGTGTAGGTAACGCATAGTACACCCTAGTCCAGACAGATTTGCTAGTCAAAGGCATTGCTTTCCGTTCTTTTGAACGTCTATGCTTTGGCGTGCTCGGAGTCTGCCTTAAAGGCTGAAAAAAATAAATTAAATGGATACATACCGAATGGATTATGTGGCAGTATTGTCATTTTTACGATTGAAATGTACTCAAAAGAAACACAAATATAAGAAAATGCATCCAACATCTTGATCTCCTGTAGTTTAGCCGTTAATTTATGTTGTGGCAATTAAGGTGATTCATACAATTCAATGTACAATTTATTGGATAATTTATTCAGATCAGGAAACAAGTGTGCCTGAGGCCATAATTACATCAAAACAGCATTACCATACCAGTCAGTAAAGGCACAGAGAACTACTTTACTTCTAAAGCAGAAAAATAGGTAAAGGAAATGAATACCCACAAACGCACTGACACACACCCACACACACAGAAACACACACACACACACACACACACGCACACACACACACACACACACACACAGACACAAAGAAGGGAATAAAGCAGCCTGGGAAACGCAGAGAGCCAGAACAAAAAAAAAGACTGACAGGTTAGGCACAGATTCTCAATGGGTTTGAAGATTAGCGAGCAGGAGGCAAACTGTACCTTATCCATCTCCATTGTTCAGAGTGAATGGAGCAACAAATACCCCAAAATGGAGGGAGAGAGGATAAAGAGAGGGAAAAAAAGGATGATGACTTTGAAAAGCTCCGTGCCGTCTTAAAATGACTGGCATTTCTTGGGTTGAACATATTGAGGCCGGCTTCAGTGGAATAGGCTGGCTGAGAGGTATGACTCAGGAAAAAAGAAAAGAGAAAAAAACAACAACACGTAATTCCTCCCTCGTCGCTCCTTGGAACTGCAACACCCTTCTGTAACTACTATTCCTAATCATCAAAGGGCCTGGTAGTAAAATCAGGTAACCTCATTTGCTAGAAGAAGCTAAAACCGAAAGTGCAGAGAGGAACAGTGCGCCACTAGAACTTCAACCGTCTGAGTACTAAGGGGTAAGTAAGTAGAGCAGGTGTATGATAATTCCTGCGTTATGGTTTATTAAACATGTTAATACTGCCATGAGGAACTCACTTTCCCCCGAAGTTATCATTCCAGTCCATTCATTAAAGTAGTCTATATTGTCCCTAAAGGACTCCCCTTGGAGACTGAGGAAATGAGAATTGCTCAAAGAACTTTTCCTTTTCTTTCGCTCATTTTAGTATTCCGTGTCATGCCTTCCCTTCTCTTTCCACTCCGGCCCAGGTTGAACCCACCTCACCGTGCCTTTGATACAGTTTGTCTGCATTTCCATGAGTGAGATGAACGGGCCTTTTGCATATCAACACCTTTGCAGGGCAACATGTGTGTGTGTGTGTGTGTGTGTGTGTGTCTGTGTGTTGGGGGCTATTCGGAAGGCTAACAGCGACACAGGGGAGTAAGGCATGTGTAGTGACTGATAATAAGATAGACTGCCTGCTGGTCCACCCTCTCTCTCTCTCCCTCTGTCTCACACGCACACACACGCACGCACGCACGCACGCACGCACGCACACACGCCACACACACAACACACACCACACACACACACACCACCACACACACACACGCGCGCACACACGCACACACACACAGCACTGGTCCACTCATTCACCCTGGGGCTGTTTTAGATGTGGGTTACGGGCTTAGGGACAACACAATCTTATTAGCGAGGCTTCATTAGTATTTCAGTCTAATGCCCCCCGCCACCTACCCCCCTTCCCTTCACCCGAATAAACAGCTTTTGTTGTTTGGGGATTGAAAATGACCGTGTGAATTTTAAAGATCAGCGCAACCCTGTCCAAGCAACCCTGTCCAATTCCTAAGAGGACGTGGAAAAAACTGTGGAACAACAACTATTGTGGTACACCATTACCAGAATTTCCACCATTTATTTGATGAGGAACAATACAACACCGGGTAGAAAGCCACTCCCTTTGTTTGCAGCTGAAGGTAATAGAAAATGGGGGGCCTTGTCTCCGGGGCCATAAAAAGCAGAAATCAAATTGCTAGATTGCTTCTGAATGAGCAGGATTCTCTCACAGTGCATGGAGCAGTTGAAATAAGCGGCCTAACCTTTGAACAAATTGAACGGTTATTTCTTCCCATCAATACAAATGCGACCATTCAACCACTTAAAGGGCATGTTTGAAATGGACTTCGAAAATTGCTCGAAATGACTACCTAACTATGTCTGAAGCGGAAGTCTCAACAGTGTTTTAATGTATTTTTCTGGTAACCAAAACGGTCAATGTGTTCATTTAAGAGGATGTGACCTTCTGTAACTCATATGACAAATCTATTTCATACTTATTTGAATGCAAACTATTATGCTTTTGATATAGTTTATCGGTGATCAATAATAATGCAACAATCAAAATCAATACGGTGTGGTAAGAGAGAACACATGAAGAAAGTCTGTCTGAAGGTATTTTCCAAGTGAAGAACACCACAGAATATTCACTGGGAACCATACACACATTTTCATTTGATCAATCTAACTAAAGACCTACAGACAACATATGATGGATTATAGAGCCACCATTGAAATTATATTGGTCCCACCTGTCAGCATTAAAAGTATCTTGTCCAGATACGTTTCCGGTCAGGAGGTTTCAAGAGTCATTCAAGAAGAACGAGTTGGTTCCTGGGAACACCTTGAGAAGTGTTGTATCGGCTCAGCCGGCTAAAACTCTGATCCAGTTCAATCGGTTTTGCAACCTTCGTCATCACTTGTACTCATTTCTCTAACAATCCAATTCTCCAAGCACAGAGGGAAGCTGGGGGAGAGAATAACCACTTTACGGGGTAGAGGGTAATACAAAGCCCGCTATGGATATAGGCCCTTTCAGTGAAATACGGATATATTGATCCTTTTGATACTTGGTATAATGCTCTGGTGGTAAGGCTACACGGTTTCTGCTTGGCCATGGACACGCACCACTGGTTCACATTCACATGAAAACATGGTTCAGAACTAAAGGCATTAAAAAGTTTCACTGAACTTCTGAAAGAAAATACACTGGTAAAAGGGACCGGAAGCAGGATAGCTCCAGTCTGTAACGACAGAGCTAGCCTTGCGTCTGATGCACCACAGAGGCAGAAGGAAGACAAAACAAAATGGAACATGTTGACAGGCTGTGCTCTCTCCCTGCAGTAGGGCACGGGGGCTTGGCCCTGATGTTCCTATCATAAAGAGGAGTTTCAGGAGGGCATATCCGAGCATTCATGGAGCCCCGTGTGAGGGTTTTGAAAATACATTTAACGTGAGGTTATGCTAAATAAAAAAATATACAGAAAAACAACATATTGACAAAGGCAGAGTGAGCGCTGTAAACAATGTCTGTTTATCTTTGGGCCTCCGCTACGTTAGCGGGATAATGGTCCGTAGCAGCAGCAATTTTAGGATACTTTGAAATATGACAACGGCCTAGGGGGGGAGAAAAAAATAAACTTTTACTCGTGACCGAGGAAAACTGTAGTGGAATGCTGTAGCCTAGAATACAGTTAGCAGTAAACTATTGTGCGTGTGGTTGGAGTGGTGTTACATGGATAATAGTCGCTGTCTGAGTTGCCCACCTGAACTAGATCTGTCTAGGCGTTGCCTCGTTTAACGGCATTAAATCAAGGGTTGTGAATAAGTTATCGGATCACACTAAAGAGAAGCTTCAGCACAAAAGTAAAACGTTTTCTAATTAAAACAGCGGTTTACGCGCATTTTTTATTGTCAGTCCATTAAATGATGTGATCCAGGTCTGAGTGATTGAGAATGTGTGTGTGAGTGTGTGTCTCTGTGTGTGTGTGTGTGTGTGTGTGTGTGTGTGTGTGCGTGCGTGCGCGCGCGTGTGTGTGTGACTTTGTGTGACTTTGTGTCCAAGTAGATTCACTTAAGCTCACGATTTCCCTTCACTGGAGAGTTTACAGGTTTCAACGTCCACTGCTTCCTCTTGACCAGAAACAGGGTCTTAGGAGAGGAGGAGGGCTAGACACTTAGACAGATTAGTTTTCACATAAAAAGTTCAAAGCTGATGGTTTAATCAGCAAACTCATGCCCATGTAGAGTCCTTTTGTGAGACTGTAAGTCACTCACACACAGTTGGAAATCTCGAAACTCTATTGCCGCCACGTCGACTTCATCAGTGTATAAAAAACTATTCAAGTTGGACAAGTTTGAAGCAAGTCTTTACATTTCAATTTGCAGATTGCATGAAAGTAGAAACTGTGCGTATTAAAGAAAGAAAAACAGCCTCATCCACTTCAGCGTTATCAATTCTATGTCGAGTCAGGAGACAACGCTACTGCTAAAGTTTACTTAGGAGAACTCTCCTGTCTCTGTATTCCATTGAAACTCAGTCAAATAAATCAAAGAGACGTGCCCCCTCATTTCTATCTCTCGGCCATCTCTGCTGGGAGAGTGGCTTCAGAAACGTCATTTCTTCTGCTAGAACAGGGTGCCTATGGGTTAATCCCATACAGGCTGAAGACATAACTCAATGTCACCCTCAAGGTAAGACAAAGCATACAAAGTGAAAAGCTGTCCTTGCTGCTGAGGACACCATTCAGTAGATGAAGTAGAGGGCTTAGCATTGCTAAGCACACAGCACCTTTGCAGTAAAGTAGCTTTTCTATCTGTCTGTCAAACACTGTCTGTCAAACGCTCTTTTTACAGCCGTGAGATTATTGCAAATATAAAAATTAGATGAATCGGACAAAATCCTGTGTGACAGGTTTATTGATAGTAGCTATACTAATAGAGATGCTACGTAAACATGACTGTGCAATATGTCTCAAGTTTATTAAGTAGCCCACAACTACGATGACGACTAAAAGCTTGAAACTGAATATGGCGAGAAAAAAATCATGATTAATCGCGCACGTAACGAACACGCACTCAAGCACACACATAGACACACTCGCACACACACACAAAAGACACTGTAGTGTGTCCAATTCCCCATCCATTTTCAGCACCATATGAAACTTTGACCCAGCGCTAAATGAGATTCCTCCCAGTGCAACCATGTCTACCCAGCTGTTCCATCTATCTTCCTCTCCACTAATGTGAAACCAAGAGTCACACAAGCTTAAAGAGCAAGGTTTTTATCTAATGAACTCCACCCCCCAAAAAACACCTCACATGATTAAAAAACCAAAGAACAAGTACAATATCTCCATTTATAAGCTTTGGCGACAAGACCGGCCCCTGAGGTACTAAATACTCCTCACATTTAGTGGTGTGACTTAGTGTGTGTGTGTGCGTGTGTGTGTGTGTGTGTGTGTGTCTGTGTGTGTGTGTGCTTGTTCATGTGTGTGTGTGCTTGTTCATGTGTGTGTGCATGTGTTTTATGATAAATGGTGTAGGAGGATGACTCAGGGTTTTTAATCTGAAGTGGTTGTCATGGGAACGTGGCAGGCGGGAAGCAAAGTCCACTTGGGAGTGGTGTGTGTGTGAGTGTGTGTGTGTGCGTGTGTGTGTTTGTGTGTACGTGTGCGCCTGTACGTGTGTGCGAGTAGGGGTTAACACTGTGGGCTGTGTTTAAATCGTTACTCTAACCAGTCCTTCTCTGAAGAACAGATTTGATCTAACAGTGTCAGCGGACGCCTCAAGATATCGACAAAAAACCCCGGAACTTTACATAGAAGATACCGAACAATCTCGCTGGTATCTAAATATATTCATATATACACACAAAAACCTGGCAGTGTGGGTTGTGGAGATAGAGTTGATGTAGGTATAACAGAGCCCTGTTACTGTCATCTTTCTCCAGCTTTAATGTATGCTGACATCCAATGTACTGAAATAACTTTATACGAGTTCATCTTATTGATTGTTCTGAGGCATCTGGCTGCAATTTACGATACAGTTTTATCTCTGCTGTAACTTCATTTTCTGACCTTTCCCCAATCGTCCCCAGGAGTCTCTGATTCTAACGCTAAACTTTGTTCAAAATGATGAAGCGTTGGCAGTGCCCATAATCAGCCAGCTCTATCTTGCTTTGTACCTTTGACCAAGCTCTGCGACACTTCATTCTAATATGGGTTTTTGTACTGGTTTTGGGCCACTCTTTTTTGTTCATTGTCTTTGCAAAACTGGTTGCCAACACTACCAAAAGAAGACAAAAAGAAAAATTCTGGGTCCCTGTTACGTCCACACCTTTCCAGGTGTGTCCTTGTTTTGTTGTTCTGTTTCCCTCCCTCTGTTTCTCTCATGTCTCTATCATTCACCATTAGATTCCCGCCTGCAGTTTATTTTGAAACCGTCATCATTACTCCATTCCTCAACCAACCAATCAGCGGGATATCCTTCCGGATAAAGCACCCTGGTTGTCGACCAATGAGGAGCCGACTTGTCTTTGAATTATCTGTGTGTTTGTTGTCGGTTCTCGAAGTTGGTCTGTGTGGTTTGTTACGTGTTTTCGACTATGGTGGTTAGTCTATGAAAACGAAGGTTTTCATTCGTATTGTATCGTTGGTAACATAATTTGTTGTTCTTGTTGTCAGTCCTGTACGCGGTGCAGCTGCTTTATTTATATCCATTGTTCGGTCTTGTACACGGTGCAACCGTTCGCGTCACTTTAACATCCTGTACTCTGTACAGTTTATAATTTCAGTTTATATTTGCTACCAAAGAAGCAAGCGGGGCAGGTAAGCAACCCATGGGTATACATCCTCTGCCCGTAGATAACCACTGTCTATTTCATTAGGTCAGAGGACGGATGCCGCCCATGTATTTAAGTTTGGAAGTATTTTGTTAGGCAGCTTAGCTTTTTATTCTTTTTATGTTTTCTTGTATGGCACCGTTCAGTCCCGTTTGTTACCTGTTTTTGATTTCTTGTAATAAATTTGTTAAGTGATCCATCTCTTCGTTGGCCTGGCAATTACTTAGCCGACATCAAGTCTGACAAGCGAAACCTTTGTTACGGATCTCGACCACTTCCTAGATCTGGTCATATACTATCCTTGGGGTTCGTAACAGTCCCAACACCAGCTGTTCCAGACTGTGAGTAGCCCTTTTATCATATAGTAGAATGAATAGACAGGTGACACACACTCACACTCACACTCACACTCACACAATAACATGTATTCAAATCACTATTGTATATGTAAAATTCATAAAACAGCAATAAAGTGACTTATGGTAGGATTATCAGTGGAGGTTAGCCTTTCTCCTGGGACATGGTTCTTTGTTGGCTGAACACAGAAAGCTGGCCCACAACTCAGTAACAAATCGGCTAAACGTACTTTTCATTTAGGCTCTTTGAGGACTAGCAGTAGTAAAAACAATGGAGAGGAAAAAAAATAAAAAGAGGAAATTGCATTTTCAGTGCATTCCATCTGATTGGTAGTAGACAAAGGTGGCCAACAGGCCAGTCAAATTACAGCACGGTCCAACCCCCTAATGATCAACCAATCCATCACCAGGGAACTTGGCTGGCTTACAGTCCAAGCCCGCCCTAAACTATGGCCCAAGCCTTGGCATCGAAACCGCCTAGTCCATTTGTACATATGCCAGATTTGAATCACCTTTCTCACTGAAGCATGTTGTATTGTAAGTGGAATCAAATCATAAAAAAAAACTGTACAACGAAACATGTATTGTTATAACGTAAGGAGTTTTGAGCTATAGGCTTTGATGAACAAATTAAACTGAAAAAAGAGTTCCACCTTTCCCTCTCCAGTCATTATAACTGCTGAACTGAGCCCTAGCCTTGCACTACTGAAAAGCTGATGTAGACAGTGTCTCTGACTGTGTGTCAGCTCCTAAATAATGAAAGTCTAGCACTTCTCGTTAAAAAGAGTACCCTACTCATCACCAACTGGAAACGCACGGGTGACAGACAGGTCACCAGCAGCCTGAACCACCGCGCTTCTTTCATCAAAACACCCGGCAACACATTCCAATTCAGTTTCACTAAAGCCGAACGTTTAGAGCGGTTGCCATTTGCTCCTTTCTGCCCCAGAAAGGGTTTGCTATGCCCTCGAAACATTACACGATGTCTGATGGTCTTACCATGCAGCCAGTTGAGTCCAGCCTGCGGTCCGACACACACTTGAAGTTCTTCTTACAGCCTCCGTTGTCCTTGGAGCAGTCTCGGGCGGGGCCGAAGGAGCCCAGCAGGTCGTCGACCGTCTCAAAGTAGGTGGACATGATGGCCTCCTCCCTGTGCATTTCAGGGGCAAAGGACACGGAGAGAGGGACGGGTTAATGGGACACAATTGCTCTGTTCCAACACAAACTCATCATTTTATTGAGTCAAGCTGATCAGTCAAAATAGGAGTTCTCAGGCGCAGGGCAAAAGGTCCCTTTGATAACTATTTAAGCCTAGATTTGACCCAATACAAATTACTCCTGGTTTTATTGGGTAAAGAGTTGATCAAAGTCAGAACATGAGGTGCAGGGGAGAAGTTAACTTTGATAACTATTCAGACGTGAGTTTTCCAGCCAAGCAGAGCATCTGTATGATTAAGGATATGAAATGATTGTTGAGAATTTCTGAGGCAACAACCCTATTCCCCCTCCAGTGACTCAGTGTGATAATTAACTTATCAAAAACAAGGTTATTATTTTCCTTTCACAAACTCCAAATGTCATTTTTGTATCGCCAAGCCCTGCTGCCCCCGCTGAGGTAATTATTAATCTCACAAAATTCAACAAAGGGCCTAGATATATTATTTCAGAGAAATTCAATAAAGATGCCAAACATGACGTGGGAGATTCGATGTCATATTTAGATCAAATGTTTTGTTACTGTATGTGTGTATTGTTATTTTTAACACAAAAAGCACTTCTGTTAGTAAAACTGAGCCAACATTTTCAGATTTCAGCTTTCTTCCCAGCCATAAAGTCTAGAACGAGGCATTTCAAGACAGACGTGGCAAATTGCGCCCACTAGATTAACATTATTAAAACCATCCAAAAATGGGGGACATGTTTTGGACCCTCAGCTTGAAAAGGGTGCATGGACAAAAGCCATTAATGAGCTGGGGAAGAAAGGAAAGCTGGTTCAAACAGCACATGGAGGAAGTGGAAATCAATGAGGAGGCCGTGAGAGAGATGGCGAGGGAGTTTGTATGAAGGCCATCGGACAATGAGCTACTTTGTAAAGGAAATGGTTTATAATCAAGGACATACCCAAAGAGAAAGAACAAAGAGAGAGAAAGAAAGAGAATGAGAGAGAGATGGAGAAAAAGAAGAAAAGGAAGACATGGAAGACGACCGCAGAGTGTAAGGGGTCTGAAGGGTTGAAAGTGACATAAGATCGTGGAGGTGCAGAGAAACAGAGAGAGAGGTGGCTGATGGGATGCGTTTAGGTCAGCAGCTTTCCGGCACACTCTAACGTGATTGGCTGTGATCTCCACAGTGATGGAAGCACTGGTGACTTAGGCACGACACAACCCTATCTATGAGAAAACACACACACACAGTAACAGATGCACACACATAGACACACACACATGCACACAGACCCCCCCCCCCCCCCCCACACACACACACACACACACACACACACAGTGTGAGTTGGCTCTGCTAGGTCATTAGAGGCGTAATGACAATGCAATAATCAATGAGAGGATTATGCAGGGTAGGTAGATGCATGTGTGTGTGTGTGTGTGTGTGTGTGTGTGTGTGTGTGTGTGTGTGTGTGTGTGTGTGTGTGTAGTGTGTTTCTTTTGATATGATTCTGTATGTGCCTGTTAGCCTCTGTCTGTCATTCAGGCTATCAGGCTGCCATCATTTGGCTTTTGTGGCTTTAAACATTCCCATTCTAAAGTCAGTAAAGGAGTGTGGCTTTAAACGTTCCCAGTCTAAACTTCAAGAATATTCGTCTCATTCCATCTCAAGTTCCTTCTAATCTCAAGGTTTCTACCTTGAATGTCATTGCAAACAAATCATTTTCCGGAGAAAACTGCAAACCAACAAACCAGTGGTTGCCCCTAGTACTATAACATACACTTCCACACAAATCCAATCCGGCAACTGTCATCTTTTAGGTTTAAAAAATATTCAATCCAGTAACTTTGACGTCTTTAATTTCCACTGTTGAATTGGGAAAATAATGAAAAGGTCACAGCTCCTTCATGCTGTCAAACAAAATAGAAAACAGGCAAAAAGAAAAAGAAAAAATATAAATACGAAATATTAAATTGATTCTCAAACCTTATCCTTTGACTTTCACCTTAAATCTTGTAATCTCAATGTATTTCTACACCTCTCAAAACCATAAAAAAGTATTCAAGTGAGTGTGTTTATTACATTTTGCCTTTGGCATTTCAGTGCAGTGCGCTTTTGTATTGTCTCCTAAGTTCTTGAGCTAAATGAACATGTCTCTGGTGGGTTCACCACTCTTAGCCAGGAGCTTAGGTTATTAAAACGCACATTTGACACTCCCAACTCTGGAGAGGACTTCCTTTCATTAGATTCTCACTTATTGCTGTATAGCTGTGTGTGTGTGTGTGTGCGTGCGTGCGTGCGTGCGTGCGTGTGTGTGTGTGTGTTCCATGGGTCTGTACACCAATAGGATCCTCTCATTTCTATTATTTTAGACAAAAGCAGAGCTAATTTCGGTCAAATATGGACTTCCTCGCACAATCCAAGACGCACAGAGTGGAGCTTAGCAATGAGTGACTACTGGTGATATAATAGTGCATAGGCCAACTAATAACATGAGGGAGATATTTATTTTATCCAATTGAAAAGGAAACCATTACAGTTTGTCACAAAGATCGTCACATTGCCTATGTGTATGAAATATGCTATACAAATGCATTTGACTTCACCTTCACATACCTACTTTGAGGTCAATCAGGAGCTCTAACTGCTCTAACATACAAACGTCCATTTGGGCAAACACGACGTCTCTCTTCCTTTCCACGAGCACGCGTCAATGGAGCAAGCGGCCACGGGGGTTGGAGCAAATGGGACTGAGGTGAAAGGGTGAGTTATTGATTCTGCCCACCGCCACGGGAGGAAACCATGGCTGAGCAGGGCAAGGTTCAGGAACGTGCATTGGCTCTCTCTGTTCCCCCTCGGAGCCTGTTATGCGGTGTGACGACGCACCACAGCAGCAGGCCAACGGAAATGTCTAGGTCAAGTAATAAGGCTAAGCGTGGAGCCAGGAAAAGCGGTGCCCGTCTATTAGTGAGGCAGCAGACATCAGCCTATTTGACAGAAAGCC
The DNA here is from genome assembly GCA_017639675.1 of Aplochiton taeniatus. Lineage (NCBI taxonomy): Eukaryota > Metazoa > Chordata > Actinopteri > Galaxiiformes > Galaxiidae > Aplochiton > Aplochiton taeniatus. Next base: position 37,486,691 of record CM030172.1, on the reverse strand, counting down.
ATTGTACGCAACAAGAGGAGAGGCCTAAACAGAAGACGTTTCACTTAATCACTGTGTTGACTGGCCCCCCCCCCCAGTCCTTCACACTTCACAACAACAGAGAGGCGGCCCGTTATTCACCGGGGTCAACTCGCTGCCGAGGCCGAGGGCCGCTACGCTCACAACACCGGCAATTTCCCTTTCATTATTTTTTTTTTTTTTATTATTATTTTTTTATTTTATGGCCACGATCCCGACAGCAATTTAATAGGTATGAAACTGTCATTTGCGAGGCATGGTGGGCCAGGCCTGATGGGAGGTCGTGGCCAGGGCTAATTGGAATGCCGTCACTGATTGGACCCACCTGTCACGGAGCAGTGACGGAGGGCCTGGGCTATCATGGCTCTCCATCCATTAACTTTTAGCACTAATAAAGTGACCCGTCCCGCCCAGCCTGCGTTGGTCACAGAAGGGCTCTTTATGAGGCAGAGTGGATGAGAGTAGGGGTAACATGCCCGTAAACACGCGCACACAAACACTCAACACACACATATAACCATGGGAATGAATCCACACTGAGTATACACACCCGTGTGCATGAATCACACTATAAACTACACACACACACACACACACACACACACACACACACACACACAAACACCACGCCATCAAAAAAGGGTCTGACACTTTGTGCTCTATGAAACGGGACATTAAGTGTCTGACACTTAAGTAGCATAGTGGATTGCCTCTGAGGCAAAGGAGAAGAGGAGTGTCTTACTGAACACAGTCGCAATGTTGCCTCACTAGCTTTACTGCAGCACTGGCCAGGGGACTCAAGCAAACTAGCTAGGCAAGGCCTTGGCGATACAATAGAAGATGAGGCATCGTAGGTAATCGTTTTTCTGTTGAATTAATTGAAATAGATTCATTAAGGAATGGCAGCAAGTGAGTTCAGTATATAAATACTCTTTTTATCAATGCAGGGTTTGTATGTGTTGTCACTGTTGCAGGATCACAGCAGGTAAGGGGAGGTCCTCATTGGTTAACAATAGCTGCAAAGCAATTATGTAGACCTTGTTATAAGTACTGCAACAGGACAGCGTTACATAGAAGTATAAACGCGCATTATTTTTCAAGGTAGAAGCATTTACAAATGAAATGCACACATGGAAGAATAAAGCTATCGCAACCCTCTTCCCCCGAATGAAACACGCTTCATGCGTGACAAAACCCGGGCAAGTTTTCGTCTTTCTCCCTTCCTCGGGGGAAAGTTCAAGAAACATCTCTCCGTGGTACCACAGCGAGTCGGTAGGACCGACATTATGTCTCCGAGCCTTTGCGTTCACATCGGCGGAAGCCCGTGTATCCGCCTCCCTCTGTAACCTGTAACCACCCTGAAACAAGGCATCAGCATTTGCAGCAGACGTTTCAGGAGAAGGCCGTTCCAGTCCTCCTCTTTGGGTGCGAGGTCAGGGGGGTGTTTCCTGAGCACTGTAAACAGTGCGTCTTGAGGAGGCCGCCGCGTCTGAGCGGATGCCCTTGCAGCCACATCCACCCTGCCTACCGCTGGGCTGATCACAGCCATTGCTAAAAAACCCCGGGGAGTCGGTTTTTCCCAGTGTTATTTCTTCTTTTCCTGGGCATTGAACAAAAGCGACGCCTCTCGGAAACACAGCCTCGGGGGAATAGCGGCGCGCCGCGAGAGCGACGTGATTCGACAACGGGTGGGGGGGGGGGACGGGGGGATGGTACGTGAGTGACAGGAAGATGGGTGCCACGCTGTGCCAACAAAAACATGGCAGGCATTTTGCCTAAACGTTCATGTCACTCCGATCGCTACTCCAATTAAAAGACACAGGCAAACAAACAATCAGGGGATGGCGATGGGAGGCGTACGCAGGTTAACAGGATAAAAGCCCCCCCATCCCCACACTAGACACCCCCCCCCCACCCCGAGACACTTCAGCATCAGTTGAAGGGAGAAAATAGTGAGAGCTCACCTTGATTATTTCAAAATGCCTTCAAAGAAGCCTCCCGAAAAGGCTCCTGTGGATACTTTGTTATGCACTTATCGTAGTTGGATCAATAATAAATGTACACCACAGCTTCTTGGAAAGCAAACTTAATTAAACTCTACCCTTTGCTTTGAACGGACAAGCAGACAAAACAGCCTGCAGCCTATTCAGTTTATATCTTGTTGAACCTATTATAGTAAAAGGGCCTGTCATGAGGTTCTGAAATAAACATATATAAGGATGCCTGCGTCAGGGAATATAATTACCTCGACTTCAGCATTTAGTGCGATAACACTGCAATTTTGCACGATACTGTTTTTTAATTATTAATGTGGAGCTTCTTAAATGCATACCCATGCTTTTCACAACTAGACCAATTCATAGATCCTGGGACTCATCAGAGCAACACAGTAATCGTGATTATAATCCAGCATCCTGAAGAGCCCAGCAGCTGCACATCAAAGAAGACAGAGCTTAAAAGTGTGAGCTTCAAGCCATGAATGCCTCTGAACATCTTTACAGCGTACGCACGCCCTGGTCTCGTCCACCAAGATACCGACTAAAAAGACGTATGTATCTTTTCAAAAGGTACCAACGTCACAGCAACGAAAGACGAGAGTTTGAAAGGGAAGAGAATCATGAGACGTTCAGCAATGGGAACGTTGTGATGTTAAGCCATGGAGACAGGGAGAAGAAAAAAAAGAAAGAGTTGGACTCCGGAAAGAGGTCAAGCCCCAGGAAAAGATGATGAAAAGTAAAGCAGAGACCACAGGGAGACCGAATACATGTGATTGGAAATAACCACCAACAACTTCAGCTTGGGAAGTGGTGAATAGACATCTACCATTCAGAATAAAACAGACAGTACTTTGGGCCTGGTAGCCAGAGGGTACAATCCACTCTCGGAACTGCACACGAGAGGGATCCTCTCTCTTTTCTTTTCTGCTGAAGAGGGTGTTTATTCTATCTTCCCTTCCAGGAGGAGTCAAGCAATGGCTGTCCTTTCGAGAGCGGCTGTGCGCGCAGCTCAACCGCGTGGGTCTGATTCAGAAATTGCAGTATGGGGATTTGGCCCTCCTCTGCCAAGATTGGCATCAAAAGCGCTGCTAAAAAAATCACAGCCATTTCTAAGAAACATCTTAGCTCTAGTTGAGCAGTGAAAGCAGACTGAACCAACTGGCGCTGAGAGTATACCAGGAAGTGGCACGGAAAGGAGGGTACTTAAAGAGTAAACGGGGAGGAAAATAAAGGATAAATGGAGAGGAAAGGGTACACACTTACTCGTACGGCATGTACTTTTATTCGTTTTTTTTCCCCCCACTGAGGTAAAATACATTCTGGCTAGGAATTATTTTATTATTTTTCTAATCAGATGGATCAATCGAAACGGAAAACAACAAATGGGAGGATTCCACGGGGCATAAATGAATGACAAACAATACATCGACGTTCAGAATACGTGTTCCGTTTGCCGAGGGCATTGATGAGAGGCCAAGAACAAAAGGTGTTCAGAAGGTAACTATATTTCACCGGCCGCTTTGCATTCCTCTACCACGTTTGTCTCGCTCTGCTTCCTGCCTCCTTTCAAGCTGCTCTGCATTTGCATCCCTCCCTTATCCAGCGGATGCATTCGGCAGGCCGACCCACACAGCGCCACCGCTTTAAAGGCCGCCTGGGATCACTCCCATCGCTAGGGGGTTGCCGTGGTGATGTTCAACAGGAGGGGGTCCCCCTGGCGCGGCCGGATACATATTAAACAGGAGACCTTCAAACACAAACCAACATCACCACTTCTAGGAGAAAACAGAAAAGGAACCCTTCAAGGTTTTAAAATTGGCGGCCGATCCCCAACAGTTCTCATCACATGGGTCTTAACAAGAAAATGTATGATTTATGCCATAAAAACATTTGGAACAGCTAGTTTTACATTTTAATGCGATGGAAAAATCCCCCTACCCCTCCCACCCACTATTAGGTGCTAACTTGATATTAAGTGGTTTACTGATTGATAGGGCACAGCTACGTTTTTGAGACATTATGATAAAGGGACATTAGAATGTTTGTATTATTTTTTTTTATTTTGAAATATAAATAAATGTTATAGCCATTAGGATGGAAGCCTAACAATGCCCAGACTAAAAGGTACATACTGTTCATCTGAACAATACCATGTAGTGTGAGGACAATAGACTTATTGTTTACCGCAAGAGTGTGGGAAACGTCTTTTCGATTCCTTTGTATGTCTCGACATGTGAAGTAATTGACAATAAAGCTACTTTGACTTGACTTTGACTTATTGGGTGTAAATAAATAAACAGCAACACTGTTTTTACATTTAAATTTAGTCCATTATGATCCTACTTTCAGTAACTTTTTCTTCTTCTCTCTCTTATCTTTGTTAACATCTAACTATTTAGAGGCCAAAATAATGAGCCATAATACAGCAGAACACATTATAATCAATTATAAAAGGAACATATGCAACAACACGCTGTTTTGGGCATTGAAGGAATTTGAATAATGCAACGCATACATTTCCCCTCCCACAGATTGTGTTCCATCTATAAAGCATATACAGCTTGCCTTTTGTTCACTGTAGATGTAACTGGGGATGACTTATTAGGACACACCAAGCTACAGTCTCTGCATACGATAACGGCAATCTCGTTGGAAAATATTCTGCGCATGCATTCAATGTTTATCTTTGGCAGGATTGTGAGGTTGACGCAAAAGGGGGAAAAAACTGTTTTCAAGACAAAGACGGCTCTGTCCAAGGGGAATTGAGACAGACAAGGAAGAGGAAAACAATTAAATCCACTGTAACCGTGTGCTACTGCTATTGTCGGTTGGTCGAACATTATACAAATACAAGGCGACACAGAGACAGCTACACTCGTCAATAGTGAAGGAAATAACACATTGTGTTGGATGTGTGTGGATGTTTAATATATTACATTATTATTTTCCTTGGTGGATCATTAAGTTGGGTGTCTAGCATCCATTGTTGTAGTATGCATGTCCTCAACCTAAACCGGTGATCATTGATTCGGGCCAGTCCACTGAAGGCGTCCGTCTCGTTTGCACTCTGTGGGAGAGTCACCTTGCATATCAAATCTGACCCATTAACTGTGAACAACTGAAGGGTAGTTTCTGATTTGTTAACCGAGTAGCCAAATCTTTAATTTCTACAGGAGTAATCTGCTCTCTGTGCTTCTTATGAAGAATTACATGGTCTGAGATTTTGAAAGAAACCAAAGAAAAAAGCAGAGGGGGAGACGATAATGAAGAATGTGACACACATAAATAGAGAACAGGCAGACACAAAGAAACGAGCACAAAAGCGTTTCCGAACAAAACAAGAGGCCGAGTTGCAAGTTGCGCGACTGCAATAGGGCCGACTAGATCACAAGAATCCTCCATCACCGGTTACCAGGCGACCGGGCGGCTGGAAGGTCAGTGGTGTCCAACTGTTTCCTGGAAATGAGTTTGGAATGGTAGTTCAGCTGACCTATTAAAGCACCCCCCCACCCCCCCCCCACCCTGCCCTAATCACTACCTTCTCAGACGCTGCATCTCCTGCTCGCCGCCAAACCAAAACACACACACACACACACACACACACACACTGTGTCATTTCCTTTGAAATGCAACTTTGTCACGGTTTACCTGTTAGCACATAGACGCTGTATAACCCCAGGAGGCCAAATAGAGTTTGACTCACTAGAAGGCCTTTTTTCCTAACATGCTTTTTTGGGGAGGGGGGTTAGGCGTAATACAATGCTTGAGAGAATCAATTTTTTCTTGGTGGGGTGTCCAAGGGAAATGTTTAAAAAGGGGGACATTCCCTAATGTCCTTGGCAATGTAGGCATTAGTTGACTGCCATCTATACTAAGTAAGGGGATGGTTGGGATTGTGTCGTTTTATTTTCATTGATAGGAAGCATGAATAATAACCAATCATAGAGGCTTATTCTTCATGAGCGTTAAATATCATTATGATGAATATAACTGCTATCAAAGTAGGCATATATTGAACGGTGTTTGGATTTGAGCTATCAAAAGGGAAGAAGAAAACAGTACTTTTAACAATGATTTCCTTAGAAACAGCTTACAATATTCTGAAAGCTTAACAAAGCGTTATAAATGCCATGCCATCGTGCATGCATGTATAGCTCCTATAATTAAGCCAAACCCACACAAATCACGCAGAATGGCTTTGCTGTAATGTGTATGAGGCCGTTCAATCTCTATCAGCAGGAGGAGGACACCCAAGTGAGAGCATAAAGTCCCTATTGAACCTGGGCGAGGGACAATGCTACGGTAGAGCTATGGTCAATGGTAAACGGACTGCACTTACATGGCGCTTTTGTCACTATCACCTTTCTGAGCTTCCAAAGCACTTTACAATTTAGGCCTCTCATTGACCCCTTCACACACCAATGCCCGACAAAGCTGCAGTGAAAGACGCCGCCCTGCTATTGGGAGCACCTTAAGGTTCAGTGTCTTGCTCAAGGACGCTTCGGCATGCGGACATGGGGAGCAGGGAATTGAAGCGGCGACCTAGTGGACGCCCCACGCACCACGCTCCACTTTCTGCCTCCTGAGCCACAGCCGGCCATCCACGGAGAGCGCTGCATCACACATCGAGCAACGAAGTCTCAAGGCAACGTTTCGCCTTCTCACCGTGCTCGCCTCCGTGAGACGCATTTATATCTGACTCCCAACGAAACACCACAACACAATTTCTCAGCTCTAAAAGATCTTTCAACTCTTCAACGAGGCCGGTGGTAACCTCGGCGT
>CM030172.1:37448310-37479694 GCA_017639675.1 Aplochiton taeniatus | reverse complement strand
AACCTCGGCGTGGTCTACGGAGAGACGGGCTCCGATTTGGGGCCGGTGCAGGGTCCTCTCAATGAGTGCTCTCGTCACGCACAGTGTGTGAATGCGAAGCGACTCTGACGGTCGGATTACTCCGCGGAGCACTTCAGAGGCCACCTGTTAATTGCGGATAATAATACAAAAACAGGAGGAAAAAAGGGAATGACCTCCTGTTGCTTTGTATCCTTCGCCTCCCATAAAAAAAGCCCGGTGCAATGGATATGTTTCAAAAACCAGAGACAAGTGGAAGTGCACAAGGCCGGGAGGGAAGCGGTTTTGTAGATGAGGCCCGCATTCCCTCTCTCCTTCAACCTTTCATCGTTTATTAATAGGAACTGACTTCGGATCAATAACCCCTCTTACAGGTACTTGATAATAGACAGTCCAGGAGTGGAGAGGAGACGTGTCGGATCTGGAGTGTCGGAAGTCAATCTCGCACGTTCTGTAGCTCAACAGCGCGCCTTGCTCTGCTTTGATGTAGTGGGGCACGGCGTTGGATCGAACGTGCTCCGGTGTTCAGCATCGGGCTTGTTGTGACAACCAGTTGGTTGGCACCTGGGTGCTGATAGATCCTCATCGATACTCATGAAACAATGTATATGACAGGGGCCTTTGACAGAAGGTATATTCTAACAAACACAATGACGTGAGGTCCTCTGAAAAATGCAATGACTTTGTATTAATATGACGTGTTTTCATCTCATCACTGCTTCTCAGCATACTTTGCATAGTATACCACAATGTAGAGTAAAAGTTTTGTGGATACATTTGAATGACTAAAAGGACAGGTGTACCCTCTCCCTCTTTCCAGATGTGTTGGTGGAGTAAAGAGGGGGAGCCTGAGAAGCTGGTAGTCTCGAGTCTCTCAGTTGGTAAAAAACTGCAAGGAAATATTTCTGGGGGGTGGTGGGGATGGGGTGGCAGGGGTCCTTTAGTTTCTTGAAGGCTCCAGGGAGAAACAACTCTGGTAAGTAACCTCTAATCTTGGATTGCCCCCCTACCCTCTATCCAATCTGCTGGGGCGTCCTAGAAAAAGCACAAGCACAGCATCTTCCCCTCCCCGCCGTCTATATCTACAGAATATATGACTCCCCCTTGCTGTACGGTGCACCTGGCTGAGACAGGGTTTCTTCTGCTCCAACACACACACACACACACACACACACACACACACACACACACACACACACACACACTCTGTCCAACACACACACAGACACACTCTGTCCAACACGCACACGCACACGCACACACACACACACGCACACGCACGAGCACACGCACACAGACACGCACACAGACGCAGACACCACACACCACACAGACACACACACTGACAGACACTTTGTCTCACCCGCACAGACCTGCAGTGCCTACACTCTCTGTGGGACCGCCAGTGGTTAGAGCCCATGGAAACACTCTCTTTCCCTCTCGCCCGCCCTTGCTAACGTAGCTTAGCGGTTACCACAGCAGGATTAGTCACGTGTGGATTCACTCCCTTGGCCACGTCAATCTGTCCCACCACGGGCCTAGTCTGACGGAGAGGCGGCACCCCGCCACCTGAAAGCCAATGAATCCATAAGAATAATAATGCATATAAATAAATATATAAAGCTGCGCTTCAGTCTCTCGCCCTCTCTTTCTTTCTTCACCTTCCTTTAGTTCTCTCGAGCGCTCTGCTCTTGGCAGGACTCCGTCCTGGGCGCTGCCGGGGTAACACATGGCGTTCCTGCGCCTCAGCCTGCTCTGCCAGTCCGCACAAAGCGTTGACAAATGACTCCGAAATTCGCAGGAAAATGCAGAGGGTGGCCACGGGCGTGAGACGCGTGCTAACGTTTCTCCTCACAGATGGCCCTACGAGGGACATGAGGACAGAACGACTTAGAGCGGACACAGAGGGACACGGTGTGGGAAACAGAGAACGAGACTTGATGCAGGTCACCAGCAAAAACGTGACCTACAATGGATTTGATTCACGTCAAATTAGGTATCCATTGGCATCCCAAAAAGATTTGAGCAAATCAGTGGTAGTTATTAAAAACTGAACTAACTAAATAAAACAACAACCAAATAGATCAGTAAAACATTCAATTTCAAATGACAGCAACCTCAATATGCCAATGATTGTGCCCTGAAAAGTGTAACATTCCTAGCGCATAATTCAGCATTGCAAACAGACATACACTTTGATAGGAGTTGCTTAGCACGCTGCATCATAGCGACATTTAAGATCATTGTCTGTCAACCCCATCATTTTTAAATAACAATGCATTTTACTTTAGAGCGCTTTTCAAAATACCCGTCGACACTATGCATGGTGACAGGTAAAACCGAGACATAAAATAAGTAAAAACGAAACAAACAGAAACAAGGAGCATAATCACACTTAATTAAAACAAATGGCTTTTGGAGGGCCCGAGAGAAGAGGAACGTTTTTTTTTTTAGCCTGTTCTTAAACATGACAATGGATTCAAAGTCTCTGGCATTACCAGGGAGGGATTACACAGCTTTGGGCAGCACAGCTAAAGCACGGTGACCCGCGGAGCAGACTTTAGCGTGGGGGCACTAATTGGAGACCGAGGAGAGGAGATTGCGAGCTGGAGCGTGGGGGTGGAGGAGTCTTAAGAGAAGGTACGCAATTTCAACCAGGCCCCTCACCAAACAGATATCGCCACAGGGGCCCAAGACCCCTGTCCCATTAAAAACCCATCAACGCACTCCCCCCCCCCCCCCGGTGGCACTGCGTGCTGATCCCAGCCCCTCGGTTGTATCTAAACACGGGACTGTAATTTGCTTGTTCTTAATCTCCGGCACCGTGGCTCTCCAGCTCTGCCTGGGTTGCGGCCCCAGTTACAAGACGGATGGCCTGAGGATTCGGACCAAAGTCGAAGCCCCCGCTCCCGTTCCATTACCGGGCAGGTTATTGGTGTGCCCTGCACTTGATTAATGCCTTGGTTCTAGCTCACCACAAATATGCTGACTCTCATCAACCGCTTTTGTCGTCGGGATCGGAGTGCGTCACGCCGACCTCCGTGCGCCTTAATCATAACAGGGAAATCTCGGGGGACGAATGAAAAACGAGCGCACACCTGAGTGATAAAAGAAAAGATTGATTTGGAGTTCTTCTCTCTTTGGCTGTGTGTGTGTGTGCGATAAAATGTGAGTTCTTGAGTGATTTATACGTTTGTTTTGGCCGCCGGGGTACATTTTGTTTATTGTAGGAGCGGGCAGGGTTGGGGATGGGGGGTTGCATTGGATTGTGGGGGATGAAGTGTCTGAGGGTATGGGCTTGATCACACTGAGTGGCTTACTCGTCACTGGCAGGGGGTTGTGAGAGACCCCGTAGGGTCTTAGGCAGACCGTTATCGACAAAGCTCTGGTCTTTGAGCACAGTTCAGAACGATTGGAGAGGGCCGTTCACGGAGAGATTTATTAAGTGTTTTGTTGACGGAATGGCCTTTGTCTGTCTTTCAACTCGAGAAATGATGATTGAAGACTCGTTATTGTACGGGGGGGGGGCTTTGGCGGGTCAGGTAGCATAATAGGTTTAGTCGAAATACTTGAAAATAGTATAAGTGGACAGGGTTTTGCTGGATTGCTGCCATTGACCAAAAAGAGCTGCGGGGGGCAGCAATAGACGGAAAGTCTGGTGTCAGCCGTCATAGTTGCTCCATCCCCAAACTGCTGTGGTTCCAGCGGTTTCCATTCCAGCGTGGACACCAGCACAAATTCCAAGCCCACGGGACGACTGGTTGGTGGCCGATGTTGCAACAAGCATGGCGGATAGGTTGGTGCACTACCAGTGACTGAAATACACAGACCACGCTACACTTTCTTTCTGAAAGGAGTATGGTTCTCCTACACTGGTGGGTATTGATTTGCTATAGTGATCTCTCACACTAGCCTTGAGCCAGGAGCAGACGTCCAATGACAAGACCTTGAAGTAAGCTGTCTTCCCTCCTTTGAGATAGAAGGTCTCTGCGTGGCTTGGCTGTATTGGTGGTTACACAGAGAGGTATCAATGGCACATATAGTTCCTCACAATGAAAGATTTAGATTACGTCTTAACGAACTGACTAACAGTCCGTGCATGAAAAAAGTCCATAGTCAGCGATGTGACCCCTGATTTGCTGGCAAGGTTTTAACGGGTATAGCAGTATAAATAAATACATCATTCCATTGGTCATTTAAGAAAATGTATGCCTATTCATATTATGCAACAGTTAAAATTAGACAACACTAGCCTTCAGTGTCACAGAGAGGTCCATGTTATCTCTGTGATGCTCTACCCTTCACTCTGACCCTTCCCTCACATCTGAAGAAATCAGTTCAACATCCATTAGGAAGCTAAAATGTGGCCCTTATAGCTGCAATGCGTTGTAAACACACAAAAAAAGAGACGATGTTGTTTCTATCCTATCACTAAGAGAAGATTGCCCTACTTTCTTATATAGCATACAATGATGAATTCTAAAACTATCCCCAGTTACAAAAGACAAAGCACTATGGTAAACTTCACCAAGGGACTATTGGGGCTGCATGAGTATACACAATATCACCCTAATCCATATTAGGTACATATATACCATATATACCACAAGATTGTGCATTATGACACGCATTCAACAAACAAAGCAATCCCTCTACTCTGGTTATGAATTAATTCCTATCCAATCAGAGCAATGAGCCCCGCCAAACCAGCTGCACACCAGCAGTTATATTTACACGTTTTTACATTCAGTATTATTTTTTTATAACTTTCTCTTTAGTTTAATGTGACCCGTGCTTTGATTTTCCAGAATGCCTCCTCATCCCCGCTATCGATGAACGTCTGTTGTCCAAATGCCAGGGCTAGCTCTGAGGATATAATTGGCTACGGGGACGCAATTAAAACAGACTCAAAAAATGTACAAAGTTTCAGATAGGGCTTGCTTGACAGCATTAATATTCCTCAGCGCATGTTAACCATGAGCTTGTTCTTATGGAAGGATTTAGCTGTGGGTTTGGAGGGAAATTAAATTATCCGTTGGGCTAATCACACATTACAGCGAAGACTCTTACCGCAAGAGCAGAGTGAACAAATTAAAAAAGGTGGCAGAGTGTTAATCATTTACACAGCTGATGACCAACTTCTGTAGGAAAGGGCAGGGTGAGGTGTGAGGTGTGTGTGTGTGTGTGTGTGTGTGTGTGTGTGTGGGGGGGGGGGGGGGGGGCTGTAGTTTTAGATTATCCTTATGTTTTGTAGTCCAGTAAAAGGAAAGGCACCCTTGTCTGCGTACAGGAAATCAACAGAGATATGACAGGAACAGGAAATAAAGGTTAGGTCCCATCACTAAAATGAACTCATGGAGGTATTATAAGTACATAGCCCTCCCACTACTCTCGGTATGAATTAATTCCTATCCAATCAGAGCAATGGACTCTGCGAGACCAGCACCTAGCACCAGCAAATGCATATGTATATGTTCCTCCATGAACAGGAGCAACACCTCCATGAATGAATTTATGGGGGCTGACTGTTCACATCGCAGAGGCCGCCGAGTAAGCTGGGGCGCTGAGGGTGCAAACCCTCACGGGAGATCCACCCACCAAAACACTTAGCATAATTAGTCAGCTAAAATATTTATGACTCTTGAAGTTAACCGTTTAGTCCCCGTCCCCCCCCCGCCCCCCCGCTTCGATACCGGAACGAGTCATTAGCCGGATCCATTACCACGTTTAACAAGCCCACAAAGGGAAGCTGGATGAAAGTACCATCCGTCATCGAATGTATGTTTCCTTCTTAAAGTTCTTGGGAGTTGCTACCAAGTTCCTGGTGTGATGCTAAGCACTAATTAGCGATGATTGATCATGTGGGAGACTCCAACAATGAATCCGAGCACCCCACCCTCTCTCACACATACACACTAACTGTTCATAGGCTATAATCCCAATGGTAGAATATATTGATCCCTTTCCAACTTTGAAATGATAATTACGGATGCAAATCAGAGACAGAAGAAAGATAGAAGTGCAACACTAATTGGCTGCAAATGAAAGAAAAAAGCTTCTGGCTAATAATTGTATGTGTATATTTGTGTGTGTGTGTGTGTGTGTGTGTGTGTGTGTGTGTGTGTGTGTGTGTGTGTCAGTGTGCGTGTGTGTGTGTGTGTGTGTGTGTATGTGTGTTACTATACAATGATCAAACATAAATCCAAGTTGTATTCCTCAGTCGGTCGAACTCCCCGGCTTATATCAGTGCCCGTCAGAGTGACTGTCTATGGGTTTGTCTCTCCACAGGAAGGAGGGGGGGGGGGGCTTTGGTTCAGATGTCCGTTCACACACAGCCGACAGCTGCATTAGGTAAGTGAGATTAGAAGGTTTGGCGTCCAGGCATTCTAATGTAAACAGAGCCCTGTGTGCACACATTCATATTCAAAGACCACAATCGGCCCAACCGTCCCACGCCGACCATCTCGAATGGACACACCAACAAAACCACGTACAAATGGACCAACAGAAACGGGGACCAAAACAATTCAACGGTGTACAGAAGCAAACAAACAAAGTAAAATGCAAAATGATGCTACACAATGCACAAACACACACACACACACTCATACATACACACACGCAAACACACACACACACACACACACACACACACACACACACACACACAGAACACCAATTAGTAAAAACTTACATGCTGTCAGAATCCCACTGACTCAGTAGTAAAAGGCACACAAAGACATTTCCATTAAGATGAACAGCTGCCACTCCAAATGGAGTGCACAAAGCTCTTTGTTAGCCTGTCAGCAACTTTAGTCAGCTGGATTCAAAACGTAGAGTGTCTAAAACAATCTCTGAATATTCACAAGGAAAAAGGCAGACTGAAATTCGTAGCGCTCAGCCTTCCGAGAGCCTAAATTGAGACAAGATTCCCTAGCAACTTCAGCTATCGTATAACAATTCAAATTGATCGCATGTGGGCTGCAGCCCGCGCGTTTTTGATTAAAAAGAGATGTGTTCCTCTCGTCCATCTAACTCCATGTGCTGCGCAAACAGTCACTTCAGGGCCCAGCACAAGCCAACTGAGGAACGCTTCGAGCCAAGATGGTGCAACCATATGTTACTCTCTGAAGTCAGAGCAGCGCTGAAGAAACATCAATCTTTCATATCCTGAGGAAACCACAGAGTGCATTTGTTACGGATCTAAAGTGTCACGTGTCATCGTTTCTTTTTCCTCGAGATCAGCGCTAACATCCTCAACTCACACGGCGAATCACACCCAGCACTAATTAATCTGGAGCACTGTAGTAATCTTATTTGTGGGGTAGGAAGGTGGCAACGAGCACAGATGCACGCTATTAGCAAGGGAGCGCTCCGCGACGCAATTAGGCCCCTCCACCAGAATGGCTAATGGATTGCCTGCCTGCTCCATGTTACTTCCCCCTATGTTAATAGCCCGGCATTTACGCAACCTAAAAAGCTGGGGAATACTCAGGAGCGTTTGCTATCAAAAATGGCGGGAAATTAAGGGTACTGTCTACAAACGGGTCTAATTAAAGAGTAAATGAGCGGGGAGGGGGGAGGGGGGGGGGAATAGAGAGCGAGTCGCATGCACAATTTCCACAATTTCTGAACGAGAAGTGTTGCTTTGTGCGTAGTCTACAGAAACAACAAAAGGCACTCAATCAGGTTCTGCTATGGCCAACAGTCGGAAAGCAACATGGTGTTCAAATTATACCTCCAGAGCAGCGGGGCCAAACAGTTGCCTTGCTTTGAAATTACATTAAGATAAAGTAGGATCCATTTTCACAGTTGCACTCCACCCATCAAAGGCTATGCATTGTGCGCAATTGTGGACAGACATTGAGAGCAGCTGTGGGTTATTTGAAATAATGTTTTGCTGCAAATAACCTTCAAATAACCATAGGGCCGAGGGCAAACAAAACAAACACATTGAGAAGTATGTCTGACGGAGGAGTTGCGCTGACATGCCAGTAGGCTATCATATTATTGAGAATTAGACAATCACTCCCTTCTCAATTAATGAACACTCAGTTGACTGTAACATAAACAGGCAGTCCAACTGACACTCGTCAGACCAATATCCTTGCGTTGAATTGTGTGGTATTCAAATAAGTGTTACATTGTGAGAGCTGAGGGAAAGAGTCTATGGGTTTGTAAGCTCCTCCACAACTCCTGCACTCCCGCCGCCATGGTAACCTCCCCGCGTGTTCTCCGCTTCCCAGTGAGCGACTGACCTGACGTCGCCGGGGTCCTCGGTAACCAGGACGTCGGTCTTGCAGCTGGCGATGGGGTTGATGGACAGGTCCACCGGCGGCACCACGAAGCTCTTGCTGACGGGCAGCCAAAGGCCCTGGCCCAAGCTGTAGGATGACCTGCGGCGGTTGGCACAGACATAATGAAAGAAGGAGGAGAAGAAAAAGAAGGCCGTCAGGACGCTGTCACACTCTCACACCCGATGACACCCTGGACAGGCGGTCTAAACAGTGGGCCTGGCTGACAGCTGACAAGGGCGTCAGCACGGGAAGGTGCCTGGCACGTAGCAGAGGTTCGTAGGAGGGTGCTACCTTGCTTCCAGAAAAAGACATCACATAGTACATTATTACCGAATGTATTGATTTAAAAGTTGTATGTGTGTAACAATGTGAAACTCAGATATACTGTATATGAAGCTGATATAATATATATATATATATACTGTATATATATATATATGCGTGTTCTTTTTTTTACAAAGTCCATCACATTGTTTCTGATCAATGCTGGTTGAGTGCACTCGTTCCACTTTGAAAGATAGCGGCCTTTTTCAAGGACACTTTCAATCACATTTATGAATCTTAATAGTAAGGCCATTAAGTGATATTGAAAAAACCCTGCATGAAGAGTGTGGTGTTACCGCTGATGAGGCAGTCAATGTTGTCTGAAATGCCTGGGTCATTAACTAGCTGAGTGTCTACTAATGGTGAGATACTGGAGGAGAATACTGTACCGACCCCAGAGCCTCTCAAATCAAAACGCTGGGTTCAGGACTTAGCACTGAATAACGGCAAGCTACACCATGGAAAATCCAAGGGTCCGTCATCCTCTTAGGCTTTCCAACACATGCGGACAAACCCAGACACACGACTTCCAAAGGAACCGCTACACGGTGTTCCTCTAAAGCTCCCAGGATACCCATCCGAATGCAAAGCCATTAGCTGCCATTCAACGAGTCGGCCTTCCAAAAAAAAAGGCCTGGAGGCCCTTAAGAAAGACTCTCGCTAATCTGGCAAGTCAGCTTTACACGTCTTCAAAACAGCAGCTCTGGCCTGCCATTAACTTGTCTCTGGCCATCCGAACCCTTCCGACCCAGCCTCTCTCTCTCTTTTTATGAGCTCTTTGTCAGGAGTCTTTAAAGAGGCACTCAGAGAGCCGGCCCTGACCCGGGCAGCAGAGACCAGGACACAGCCAATCAGCAGGCAGATCAATGGCAAACTTCCACTCATAAATAAAAGGACGGAGGACGCTGCCCACTCGCCCTCCTCCGACACTACAGCAGCCATCGATTCGCATCCGTCTCTCTGCCCTATCAATCGCACCGCACGCACGCACGCACACGCACGCACGCACGCACGCACACACACACACACACCATGTATTTGCGGGGCTTGCGCCCGGTACCTGCGTGTTTCCCTGCGTGTGTGTCGCTGCGTGTGTGTCGCTGCGTGTGTGTCACTGCGTGTGTGTCGCTGCACGTTCTTAGAGTGTGTGTTGGTGAAGGATGACAGCTCAGGTAAGTAAAATAAATAGGAGGCTCTCTCCCTCCGCCTCCGTCTCTGTCTCTCTCTCTTCTCCTTTCCTTCCATTCGTCTGATAACACCCGGTCAAAACCACTTATTCATGGAAAGCGGCGTATAGATCCGCCAGGACGGCTGACAGTCCGCCTGACAGAAAAGCAATATGTGAAACCGAATTATATATCTCATCGGGAAGAAATCTCGCCGCTCGGCGGAAGACAAATGCACCCCTGTTTGTGGGAAGGCGGACGCCGGGGCAAAAGTTGGAAAGGTTTGCGCCTCTTAATTACATCAGGCAGAGCCTTTCGTTTGTTCCTACGACGTCCAGAGTTCCCTTTGGCACAAAGTCACAGTGGCCTGCGGCCATTACCGGGGCCACTGCACAAAGAAGGGGAACTTTCAAAGACTCCAAGCCCCTGAAGTGGAGTGAGGCCAGGCTGAGAGGAGACGGCCGGCTATTTCAGGAAGCCCGACTGGGGCCGTGCTAGCCGTCCCGTCGAGGCCCTTCAGGGGGAATTCCAGGGTGAATGCCCCCCCCCCCCCCCCCCACCCACCCACCACCACCACCACCCAGCCTCCATCCCCACTCCCCTGCTAAAAGCCAGCCGCCTGTCACACACAGACGAAGAAAGGCACTAAAAGAAGCTGAAAAGAACCGGACCAAGACATCGCCTCCGGCTGCCTCTTCACACAGGAGGATCCAAGACCACCGCTGACCTCCCAAAGGCCTCTCTGGGGGGGGGGGGGGGGGGGGGGGGGGGGTGGGGGCGTGTGAGGGCCTGTCGGAGCGGGTTACGTGTGTGAGTGGCTGTCAGAGGGCGTGTGTTAGCACCTTCCCGCACCTACTTCCCTCTCCCATTGTGTATGTGTGGCCGGGTACCTTTTTTGTAGTAGTGCTTCAACCAGACCTCCCTCTCCCACCCACTCACACACCCCCACACACACACCCCCACACACACACACACACACTACATTATTTCTACATGAACTGCTCTGCTGGTTTGAAGTCCTGTGAGTTGTGACGGATGGAGCCAAGGGCCAGATGAAAAGGTGACAGAGGAGGACAGAGTGGACACCTGACTTGTGGGCGCCATCCTCAAGATGCCGGGCCCTGATGAAAGATAGTGGTGGGCCTTCTACATTCAAACAGCAACACAGGTGACAAACCTGTATCATTTAGATATCTATTTTTGCCTCTTTGTCAGCAACCTTCCATCTTGTTTCAAAGCAGTGTCCTACACACTAAACCGTCCCACACCTCTTGTCTGTAACGATTGGGTTTCGGCCCTCGCCTCTCCAACTCACCTGAAGATCTTCTCGGGGGCCTGCTCCCCTGTCACCAGGTCGTAACCCTTCTCCAGGTTTGAGTACGGCCAGGGACTGCCAAGGGGAGAAGAAACACAGCAGAAACAAGGTCAAGGCATCGTATGGAGGCATAGGAGGCATTGCATGACCTGCATAGGAGAGTGGGAACGCATTTGTTTCCCAAATCTTAAACTAAAAAGCACCTGATTTGAAGGAGCACTTGGACAGGTCCCAGAAGGAGGTAACCAACGCAACGGAGCGTTGTCGTTGCAACACAAAGAGTTCTAAGTGATTCGTCTCATTTGAAGCGAGGGACAGCACCCCAAGGTCAGTCCATGCACTGCGACATCTATCCTTATAAATAAGAAACGACAGGACCTGCTTTACCAACGGGCGGGCAGGGATTTCATCTGCGATTGTGGAGGAGGGACTGCATCAAATTGATGACAGGAGGGGTTTGCACGGCCACAGGACGCTGACGTTTTATTGGCCCAGCTGTTGTGTTGGCCGGCTAATTAGCATGCAGCAGGGTCAGGGAGAAGACTTACACTTGACGGAGCACGCACGCACAAACACAAACACACGCGCGGGGGAACTGATGAATGCTGTGTGTGTGTGCGCGTGCCTTTCCGTTTATTTCACTCTCCATCGCCCTTGTCTCTCCGCCCTCCTGTGCCCATTTTTCTCGTCTTCCCCAGGTGCATATCCCTCCATCCATCCTGCTCTCCATTCCCCCTTCCCTCTCTCCTCATAGTTTTTCCAGCGTGAGCCACACACACACACACACACACACACACACACACACACACACACACGCCTTTAACCTTCCTTTAATCCGCCCAGTCACTACAAGCTTCCTCTTCATCTCCCAATTTCCCTTCCTCCCTTGTTCATCTCTCTCCTCCCCCAAACTCAGTCTTATTGGGCGGCCCGCAGAGCGGGAGAACAGTGCCAAAAAATACAAATAAACATAAAAACTGTCCAATCCCCGTTTGCTACGGTATCTTTCGCCCCTCCCTCCTTCTCCCCCTCCCCCTCCCCGTGTTTTCACACAGTAGGCTGGCGGTCCGTGGGGCAAGTGCAGAGGCTCACCCTTCGTTGCGGCCCCAGTCGCTGCGGACACATAGGTGTGGGTGCACTGGGTCTGGGGAGTAGCCTTCGTGACAGCTGCATTCTCCTGCAGGGACACAGGGACAGCAGGAGAAGAGAAGGGGTGGAGAGGATAGAGGGGGGACAAAAAGTGACAGATATATTCATTCATCCCCAAACAGCTGAATCAATTACCCCGCACGTCTTCTATGGCCGCCTCCCTCATCCATCAGAGCCTGTCCAATCATCCGCTGGCACGCTCCCTAGCATGGCAGCTACTCCTTGGAGGC
This sequence comes from Aplochiton taeniatus, assembly GCA_017639675.1. NCBI lineage: Eukaryota > Metazoa > Chordata > Actinopteri > Galaxiiformes > Galaxiidae > Aplochiton > Aplochiton taeniatus. The sequence continues at coordinate 37,467,195 of CM030172.1, read as the reverse complement.
CAGGCTCGCCGCGCACTGTCAACCTACCTTGATAACTTGGACGCTTTTTGCCACTATCTCAGCACTCAACTTCCCAGAAGACCTCTCAACCTACCTTTACAGTTTGTCCACTATAGCCAACATACTGTCTCAACAGTAAATCCCCCCTGCACATTTACTTTTACACTGAACCTACCATGTCGCTCTGCCAGTGGACAGCCTCCCAGTATACCTACCGTCCATTTTGGGTTGCTCGGAGCACAATGCAAACCCTGTAAAGTTTACCTCTGCTTTCAGACTTTAGCAGAGACACAGGGTTGGCTCGGGGACATCCCAGCCTTTGAGACTCATATCGTCTCATCATAGCCACAATTGTGGAAAATGCCTTAATCACAACTTTGAATCTACCTGTCTACAACGGCGAGGCTGGCATTTGAAGGAATGTAGGCAGGCGGTTTGGATGGTCTGATTCACACTATTTATCCACCTCGTACAAATGCTACTCAGGTAAAAGAGTAAGGCATGGTCTGACACTTCTGATAATGATAAAACAAAAAGAGGAAACGTGAAGTTGGATGAGATTTGACAGGTCTGCAGATGTGTGCGGGAGTTGTCAACACTTGAAACGTTCCTAACAGCCATGCCTTTCCTTGTCCTTGCTTCAAACAAGGAGAAACCTATTACACCAAGTCCTACCCATCTTAACTTTCCTCTTCCATTCCTATTAACCTTTGTTTTTCAAGTTTACAAAAGAGGATAATTTGCATTAAAATAAAATCCACTGTTTTGCCATGTTTGGCACATTACTTAATCACAAGAAATTTGCACTCTCAGGCAAAACATAAAGAGAGGAAAAGAATTGCCCTTGAACATAAAAAGTGTTAGAGTAAAAACATGTTCTCTATCAACCATGAGTGAAAATGGAACATGCCTAACATTATATGAACAGCTATTCAGCTTCATAAATGTCTGCAAAATGTGAATGTGAAATGTGAATAACCGCGTCTCACAAACATAAGCCATGCACAGGCTTTAAAATCAACGTAACCTTTCAAACAGACGCCGGTGAAAGGAATATTCCTCAACAGTTTGTTCATCTGTTCTCTTCCATTTTATCACACGCTGCTACACGCCTACCCGAAGAGACAAGTGGAATCCTTCTTCAATCTTGATCGAAATACAATCAAGCTATCCACCCTTGCACTCGTTTCCATTCTCTTAGAGAAATCCATAGAAAACACAACATCCAGCTCAAGGCTATCCAGGAGCCAGGCCCCCTGAAAGAGAGTGAAACAGCGATGGCAAGACCGCTACTCTCTGTTATCTCCCAAAGCAGTGGCTCAAGCTACAGCCACTACCCCCCCCCCCCCCCCCCCCCCCCCCCCGCCCACCCCACCCCACCCCCCCACCCCCCAGCCCCCAAAAACGTACAAAAGCATCAGAGCCCGGGGAAATATTATCAACAGTACGATGCATCTTTCATATCACATCCTGTGTTTTTTTTATCCATCCGGAGGACATGGAGCTTCAGGGTGATGGTGGGGGCTCCGTAGGAGCTGATTTATTATCTGTCAGGAGATATGAGCAGGCGGCTTCATAAAGCACATCAACAAATACAAAAAGACAAACAGGAGGGAGGGAGGTACACCTACACACGGCATTATGGCTGGCTCGCTGCTTCACCCGTGAAGCCGTGGGTCCAGGTGGAACGATGATTAACGTTGGTTAATTACCAGGATACTTTCTACGCGTTTGTAGTTTCTCCCTCGGAGTGTTTTCAGTTGTTTTGGGAGATGAGGTTGGCACGATTGGGATGAGTTAAGAATAGCGCTGTGAAGAGTGTCTTAGTGCGGCTTTACTTTTGTGCAGTTCAAACATCTACTATGTATTGTATTACCAAGCTCTGATTGGCCTAATCCCCACTGCATGGCCCAGACAACGCTGGATGAATGCAGGGTCAGCTAAAAAAACTTCAATAACAGAGGATACATTTGGATCCTTGGTGAAACACAATAGCCAGAGCTTGATCTAGCATGAGAAATCAGGATAATCATTCCCATTAGCACAAACTATGTGGGGAAAACAGCATAAGAAATACTTTTTAGGTAGTTTTGTCAACCCCAAATTCCATACAGACAGTGCGAATTGAAAACCGATGTAAGAACCATGGGGAAAAACAACAACGGCGCGGAAAATGACTGAGAATTAATTCCAACAGAAGTGAAACAATTTGAGGAATAAATTGTGAACAGCGAGACTTTGTTCTACTCGTGTAAGAGTCGGGCATTCATTTACATTTGGATTACCGCTGGCCCCACGTGGAATGCTTGTGAAATCACTCGCTAGCTTGCCAGAGCGAGGGAGCACACCAGGGATGAAAGTTAGAATCCACACCAATGAGTCATAGTGCTGGCGGTATTCATTTCCAGGCTGACTCCATCCGTGGGAAGGGGTTGACTGTGTTACTTTGCACAAGAGGCAGCATTACAGAGGCACTGTATGGCTCGAGGCAGTTTTAAATAGGATAACTACATTTTAAAGTGTGACAGCGAGCGTAATTGGTGTTGCGAGTGAGGGCTGTGTGGAAAGGAAACTCGGAACCGTACAGGAGCACAGAGAGAATGATGTGACACACTGTAACCTCAGCCTCATATCAAATAGAGGGCCATGAATCTGTAGGACATGACCAATTAAACACAGAAGAACAGCGGAGTAGATACTTATCCTGGCGAAGGAAGGGTAAAAAAAAACTCTGTGAGTGGGTGTGCGGCGATTTATTTATTTAATTTCCAATGTTGTATTTTTTTTTTTTATTCAATATGAAAGTTCTCAAAGCTACGATTCTTGTTTCCAAAACGGCCGACGAGGGCCATTCAGGAACGAGGGGCTTTGCACCATGGCGTGGCAACAGATCGATCTCCTGGATCGATATTTACAAATGATGCCATTCTGTCTGCCTCCCGACACTCGTTGCCAACCCTCCCCAAACCTCAACCTGGATGCTCTCCTTCCCCGCCTTACAAATGAAGGGGCCGAGCTAACCGAAGCAAAATGCAGAAAAGACAAACAAAGATCTGTTGACGCCGGCGCCCGCTGACTTTAGCTCTCCTTCTACAGCCAGCCCCGACAAGATGAACGACTCCTTTGGTAAGAGCACGCCTCCCCCTGTCATCCCGGACGAGGTCGCCCAGGTCTAGGAGAGCCCCTCTGCTCCTTCTGCATATGTGCCAAGGCAACACAATTTCCTAGCGCAGGGGATAACCAAATCACCAGGAAGACCTTGGGCAGATTCATCACTGACATCTTAGCCTCGGGGAGGCAAGGGGGAAGAGTGCCTGAGCGTAAGAGAATGTGTGTGTGTGTGTGTGTGTGTGTGTGTGTGTGTGTGTTTGTGCGCGTGTGTTCACAAACTCACAGCCGTGGGCGGGTAAATAGCTCGGGAAAAATAAAAGCAGGCTCGTTTCAGAGCGACCCAGCCGTTTCATGACCTATTAGTCAGGCCAGGAGCCTATGTTTATATGCCAGAGCTAGAGAGATGTGGTAGGAGGTAGGAGTGGAGTAAAAACAGACAGGCCGGGTTAGCAGTGTGCTGTTAGAGTGTGTGTGTGTGTGTGTGTGTGTGTGTGTGCGTGTGTGTATGTGTGAGAGTGTGTGTTTTAGATAGTACGTGAGTGTGGCTGGGTGTGTTCCACAATATAACCAGTTTGCTGGATTTCTTTAGTCCTCCTTCACTCACACACACACACACACACACACACGCACACACACACACACACACACACACACACACACACCTGGGCATCTGGAGGAGCGCAGCCGTATCAGAGCCCAGGGAGCGTGGAGGCACAGTGCCATTCATCCAGCGACCTCCACAATGCCATCTCCCAGCAGAGCCAGAGCGAGAGGGCCCAGGGAAGGTGAAGGCAGAAGGGCACAGTGGATTGATCTGCCTGCCTCTCCGACACAAAGGAGCGAGCACTGACACTGACAGTTAGCTGGGTGACATTGGGGATAGGGAGGCGGGGTGATACGGAGACGGAGGGGTTGATGAGATGGGGAGATTACGGTGCCAAACGGCGGGCATGCGTGAATGTGTGTGTGTGTGTGTGCGCGAGTGTGTGCGCGTGTGTGTGTTTGGGTGAGGGTCATGTGTGCCGGGGAGTAGGGAGGTGGTGCAAACGCTAAGTGAATGAATCAGTGAATGTGTATTAAGTTAGCCAGTTCGTGAGCGAGGCCGCACTAAATGCACTTAGGCGCGTAATGTGTACTTATTTGTTGCTACGAGTCCGTGTGCCTCTATTAGCGGGCCTGTTTATTTATTTTTTTCAGCTGCCCGTCTCTTTGAAACGTCAAGATTATCTCCTCGCTGCGTCTCATTTGCGGTAAACACACTGGTTTTCCATTTTGATACACTCCCCTATCTCGCGTGCCACAGATACACCATCTAAACTGCTTCCCGAGCAGTCAAAACAGTAACAGCCTCACGCCACTCTTATCTGGCTGCCATAGAAGCCCCTCTATCGGCACCAATATTTACTTTGCCTTTGAGGCACCGCGTTTGGGACCAACCAGCGCTAAGATAAGGCCGCCCTGTTTTCATAACCGATGCGTATCGCCTGCCGCTGGTTTGGCCGCGCTCAAACTCTCCCCCGTTCTTTATCTCCCCGCTCGGCGAGTCGACGTCAGTTTGGTGTCTGGGGCAAGTCCACGGGAGGGCTAGAAATGAATTTGAATCCTTTCTCTTTATTGGATCGCCTCTTCATTCCGCGGCGTTGAAAGGAAGTCGGGGGTTGCCTTTTAGCCGTGCTTCTTTAGGAAGCGGAGTGGGAACGGGGTGCTCAGGATACAGTACAGCACGGAGCAACAGAGCATGGGGGGAACATCCATAGCTGTGAAACAAGCCTTGATACGGGGGTAGAGCGACGGCCATTCTGAAGACGGGAGAGAGTCCTGGGGTATCGTTTGAATTTTAGTGATTTCAATTCTGCTTAACGGATGTTATTCCTCGAATGTTTGTTCCAATTCCAGTATGGTTTTCTTGTGAGAACAAACAAGTGTCTTGCTTTATTCTTGGTACATTTAGGCTATAATTAGTAAACCATCAAATGTGACTGGAAGGTTTTTTCCCCCTTCATTTACAGAAATAAATATTGTTTTATTAGTTCTATTGTTTCTTAAATTATTCATTTACACTCACATTGGCACCCACACGTAAACCCACAATAGGCAAAAATGGATGTGCTAAAAAATTATACTTAACTCACGTCCAAGGTTGCCTCAGCATGTTTTCAAAAGGTTTTTCTAGCCGTTTTATTAAATGTATGCATACCTGTTCCTTAGGCCTATTTGTGCGCGCAAAGAAATGTGAGGAAGCTCTGATAGATGGCCAATCATACACTCACACCGTTAGTTCATCGTGTGGGAGGCATTTCTATTACATATTCAGAACCTCCAAAGCCTTCAAAGTGAGGGAACGGAGAACGCTCTCTCTTCATAACCTCTACTGAGCATTATTGGGTCAATGAAAGCCCTCTTCCTCCTCTCGTTCAGAATCAACATTGCATCTGATAGGCAAACGCCACTCCTTTGCCTGCTGAAATGCTAATGGCAGAAGGCAATCATTTTGAATGCCTTTGCGGCAACGTCTTTTCAAACCTACTCTGCTCTGCTCTCTATCTTACTTTTATTTTTCTTTGAAAACTTTTTTTTAAAATGAAACCCCTCGCGTGGACATACACTTTCTTTTGTGTGTGCGGGTGTGTGTGCCAGGACAAAAGAACACCAAACCGTTCTTTGTGGGCGGTCTGGGGATAGAAGGAAGAGTGTTGTAAGGAGAAAATAAAAGACAATGTGTTTATTTCCCTCTGCGTGGAGCTCTGAGAAAGAAAGAAAAAGGGTCCACAACAAGCTGCTTTGAAAAAAACGAAATACGACAAAGAAATCGACTTTAATTCCCACTGTCCGGGAGAGATGAGGAGAAGACTCTGAGGGGGACACAGAACATTTGTTGACTATTACCGAATCTTGCTGCTGCCATGGTGAAAACAGGAGAGGGAGCTTGATGGAGAAATGGCGAGAAGGGTCGGAATATAGAAATGTGAGGGGTGAGAAAGAGTGGAGGAAGAAGAGACACACCAAAGTAGTGTGTTTGTCTGAATAAGTAAAATATTCATCCTTCAATTGAACTAACCAACGCACGCATGCACGCCCAGACACACACACACAAACACATACACACACACACACACACACCCACACACACACACACACACACACACACACACACACACACACACACACACACACACACACACACACTTAGGGAGGGTGCCAGCTCCATCAGTCAACAGTAAAGGAGTGGAGTGTGTGTGTGTGTGTGTGTGTGTGTGTGTGTGTGTGTGTGTGTGTGTGTGTGGCGAGTTGAGTGCCTGGTGCAACATTACATTATGCAGCAGGCCTCACCATGCCCTTGTCTAGGGTGACATAAAATTTCACATACATTACAGCGCGTAATCCATCCTAATCAGCTTAGAGTCTATGGAGGATCCACTGGGTGGATAGGCGAGGGCAGGGGAAGACACCATTAACCATACCCAACCCTGTCCTTAGCATGGACTGCCATAGTGTGTGTGTGTGTGTGTGTGTGTGTGTGTGTGTGTGTGTGTATGTGTGGACTGTGTAGGGGTTAGGCTTGGAATGATGGCCGCCCAGAGGGTAAACTTGTCTTTGACGCCCACGCAGGAGGGCCATGAAACGGCTCGGTAATCACAGTTTACTGCATGTTGTCTGGCCCTTTCCTCCACAAAACTCTCACCTCGCCCCACGTCTTCCTCTCCGCTACCGCCGACGGAACATGGTGAGGGACAGGGCGAGGGACAGGGCGAGGGACAGGGCGAGGGACAGGGCGAGGGACAGGGCGAGGGACAGCGTGAGGGACAGGGCGAGGGACAGGGCGAGGGACAGGGCGAGGGACAGCGTGAGGGACAGGGCGAGGGACAGGGCGAGGGACAGGGCGAGGGACAGGGCGAGGGAGAGTTCAATTCCGTTTTCGAGCGTCCTCAGATCTCAGGGCCAGTGCTGGCGCCTCGGCTGTCCTTTGGTTTTGCATAATCGTTTATCTTAAGTGGCAGGGACTGATCAACCTACGTGGGATTAAAGGAAGGAATTGCCTCTACTTTTTTCCCGTGATACCACCAAGTTGTCAGTTCCGCACAGTAATCCTTCCCCAGTCCTCTCAGCCCTGCCGTGCTCCCTTCAAACTGGCTTTGCCCCAGGTCTCCTCCTAAAGCATGTCCACCACAGCGGGGCACATCAAAAGGCTCGCTTTCTCACCTCTAAGATCCCTGCTGGCATTCTCAAAGATCTCACCTCCATAAAAGTCTCTCTTACACATTCACCAGGCAGCTATTCTCACGGCCCTGTAAACTTCACTGTAGAACACTGTAAAGATACTTCTAGTTCCCCCTCTCTCTCTCTCTCTCTCTCTCTCTCTCTCTCTCTCTCTCTCTCTCTCTCTCTCTCTCTCTCTCTCTCTCTCTCTCTCTCTCTCTCTCTATATATATATATATATATATATATATGTATATATATATACACATAAATATATACTGTGTATACATATATATATATATATATATATATGTATCTCTATCTTTCTCCCACCCTCCCTCTATCCGCCCTGAGTTCTATCCTCAATCGGGCTACCAGATCATGCATGACAATAGTGCTCCAACGTGCACCAGTTGCTAAGTGGCCATTACGTAATAAGAAGCGGGTGATAAACAAAAGAATGCATCTTCTGAAACTGTTGTCTTTTTTTTTCACTCCCCCTCAACAGAAGTAACTCCAAGTAGCAAAGGCTTAAGGGATGATAGCTCTTTCAGCAATGAACTCAAATGATTGTTAGCACTAATGGCTAACAAAGGCTGCAAACAGCTCATAAATAGAGTCCCCCCGTGTCGTTATTTGAAATGGGCTGACCTGTATTGACTGATTTAATAAGCAACAGCCATTGTTCAAATTATAATTCCATCATAAACTTGGCCAGGCAGCTGGAGCGGCCAGGCTGTAAAGTGTGAATGTGTGTGTGTGTGTGTGTGCCTGATTGAGAGGTAATGCTAAAACATGAATGATTTATTCAGCAGGCACGGCTACGGGCCGAACCACGGCTGGTAACTTGATCATGGGAGCTGACAGGGCTGTCGAAAGTTTAAACACACAATGGCCGCTAAAAGCTCTCCAACTGGAGAGCACTCCGTCAAGTCCGCCGACCGACTGCCAAAGAGCTCAAACGCTGACGTGACGTTTCAGGAACGCTCCCAAAAGATTCCGGGAGTCAAAGTGTTTTTTTCATCTATTTATTTTATTTTTTTAAAGCAGCTATAAAGCCCCATGTTAAAAGCAGCATCAATCCCTCCAAGTGCCTTTAGTAGACGCTTTTTACTTGCGACTTCAATTCGAAACAACTGAACTTCACACGACTCGCATGTCTTGCCCTGTCACTCTGAAATTCCCAGAAGTGGAAGGGGGATCTGAGAGCGCAGCTGAGGAAAGATGGGCTGGGTTTATGAAAGGGCTTTCTGTCTCTTTGAGTGCCTCTGTTCCCACCCCCATCCCCATCCCCACCCCTCATTCAGCCCCTTTCCCTCTTTCTTTCTAAAGCAGACAATCCCTCGTCCTCTACCGTACGTCCTCCTGGCGGCGGTAGCCTCCGTTCCCTGATACGCTGTCTAAAAAGGCCCCCTCTTCCCCCCGTCTCAGCAGACTCTGTGATTTAGGGGGAAGCCGACGCAGCAGAAAGCAGTCGGATGTGACAAACCCCCATCCACCGGCTCACCTTTCCCTCCCCGCCTGGCCGCTCACCTCCGCTGTTTACATAGCGCTGTGCCACCGCTAAGTCATCCTGGCCTATAATAACCCACAGCCAGATGACGGCCACGGCCTCAGGAGGAGTGCCAAGAGACGCTAAAAGGTTAAGGGGGGGGGGGGGGGGGGGCAGAAGTTTGCAAGCATATGCAAGAGCAAGCCAGTAGGAGAGGGAGTTTGTTGTGACGGTGTGTGAAAGTTTTCGAAATGTCACAGGAAGCGGCTAGCATGGTAAGTGTAGGGTGTCTCTCTGTGTGTGTGTGTGTGTGTGTGTGTGTGTGTGTGGGTGTGTGTGTGTGTGTGTGGGTGGGTGTGTGTGTTTGGGACACTACTGGTGCTATCTACTGGGATCTTAACAAGCTGTGGCAGCCGAGGAGCCCATGAGACCGAGGGCCGTAGATTCATAGTGAAGGTTAAGTGGAGATAAATGTGTTGGCTCTGGAGATGGTATCTGCAGCAGCCAGGTCTCACTCTGGGCCGGCATGGGCCGAGAGCTAAAGCCCTCATTCAGCTCTCTCGTCCCTCTCCATCTCTGTCCATCTCTCCATCTATGTATCTATCTATCTTTCTGTCTTTCTTTCTGTCCCTCCGTCTCTCTCCGAGGTCCTGCAAGGTACCTAGGGAAGCATTACAGCAGCAAGTGTGTCTGTTTGCCTTCCAACATTATAGGCCACATTGTGATTAGAATGTGTTGACAGTAGGATAAACCGTAGGCCTGAGGCAAAATATGCAGTTGTCGTAGACAGCTCAATAGCTTAAGTCTGTGGTGGGGTCTGTCAGCCAGCACACCTGCTTTTCTCGGTGTCTGCACGTCCGTTTCCCTGGCTGCCAGTCCATGTCGGTCTGTTTTGCTTAACTTGTGTTTCCTAGTCCATTCCAAAATATCTAACCCCCTGTGACTGACCTGTGCCCTCTGCCCTCTATCCAACCCCCTGTGACTGACCTGTCTCCTGGTCACAGAGCTGCTCGCAGGGCTCTGTGGTCCTCTGGCCGCAGAAGTCCCGGACCCACTGGCTGGACGCGTTGCTCTGGTAGTAGAGGGTCAGCTTGGACGGGTTCAGCCAATTGGACACGTCCAGGAAGCTGCCGGCGCTCACCACAAAACTACTTCCTGGAGAGGCAGGGACAAAAACGTTAGTCGAACTGGCTGAAAAAGTGAAAAAAGGAATACAACAAAGATATTACATATTGCATCTTGCTGTAAAACACACGTAGACCTGAAGAGAATAATGAAAGATATCCCAAAAAATAATATGATGGCTGTGGATTTATGGATGTGGCGTTTGATATCATTTTTGAAATTCATATTTGAGTTTTATCAGCATAACACACCCTAGTCTTGGGTGGCCATCCCTCCAAATTTCGTTCTCTCAAACTCGACTGGAGGTCTGGAAACGTTCATATAAAAAAGTGCTCTTCTCTTAGCCTTCCAATCTGGGCACTTATAAACATCACTCTCTTTGGCAAAGCCCTCCTCCTGCGTGGCTAGCAAACTGAAAGCTGGAACTGAGGCTACCCAAGCAGTAACACACCTCTGTCTTTAAAGCTCCGCCCATGTCAATACTTAATTGGGTGTTTTGAATGGCAACACGTTGCTAGTCTCCATCTCTTTCACACGCAATATCACACTTCCCCAGGCTGTGAACCGAAAACTGGAACCGAGGCGAAACACACCCTGCTTTATCTTTGTATACTAGACTAAACACACCCTGCTTTATCTTTGTATACTAGACTAAACACACCCTGCTTTATCTTTGTATACCAGGCTAAACACACCCTACTTTATCTTTGTAAACTAGCCTAAACACACCCTGCTTTATCTTTGTATGCTAGCCTAAACACACCCTGCTTTATCTTTGTAAACTAGCCTAAACACACCCTGCTTTATCTTTGTATACTAGCCTAAACACACCCTGCTTTATCTTTGTAAACTAGCCTAAACACACCCTGCTTTATCTTTGTATACCAGGCTAAACACACCCTGCTTTATCTTTGTATACCAGGTGAACACTAAGCATTATTGTGTTCATAGTGTGAACATTGATGCTGTGTTCTACCGTATGTAGTATCAGTATGTATCAGTAGCTGAATGTGAGGAGAATTCATTGGGATAGAAAACACAATAGCCAGCGGGTTATTTTACCAAACCATTCAGTCCCACCGTTGCCAAGACAACCGTTAGACTCTGATCGCCAAACATACTATCCCTGATTGATACGATTGATTATTTGCGGCCGGGAGTCACGGCCGAGATTGCCTCTCTGCTTTTACTCTAAGAAATGGATTCAAGAAGCCACAAATGTGGTCGTATTTAAACGGGCGGTTTAAGGTGGGGAGCGAGAGGGAAAGCGAGAGACACACAGGCGGATCAAAAAAAATGGTAGGAACAGAGAAGTGTTTGAAGGGAAGTTCATTACTTTGTTTCATTAGCAACGGCTCAAAGGAGGGGCGCAGAGTAAATAAGTTATATCAGGCGACAAAACAGTGGCGGAGTCCTCTGAGTGCCTCCATTTCCATCTGCATAAATCCCTCCTGCCTTTGAAAAGCCCCCCGTTCTTAAACACAGAGGGGCTCACGAGGAGTAAACAGAGCAGTGGAATCGTCAAAGCTTGGATCTGGAGGCGTCCTTTGTCTGGTGTTTACTCCGCCAGGGCCCCGCTGGGGCCCAACAAACCTCTACCGAGCGGACCGGCCGTCCCAATGCCAAGCAAACATCTCTTTAGTCGGCCCAACTGGGAGGACGCCAGACTGTGTTGAGCCTCATAATGCGGGCTATTAGCAAGAAATCAGCACACAGCAAAATATATGCTCAGGTGGTAGCATCACACTAAGTGTGTGAGTGTGTGTGCGCGTGTGTGCGTGCGTGTGCCTGTGCGTGTGTGTGTGCCTGTGTGTGCACGAGTGTGTGCGCGAGTGTGTGTGTGTGTGTGTGTGTGGCCATGAATGTGAGTGCCTCAATTTGTGTGTTTCAAGCAATTAATGTACTTGTGACTGGGTGTGTGGGCGTGTGTGTGTGTGTGCGTTGAGCATTTGTAAGTGTGTGTGTATGTGTGTGTGTGTGTGTGCTAGGATGGACAGAACCCAGCCCCCACCCCCCGCCTTTGAGAGCACCTGTTTTGCTGATGTGTGGGCGCATAGCTTTAGGAGATAACAGCCCGACTAATTGAATTGCCCAGGCTTCTTTCATGATAATGCCGCCTTAATATTTTCCAGCACTCCTCCGGTTTTATCCTTCACCCCTTCCATCCCTCCCTCCCTCCTACTCCATCCCCCCCTCCCTCCTGCTCCATCCCTCCCTCCGTGCCTCTTCAGGCTGAAGGCAGGGGGGCTAAAACGGCGCCAACTTAACACCCTGGACAGATCCACCTCCAAAGCCCACTAGTCAGCCATGATGGGATGTCGTGTCAGTAAGCTGTAGGCCTCAACAAACTTATCGGAGGAAAATTGTTTTCCGTTGCATCCACCACAAAGATATGCGCAAACACCAGTCACCACTCAAAGGCTGTGTGTGTGTGTGTGTGTGTGTGTGGGGGGGGGGGGGGGGGGGGGGGGGTAGTATGAGTGGGCTCATCAACAGATCTAAAAACGGCCTCATCAGAGATTCGACTATGACAGTCAGTTCAAACCAATGCCAGGGCGGAAGCCATTATGCAACAGTGAAGTTGAGGAGGATGACGAGCACAGTCATTCGCGGTCCTTGCGTCGTGTGGTTGTCTTTCCGAACGAGGTGCACTCGTCCTCCAGGCTCAGCGGCCCGGGACACTCACCGTCGGCGACAAAGTGCTCGGGCACGTGGAGCGTCACCTTGACGCTGAGGGGGCAGGAGGTCTGTGTGCCGTACACCACGGCCAGGACACAGGTACTGATGGTGATCAGGGTCAACGTCGCCTTGTTCAGCGGGCTGTGGGGGTGTCCTGGGGGGAGGAGCAGAGCACATGGAGACATGGGTGGTTAGGGAACAATGAGTGGGACGGGAGGCGAGCCCGCGCGCGCACACGCACGCACACACACATACGCACGCACACACACACACACACACACACACACACACACACACACACACACACACACACACACACACACACACACACACACACACACACAGATACACTTGCATGGGGAAAATAAAAATATACACATACTAGGCACAAACTAGTAAACAACTACATGCACACAAACACGCCACGCCACAAACACACACACACACACACACACACACACACACACACACACACACATACACACATGTAGGCTGTGCCACCACATCAACAACACCCATACAAAATATATAGTTTGGAGCTCCTTCTCGCATTTGTTCAGAGTTTGGCCCCTGAGGCCCCAAGCCTGGGCTGCCACCGCTGTCTGGCTGATTTATAAACACCGCAAGGGGCCCCAGTCCAACAAAAAGACGATTAATCGTCACCATGAAAGATGAGTTAAAAAGGGCCCCAGCCTCTGTCTTGTGAGCACCCCGCCTCTTGTGTTGAGTGATTAACGACCCCATCTCCACTGACAGGGTTATAGATGGGTTGTTTTGGCTGGCCTTTGGGCTCTCTCCGGCCCAAGCACCACGCGGAAAGAGGGGGAGCTTATCCTTCATATACACTGGGGTTTGTCAGCCCTGACCGGGTGATGGTGATAGGCGGGTGACTGTAATAATAATAGGAGGGCAGTGCTCATTAATGTTGGGGGGGTTAAGACAGAAAACACCAGGGGAGGAACGTGTGCTGTTCCCCGCACGGCCATGGCATACAGCGTCAGAATCAAATTCATCGAGTTAAGTGAAGCTGTGTTGACAACGTGAGGGTGGAGATGAAAACAGCCTCATGTCAAGTCCATGTGGCTGCCTGCACGTCTTTCTCTTACCCACTCGGAGGTGTTCGCAAAATGTCACCATATTGTCACAAATCCAAATAGCTGATCCAAGATAGCATTTCCATCGACTCGCCGGCCCCAAAACAATACCGCTCGTATTCTTCCATGTGCAATGATAGCCCCAGAGTCAGCAGTAAGCATTGCAGCCAGTGGCTATACACCAGATAGCTAGCCTGTGCCTGTGCTAATGATTTTCATTTGCTGCTGACCCTGGCAATGAACTCTGTACTGGCCTCCCAGACATAAATATTCCCTCAACCTATAGACTCAGCGAGCACGCACACACCCACACAGACCCACAGGCACACACAAACACACACACACACACGCACACACACACACACACACACACACACACACACACACACACACACACACACACACACACACACACACACACACACACGCACACACACACAGACACGCTAGTAATGTAGGTGTGAATACATAGAAAACACATATTGTAGTGCAAAACCTTAGGCAAAAGCAATACAACCCATACAGCTCTGACCTTGAGGGTGCTCTCAATACTTTCCTTGGATCCGCTTTAATTCAACTAAATAGGTGAAAGGATGTGAACACCAAAAGCTCACAGAGAAAGAAAAAGAGCACGTTCTCCACAAAACCTACCTCTTTGAGACTCTCTCTTTGGCCAAGCATAATACACATACAGTACATCTAGTTATACATACTTCTTCTACATTGGAGATTTGCAAACCTACCTACATTTACGCACTCACAGACACTAATATAAACGTCCACATGAGCGCGAGCACACAGAAACACGCGCGCGAGCAAGCGCAAAGCCCTATCACATTTCGGTGCAGTCACGCTGGCTAATCAGCCATCTATTCATGCTTTTGACTCTCTCTTATCTTATCGCTCAGACTCCATTTCCGGCGGTGTACTGTTTATCTAATATCTGCTGAGAGGCTTTCATGTTTCAAAGAAGTCCTTAGAAGAACTTAGAAAAAGAAAGATGTCCATGTTGCTCGCATCGATGGATAAAAACTAAAGCCACTTACATCCTAACATCCCTTTGCCTCAAATGATGAGTCTACGATAGGGATTTAGAACAATAAATGGAATATTTGACAGTTAAATAACTTAAAAACTTCAGTTTGTCAGATGCTAACTTACACTAAGCCCTTTGCTCTTTAGGGAGTTCACTCAGAATAAAATAAGTCCAAATTAATGGTGTGGATTTCAATCAAATCTAAAGATGTCCCACTCCACCTGGCCGTTCCCAGATACGCTGACACACCAGAGACAGCCCCGGCTCATTTCACTTCCTGCACTCCCCTCGCTGTCACCGAATATGTTCTACCTCCCCTGTGTTTCCTTGCTGTCAAAACAGGAAAGAGAGCCATAAGCTTGAAGTTGGGATGTGCACGTGTGTGTGTGTGTGTGTGTGTGTGTGTGTGTGCGTGTGTGTGGGAGGATGTGGGTGTTTTCTTTCCTAAGTTGTGTCCCATGGTGCTCAGAGTTCATCTGGCGGTGAGGAGATCTCAGGTGGTAGCTAGGGTTCACAGTGTTTTTTTTGTTACTGTTAGCTCACTAGAGACTCTAGCTCCGGATAATGAACAGCGCGGGTCTCGCTATATAGTGCCCCGGGTCTTTGATTGGGAAGGAGTGTGAGCAAAAAACGGTGAAAGGGAGTCAGGCTTTGTCGTTGAACATGGCTAACTCCTTCACTCGGACTTTTGACGCTTCGGTAAACTGCCGTGCGGACGGCTTTTTTGCGTGACAAGCCTAAGTCTTTCCGGCTCACCTTTGCTGCGTCGGCGGCCCCTGTGCTGCTCCGTGTAGAACTTCAGCTGTCCATCCTCCTCGGGCTCCGACCCTGAATCTCCTTGGCGACCAAACACTCCTCCAGTTACTGGCAGAGAGGGAGAAAAAAAGGAGGAGTGAGGTGAAAAAAGGGAAGAGAATACAAAATGATGACTCGATAAAAGGTTAAGAGGGGTGTGAGCCACCTTGATTTGCGGTAAAAATAAAACTCAAGGCCGTTTGTTTGACAGACAACTCAAGCACTTCACAGAGGAAAGGTGAGAGTTTCCGCCCTTTTGGGAACTGAGTATTTAGTGAAATTAAGTGGAGCCATGCTATGGTGAGGGAGAAGGGCATCAAGGTACTGTGGTGCATTATCACAGGCTGAAATAGGAAGCTGCTATTTTGGAAGCAAAGCGACACTGTGGGAGGAAGAAGGGAAAGTACACACTGAAATAGCAACTTTACTTTTTGTGTCTTTGTCTGTACACTTTCTTCAAAGGCCTGCCAGCACAGGTTCAATTGACTTTTTTTTTTTTTTTTTTGACTATTTGTGTTTTCATGTTCATATGTGTGTAATCATTCAGAATGGTTTCTAATCAGAAACATGGAGAGCAAGGGTTCTGCTTTAAGCGTGAGGAAGTCAAGATACAAAACAAGTCATTTTTGACCTACTTGATCTATCCTATTCGGCAGTTCAGCCTGGTGTTCCGATTCAAAATCGAATGTTGTGTGTACAGTGAAATACTGATTAAACTCGAACCCATTATCAATCATTAAGCGTCGAACTGGTAACGGACAGCCAGGCCACTTTTGCGTTATGATTGCGAACGCTTTTCTCAGTGTATTTGATCAACATATGCTTTCAACCATACATAGCGTGTCTTATATGGGGTGAACGCATTTTTTAAGCGTGTAGACTGAACGGATTTCATGTCTCTCTCTCTCTCTCTCTCTCTCTCTCTCTCTCTCTCTCTCTCTCTCTCTCTCTCATTATTTACTCTATTTCTTGTGACATTTATCTAAAAAATGTGCGCACTTAACGCTTATCCTGCCTCTCTTTCTCTCTAATTTTCTAGTTTTCTTCCCTGTCCTTAGAAGAGTTTTTCATTAACTTTGGTATTACTCGGCTGCTCTCATTATCCCGACTCTCTCTGACCTAACCCTAAATTATAAAGCAGTCCTCCCATTGAGAAATGCGTTACTAATTATTACGCATAGCTGTGAGAGTTCTCCCACTGAGCAATGCGTTGTCTGTAATAACACTGGTAATGGTTCTCTGTTACCACCAACGCTTTTAAATGATACCGTGCTCTAAACTCGTACGCCAGAGTTGATATCTAAGGGTGCGCTTTCAATAAACTAAACAAAAAACATTTTATTCCATGAACAGTATGTTTACCTTTTCAATTCCCTCTGATCCTCTGTCTCTCAGCACACATGAGTGAACAGACGGTTCTGTTGTCATGTCAACCTATGGCACCCTCGCTCACTCTCTCAAGGCCCCTCCAACCTAAATGGCATGATAGCTCGCTCAAGTGTTTGTTATGTTCAACATGCCATTCAAAATGGCTGCTCCCAGGATCTATTGATTTAACCTAACCCTGAAGCATGTGCTTCAGACGTCCCTACCTTTCTCTCACAAGAACTACCAACAACTTCCCACGGTAATGAAGAGAGACTCGGGGTGAAGCAAAAAAAACGAATCAGTGTAATTACTGTCAAATTCCTACCTATCTTTTGGAGCAAAAGCACTCAAGAATTGTGTTAAGGATTAGAGACACCTTGGGAAAAAAGGTGGGATCAAAGCTACTCATTTACTGTTTCAGAAAGAGAGAGCGCAGAGAGGAATAAAATAAAAAGAGGTGACGCAGAATGCTCTCAACAAGCCAAGCATTGGATTTAATTACGTTTTGGCCCAAACTAATTACCATATGTGATAGAAGTTGAAGGGAAGAGAAAGGCTTTTGAGACGTCCTAATTTGTGAAATAGAGGGATGGAAAAGGATGAAGTCAAAGGGTTTCAATGGAGCTAATACCTTGTTCGACTGGAATGATAGCGCGAAAGCATATATTATATATTATCGGTCCTTTTGCTAAGTTCTTAAGTGAACAGGCCTCATGCTAATAAAAAAATCTGTATTCAACTATTGGTGGTAAACTATTGGTGTGTGAATACAAATGGTTTATAGAAAAAAAAAACATATGGTTCTTTTCATATATTGTAAAAATAAATAGGCCATTCACACTTTATCAGTCAATAATTTGTCAACTAGGTTAGATAACAAAAGCATGCATCTTAAAAGTGTGGAAGAACTCGAGCCGTCTTCTGTTGACATGGAGCTCTCTTTGGTGCTGCAACTGATTCACCTGTTTCTGGCTGGCCCCCTGTGCCTTTTCAGAAAGCAGCGGCGAGCCGTGTCTGTCGGAGGGCCAGCGCGGTGACTCAAAATAATAAGAATGCGGGCTCCAGATAGGCTACGCCCGGGCTGACCCTTTCATCTATTCCTGGTCCACTCATCTGCAACAATTGTGCGGAGCATGTTCAAGAGGGCATGTTCTAACATGATGCATAAATTCATAACCAATTTTACAGCACATTGCCTCCGCTTCATATTCTGAATTGTGCCACTCCAACCAGGAAAGTTATTAAATAAAAAAATTAAAAGTACTCCCCCAAAAGCGGTTGGCTCAACTTTTCTTCAACTTTGTTTACCCGACAAACTTTCTTAACTGCAAGTAATATTTGTATGGCCCTTCATAAGTTATGGCATGCAATATTTACAGAGTCAATAAAATAGCTTGTTTCATCTGTCTTTTCTTGACGGTTGGCAAGTAAAGGGGGCTACGATATGGGGAGAGAGAGAGAATAATAATCAAACACAACCCTCCCGTCATTCCCAATGATCCAGCATGCGTTTTGTGAAGTGAAAAGGGAGTTGAGGTATAAAGCGGCCTATTTGGTTGAAAGATGCCGGGTAGCGGGATGACATAGAGCTAATGTTTGGTGGGTAACTAAGTGATTTCTGCTCCTGGTGGAACCGGGCATGACAGGTGCAAAAGGCTAGCTTTCAAAACCTTTCTGCTGCGCTACTAGCTGACAAGTGCCAAGAAAACAAGCCTTCATGTCTCATGGGGAGATACAAAAAGGTAGCAGACATGTTTTGCCTCACACAGCAAGGTGTCACATACGCTAGCCCTTTTGAGAGATTTGAGAGATTGACCATGAGTCAACTGTTTGAGGGGATGCTGGACTAAACCTCGTTTGCTGTCGTGCTGACATTGACAAGTATGGCTGCCCCCAAGTCAACTTCAAACCTATGTCAAATCACATTAAGGAACGTGTTGAACAGAGTTGAAAAGTAACATGCAGTCTCCTGAGTTGAAAGTAACGGG
>CM030172.1:37430810-37440810 GCA_017639675.1 Aplochiton taeniatus | reverse complement strand
TAATATGTATCAAATAAAAGACTAGAACAGAAAGAGAGGGATGCAGAGTGACAAGGAGACAGTCAGACATAAAGAGGGACAGTCATGCTGAAAAACAGAAATAAAAAAACAGACAAATATACATCCAAATATATTTTTATTCCAGATCTCTCTCTCTCTCTGATACAAACACGCAGACACACAAAGACACACACACACACACACACACACACACACACACACACACACACACCACTCAGTATACCAGAAAAGGTGGGGCTGCAGGCCCAGACCAGTAATCACTGTGTATTGTCTGAAGAGAAGATTGAGGGTTGCTGCAAGCGCAGCCGAGCACAGAATGAATTCTGCACCCATCAACACTTCATCAATCCACACGCACGCGCACAAACGCATGCACCCAAAAAAGAACAGACACGTATTCACATGACCAAACACAGAAACAGAGACTAATAAAGTAACACACACACACACACACACACACACACACACACACACACACGCACACACGCACACACTCTCACAAACTGGCACACTTGCACACAAACAGAAAGAAGCAGATACAGGCAAAAGCGCAGACAACCACACAGACCGACAGACACAGAGACTCGCTTTCATGTGTTACATCAAAGCATCAATTAAAGTGAGATAAGAGGGCTAATAAGCACAAGGTTAGCCCATCTCGCTGAGCCACAAGATGAGTACTGACACATCAAAACCCTTCCACGGCTCCTAGCCAGTGCCTCACACCATAACAACACCGCAGGAGGGGAGTACTGCTCACAATGGTCTATGCAAATAGGGAAACTGCCCCCCCCCCCCCACACACACCCCCACACACACACACACACACACACACACATACACACACTCCTAACCAAGAAAGTAAAGTAAAAACAGACACACACCCAATGTGTCTGGGCGGTTTGTGAGGCCACTTCAAAGTCTCTTTTACGCTTGGCAAAGGCTACAGCAAAAAAGATTGTGCTCTGGCAGCCTCAATGAAAGCCTCGCAGCTTGTAAAAATGTTTTAAAAGCCAAATGGAGCGGCCCTTTGCCCCATTGCACCCCGAGCTGTTACCCCTTGTCTTTTGTGCTCCCAGGCGGACATTTTAGGTTAATGCTGATTAGCTGTACGTTTTTAACATCCCCTCCAGAAAACGAGGCAATTGTTATCGTTGGGCTACTCATACTAAGGAAAAAGTGCAACAACAAAAAAAATCACATTTATTTTGATCATTACTTTATTAATCCCTTGGGGGGAGATTTATTCTGTGCATCTTATCCTACACTAGGAGCAGTGGGCAGCTGCAGTGCAGCGCCCGGGAACTCCAGTTCTATGCGAGTGCCTTGGTCAGGGGACTGACAGGAGTAATAACCCTCAACATGTCTTTTGAAGGTGGGAGGAAATAGGAGCACCCTGTGGAAACCCACACAAACACGGAGAGAACACGCACACTCCACACAGGACCAGGGGCGGCTGGGGTTTCGAACCCAGGACCTTCTTGGTGTGAGGCAACAGTGGCAACCCCCGTGCATTCAAAGACTAGGCAGATAAAAACACATCGATTGGTGTAATGCAGGCCGAAGGCGTGAGCGCTTCATTCCACTTCAGCTGCAAAGGACATCCATCGCCACGGAGACCTTTCTGCCTCTGAATGAGAACTAACTCAGCTGCTCTAATTCACCTCTCTTCCACTAGAGCACCTCTTGCTTTCCACCTCTGCGCTCCTCCTCTTTCTCGTTCCTCACATCGCGCACTCACCTATAATACCCCCCTCTTCGCTTTCCCTCTCCTCCTCACTTTAACGCTGGCCCTTTTCACTCCGTTCCCTATAGTCTTTCCAGACATATTTCCCCTTCTATGTTCCACGAGTGAAATCAATTATCACGCCATACTTGTTTTAAAAGCGCAGAAGAACTCCGGTGTTCCAACCAGTGCGCTCGAATCGTTCTTGTGGGCTCGTTTCCATAGGAACGTCTGGGCCACTATCATTAGCGATGTCAGCCCTATGACTGACTGGTCATAAACAGCAACAGATGGTGCCCTGCTCTCCCCCCGACGGTGTGGTTTCACCCCGACGGCCCCGCGCAGCATGCGGCCCTGCGCCACCGGGACACCCAGTCAAAGGCCCCGTTTCCGCCACGGCCCCCTCAATCTCATTGAAATGCAAAAGTCATCGCCAAAAATCCGGGGAAATAAAACGAAAATCCTCACAGCTGAACCACCAAGTAATCTACTTAAAAACTGTCATCCATGTAAAACATGCAAATATACTGCGGGGCTCTGGGAGACAAGAGGGAGGGGGGGGCACATACTAATTCACTGCATAGGAAGACGTGTCGACCGGAGCGAAAGGAAAAGGCAAATGTGTTTTGCCCGCCCCTATGCGTTCTCTGTACCCGCCTTCCTATTGCGGTCTCTGGATATTTGCAAAACCATTGATTTCCGAGTGAGACTTTAATCTCCCCAAGTCTAACCGATGAACTTCCCCCCTTTTTCCCGTCCCCAGACTAATTAGGTTTTCCACCGCCTAGAAGTATGGGGAAAAATGAGAAGTGCTCTCCCCATTAGGACGTTGTTATCCCAGACCGGTCTCCTTTTGTGCTGACCGAACACTTTCAGTTCCAATTAAAGGTCCTGAAAAGAGTTTCTTTCACTCTTCCGGGCGACTTTCGCCGAGATTTGATGAGTGTAAGTAGGAGCACATGACCCACGGTGAGGACTTGATTACATAGACAGAGTTGGCTCACAAAGCAGCAGTGGGTCTAATTCCCGACTGCTGTTCACTCCGGCTCGTCCAATTAGAAATGGATACCCTCTTTAGCCCATAGCCTCAAATGACGAGCTGCAAACCGAAGCTGTAGGAAAACCATCTTTATGTTAGGGAAACCAAAGTATGGCATTCCTATTCCCTACCCTGCATAACTAATTGCGAACAAGCCAGAAATATATTAGATGTAAATCTATTTTGTGAGGCACTATAATATGGTGTTCCTCTGCTTTACGTGTATAAGATTGTGCAACAGAAAGACTATGTTACCCAGTCATGGGCAGATAGGTGAGTGTGACTCAAGGTTACCAATCTTATTTAAACAGCGGCCAGTGGCTCTTTGATGTGAGTAGAGGTGCCGCCAGTGACACGGATGGCATTTTTACTGTACGTATGATTCAAACCGGTTAGGGTGCGTGGCCTTGACCATGACCAGGGTTTGAATGCAATCCTTGGTAGATGATGGCCTTAGGCATGCAATATACTGTATGTTAGAAGTTGTGTTTGGCAGATTATTGACTTGCCAAGGCTGTATTGAGAAGCAGAGATGTGTTGTTTCATATGACTATGCTAGCACTAAAGTATGGTCATACAAACAGAAAGGGTCTGTGCCAAAAAACAGATTAGCAAAAATATTTCTCGAACGCCATTTTTGGACAACACGCTATTTGGAAAAAGTCAGTGAATAAATAATAATGAAACAAATTTCATTTTTATTTATTTATTATGATTATTATAATGTTTTTAATAAATAAATAAATAAATAAACAAATACCATTCACTTGCTGGCCTTCCAGAGGGGTAAATGCTATTTTCTTTCATTTAGTAAATGTTGGTATTGGCACCTCCATATCTAGAGACAACGACATCCTTAATCCCAATCGAGAAACAGCTGGTGTATAACGACGTGATGTGGTGCTAACGGGCCGCTGCTTTCTTACCTCCTGGTATGCTGAGCCCTCGCTTGCGCCCCCATGGACGAGCTGTGAGTGTTGTGCTGGAGGTGAGCCATGTCAATGCCGTGTTAGTGCGGAAACTCTCCTTGAACCTCTGCATCAAGGCCTCCACCGTCTCTGCTTAGGGTCCATGGCTGTGAGCACATGACAGGCAGAAACAGAAACGACAAGGGCCATTAAAATCTATGCCCATAAAAGCAGGTACGGGGCGAAAGTTTTTAACACCGGAGGCGAGCTGTAAGGGTGTGCATGAAGGTATAAAGGGCACACAAAACAGCCCCGAGTAACACATCACAGGAGACAGGAGAGTGCTTTATGAAACACACTTAGTCGCCCCTCCTTCGTCCCTCAGTAGCCAAACCATTGAGTGTGAGTGTGTCGTACGTGTCAAGAAACCAACAAACCGCCGCGGGTACTTCAAAGAGGCTTGACAGTTGTTACACTGTAATAGCATGCTTATATTCTCATCATATTTTTCATATTAACAGCCCTTAGATGTGATAAGCGAGCTGGAGTTCCACTTGTGATGACCCTCCTGTTGGGTGTCAGGGGTGTGAGTGTGTTGTCCGCGCATTGTCGGCCATGACAGCTCATGAAGATACACAAATGAAGTGGAACTAGATAGTTAGTAGCTCGATATAAAGTGTAAGTAAACCACTAATCTAGGTGTCAGGCAGCAGAATCAGAACGGCAGGTGAGTGCATGTTAGGGGAGACTGATGTGGGGTGTGGTTCATAGGGGGCGGGTAACGTTCAAGCCTTCCCAAAAACGTTGTGGTAATATTACACTCTTTTAATATTTAAAAATAGTGCTGACATGATTTGCATTGTGTTACTGAGACTTCAGTTGGCATTGGCTAACATAGCCAGGCTTGAGTTTAAATGTGTGGGATTGTCAAAAATACAAGCGCTCACATCAACTGCCTCTGTCTCATAGCCATAACAGAATCAGTCCCAGTTCGTCTCTGCTCTGTGGTCATTCAAACAAGGGGGACAGTTGGTCAAGCATTAGCCAGTAGTCGGTCAATGCTTTACATTAGTGCTACATTAGCTGTGTGTCCGCTTATTGTTTGCTGTTATGAACATAATAATGTTGTCCTCTGTGGTCGTTAACAAATGATAGTTGGTCAAATATTAGCCTTTCCAAAGCTTAGCCTCCCCTGCCCGCCTCTGGGTGTGGTCGGGTGTAACATGAATCAACCCAGAGAATAACAGCCACACGTGGACTGAGGCAGAAAGAGAGAGAGAGTGAAGGTCCTGAAGCTGGGTGCCCGTATAGCTCTGGAAATACGAATAACTCCGGTGTTTCTCTATCGACCTGCAGCAGCAGACAACACACCCATACCCTCATCGTCATACACTCAATTCAGATAATCCATTCAATGTATGTATTTATATATATATATATATATATATATATATATATATATATATATATATATATATACCACACATATAAAAGACGCCCTTGATGAAGAAGTTTATTGAACTTAAATATTTAAATAAGCGTGTACATTACTGCAGGTGTGAGACCACTGATAGCATAATGTCACAACGCGACTACACTTCAGGGCCACATCCTGTCAGACAGAAACGTAACGTTTTCTAACATCAGTTGCCAAATGATTCCTCTTCTGCTTTCATCTGCTTTGCATGTTTAAGATGTACAACAGCAAGACTATGTTATACAGTCAAGGGCACCAGGGCAGGTAGGTGAGTGTAACTCAAGGTTACCATCTAATTTCCAGAGTGACCAGTGGCTCTTTAATGTGTGTAAAGTCATGTAAATGTCATGTATGATTAAAACCGGTAGAGTGCATGACCTGATAAAACCTATTTAACGTGGTATGAAAAATCTCTTTGCCAGTTTCTGCACACATATAAAAAAAGCCCTTGATGAAGAAGTTAGTTGAAGTTGGGCTCGGATTTCTTTTCTGTGTTTTTGAATCCGTTCAATCCCGCCTCATCACTGCAGGGATCTTTAAATGTTGGCTTTCACTCATGGCTTAATCTCCCAATCCATCCGCAGCCCCTGAAGCAACAACCTTATTATTAAACGCAGTGCCACAGTTCACAGGCTGAATAAATAATACAGAGGTAAAGTGCTGAGGCAATGGGCACTAACCAAAAGGAAAACAGCTAAAGAAGCTAAAATAGCTTCAAGTGATTAAATCAGCACTAACAAACATCAAATAAACCTAGTATTCAACTAGTCAAAACAATTCTCTTAAGGTAACAGCTTCGGTTAAGTTTGCTATCTAGTGTGAAATAGCGACAGCATATCACAAAGCAAGGGGTTCCTCTAAGAAAGTTCAAATGTTTTCCCCAAGTTAATTTTTCAAAATGGGTCTGCTCCCCTTTAGTGGTAATGGCATGGTTTGCATAACATCCACCCTTTCAAAATCAATACAAGATGGAAAACGAGCGCGTGGATGGTGGGGTTGTGGGAGAATGGGGTGTATTTCTGCCTTTGCTTCCAGTCGTCAGAAAATGACTCGGCCTCTGGGGAATCCTGTGACCTATCTAGACACGTTCTGCCCCATTTGCGCCGCAGAGTCCAAAATATGAAAGGGAATATTCTTCCATCGTGTCTTTGAGACAAAAAAAAGTGGAACGTTTGAAGTTGCAGAATGCTTAAAGGGGAAAATACAAAAAAGAAACAAAGAGAAGTGACCATTTATCTACCGGCTCCATTACCGAGCGGCAGTGCTGCTCGCCTTGGCCTGCAATGCATCAGGAGTTCAATTAAAGTGAGATATGTAGACGTAGGAGTCTCTCAGAGGAGTGATGATACGTCTGGACAAGGGCTATTTACTCACAGTGCACAGCTTGGCTGGAGCAGCCCAATGTGCACGACAGGGACGGGGGAGTTTGAAGAGGAATGTGGGCACGCTCACAGCGGTATAGCCATTCACACAGACAGGGCCATCAGTCAACTCCCCCGACTTGGCATCCATCTATCTGTCTGTCAGTCTCTCAGGTGTGCTTGGGTCATGAATTATGATAATGTGTCAGTCTCAGTGAGCGTTCACTGTGAATGACAAAAAGAGGGGAAAAACAAGAAGGATAATACAGGGGGAAATGAAAGAGAGAGTGAAAGGAATGCAACAATGGAAGGGGGGGAAAGGCATCAGTTGAAATAAAATGTAAAATGAAACCAAGGGAGAGAAGACAGCAGGGGTTGTATTACTCGTCCACACCAAGGAAAGCTCTAACATACTTTGAAATGTATTAGATTTGTTCCAAAATTAGATTGAAACAGGGATGGGGATGGTGTGTTTGCAAACTGTCGGACAAAAATTGCCATATCACAACGGCTGAAATATAGTTGAAAGGTTGAGTTGTTGTTCTTGAATTAGCCCCACAAACAAAGGCATTGCATTTATATATATATATATATATATATATATATATATATATATATATATATATAAGCACTTATCAATAAGGCATTTTTGTGTTCAACAAATTGTAACCTTCTGTAAAACTTGGCAGCCGAAAAGGCATTGTTTCATTTTTGACATTGTTTCATTGTCATCATTATCACCTCCATTTTGGCATGCTACCTAACGTAGAAATCCTGCTGTCCGTAAATACAGTCGACCATGGTGCTTGCCCAGAAAGCTGGCATTAGTCTCTAATCCCGCGGCATTAGACTACAAACACCGGCGAAACAAACTACAATTGTAATCAAGCCAAATGACTACAAAACAAAGATTCTGGAGAACTGCAAAGCTGAATTAACGGTCACGCAGCTATTTTGTAATTCTCCTCAATTACCCTCTTGACACATCTCTAAATAAAGTTTGTGCTTTTGCACAGTAAATGAGCAGATTAATTCATGCAGTGTGCACTCCAATTGAGATGAAAATTATATGAAGTAAAGCTCTAACGATCAGCAAACTCATTTAACTTTGCATGGGGTATTGTTAGAGCAACATAATAGCCTAAACCACATTTTCTCATAATAAGCAATATAGTAGAGAAAAATTATAATAAAGAAAAATGTGTAACATTCCATTCCAACCGCAGCAGAAAACAGACTTCCGCTTCAGAAGAGGAGTGATGTTGTGATTAAGGAGCCGTATCAGGAACCCCATTAGACCGTTAATGAGGAATGACCAAGCTATTTCCCTCCTGCAAAGTCCTTACAAATAACTGTAGTTAGCTACTCACATGCTTCTGGTGCTGGGCTTGTTTGTGTTTAAGAATACAGTCGGCTACCACACTGCCCCTAAAATAAAAGCGTAAGGGGGGGAAATCTGAACTTAAAGTGTCTGAGGTAATATAGAGATTCAATGCATTTAGCAACCCTGGCAAGCCTTAGTGTTCTAGCAGTCCATTAGCAACAACACATCTTTCTCAATCCTTTTTTAGGACGTTTTCTGGCTGCTGACTAAGTGAATCCTCTTGAGGTTAGGAAATGACACACTTCGCTATGCTGCAGTAAGCTAAGGCGCTAAATGCATTGAATTCCCCATTGGGAATGTAGCAGAAACCATCAAGCTGCTATCTGTCTGGAGAACCAAACGAGAGGGGAAAAAAGGATGCTTGTTACTTTAGGCCAGAAACTATGCATATGGTAAGCTAAGTTAACATGCTCTAAGCTAAAACACTGTTTATGGTCAGATAAAGCAGCATGCTATGCTACTCTAGGCTAAAGCATTGCATATGGTAAGCTAAAGTAGCATGCTATGCTACTCTAGGATGAGACGCTGAGTGTGTTTAGCGTGTTTACTGTGTGTTTAGCGAGGCCTCAGGCTAATCCGGGGGCTAGGGATCCAAATACAAGCAGGAGGTGCTGCTGGGGGAATCACTTAAGCTCTGACTTGACGTGGCTGAAGTGTGGCTACAACTTAGAGTAAGGTTAAATGGGTCCATACATATTGCATAGACCCAGGACGCTGTCTTCAGAACTCTTCTGCATGGTCTCTCTGTCCCCGCCCTCATGTCCTCTTTCTTTCTGCGTATCTGCATTCTATATTGGGCAAAGAGGCCGAGGTTGGTCCTTATCCATGTGGCGTGGCCAAATTCATACTTCTGCAAGTACACAGTCTGTGTTTCTCTTCAGACCTCACGGTCACTTATCCCTCTCTCTCTGCCTCGATGTGGTCTCTGTATATGTGATACACATATACACAGCCAGAGACACACAGATACACAAGCATACAAATGTAGGCAAAAATAATAAACAAATATTGACGGGAAAAAATGCACCATTTAAACCAAGAAAAGAACACAACACACTTATAAAAACACACACACATACCCGCTTGTGCTCGACCACTGCCTATCGATTATTTTCTCTGTGTGGAGAATCTGTTTGGGTGAATTGGCATTAAATCATGTGTCTAAGCGCTAAGCCCTTTTTTTGTCTTCCATATCTCTCCGTCTGTCTCACACTAGATCGATGGCCTCCAGCCCACCCTCCAATTAATATCACTTCACATGAAATATGCAGCCCATCAATATGGTGTGGGCTCACTTTCTCGTGCAGTTGGATCTACATATCGAGGTTTCCAGAATAAAAAAAATGTCAAGTCAAGTAGATTCATCAGTGCAAAAGCATGAAGTGGGAGCGTAAGAGTGGAGGGGAATTTTAAAAAGTGAATCTCAATGAACCCATGTCCTTATGTAACTCAAAAACGTTGCATATAAGGTATGACGATATTAACTGAAATAAACGAGTCCATTACTGCAAGGTGTGAGACCATCCTTAGCATGACTTAATAACGCAACTTCTCTTCAGAGCCACATCTTGTCCTAAAGGAATCTAACATTTTCTGAAATCAGTTCTCAAACGTTTATTCCTCTGCCTAAGTGCAAGATCACCAAGACTCTAAAGCACTTTGTTTGTACTTTGTTTAAATCAAGCCAGAACCAACTTCTCGTTTCCAGTTCCATAGCGGCCAAGGCTTTTGGTGCCCTCAGTGTCTCCTTGAGGACGTGTCCTATCTCCTCCCAGGCCTTATCTCTCCAGACAGTGGGTTAACAGCAGCTCACAGAACATTGGGAAACAGCCAAACCCCCACTGCTGCCTCATTCCACCGGGAGATCTCCGCAGGGCCCTAGCCCTTAGCACATTGATAAAGTGAACCTTACTTAAAATGCTCTCGGTGTGTGTGTGTGTGTGTATTTTTAAGCCGGTTCCTTTCTAAGGGACTGCTCATGTGGGCGAGAGTGTGTCTGTTTGTTTGTTTTTTAACACTGAAACTTGACTTTAAGTTGTCGAGCCAATCTGGTACCCCGGTAGCATCTTTCACACCCTGCTGCT
>CM030172.1:37421591-37430610 GCA_017639675.1 Aplochiton taeniatus | reverse complement strand
CCCTGCTGCTCCATCGGTGACGACAACCCGGCCGGCATCGATCGCTCCTCCTTTATCACAGGTGAACCGTGTCCAAACTCAGCTCAAAATAAAGAGCTGAAAATAATAATAAACAGTGCTCGCCTGGACCCCGCACAGGGAGACAACCCAGGGTGGGAAAGAAAACGATCCAGTGTGTGAGTCATGGATGACCCCCTCCCCACACACACACAGACCCCCCCCCCCCCCTTACCACTGGGCCAAATCCACGGTGCTCCCCGGAGCGAGCGGACGTTGATGACGGCACGGATCAGCAGCTCTCAAGGTCTCTCTCCAAAACCTCAAGTTCTAATACAGACCTGACTTATATGTCCAATGGCAGACAAACCAGTCCTTAGCATCAGACATCACAGCCACCAACAGGGGAACCCGGCAACGGCCACATTTACCCAGCACCCAACCCCTCGGCACGGTGACATAGGAGCCGACCGACTGTCTTTAAAGAGAAGGTACTTGTTTGGCTTAGCATGTCTGAACGAATGGACGACTGGGCATGTGCACACGGGCATTTGTGCACGTACGGGAGAAACTGGCCGACGTTTGATTGCGCACGTGGCAGTGTGGCTATATGTGATTCTATGTTTGTATTTCCTTCTGCTTTCCCAACTCGCTGTGACTAAGTGCGTGTGTGTAGAAGTCGGAGGAGTAAAAAAAGTCCTTGGCCAGTGAACTATGAGAAAACAAAACCAGCGTGGAGAATCAGTATTCCACGGGGGCCTCCCCGGTGTGAGTGTGCCACTGCGGGCCCTGGATGGCCCTTCTCATATTCAATATGAGTGCTTAGGAGAGGCCCCCCAGGCTGCATGGCTGGGGGGGTGGAGAAACCTCCGCAACACCTCAAATAACCTCTGTACCACTCTCTATCTCTCTCTCGCTCCAGCGCTCCCTCCTCACCCGCCGCTTCTACCTCTCACTCTCTTTCTCTCCCACTCTCTCTCTGTCTCTCTCTCTCTCTCTCTCTCTCTCTCTCTCTCTCTCTCTCTCTCTCTCTCTCTCTCTCTCTCTCTCTCTCGCTCTCTCTCCTCAATCACTTCGTAACCCTCTCCTTCTTCCGCTTCCTTCTCTCCTGCTCTCTATGCCTCCTCTGGGACCTCATCAGTGAAAGATGCCTGACACACAACACCGAAAAAGAGAGAGGTACGTGAGGAAGGATGGAGGAATGGATGGATGGATGGGTGGGTGGGTGGGTGTTTGGCCGGACAGACTGATGGAATGGTCCGATCGGTCACTGTCCTTCACAGCCCACCCGGAGTGCCTGCCTAAAGCAGGCGCATCGGCCGTGAACAGAGTCGACACGCTAACAAGCAATCTGACTGTCAGGCGATTGACTGTCAACCCCATGCCAATTACATTCCAGACAAGCTGTTATACTGAGATGTATTCTCAACACGTCCATCCACCCACCATGAGATGTTTTTTTTTTTTCTTCTTCTTTCAGAAACAGTGTAATTTTTCTTTTGGTTGTGAGGACTGGTGGAGGCCGTTAGGAACGCCAGCCATGCAGATTCACACTGGCGGGCGTGTAGCCTTAAGGGACATGTGGTGTTCTGTTCCATCCGGAGAGACTAGATATCACAGCAGCTTTAGTCTGGAGACCCTCCACGGAGGGGAGAGACAGAGAAAGAGAGACAGAGAGAGAGAGAGAGAGAGAGAGAGGGGGGGGGGGGGACAGGACGGAGAGAGAGAGCGAGAGAGAGAGAGAGAGAGAGATGGTATTCTCTTTCCGTAATGAAACATATCTTTCCCACTCTCTCTCTCTGTTCCTCTCACTCATACATATTCCTCCCTCCACCACTTCGTCTCCCCCCTAGTCTCCCTCTGGCACGGCGGTGGGAGAGGAGCGAGATGAATGGAGAGGAAATGGGAATTCACCCCAGCCGCGGTTCTCTCTGTGCTTTATTCAATTTGCCATTGTTTCAGCACTGAGACAGCACTGCCTCTGGGAGTGTGACCAAAGGAAGGAGAGAGGAGAGCGAGAGAGAGAGATATATATATATATATATATATATATAGAGGAGAGAGAGAGAGAGAGAGAGAGAGGAGAGGAGGAAGTGAAGAATAGTGGATGATGGATGGATAAAAGGGATGTTTGGAAGGGATGTCAAAGGGATGATGACAAAATTAGATGCAGAACAGAGGGAGAAGAGAGAGAGAGCGAGGGGAGGATGAGGAAGAGACGGGAAGAAGGACCACAAACAAAAAGGAAATCAAAGCACAGGAACGGTAACCTGAGGGTGGAATGAAGGGAGACAGGATGATGAGGGGACTAATATCTGGACTGGAGAGAGTGCACGTCACACCCGGGCAGAGAGAGAACCAGAGAGAGCCCTATGAAATAATATGAGAGAATATAACAATACGAAACCAAGGTGTGGCGCAGGAAGCAACTGAAGTAAACTGAGATCATGAAGAACACTAAAAATAAACAAGAACAGAAACTACAGACAGACAGCCATTGCTTGCTTTTTTCTGGAAAGTAATATAGAACAAATCAAATGAGTTTCTAGACTATGGTCTGACAGAGCAGGTATTTACTGCAAGATGAAAAGTACTTGATGACATAAAATGAGTACCAAACTTAAAACGATGCATCCACTTTATCATAGGATGCATGCATTTGAATCTGATTCATAACAGTTACATAACACCGTGCTAATGTTTAGGGATCGTGGTAAAATGGCCTACAAACAATCATACGGTTAGCTCAGTTTGCAAAAGACATTTGCTAGTGAACCTGCTAAGGCTGAGCTAATGTTAATTAATTCCTACACGATAGGTCCCACAAAGCGCATCCAGCTGTTTCACTTAGTAGAAGCCAGCTTAAGTACCACAGGCCTATTGAGCTGTCAGAGGACAAACTCAGTCTTTGATCTCATCATGCGCACAATCTCGCGACCCTGTTTAACCTAACGATAATAGCGCAATGCCCCTTAAATAACCTATGGAGATAAAGAGAAATGCAATGGGGACCCTTTTGTACATTACTGGGCATGCTGTACTGGGATGGGACTGTGGCTATTTTCAAAGCGCTTGCTATATACCGGTGGCAGCCTCTCTCCTGGCAGAAACCCTTGAACAACGATCAAGTTCTTTTTGGCAAACACTGCATGTGGGAAAAGAGAAGACAGCTTTTTGTTTTCACCTTCTTTTTTTTCTTTTTTATTCCTTGAGGGGGAAACTCGGGGAATTGAAAATCGAAGAAAAAAAAACATGGCCCCCGAATGGATGCAATTGGAACTTCTCTGAGCCTTTTCAGTGGCTGCAAATTATAGCCAGTGAGGGAGAGGGGAGGGTGTGAGCGGTTGGCCTGATTTCCCCTCCATTCCCTGTGCCATGCGGCTATCAGCGCTAGGCTCTCCACTCTGATGATCACAACGGAGGAGAGGGGAACAGTGGGGGAGCGCAGGTTGGAGGGTGAAAACACACATTACACACATCTAAGAGGAGCGAGCTGAGGGCAAACTTTTGCTGTCTCTACCACTATCTCAAATTACCCTCCTCTCTCACTTCTTTTGTACTGGAAACATGTTAGTTCCGGAGCTTCCGTTCATGGTATCATCCCAGTCGGTATTTGCCGTTTCACCAGCGCGTAAAGTTCAAGTCAAACGGTCTTCCTCTCCTTACCAACCCTTTCTCTAAACTGCAGTAGCTTTGCTGAGACTATGGCATTGTAGGCAATTTGAATATCGTGTCACCTCGCAGGCTGCTAACCAGTGGAGGTGTCCAGGCCCCATTTCCATAAGCCTGCTCACTGCAACAGAACCTGCCAAGGGAAATGTACGTCTTAGAACAGAAAATATTCAAATACACTTTAGATCCATTTATCCAGTGTGATCACTAGGAGTAGGGCCCCGGACTGTCGGGAATATTTATGGACACATTACCGGTGTGTGTGTGTGTGGTGTGTGTGTGTGTGGTGTGTGTTCGCTTGAGGTAGCCAGGCAACAAACAGCTATGGGCCACACCTTGGCAAGAACAACCTCTCCCTCAGTATAGAGGGAGTAAAACACTAGGCTGCTTGGGCGAACACACCATTATGTGATCCTCTGCGGTCTTTGTTGCCAATTAAATTAATTTACTTGGACCTCCGTGAAGGACAAACATGGCATTAGACATTTGAATAGCGCTGAAATATATACATTCATCAAAACAAGTATATGAATAGCAAGGCAAAAAAAAGTTAAAACACCACCACATATTTGAAGATTGGGGAAAACGTGACATAGCAGTCCAGTATCAAGCCTGTAATGTTCAATTATAAAAGTATAGATTCAACTGTGTCCGCCTTATGGAAGTGTGGATATAAAGTACCCCTGGAGCGTATTGCCTGTGTGCTAAATGTTCAACACCAGCAGTATGGATGAAGATTGAGTTTGTCATAATTGTGCTCAGACCATTCTGAAATCAGCTGCGGAAAGGGATTGTTTGAATGCACTTTTCCTTTCTTTACTTTCCAAGGCTTAATGATGCAAGCAGCCATACAATCTAAAAAAAATAAATGGCTGCCTTTGTCATGAGACTCAAATGTGTCGAGTCTCTAGGCATGGGGAGGAAAACTTTATTATTAAATGTTCTTTGTTCTTTGTATGCAAACGACTCCTTTCTTTGTGCAGGCGGAACGCAAGCTGTATAAAAATATTATGACTGTGTCGATGTGATAGCTTGGAGCCTACCTTCCAGGTGTGTGCGTGTGGGAGAGAAACACACAGACAAGGAGGAAGAATGTCAAAGTATGGCAGAATAAATATCAAATAAGAGAGAGAGAGAGTTGGAAGAAAGATGGATGAGGAAAGCAAAAGTTAAACTTAAAGTTCTGATAATTCCCTTCCACATGGGCATATGGAAGCAAACTTAGCATTTTGCATGATTCATTGACAGTGGCCTGAATCCCCATAATTAATTAATGTGCAGTTTGTGTTATAACAAAAACAGCAGTTGTTAGCACCATATATTGACACACATACGACAGTGAGCTTTTAAATCGAAACACACATTAAACCATGCAATACAGGCACTCCACGGCGTTGTCAACCTTATTTAAGAGACAGAAACAGGTTGTTAGGTCATTGTAGCTCCATAATCTCCCCTCACATTAGCTTGTTTTAGACAGGTAGTGAGAAATTACACCTGCATGACTGAAAGCTGAAAACAAATCTACACAACCGGTTGGTTGGCACTGCC
The DNA here is from genome assembly GCA_017639675.1 of Aplochiton taeniatus. NCBI lineage: Eukaryota > Metazoa > Chordata > Actinopteri > Galaxiiformes > Galaxiidae > Aplochiton > Aplochiton taeniatus. The sequence continues at coordinate 37,425,390 of CM030172.1, read as the reverse complement.
TGGGTGAACAGAATATCGATTTGGGAGAAAGGAGTTGAATGAAAGCGGCATAGGGGCCCCTACACAAACATTTACTACCGAAACAGTGTTGGCCATTTCTGATTTGAAGCCTTGTGAGCTGGTTCACTCGAGTGCGGCATGCAACCAAATGGAAAACTATACAACACGACAGGTGCGTGATACCTCTTACCTAAGATCAAGATTTCTCTGCACTGCGCAAAAGTAAGAAAGTACAAAAATAATATAAATAATATAAGGCAACCGTTTTTAACAATGTAAGATAAAGGGCTGTAAGCCATACAGACTGAGCTAACAAGCATTTTTTTTTTTGTATGACAGTGATACACGGTGATCACGAATACATGTAAGGGCAGAAATGAACCAGAAAGAGACATTATGCAAATGTAATTATGATAGTGTATCATTTTATCACACCCACAGATAATTCAGCTAATGGAACGGTCTATAAATTACAATGATGTCCAGCAATTGCATATCTAGTGAATGGGGCTCAAGGAGGGGGGAGGTGGGAGGAGCCATATTGAGGAACATTTGTCAACAAAGAAAATCAGTAGCGCCAAGGCATAGGAACAGTAGCCTTTGAAAAAATCAACCACTTCTAAGAAGGCAATCACTTCAAGATGTGAAATGTACAATAAGCTGTTCTGTAAATGTCTCTGATTGGAAGCCAATTCAAGCGCTCAAGTGTCTTGATAGACATTCAAGAGTTAATAAAAAAATTGCCAAAGTGTTCCTTATTATCAAATACTATATGTATTTGTTTATTTTGAAATTGTCCTCTTCATACATTTGAAAGTATGCGTAAGAAGAATGCATCTTGAATACAGAGACTTACGTACAGCATGCAACCACTTGTGAATTGTATTTCAGTTATATGTAACTGCCCCTCAATTTCAATAGAATAAGTGCCCCAAAATTGTCACACAGCACACACAGTCGGAGACAAAGACGGGTATTCAGAGAAATGCGGTCCGCATTAGACATGGTGAAAGACAGGAATACAGAGAGCGAGGGATATATGCATGGTGGAGCTCCCAGCACCTAACCCCTTCCATCCCCATGCCCGTTCTGTCCCTCTGTCTCTGTCACGTACTCTCACTATCTCCCTCTCTCTTTTTTCTCCAGAGTAAAAAAGCAACTGATATCTAGATGGAACAGAACCCCAGATGTCCCTCATGGCTACACCTCCGCCACTCTGAATCACCAGCAATGTTGATACATTCCAATTCATTTTTAGGTTTGCTGAGTATATATATATATATATATATATATATATATATATATATATATATATATATATATACATGTATATACTCAGCAAATCTAAAAATTGTGCTACATGGTAGGTGAGGCGGCCATTTTGTGGGTTGTTTGATTATGGTTCCTGTAGGAGAGCTGAGCCCAATTCAGTGGCAAGTTAGACCCATGATCTGTCTGTTTGCATCTTGAGCCTGTGGCGGTGACTGCTAGGAGCTAACATTGGAACTGTTGTGACTCCCCATTAGCACTGAGATGGAGTGGTCACAGTCATCCTAGCCTGTTAGCATTGAGCATAGAGGAAGTAACTAACCGCACGTTGTGATCCCACACGCAGCTGAGGTTAACCTACTGTCAGACTGAGAGGATAGACCATATCAATCCAATGGGCGGCAAACCTCCAGAGGCTGACAAAAGACAGCCACGGTGTTTAGAAATTGCTAAAGGTAGAGGGCAAAAATATGGAGGGAGGGGGATGTGGTCCAAAAAAAGAAAAGATCTCAACACAGCCTCTAAAAAGATTTCACGGCTTTCCAAAAGAGTCCTGCTATATATATTTTTTTCAAAATTGATTTTTGCCAAGGTCTGATACATATTACCACCATTGTTTCGGTCCCTAAGTGTTTCTGATGACTAAAAATAAATAACCTTTCCACCAAGTCCAAGACCTTGGTATGTAGAAGTTCTGATCTCGAGCCAACTAAAGCGTGACATGAGCCGTGAAATATGGCTGCAAAACGTTCCACATTAGCGCATGCTGCAGGTCAATGTTTTGATTAATAGCCAATCGGGGTTGTCAGCCTTCACCATGAAAAATGGTCTGGAGTTAATTACAATTCCCCATAAATAGACTACAGTATACTTTGCAGTACCGTGGTGCATGCCTGGTCACAGTCTTCAGCATGAACTGAAACAGACACAAACAACACACACAACATACACAGGCCGCGAAAGATGCAAAGGCTTTACTAAGAACCTCCGTAAACCCTGATGTGCGCCTGAGAGTGTGTGTCCATCCTAAGTCTGCTTCTTTCAAAACACTCCCTTGATTTAGCTTCACAGAACCAGGGTGATAAATCCAGGAATACAAGCCCTTTTATGAGGTCTAATACAGTCATCCTGTTAATTGAACGGCACACATAATCATAAATCTGTAGCTTTCTCTGTCTCTTGGCTCTATGGAGTCGGTAAAACGACTATGGGTCTTTTTCTCAGAGCGATGTCAATTCCATTGATCTCAACACAGACCATCTCCACAGAAACAGGCCTCTAATAAAGCCTCAAAAGCCTCAATAAGTGAACAGCATCGTATGGCATATGGGATAATTTAGCACTGAGAGTGAGAGAGAGAGAGAGAGAGAGAGAGAGAGAGAGAGAGAGAGAGAGAGAAGAAGAGGGGAAGAGAAGGAGAGATACAGAGATGACAGGACAGATTGCAAACAGCGTCACCGTCCCTCAGTGGGACTCTGGTAATCGGCAATGAAACCTGGAGGAATGGGACAGCAACCTGCATCAGGCAGGTCATTGCAAATCGATACGACAGGACGACTGCACTTCAGACCGGTCATTTTTTTTTGATGGGGCTATATGACATAACTGTTTGTTTTCTTGTTTTCTCTTTCTTTTACCACCAAGAGATCAGCTGCAGAGTTGATTTGCTGTACATTACAGGTCTTCGAATCTTAAAAAACAGCCATTATGAAGTCATATAGCCCTTTCCATCCATGAAGCATCATTGTTGACAGGTTGTCCACGTTCAACAGACAGACAGAACAGATAGACCGACCTAACACACAGAGATCCCGAGCAGTGCATTGGGTGCATTTATAATGGAACAGACCCATAAACAAAGACATACTTTGTTAGAAGAAGTGGATGAGGAAACATCCTATTATGAATGGGGCAAACCTATTCATCTTGCCCTATCGCAGACTGGGCTACTCGGAGCTCTCTTTCCTTTGAGGGAACAGCCAATTGAACACATGATAATGTATGAATAAAGCATAGCTGTGGGAGAACCAGATTACCTCATACAATGTTAAAAAGATGGATGGCCTGTTTTGCCACAGTTAAAGAGCTGAGGCAGCTTGGAGGAAGAGCCTCGCCACAGAGAAGGGGAGTCTGGAGAGAAATATCTACTGACTCTCGCAAACAACCACTTCACGTTTCCTCAAAAAAACAAAGAGAAAGACGGAGAGATGGGGGGAGGCAGAGAGAATGAGACAGGTACGATTTGGAAGTCAGAGGGGGAGGCAGGTGTTTGGGGATGCGGAGCAGCTCAGCTCGCGCCTCCTTTGGTTAAAACAACCACACTAGGAAAGGTGTGGTACCACATTGTTAATGGCAAGGAGCATGACAGACAACATTGAGGCAGCTGAGTGCCAGCCACACAGTTGCTGGGTTAAAAAAAAAAAGGCGAAAGGAAAAAAGACATAATAATAAACGGGGTCCGGTGGAGCGGTAAATATAACTGTCCACCTTTCCACAGACACACATCTCATTAAAACGATTTGGATTGGAG
>CM030172.1:37391591-37416591 GCA_017639675.1 Aplochiton taeniatus | reverse complement strand
AATTGACATCGTCTGGGGACACTGTCTGGTTGCGTTTTGTTCTTGAGGAAACTCCCAGGCCAGCCGTGTTCGTCCAGGTCCCTGGCTGTGTCGGCTCCCGCACAGAGCCCTTTAAAATCCAGACCACCAGAGTGATGCCCCCTGCGGCTGGGCCTGAATAATGCAAAAAGCCTACCAAATAAAAATACTTAGTTCACTGAAAAACTGAAAAATGGGGGGAAAAAAGGTTTGAAATGATAAAACTGATATCTTTCCTGCTGCTCCCCACCCCGTCTCTCGAGAGGCTAGCCTGGGGTCACCCCGGAAATCACAGCTAAATTGCTTTTGCGGCGTGATAAATAGTGGCGGGACGGGAGGGCATCCCTGGGAAACCAGATGTTAAACTTTGGCATGAATAATTCAACACGGCAGAGGAAAACCAATCCACGTTAACGCCACCATGTAATAATTGAAGTCCCAACTTTCCAAATAGGGCTGAATATGTAATCATTCAACAATATTAGACCAACCGTAAGTCATATTTTCTAAATTAACAGGAAATCGCTTTAGCCACCCCCCCCTTCCTCTCTCTCTCTCTCTCTCTCTCTCTTTCTCTCTCTCTCTCTTTCTCTCTCTCTCTCTCTGTCTCTCTCTCTCTCTCTCTCTCTCTCTCTCTCTCTCTCTCTCTCTCTCTCTCTCTCTCTCTCTCTCTCTCTCTCTCTCTCTCTCTCTCTCTCTCTCTCTCTCTCTCTTTTTTTTTTAATTGCAACCACCAGAGCAAAACCTTTTTTTTTTTTACTCAAAGTCTGCGATAAAGGGCTATTCCGCAACACCATACATTAGACTGTGTTTGGAGAGGGTCAGTGGATGCCACTCAGTGACTCACCCCATTACTAAGGGACCGGATCTGGGCCAGTGACCTCCGTCTCCCAGGACTTCTTCTCATTACCTCTGCTTGACAGACAGAACCGAGGGTCAACGTGAGCGGACCGAGCCAGCGAGGCAGGGGTATTAAGGAGGAGGTCGAAAGTGCACCCCACAAAAGATTGGCCCGGTTTCAAAGAGACCCCGCTTTCGTCTTGATTGCGCCACGCAACTGCTCCCCACGAGGCCTACTCCTGTTGTTAGGGCGACGAGTTATGATTCTTTTTCTGTGACATGAAGAGACGGTGTTATGAACGTCGCCAAGTAAACATACGGTGTTCAAATTGCATATGGCCTGCTGACTAAACGAGGATCGCAGCCAAAGTGGTGTCACGGCCAACTCTCACTGTGAATCCTCCATCTGGGGAGCAGGCTTAGCCAACTGTCGGGGATTTGAAAAAAACAAATTAAAATAAAATAAGTACATATATATTCTTTTTATGAACCTGCTCGGTTTGTATTCTCGGGATGCAGACCGTGTGTAGACCTACAGCCCTTCTCCCACGCCCTGAGCCTGGAGGAGTGAAACACCACCGTGCTGACCCACCTCGTTTATCCAGGCTGTGCCTCAGACTCAGCCCGTCCTCGGCCTTGGTCAGCGTGTCCGTGGCGTGGCCTCCGTGGAGACGCGTGCCGGTCCCGTGTCCGCTCCCCCCTCCCCTGTACTCCCCCTCGGCCAGCTTCCCGTCGGCCAGCTGGCTGTGGAGCTGGCCGGGGCTGGAGCTGCGGGTGAGGCCCAGCGGGTCGTCCTCGTCGCAGTCGTAGTCGTCCAGGATGGGCGTCTCGCGGATGGGCATGCCGATGACGGAGCCGCCGTGCTGGTGCTGCCTGGAGGCCGAGGAGCCCCGGAAGGTGTCGCGGCCCTGGGGGCCCAGCAGCACAGAGGGGATGTAGTGGATCTCGTGGGTGGCCTCTGTGCTGGCGCTCTTCTGGGGCACGCGCCGACGCTTGCACCAGCGGTGGCGGGTGTAGAGGACCAGGGTGAAGAGGAGGATGAGGAGGAGGAGGGCGATCAGTCCTCCCTGGGGGAGAGGAGCAGAGAGGAGACAGGGGGAGGTCAGAGACATCGAAGGAGGATCGAACGGAGAGAGGGGGGAGAAAGAGAGGGGAGGAGGGAGGAGCGAGGAGGCGAGTGTAAGAACTAGATTGATTCACACATAACAGCAGAGGAGGAGGATGGAGAAGAAAGCAATCAGCACTCGAGAGACAGAGGACGATATGGAGCATCGAGAGCAGGCAGGGGAGCTAGGTGGGCGCTGACACAGACGAACGTGCCTGTATGTGTGTGTGTGTGTGTGTGTGTGTGACACACACACACACACACACACACACACATAAGCCTCACAGAGACAGCCATACACACAAACACGCACACGGCAAAAAGGACGCTTCGGTACGCAGTAAAGGGCATTGGTCAAGACTTTGTCTAAAAACACGACACGCCACGTTCTCTCTTTCTCTCCGCACGTCACGGCCCCTCGGTAGCCTGGAGGACGAGGAGCTTCAGACTCCCTCGCCCCGTCTCCCTGGCCACGCTGTGAGCCGGGGCCCCCGAAGGCCGGCTCAGACTAGCACACCGCCAACCATCCGTTTTCTCCACATTCCAGTGCTGAGAGACATCAAAGGCCGGCGCTGATGCATGCGGCGAGAGGATAATAGCACTTCAGGGGGGGGGGGGGGCAGGGGGCTTTGTTGAGGGGATTGGGGGGGTCACAGAATGAGCCAATGAAAAAAAAAAGTTTGTTTTGGAGTGCGCACTGTGCTAAGGCAGAGAGGACATTGTAACCCGCTCTGACACACTTACAGTGCATCAAGGGCTAGAACCTACACACAAATATACACATTAACAAGACAAGTGCTCTCTCTCTCTCTCTCTCTCTCTCTCTCTCTCTCTCTCTCTCTCTCTCTCTCTCTCTTTCTCTCTCTATTTCGCTCCTTACTGCAGCGCCGCCTGAATGACGAACAAAAGCCACGGAAGGTTATTCATCACAGCATTTAAAATTCAATCTTCATGTGGACAAAACAAACCCCTTTCCAAATTATAACTCACGCACTGCCGGCTGTCCATAAATCACCTTGCCACGCGACTGAGTAGACTGGAGTTTGGAAGGCTCGTGCAGACAAACATGCTCATTAATCTCCAATAGCAATGCAGCGTTTGAGAAATTGACTACCACCTTAAACAAAGTCAACTAATAATAACAACGCCGAGATGAGGAATGGCTTTTCCTCTGGTCTTAGGCTAGGGAAAAACCTGCTGAAGTTGGGTTTATCAAAACCTATAAAACAAGAGTGATGACACAGAAACAACCTTGGTTAAGCCGGTTACTTTTCGCTCCAAGAAAGACATCTTCACCGGCATTATAGTAGCACTACCAAATATGAAGAGATAAGTGACTTTGACTGGGCCGCCAACCCGACATAAGCGTATGCAGCTGAAACCATTAATGGAATTACCATTGGAGGCAATGAAGAGAGTGTATCCGACGCGAATGCTGAAAATCAGTGCAGTTCAACATTTAAATGGACGATTGTGCCTCGCTCGAGCGATAGGCTGCAACCACCTGTCTGGCAAAACATATCTATTGTTGACGCTTGGACTTTATCTGGCACTATGTCTGCATGCGTTAAACCCAAATACAGACACCGACAGATCACCTGCTTGCTTGCACAATAAACAACACTCACACACAAACATGCCCACATCTCACACACACACAAACACACACAAAGCGTCAACATGTTGTCCACCCTCTCCTGGTGCTAATTAAGAATAGATGAATAGATTAACCATGGCAGTGAGCTCAGACCAGCTGGCATTGTACGACACCTCCGCTTACCGCTGCACGCTGCCTGATCTAAGGGAGGGACCGGTATGCCATGCTAACAGTACGGTCAGTACGGGAAAGTGTTAACATTACAAAGACGAAGGTGAATGAGCTGTCAAAACATTTGCCATTTATGTAAAACAAAAAAAGGAAGACATCCACAGCTACTGAATCTGGCACTATTTTCTGAAAAGCTGTAGTAGGCAAAGCGGCCAGATTTATGGAGTATTTATTTTTTTGTATTAAATCTTTTGGATCAGGGAGACCGTGAAAGTGGCTGAAATATTAGCTTTGGATAGGGTCGGGGGATGAAAGCCCCAGAACCCAGGGTTAACCCAGGGCTGGGTTCTGCTGGCAGACTCCACGGGACACCACACAACGCCTTGTGGCAACCCCTCCTCAGTCACCTTTGAGGATCGAAATCTACCTTTTGGATTCACACATCAACATGGCAACGGGCAAGCACAACGCACACGCACCTAAGCACTGATTCCAGATGAAAGAGAGCGAAAGAGTGAGAGAGCGAAAGAGAGAGAGAGAGAAAGAGAGAGAGAGAGAGAGAGAGAGAGAGAGAGAGAGAAAGAGAGACAGAGAGAGAGAGAGAGAAACAGCAGTGTCTCCTAGCAGGATTTAGCTAGCAGGAATTCCTCAAAGGGCTCGCTTCAGAGTGTGCTAACTGCCGTGCAGCTTCCAAAACTGCAGTGGTGAAGCCAGCCAGGATAAAGTGTCACTCTCCCTCCTCCTCCTCCTCCTCTTCCTCCTTCCCCCCATCCGTCCATCTCTCCGCAGGATGGAGAACCACCGCGTGGCAGGGCAGCTGCTCCTCGATCCCCCCAGCCAAACTGCACTCTACGAGCCAATAACAGCTTTGAGCCCCCGCCCTGGCAACTGTGTCCTCTCTAATCACTTCCCAACAACCAATAAAAAGAATAGTAATAGTAACAGGATTAATAAAGAATGCATTCAATGTTAATATCAATAATCGTAACAAACACATCATATTTTAAGTGGATGTTCCCTCACCCAGCCTACACATCACAGTGGACGATGCATATAAACCATTTACAGTACTTTCATATAAATAAGACTAACATTTGTCCTGTATCAACAGCAAAACGTGTTTTGGTAATACAAGTGGCCTCTTGTCTGAATGGAGTGAAATGAAAAATAGCTTTGAAATAGGAATGTACAGTAAGAAAGAAACGGTGCAATATTGGGATCATAGTGTTGTTCAGACAACAAAACATATTGCACAGTAAAGTTGTAATGTTCGTATAACCCAGGGGCGTTGCCAAAAACGTATAAAGATGAATATCATCATGTAGTAAGCGGGTGGGCAGCCTGTGACTTGCCTTAAACAGACCCGAGGGACTGTAAACATCTCTGCCATTGAGTTGGTCTTTAACTACAGCCTTTAACTACGTATGTGTGTAGATCTGTGGTGAAATGGGCCGTGAGGGACACGCACAGCTGGCTAACTATCAACCACTACTTGCCATGTTGCCTTCGCGCGGCCGCCTTCTCCTTCAAACATAAACGAGGCATCTTTGGGAGGAACGAGGAAACTCCTCAATGTGATAATTGAAAACCGTACCAGGGAGAGAGAAATATCTCCCGAGCCCGGAGAGGGAAAGCCATCGCCGGGGAAACCAACGGTGCTGACCCACTGGCTCCACTTAATCATCCGGTCTGATTGAACGCCTGATTGAAAACTGAATGTAAATCCACCTCGGCGTGAGTGTGAGTTCCGCCCTTTCGACCTTGCGCTTCCGTCCCCTCCTCCTGGCAGTGTTGCACATTTCCGCCTTCCCTCTCCTCCCCCACGGACCGCCAGCCCGCCAGCAGAGCAGAGCCAATAGAACGGCTTGCCTCGCACAGCCTTGTCCAAACCAAAGGAAACAGGGACATTATGAGTGGCTCAAGCTGCCGTCCCCCGCAACAGACATGGCGGCTAGCCCATGTTGTTGCTAGGGCCTCTGCCTGCTCTGCTTCTTCTAGGTCTACGTGGCTGCAGCCTCGGGGGCCTGAGCGTGCCCACCATGGAAAATGTAATCACACGGCCTCCGCTCTCTCCCCGGCCCTGCCACGCATTTCCCATCACCTCCACCCATCTACAGCCCCCTGCACGACCCGAGGCGGCATCCAAGGCCCAGGGAGAGATTTGTGGGCAGATTTGGCTGTCGCCGGCCCTGGCCCCCTGAATTACTGCGGGGAATTAGGGCTGAGTTACTGCCAGAGGGCGGCCCGTCCATCCTGCCCCACTGTTCCCAGCCCAAGCGGCACAAGACCGTCCCCTTCCTGTCCCTCCTCCTCCTCCTCCTCCTCCTCCTCTTCCCTCTCCCCCTCCTCCGCCGGCAGACAACCCTCGGCCCCTGAACGGCACTCGGAAGCCCGCGGAGCTCCAGGGGGCGTCTTCCTGCTCCGCGGGCGGCTCTACACACATAGATCAGTAAGATGGATGGGGCCCCTCGCCCCGGCCAGGGGGAGGGTCTCTCTCTGTCAGTACGCGGGGCTGGCTGGGAAAACAGAGGAGAGCGGGGCGAAAACAACGGCCGCTTAAGACGGATAGCAGTGGCGTGTGGAATGGGGGACCATCAGCGACTGTTTGAAAAGGGGACTCGTCTGCACGGGGGCATGACGGAGCGGTTTACGTTGAACAAGAGGTGCAAGGACTGAATAGCATACAGTGTGAACACTTTGTGCTTGCTCCCACGGCCTAGCGCAGAGGGAAATGTCAGCGCGTGCGTGCTTGTGCCCGTGAGCGCGCACGCGGAAGAGAACATGAGGCCGTGCGTGAGCCTGGGCATCGGAGGCACACGCGCCATCTGACAGCTCAGCTGTGTGCTCATCTGACAGGCCGCTCTGAACGGTCTGTACGCACCAATCGGATCCAAAAGTCACGGGCGGATCACAAACCTTACCCAGTCCCAGAATCACTGGGTCCAGCAACAGTTGCTAGCTTTTCGGGCCTGTCTGGACAGCCATAGTTGCTAGGCAAACGAGAGGAGGGTGCGTCTGGTTGGTGGTTTCCATGCCAAAATCCCAGAATGAAGGGCCAAAGAATCTTATGTCAAATGGATAGTGCGACTTGCAAAGTACACAGAGACTCCCCAGGCATTTCAACGGGATAATAAATGAATTGAGTGATGAAATAGTGTGAAGGTTTGGTTTCAAAACATTGTCCAACAACATTGGCAAGGTTGAATACGGGCAAGAAACACAAACACACACACACCCACACACACACACACACACACACACACACACGTGTGCACGCAGTTGCCGAAACACTAATTGAGGCAATCCGCTCTATCCCAACCATAGGCAATTAAAGCCTGAGCACAAAGCAAGTCAATGTGTTAACTGAAATGCATGATTTCATAAGATATGACATTTGACGCAAGACGTTTTGATCCAACACAAGCTGGCAATTAAAGAACCAACCAGCCCGGTCCCAGCATCACTGGACGGTAGGCACCGTTCAGAACCAACTGAGGGATCATTTGAATATCAATTTGCTGTCCCTGGGCCAGCCCTCCAGACAACACCCGGTGTATTTCCTATTCAAAGAGAAGGTGACAATAAAGCTGTGGGTTTAGATAATAGCTGTCATTTTGAGACCACGGTCCCGCACGGCTCCTGTCGTAACCTAGCGCCAGCGTTTCTCCCTCCCTTCTAATGACGTCCCATGATGCTCGCTGTTTGCATGGTAACCAAATATAATTGCCTGATCATCATGCATCGCCGCATGCTCATTACTGTGGCAAATTAGTGTGGGAGAGTACTACGGGGCGCACCTCCCTTTCTGTCTCTCTCCCTCGTTCCTTTCTATCTTTCGTATCCTTTTTTTCCTTCTATTTCACACCTTTCTCTTTTTCTCTCACGTGTCTATTCAACCTCACGGTTCCTTTTATCTCTTTCCTCCCTACTTTGGAGGGAGGGGTGTGTTTCGGGGGAAAGATAAATGATATCTTAAAGTCGGAGCGGTGCTAGCCAGCCGCAAACAGAATTGCCCTTCTCCCTGACATTTTCAGGGAAGGAAATGTGATTAGAAAGGTAATGCCAATATTTGCAGTTAGCTGCAGTAGAACCCACCCTGGTTGGTGATAACAAGGCAATGAGAGGGTGCCGACCATAGTGCCCTTGGGGCAGGGGACTTTGATTGAGTAAGAAAAGGAGGGGCCCAGGACTACCGACGGGAATAAAGAGATTTTCCCCAGCGTTCCTTCTTTGAAGATTTCCCCCCGCGTTCCTCCCATTGGCTAATGAGAAGCCCAATAAGAGCGGGTTAAAGTGCAGAATGACCTGGGTTTTGATGTGTTCACGAGTTTTCTTTTTTTGTTGTTGGTGTGTGGTGCTTTCCTAATCCTCGGCCTTATTAGGTCGCTGTGCGGTTGGCTACACCAGACAGGTTCAGGCTTAGCGGGTTGAGGGAAACAAATGAAAAGGAGAGAAACGATAAAAGGAGGTGGATGCAATGAAGCCCTGCAGTCTTAGGTGAAGTCTTTTCTCAGATTCAAAAAGAGATGGTTGATGACAGTGACAACTTTCTGCTCAGCCACCGTGACGGTGTCAAAGCTTTGTTTAACTTTGTGTGGAAGGATTGCGGTATATGCAACCTGGTGAATACCTCTGGTCGCACTGCATGTGTTTGCGCTCATACGTGGGCGTGTGCATGTATGCATGTGTGTGTGTGTGTGTGTGTGTGTGTGTGTGTGTGTGTGTGTGTGTGTGTGTGTGTGTGTGTGTGCGTGCGTGCGTGTGTGTGTGTGCGTGGCCATTGTGAACACGCATGTCCTCCTCTTTGTTCCCCCGACAGCTGGGGACCTCAGCCCTGGTTAGAGTCCCTGTCGGTGAGGTCGAAGAGAGGCCTTTATTTGTTTCTCCAGCTGCCGGCAGAGCGTAGCAGCAACAGCTTGCCAGAAAAGACCTGTCAGAGAGTGCTGCTGCAGGCACCTGAAGGAGAATCACCGTCCATTCACAGCAGATGCCATCGCGAGCGGCTTCTCTCTCTCCCCCTCTCTCTCTCTCTCTCTCTCTATCTCTCTCTCTCTCTCTCTCTCTCTCTCTCTCTCTCTCTATCTACCTCATCCCCTTATTTACCCCCCCCCCCAAACCAACCCCCCAGTCCCTGTATCTCTCACTCACTATATCTCTCATCTCCCTTCTCACTTCTCACCTTGCAGCGTTCTCCTCTCAGTTCACTTGGAATTCACCGGCAGCGCCACACTATCACACGTCCTATTTCCTCTCAGATCTACTGGTGTCCCCAACACCATCTCTCTCTCCTCCTGGCCCTCCGGGGCAGAAGCACAAAGGAGACTGTGGCTTTGTGTGGACGCTTTAAAGGCCAAAGACACGACACAAATGATGTCAAGTGCATAACGTAAAGCGACCTATTTTCTGTTTTGATTTTTCAACGAATGAAAACACGTATTTGTCCGTAAATACAGTAACTAGCTGGAATACAGTTCTTGGAGCTCCTCATTGGTAATCGGCAGATGAAAGAGTGCCTTGGTGAACAGAACGTACTGGGTGCTTCCGGTTGGCACAGCCTTCATTAACGCCGGCCAGCAAAAAAAAACAAGCACATCTGCCGCTATTAAAACCCGGGGAAAAGAAAACAGGTTGTTCAGAAACATAATCACTTAAAACAATCACAAAGCTTTAATCACAGTTACTCGGAAAGCTATTAGCAGGAGCAAGTGGTACAGCTTCAATCAATGGATAGAGCTATGGAAGTGTTAAGAGAGACAGGAGTTGAAGAGGAACTATGTGAAGTTTGGGATGTGAGGAAGAGGCGGGGAGACGTTATCTATGGGGTTCACCGAGGCTACAGAGATAGCTGGCTTGATTGATTCCCCTGTGCTAAACGTCTGAACGCACGTACACCCACTGCCAACACCACATCCCCCCTACCACATACACACCAGCACACAGAAGATACACAAATCCCTACAGAGGGTGAGGCATAGTCATTTCAGTCAGCCAGTTGGCCAGTCAGTGTTGTGCGTATGGTGGAGAACCAATCCCATTGAAAACACTGCAGAGTCAATCGGGAAAAAGTTGAAAAACAAACTGACTGAATAGAAACTCTGATAGAGAGACTATCACACTGCAGTTTCACAGTAGAAAGAGTCTCACACTAGAAACAGGTTCGCACGACAAACAGGTTCACACTAGAAACAGACTCACACCAAAAAACACTCACATAGAAGCAGACTCACATAGAAACAGGTTTACACTACAAACAGGTTCACACTAGAACCTGGAAACAAACTACAGCGATTCCTTAATTAGGGGGGAATTACCAGTGCTTGAAAATACACTCAAATCTCAACTGTCTTATCATGGGCACACATCTTAAAGGATTATATAACTCCTGAAAAAGTAGTCCACAGATGAACACTGGGGACAATGAGACTGGAGGAGCAACATAAGACATGCAGACGTCACATGGCTAAGAAACGGCTGAGTCTCACTAAGACCCCCATTGCCTTTTCATGTCTGTGGGTTTTGTATATTGGTGGATTAAAAATAAAGTATAATATGCAAAGTAGCTTGGCTATTTATGCTGGAAGCACTTTTGGTGCAGAACTAATTGTGTTTTCTCTGATAACGATGCCGAAGCCCCCCGTCCCTAAAAAAAATGTAAAATAATAATAACATTAAAAAAATATATATTAAAAAATTAATAAAGAAAGAACAGTAGGGAAGCATTGACACAATTGCATTAATATACAAAGCTGGACACATTCTATGCAACAAACATGCTTGTATGTACACACACAGACACACACACACACACCCAACCTTCATGCCCTACATCACTTGATTCATTTCTATCCCTCTACTGCTTTCTTCTGTGACATGCTCAGACTCAATTGTAATTATTTGGCAGAGGGAATCAGACACAGATAAAAGGCTAAAATCCAGGTTTGAAGTTCAAACCCTAGCTCGTCATGGTCATTAGATGAGTGTGTGTGTGTGTGTGTGTGTGTGTGTGTGTGTGTGTGTGTGTGTGTGTGTGAGTGTATTAGCGTTTGCGTGTGTCAGCGCCAGAGAGAGGGAGAGGTTGTATGTGAGTCGGGAACCCGTTCTAACAAACAGAACGTGCTGTTTATTTGAGCCTGAAAAACGCTAAGCTAAAAACCACCGAATGCCTCTATCCCTTTATCTCTGTGCTCAGCCCAACACGCTGGGCTAATTGAACTGGCAGGATCTCTAAAGCAGAGTCAAGTCAAAGCACACAAGTTACCATTTGTGTCGTCTCTGACTGCAGTGTCATTGGGCAACGTATTGTGATTTGTAAGTGTGTGTGTGTGTGTGTGCGTGTGTGTCGTGGGGTGGGTGGATGGGTGGGTGGATGGGTGGGTGGGTGTGGGGGGGCATCAGCACATTCCTTGACACCATCTCTCATGGACACAATAGGAAACAAAAAATTTTGGGGGGGGGGAATGGCCGTCGGCTGCTCTCTGTCCCTGAGTGTGTTTTGTGTTTTTAGATGGCGCCGTCGTTGACACAATCCAGGCTTCCATGGCCATTACGGTTTTGAATCTCTGTCTTGGCTGGATGTTAAAGGAGTGAAAGATACCACCCGTCCTACGGCCATGAAGAGGTTCAGCCCCATAGCCCTCCTCCTGCGTCCCTCTCTCACTCGCTCTCTCTCCTTCTCCTTCCTCTGCCGTATGTGTTGCTCTCGCTCTATCTATCTCTGTTCCTCGACATTAATTCCCTGTTCTGTGTGTTGTGTGTGGATGGTCGGTCCGCCCCCAGGCAACACTCCACATCTTTGTGATCGATCTGTCCGGTGGTCACTTCTGTAACTTTTTAATCAGCGGAGAGCACCAGGTTTGATTGCTCCTGTCTAAGGAGGGTCCAGGGTAGCGGTCGCTCGAGCACAGGTCCATGGTCTAGATGCACAGGCACACTATCAAACACACTATCAAACACACTATCAAACACACTATCGCCCGTGTGCACGCACGTACACGCACACACATGCGCACACACACACACACACACACACACACACACACACACAAACAAACACGCATACACACACACACCAGCAAGCATTGCACTCAGCCTCTCAGTGTCCTTCCAGAACAGGAATTATGAAGAGTGGTGCCAAATGGAACCGGCGTGGGTAGCTTGATCAAAACCAATGCCTCGACAGAGGCAGCCAACAGTAGGCTCATTAGAAACCAGCTGTGAAGTCAAGCCGCGCTGCCTTTCACCTTCAGCTCGTCCCTGTGCGCCTCCTTCTCCTCTATGAGACCCCGGAACGCCTCCTCTCGGGCCAGGGGCAAGTCTGTCCCCCGGGGCTGCCCTGCTCCTGCTGCTGCCTGCCTGAGTGGGTCTCCATGGAGGACCGGCTAGCGTAGCGTTTGGCTCGGCACCTCCATACCATTCACTGCTGACCCTCAAAACGCTCTACACTACGCAAACGAACACACACACACACACACACATACACACACACACACATTTTGCATCTCCGTAAGCCTATGTACACACACACGTTGGATATGTATCACAAACACACATGCGCATATGTTTTTTACAACTACACTACAAGACACACATACACACAAAACACACACACACACACACACACACACACACACACACACACACAGACAAGCTTTCCTGCTCTGCATTGTCCATTTCATAAATGATCTCTCTCTTTCTAACACGTGCACACACACAGAAACACACAGAAACAAACAAACACACCGACACAGACAGGCAGGCAGAGCTTTCCAATAACGCTGTCCCCCTCAGCACCAGCCATGTCTGCTCGCTGAACCTGTGGTCTCCATCAGTAACTGTTGCCCAGGCAACGGAAAAGGCAGAGTGAAGGTGAGTGGCTAGGCGTAGCAGCTTAGGGAGAGAGAGGAGGGGGGCAGAGAGGAGAGGAGGGATAGGGAAAGGAAGGATTCAAGGAACGGACGGAGTGGAGGAAAGCGGAGCAGATAGAGAAAGGCAGGGCTGAAGGAGGAGAAGGGGACCAGGAAGGAGGGAGAATGGGGGTTGAGGATAAAAGAGGAGGGAGAATTGGTGGGCGCGGGGAGGGGAGGACGGCACACAAAGGGGGTGAGCAGACGAAAGGGAGGGTGGGATAGAGAAAGCACGCGGGCAGGGCGGGGGTAGGGGTCTGATGAGGCTGTAGTTAAGAGGGGAGATCACTGGCTGTGACAATCTGACAAAAGAGACACACACTCTGATTCTTGGTGGTAGCGCTTGAGTGCTGTGAGTGCGTGTGTGTGTGTGTGTGTGTGTGTGTGTGTGTGTGTGTGTATGTGTGTATGTGTGTCCCGCTTCCTCTGCCAGTCGCTTGGTTGTTTGGCGAAGCACAGATGTTCATTCATTTCTTCCCTCTTGTGAGCATCCATGTGCATGTGTCTGTGTATCTCTGTGTGTGTGTGTGTGTGTGGGTGTGAGTGTGCGTGTGCGTGTGCGTGTGTGTGTGGGTGTGGGTGTGCGTGCTCGTTTGTTAGCGAGTGGACAAGGGGGGAGCATGAGGCATCTCTAAGATCCCTGGCGGGGGCCTTAAAGACCTGCCAACCAGCAGATCAGACTGCGCTGCGCCCCTCATGCCCTGCCAGACGGAGCCGAAGGGAGCCAGATACCAGCGCCTCACATGTCCCTCCGTCTCTCTCCAACGGGGCCACACACGCTGGGAGGGGAGAGCGGGCGGCGGCCGGGCCGAAAGCGCGAGCCGGAAAGGAGGGCTGTTGGTGGCGGCGGGGCTGACGCCCCCCGACCCTAACCAGGCTGCGCCGTTCAAAGTCGAGAGCCAAACCCACAGGGAAAGGAAACCTGAATAAATGAGAGGAAACATGACTTCATGTTCAGTACGAATCAGAATTAACGGAGGTGGTGTCAGTCTCTGAGCTGGGGAGTTTGCTCTAGTCGAAATAGACTGTATGAAAAGCATACTGGCTGGCGTGTGGATGAATTATCGAGAAAAGTCAACCTTTATTAAATCTGGAAAAAAGAGGCCATGTCCCTACGGGGCTCATATAAAAACCATATGTGGACTTACTTACGGGGGGGGGGGCAAACACATTCATGCACTGTACATACAGCCTTCATCCACAAACCGACTTACACGCATGCACACAGTCACAGTTGGCGTGTACATAATGAATGGACGTTATGGCAAAATATGTAGAGACATGGGGGGGAAAATATATGGATGTGAAAGGAATGAGTGTAAGCGCACGCACACACACCCACACTCACACACACACACACACAGACTGAAATAGGAGCACTCAGAGCATACACACCAGACCCCATTACATTCCATGTCTGATACTTTCATTATGCCGTGAGCTACCCAACTGAAGGCCAAGATCTGAAACTGCGAAAGCTGGGCAGCGCAACACGTCCCGGAATAGTAAAATGACGGGTTGGGGAGACAGCGAGGGGTACTATCAATCAATGTGTGTTGAGGTGTTACAGAGAGCGCGAGCCTGGACAGGCCTTCAAATTGCCTGTGGCCATTTTCAACTGCGGCAACAAAACGATGGCAGGTTGAGAAGCCTTGACGCCATGGAATAAGTCGCTGACTACAGTTTTTGGGACGGGGCAAAAAGTAATGCTGTGTGTGTGTTGGGAACTGGGCAGGAGTTGTTGTAGCTTTTTTTTGTAATGTTGGAAGGTCCGTGCCATGACCCTTGGGGTAAAAAGGATGGAGAAATGGAAAGGGAAAATAAGCGCATTAATGTCATTACTTATGTCTCAGAAGCCTCTTGAGATGTGTTGAGATGTGCTGCGGCTGTCATCATGAAATAACCCATCACGGAGGGAGAGGAAAGGAAGAGAGAGTTGGAGAGAAATGGTCCAAAAAAGAGATAAACAAAAAGAGTTAGTGAACGGGCACGCTTCTCTAACAGAAAGAAAGAAAGAAAGGCAGACAGATAGAGAGCTTGAATTTCTCCACAAACTCTTCCTGTATAGGGAAATGTTCAACCTTGAAAAATCCGGGTTTGAGAAGATGTGCAGTCCAAGGACAGGCTACAGAAGGGATCTCATTTATTTTTCTTTCGGAGCTAGCACCATTCATAGGCAACTTCTAGGCAAAATCTAACATGTTTGTATTTTTGAGTGTGTGTGTGTGTGTGTGTGTGTGTGTGTGTGTGTGTGTGTGTGTGTGTGTGTGTGTGTGTGTGTGTGTGTGTGTGTGTGTGTGTGTTTGTGTGTGCGTGTGTGTGCGTGGGTGTGATGTCTAAAAACCTAACATGTTTGTCTGTCCCAAAGGGACGTATGAAACCAAATCAGTCCCTCTACGGACACGACGGAACAAAACACACGACGATGTCACACGGAGTGCAAGTGAGCGGGAAAGGATTCCACGTGAGCTCAAGCTAACTTCAAAAGCAACAAAGCATACATTTCCCACCAGGTGGCTCGTCGTTAATCCATCGTAAGCCAACACTTTGACAATAAGTGGCTGAAAGAGCAAGAGCACCTTTTCTAATAACGTCCGTGCCCTACTTCGAAGTGCGTCAAGCCACCATTGGCAAACATCAATATCTCATTCCCCAACAAAGCATAGGTGTTAAATATGAATGTGCCCTATGGAAAGGTAATATTTATAAGCTTTTTACTTTGGTATATCCACACGAGCCCTCGCCAGGGAGCGCATGCAGGCTGCGGGGGAAAAAATAAACAGTTGTGCTTAGAAGGAGGTCAATTAAAAATACCACTCCGCAGGGGGGTTGTTTTCTAACGGAATAACAGCACCTTAAGCCTCCTGCAAAGTTAATAGCATTGGGGGGGGGGGGGGGTAAACAATGAAAGTAAAGAGGGAGGGAGGGAGGGAAAGAGAGAGAGAGAGAGAGAGAGAGAGAGAGAGAGAGAGAGAGAGAGAGAGAGAGAAAGAATGAGGGGAGTGAGAATTGGTGGTTGGTAGCATAACACAAACCCCATGTGGCAGAGTTCAATGTATACTTAAGGTGGGACAGCATGTACCGGCCGTTTGAACGTAGCTTGTTCATAGGCTGGGTGGAATAAAGGTACATTGGTGATCGAATGACAATCTAGTTTATTTTTTTTAAACAAAACTAGAAGTATATATCCGTTTGGAGGTAAAATTACATACAGTTCATCACATTAAATCATAAAAGTGAAAAGGATGCGTCCTTCCAACGTTTCACCACTTCTGCTTGTTAGTGCATTTCAAAAAAATGAACTCCTACAAGGTGTGCTAATTTAATACAACATTAATAAGGCTCATGGCACACGTGCCCGAAAAATCCATGAAGAACACAACGTCGTATCTACAGATATCAGCTACAGCTATTTCTACTACAGGACCATTTTCCCAGTGAGGAAGTGCTACTTTTTTGCTTATATCAAACATGCTAATTCATTCGAGCCCTAAGGCATCCCGTGCTCTGTCACCACTGGAGCCACAGGATGCAGCTCGTAGGTGGACAGGTCAGAGAAGAGCCCTGCTTATTCCTGTTAGCAGGTGACCTCCTCCTTCCACCTCGTCAGCCTCCTCCGCACTGTAAACTGGCAGCGCTCACCACACGCGCACACGCACAGGCATGCGCACGCCTGGATGCACGCACACACACACACACCCACACACACACACACACACACACACACACACATACATAGACACTCGCATGCCCCAAACCCTTGGGCCATCACACTGTGGAAGGGTGTCATCGCTTCAGCACCGCATCCCTTGAAGGGCCTATGTTGGCACCTGGTTGTGTGGACACCCCACGCCCCTCCCCCCCCTCCCCCGGTGTGAGGCGGGGGACAAAAACAACAACAACCCCCGCCTGCTGTCCATGGCTCCTACTGATGGTGGGAAGGGCCCCTGGTGCCGTTAGCGGTGTAGTGCTCCGGCCCTCGCCGGGGTCTCTGGGGGGCCTCCACAACCCCCCCGGCCTGCGTGCATATGCTGCCTCTCACCGTGAGGAGAGAGGAACTGGCTCCGGGGCTGCTCCCAGCCCAGCGCGCCTCCCCTACGCTCCCGTCCTCGCTATGGGCTAATTAAACGGTAATTAGGCTACTACACCTGTTCCCCAGAGGTACCCGTGTGGCCCGAGCTTAACGCGCAGAACCAGGCTGGGAGCCCGTTGGATTGGACTACGATACCAGGGGAAACGCGGCAGCAGAAGGTCTATACCGGGTAGCATATATACTGCTTTTCATCTGCTCTAACATGCACCGCCAATATTCAGATATAGTCTGTGGAAACAACTCAAACAGCCATGGTTCTATGTCCCTCAAGCAAAAATGATAACCAGAGAGATGGACTGAACTCTTTTGGGCCAGTTTCCTGGACACAGATTAAGCCTAGTCCTAGCCTAAATCTCCCTGTCAATTGAGATTCTTTATTGAAAATGTTAGTCTTGGACTTGGCATAATCTATGTCCGGGAAACCAGCCGTATGGGTGTGACATTAGAGGTGGTGTGAACCCGGGAGATGCCGGGCCGACATATGGCGTGGCAGTCATGCAGGACGGCTAAGGGGGGAGGGTGCATCCCCGGGTTGGACTGTACACACCTTCCCTTTTCCCCTCCCCCCTCGCCTATAGATACCCCTAAAGAACGCTTCAGTGACAGAAGCCCGAAACACCATAAAAGAAGACCACGGAAAACGTGTTGAAAGTTTAATGTGTATGTGATGTGTGTAAACTCGTAGTTTAGGTGCCTTTTGCAGTAAAACAAATAATTTCTAAGAAACACAAGACGAGCGAATACCTATAATTTCATTTGTAGGTAAACGGTCCTTTCTTGACGCAATGTCCCTGTGTGTGCGTGTGTGTGTGTGTCTGCCCATTGCACTAGCCGTGTTCTAGACTTCTAGTCAAGTGCAGACTGTGATAAACGCACTTGAATTATAAGGCTCATACAAAAGAAATGCAAAACCGGGGCTAGTGGAAAAAGTAACTGTTTGTAATCAACTATTTCCTAAAAGGCTGTAGATCAAATTTATAGTTCTCTATTAGAGCGTAAAATAAAAATGTCCACCAAATGGCTTCGGATTAGCCTCCCTTATCTTTCAGTCAAACATGAACAGCCGACGGATAATATTCCACTTATGCTCCCTTTGCTCTGGCATGTCAAAAAATGATGACAAATGAAAGCCTTCGGCATTGACACAAGAGCGGGAGAGAACGAGGGAACAGATCAAGGAAGTGCATTCATTTCTTTCTTTTTTTTTCTATCCGTCTCTCTCTCGCCTTCCCTACTTCCTCCCGTGTCATAATGTATACCTCTGTCAGAGCATCTCTCATCTCCAAAGCTCTGGTTGTCCTAGTTGTTCGACTCCCCGACAGAGGAACAGACTTTGTTGTGTAGCTGTGCCAGCAAAAGGATGCGATGTTTAAACATTGATCGCAGCCGACAGCCAGGACTCTTGGCTGATAATACATTTATGTGGGTCTGTATACAGAAATGCAATGCTAAGCGCTTTACCATTTCATTTGTCTGGCTTTACTTTTAACAAGAGGAGGGGAAAAGAGAATGTATACCGTAGAAAGTCCACTCAAATCAAATCACGCCACTGGTAAAAATGTGGCAAGGACTGAGAGTATGGGTTGCAACCTCAATTGGAGGGGAGAGGGAGAGGGAGCACTTCTGGAATCCTCATGTATCAATATGGAAAACTTCCCAGGTTCAGCAAACACAATGCTTTGACAAGCTCTTAGAGAGAGTCGAGGAGATGTACACACTTTAGAAAATAAGAATAATAATAACCTTTATTTGTATAGCACTTTTCAAAACACCGTTACAAAGTGCTTTACAGTGCAAGATAAAATAGCACACACAATCCAGATACAAATAAATAAAGGAATAAATATAATAATAAAAATAATGATGAATAAATAAAGTAAATGAAATCATAGAACATAAGACCTGTACATTAAAAACAAGTGAACTACAAGTGCTAAAAGAGAGATAGAATCTAGACAACAGACTGAAATTATATAGTTAGGAGAAAGTAGCTACTATTTACAGCCTATACTGTCACTTAACCTATTATCTATGCTCTGTAGTATTTCCCTAGACATCTGATGGTGTGTGGTTGGTTCTAGGCCTTTCACAGAGGGGCTTTGTGAAAAATATTCACAATACGCTTTAATTATATTAATGCATTCATGTCATTAAAACCGAATTAAAAAACAGTCATTTTTGATTTGAATGGGAGCCATGGAGAAGACTCGACGTCATCAGCTTTTGCTGCAAGAAACCTCCATTTGAATGAAGAATAGTGATCACCGCGTCTGCTCCACCGAGCACGAAGATAAGCTAAGAATCTAAAAGGCCCACTGGCTTTACGACGTTGACATTTGATAGCTGATGGCTAACATTAACTTATCTGGGTGCCTACATAAATGTCACCGTTGTTTTCCCCTTTAAGGATGCCAGGGGAGAGGATATCCATTCTGATTCCACCTTGTCTCCTCTCCAAACAGTCTAATTCGTGCAGAGACCAAGGGAGGGAGAGCGAGGGAGAAGCAGGGAAACAGGCACAACACTCCTCGGTAGCAGACTATTATGGCTGGCTACAAATGCCACTTTGGGGTGCAAACAACTGCGGATATTGTCAATATTGTGCCCTGGGAAAGGGAAGCGACAGCCACAGTGGACTAACGTGTTTACTCGACATGCTGTAATTTTGAATGTCTCCCCCCTAATTTAGTGGCTGACAACATGCGCTTGTTTTCCCTGCAATCTCGGCGTGGCGAGTCCTGCAGTCCGGGCTGGCACGTCATCGGTGCATGTCAATATCCGAACAGAGCCTGTAATCAAAGCAAGGCACAGTGTAAACAAAGTGTCAACGCAAGTAATGCCTCGTTTGGCTCCCGAGTTGTTGCAAGCAGCCATTGGCTCTCATCCCTAGCGAGGCAGCCTGTTATTGGCTGCAGTGTTGAGTGACATGTCCAAATGCTGGTAGGTGACTTTGTGGTCCAGACTTCACGAGTCCAACTGTGAGAGAATAGGTGTGCAGCACATCAGCTCCGGTGTCATTTTCCAAGGATGTATGTTAACTACTGTAGACGTAGTCAGCCCACCATCTTGTTTTTCTTTCCCTGTGCATTACAAAGGAACATTGCACACGGTTCCCATTACCTGAGGATCAGTGCATGAACACCAAACCAGAAGTTAGGTCCAGAATTGTAAGGCTTTTCGTTATGTATTTTTGCTCAGATTGAATGTCGTCGTTCATGTACTACATCTCTTTGTGACTTCTTATAAAATTGTTTTCTTTTAATGTTTTACTTTGTTTAGGTTTAGATCTGTATTCCTACTTTAAGACATATAAAATGTTTAAAGCACGAAAACAGAGCAGATGGCTGAATTGTTCTCTCTCTCTCTTTCTTTCACCTCAGAGGATGTGACAAAAAAAACTTGTTTCTAACAAGTCAGCGAGGACCTGCAACGGAGATGACACCTTCTCAGGCACAAAGGTGTAACCCAGTAATATAGTCAGTGACAGACAGAGAAGAGGAGAGATGCATTTAAATTTAACCATGAGATCACAGTAGGAACTGGTGAACTTGGGAAGTTTCCCTTCGTTCGTTTTCTCTCGTCTTGATTACTGCAATTTCCTTCTCTACGGCCTCACAGCCACTTCCTTCCATAAGCTCCAAATGGCTCAAAACTTGGCTGCTCGTCTCCTTACCTCAACCAGATCATTTGAACACACGACCCATGACCTCTTTGACTTTCACTGGTTTCCTGCCACTCAGTCCATAAACTGCTAAAACTTTCTTCTAAAGCTCTAAATAACCTGCACCCCCCTAGCTTTCTGACATTCTCAAATCCTGTCAAACTGGCAAACTGGTCATGCCCAAATCCAAACTTCGGAACTTTGGTGATCGAGAATTGTCTAGGGCAGCACCCAAATGATGGAGCTATCCCCCTTAACTCTTAAATCTTTCAATCCTGTCTCAAAGCCCATCTTTCCATGTTGGCCTACCCCTAGTAGCTACCCATAGAAAATGTAAAATATCTTGTTCATTCACTCATCGGACAGTCTGTTGCCATGCTTGCTGTTTACATTGTGAAGCGTCTTTGGATTTTAGAAAAGCTATATAAATGAAATGTATAATTATTATTATAATCATTGTTAATAATATCATTGTTAATGTACTAGATTGAAGGACAATTTGCTCCGAAAGGTCAAATCATTTTTGTTTGAATAATTCTTCCATCTTGAGAACGCACATGGAAGTCCACTTTAGCTGACTATGCTGCATGTCATAATTAGGATTGATTCTGGATTCATAGTACTATAACATCCACATTTGTAAAATTAGAGGAACCAAAAGGTGTCCAGAACAATTAAACGGGGTTCAATTAAAACGTAACTCACTCGGACTTTAATGTAATAATTGAATGTGTCCATGTACAGAGCAGACATTATGCTCGCAAGTAGAAGCCAGCAGGGGAATTAATTTTCCAAGGCCCTTGGTTCCGGTGAAGCCGCAATTATGGACGGACCTGTGAGCTCTCCGTGGTTGGCTGACCCTCCACACGGTTGGTCGTACATCATTGCTGACTGGTTAATTATAACAGGACCTTGTGAGGCGTGTTGGGTGCGCTATACCTCTATATGTATCTGTCAGGAGAGAGAGGATAAGGATAGCCGCCTTACCTTAACACATGTGAGGCTAATACTTTATAAATGAATTTGGCTATGAATAGCCGTCCTAGAGGTTTGAAGAAGTTAGATCTGACTTCTAGGACGCCCAAAAAAAAGCGATATAGATTGTGCGGGAAGGGGATCAGCTGACTATTTAGTATCTTTTGAAAAATCTTCATATAACCTTCATTGAATTGGGAGCAGATGTCTGCCTAATTTCTATTTCTTGGTGATATACGTCTGACACGAGAGAAACGGTATGATGATAACATCATATCAGATGAGATATTAAAGGCTGGTAGCTGTCAGCCTTTATTGCGGCTCATTCCGGGAAAATACTACCTGTCCTCCCTGTGAACCCAAAGAGGTCGTTTATCGGAGGAATTTGTCTCCCCCGCATCCAGTGTGCCACCTCAGACGATGGCATCTGTTTCCTTTGTCTTGTGAAGTTACACCACACTCCTGTAGCACACGCTGGATGTTACCGTTCGGGAACACACCAGTGTGCTTTATAGACCTCCCCTTAACTCCTGCATGCCTCTTATTAGCTGAGGAAAAAGCTTTACCTCATGTCTGTCCCTCCCTCATCGCTCTCTCCCCGCTCGAACAATTTATTCTCCGGCGCTGCTATTCACCCCATCCTTCTCCCGCTCTCTCTAACTCGCGCGCCAGTCTGTCCGCGCCCCCCCCTTCCCCTCACCCCCCTCCCTCCCTCCCTCCTTTCGATCTGTCTCCCTCTCCATCTCTTGGCTGTCAGAAGAAAGCTTGGTTCAACGCCTGCCGCAGCAGATCTCTCAGGCCCGATCAAACAACCACTGTGACTCCTTTGTGGTAGGCAAAGTGGTTGGTGCTTGGTGTTAAGAATTCCAGGCGCAGCGTTCCCTCCCCCCCCCCCCCCCCCCCCCCCCTCCCTCTCTTCTTCCTTCCTTATATCTTTCTTTCTTTCTATTCCCTCTCTCCCCTCCCTCTCTGCTTCCTTCTTTCTTTCTATCTTCCGTCCTTTCTTTTCGCTCTCTCTCCGTCTCTGCGGCTCTGAGGTGGGACATGTAAAAGGATCTGTCAGAGACGGCTTCATCACTATCGATTCTGCTTAATTCCGACAGGGGTGCGTGAGTGACTCTGTCTGTGCACGGCACACAGACACGTCTCTGCGCGACGATGCGTGCGTGCGTGGACGCGCGTGCCTCTGTGCGCCAGTGTGTATGCCTGTGCGCGTGTTCTACAACAGGGTGCCTTTTGTTTCCTCTCATCTTTTCCATTACCCTGAGAGTGTGATGGAAGACTCTAAAGCTCAGTTACCCAGGGAGCTCTGCGCCGTATGCAAAGTGGGGAGCCAAAGGCAGCTCCCGTAATACAGGTGGAGGAAAAGACAGTCTAATAGAGGCCCCTGTGTGCAGAGTAGACAAACAGAGACGTTACATCAGCAGTTCAGGTCCCGGAATAAGAGGCTCAGGGTGCCACAGTCTGATTTAAATCTGCAGCGTGTGCAATAGTCCCATTCTAAAAAAAAGTGCTGTGTACAATGGTCTACATTTCAAGACACAATTAGTCTGATGCAATTTGTACGCTGGTCTGATTTAAAAACGTGCGGTGGTGTGATTTTAAGAGGTCCTTCGTGTTATTGTCTGATATAACTATCTGCTGCGTGCGACAATCGGACTTAAAGATGCATGATGGTCTGATGATTTAATGATCCCACGTAATGGCAGTCGGAGTTCCGGGCGCGATGTGAACAACGTGCTGTGCGAAGCAGTCTAGTGCAAAAAGGTATCGCACAGTCAAATCCAACTCGAAAAGTACCGTATGAGCATTACTAATTGAGTTATAGAGGTGCCTATACCTCCCAGTGGAGGCTTACCAAAAAACAATAATAATAAAAAAGAGGCCCGAGGTGAGGTAATAAAATGATCCAATACGCCCAGTAGCGGGGAACAACTCCGCCACCTAAAATTAAACGCATTAACACTTATGAAATATAGGGAAGAAACAACACCCCGCAATCATGGGGGTGAACAGCTGGCAGCTGTCAGTACGGCCTGAGGGGAAGCCAGCAGAACAGAACCTAGCAGAGAGGGACAGACGGCATCGCCGTGGCCACCAAAACAAAGAGGCTCCCCGACACCCTCCTTCTTCCCGGGTGCTTTTAGATCGTTTGACGGCCAGGATCAGAGCGGGACTCAGTGGCGTCACACGCAGCGCTCCGGGCGAAGCCGGGGAACAGAGGCAGGCTGTGCGGCCAGGCAGATGGCTGCTGTTGCCACCCTCATCGCCCAGGTAACCACCCCAGGCAGTCAGGGGACAGGAGTGGTGCCTTCCGTTCTTCCCTGAGAGCAGATGGTGTCCCTCCCTCCAGCTGGGTGTAAAAGCATAGGCTTCAAAAGATGAAGAGGTCTGCCGTGGAGTTGACCAGCCTAAACTAAAGTGGTTTGACCTCGATAACATGGGGGTTTCTAGTCAAGAATTGAACCAAAAATTTGAACTGCTTATTAAAGAGTGCGTGTTTTTTTTTGGTTCAGGTGCCGAAATACGCAGGCACAGTATTTCATCTGGGCAATCTTCTCTATAATTGTACTCAACCGCGACCCCTCTCAACCTTCATCTTAACAGCTGTATTTAAATCACCACTTTCTTCCTCAGATAACGCTGAACCCGAGTCTCATTATGACGCTATGCCGTACATGTCGTAGGAGGTGGGTTGCCTGTCAGTAAAGAAGAGAGCGTTGTCTGTCTGTAGCCTACAAAAGATCATTACGTTGGCCCCCGCAGTCGCACGTTCACTGTGATTGACAAGGCAGCAAATTAGAGAAGGGGAATGAAAGCCTTACCTTGCCGTGCTCTCCATTTAACTAACTGTAATGTGTCCCCCGGTGCTCTCTGCTTTGTACAAAGCATTACTTACTCGTTTTGAAGTATGTATTTTTTATGTTACTTTAGTTTCTGAAGTTCGTTAAGTGTGTTCAAAAAGCAGCTCAGGTGGGTAAATCCATGAACCAGGATGCCCACGCTAATATCGCGGGCCACAAGCAGATCACGTGATGCTCATCAAATATCCATTCATCAAAATACACGGCAAAATGTCGGTTTAAAACGTGCTATATTCTCCACACAAGGCTCACAAGGTGTGTGAGATAACATGGTCCGGTATTGGAGATGCACGTACAGTGGCAAAAAGTGTGTACGTGGGTAGGAGTGTGTAACCTAGGATGCGGCCAGGTTCCAATTTACTCATCAACACCTGGCAACATGGCACGATAAAGAGAGGTCAAAGGTCAAGACATCTCTTTGAAAAAAAGAGTCTTAAGCGTGGTTGACGAACGCCGACAATATCTTCGCTCTCATAAAAATATATATAATTACTCTCAGCGCTGCCGATTGCCAAGTGTCCTTGTACCCTCTCGCTGGCATCTCGCTGTCCGTCTGCAGCTCGATTCTTAAATAAGTAACTCATTGAACGCTGCACGCATAGAAAGAGTTGATAGTACTGGAATGGAATATATCTCTGCCAATAATCGCTGATGAGCACTGACAGATCCCCGCTGCTGGAGTTACTCAAAATGGAACGTCACCATAGCGCCAGGCAATCAGGATCAAGGAGGCCCTGGCATGCTGTATGAGCAGGACTGATATATCTAATTTG
>CM030172.1:37229091-37389091 GCA_017639675.1 Aplochiton taeniatus | reverse complement strand
TGTGTGTGTGCATGAGAGAGTGTGTGTGTGTGTTTTTATGAGTCTCTGTTTGTGTGTATGTGTGAGAGAGAAAGTGTGTTTGTATGAGTCTCTGTTTGTGTGTATGTGTGAGAGAGAAAGTGTGTTTGTATGAGTCTCTGTTAGTGTGTGTGTGTGTGTGAGAGAGAGGGAGAGTGTGTTTGTATGAGTCTCTATTCGTGTGTGAGAGAGAGTGCGTGTTTGTATGAGTCTCTGTGTGTGTATGTGAGAGAGAGTGTGTGCTTTGTATGAGTCTCTGTTTGTGTGTGTGTGAAAGAGAGTGTGTGCGTTTGTATGAGTCTCTGTTTGTGTGTATATAAGAGAGAGTGTGTATGTTTGTATTGGTCTCTGTTTGTGTGTATGTGAGAGAGAGTGTGTGCGTCTCTGTTTCCGTGTGTGTCCTGGTGGGTGAACAAAGCTTGTTTGCTGATGACAAGCTGCTTTTTGGGGATTTAAAAAGTGGGTCTATGTCCGTCAAACCTAAAAACGGACGGATCCGCAAGCGTCCCGTGTGTAAGTGTGTGTCCCTCACCATGACGGAGATGTGCAGCAGGTGCATGTGCTCGTGCACCACGTCGGCGGCCTCGCGTGCCGGGGCCTGCGTGGTCTGGGTCAGCTGCACCGAGCTGCTCATCGAGACGTGGAAGTACAGGGTCCCGTTCTCCAGCCACTGCTGCTTCCAGTGCACCTGGGAGATGTCCGCCCCCGTGCCTGACATCTCTGCCATGACCAGGGAGGGAGAGGGAGAGGGAGAGGGAGAGAGAGAGAGAGAGAGAGAGAGAGAGAGAGAGAGAGAGAGAGAGAGAGAGAGAGAGAGAGAGAGAGAGAGAGAGAGAGAGAGAGAAAGGTGGAGGAGAGTTAATAATGACAATGAGCAATTTACAGCGTGGCGGTACTTATGTGTGTTTGTGTGTGAGTGTGTGTGTTGGTGTGTCTGTGTGTGCACGCGCGTGCGTGTATGTTTGCGCATGTGGGCGTGATTATCTGATACACTGTGTCCACAAGAAACCCAAAAGGTTGTACGGTTTCATCCAGAGGCCAGAGGTGAGCCTCATTCCGGTAATCAGTTGGCATTAGCATTCCACTGGAGCGCTACCCCCCCCCCCCCCTGGGGTCAGACCTTGGCTGGCCCTGGAAACACTGCTGTATCAACACAGCATCTCTCAGACAAGTGGAAAAGGCCTCGAGTTAATTCTCCATTATCACAGGCTTTGCTGCGTGCACATTAAGGGACAGAGAACGGCTGTGGCACTCTTACTTAGCCAATCCCAATGACCAATGCCAATTTACAAAAGTTAAGTCAATTATGTTTTGTATTTGATCCAGAATGGACGGCTGCCAAGGCGAAAGAGATGATTCGGGGTGCGTGGATCAATGGAGTGCCACGGGGAAAAATAAACAAATCATCAATCATCTTCGTAGATTGCATATTCCTGTGCGTGGCATGCGGCTCACAATCACAATGGGCTTTATAAATGGACATAAGACACTGGCTATGTCACTCCGTCGCTATCCATCAAACCCCATCCAATTCCACTGTCGATAGCAGTCAGGAAAATGCTGCCTCACCGCACTCCGTCCCCTCGCTATCTCCACAAATCATCAACCAGCCTGTAAACCTAATGAATACATTAGCACAGAGCGGGCGTGGGCATTAGCATAAAAGGCTATGACACTGAAGTAGAACTGGGAGCTAGAAGAAGAAAAAAGGAGAGAGAGAAAGAATGGACAGGAGGAAGCAGGGAGCAAAATAGAAAGGAGAAAGTTAACCTTGGAAAATGGAAATGAGCCACACTCAGAGGACAAAATGGCGAAGGAGACGAAATAGAGAGGAAGAGAATAAAGAAAGAAAGAAAGAAAGAAAGAAAGAAAGAAAGAAAGAAAGAAAGAAAGAAAGAACGAAAGAAAGAAAGAAAGAAAGAAAGAAAGAAAGAAAGAAAGAAAGAAAGAAAGAAAGAAAGAAAGAAAGAAAGAAAGAACGAACGAACGAACGAACGAACGAACGAACGAACGAACGAGCGAACGAACGAAAGAAAGAAAAAAAAAAACGTAAGGGAAAGCGTCAAGTTGGCCAGATACGGATCAAAGCCCAGGATGTTGATCGGCTGCAATGGACTGGGGGTTGCGCT
Organism: Aplochiton taeniatus; assembly: GCA_017639675.1. Classification (NCBI taxonomy): domain Eukaryota; kingdom Metazoa; phylum Chordata; class Actinopteri; order Galaxiiformes; family Galaxiidae; genus Aplochiton; species Aplochiton taeniatus. Next base: position 37,386,944 of record CM030172.1, on the reverse strand, counting down.
GTAGTGGCTGCTGGGTACTGAGAGCAGGGCCCCAGGGAGCTATGGAGGACTTATACTGTAGTCCCCACCGGCTGGGTGACAAGGGCAGGGACAACCGCTGCTGCAGCAGTTACCAGATCAGTGGCAGCGGCTCCAGAATGAGGGATGGCTCGCAGCGTGCCCGGCTATTAACCTGCTGACTCATGGTCAGTGGGCAGTGCCAGTAGAGGATTGCTCAGAAGCCCCTGCCCCCGTCCACACCTGGGTAGAGGACAAGGGCCAGGGCTGTGTCACACTGCTTCTCTCCCCAGCGCCTTCACTAAACGCGGGAAGCAGGAGGGATGGTCACGGCCCGTGGTCAGGTTCATTGTCCGGTGCGGCAACTTTGTTTTAGTTTGAACTAAAGAACGATCGAACGATAGCAAATAGTACATTTTGACTTGGTGTTGCTTCCTAACAGGAATGTGGGCAAAGACACAAAATGTCTGGCTGACTTGCATGTGCAGAAAGTGCCCCATATCAAAATGGCTGCAGCATTGTTAGCAAAACTATTGATCCAGGCAAATACAGAACAAGGGTAAATAAAAAGCCTTTCTATACTAGAAACTCAGAGAATACTTGTGTAGTGATGTCACTAGCCATTTTAATGAAACAGGCAATCAAAATCTAAAAGTAAAAGTAACTAAAACTAAAATATACACAACGCAGGAACAATTAGACAAAACTGTCTCTCGGTAACCAATAACTTTAGTTTTAGCTCAATCTACAAAAATTATTCTAAAACCAGCGTCGGAACAAAAAGGCCCATTCAGCATCTACCCTTTCCGTAGTTGTAAAAGTATCTGGGTCTGCAACTTGCTGACTGTACAGACCATGATAAAAATATATCGGCTGTGAAACTCTGAGCAGCCATCCATTGCAAATGCTCCATTCTTAATCTTCAGCCGGTCAAATGTCCTAGGCTAGCCTTTCCATTAGCCGGACAAAGAAGGAGCTATCCCTGTGCAGCCTAGCATCTGACATCTTACACAAAGCTGCCAAAGCTGTCTATCACAGACGGTTCAAATGCATCTTTTGTTCTCCCAACATATAGCCTTTCAGTTTCACACATGGACATGTAAGAAACATGTAACGAGTGCGGGCAGAACCAAGCACTAAATCACAGACAAGACACCGACTAAAACTCGAGCTGGTTCTATTTGCAGCGTGAGGTACAGAACCTATTTTCTCATATCAGTGTTGCCGAGAACAGAGGACTTGGTGAGAACACTTTGCAAAGACAAAGGCGTTGCGTCTGTGTGTGGTTGTGTGCTTGTGGGCTCTGTGTGTTGTCATTGGGCACACAGCCCGACACAGGCAGGATGCAGCGGTACAGCCGCAGGTCCTGTTTGTAATTCATTAGGAGAAGCTATTAACGGCACATAGGCTTGTGTGCGTGTGTGTTTGAGGGCATGCCTAGGAGAGAATGGCATGTATCCTGTGTGTGTGTGTGTGTGTGTGTGTGTGTGTGTGTGTGTGTGTGTGTGTGTGTGTGTGTGTGTGTGTGTGTGTGTATATGTGTGAATATGTGTGAATACAATTGTGTTTGTGTGTTGGCGCAATCATTTACGTGAGTGTGTGTGTAAGGACGGGAGCGCTGAGAGAGTCCAAGGACAACCCCGAGGCATGCCATTGCACCCATTACACAGAAAGCCCTGGAGAACTGGAGGAGAACCAGGACTGGGCTAATCACACCTCAATGACAACAAAGCCCTAACACACAGTATGGATTCAGAACCACTGAACCAAAAAACGCCTCGGACAAATCTCATCGACCCAAATAATTTCCAAAAGATTTAAAGGAAACGCAGGAAAACAATTCTCCTCCACACTCAAAGGCACTCGGTCAACACACACCTTTCAAAAAGTTCAAAAGAGATTAAATGTCTCTATTGTTTTTTTTTTTTCGTTGTTAGTGCCTTCCGCTGCCCCGTTAACTTATGATCTCATTAAGCTGGCGGAGCCGGGGGAACAGAGGAGCTTGGAACGGCCCCAGGTCCCCGATAAAGTCTTGTTATTCTTGGCCAGGGCCCCGTCAGCTCTGCAGGTACTCCAGATGTCCCTCAGTGAAATTTGTTGAACACTCCCTGTCAGCAGAGGGCTTATTACCCAAGCCAGGGGCTCAACTAGGGGGCCTGCTAATCCCTAGCCGATCGCATAGGCCAGGCAGAAATAGCACAGTGTATACCTCATATCCAATGTTGGCTGAAAGGATTTTTTTTTTTTATCAAATGATGTGTTGTTTATTTATTTCACTTTTATATTTTCAGGGGAGATGAAATGCATTTGGGAAACCGTTGTTGATGTAAAGGGCCCTTGAAGGATAGGCCTTCCTTTTTAAGAGAGCAAATGATTATAATACACTTTCGTAAAGTAAAAATAATGTCAATGACTAGGGTCAAGGGAATTGAACGAGGCTTGCCACAAATGCCAAAGAAAATCTGTGCAGTAGTGTGCGAAAAAAAGAGGAGCCATTGAGTTGAGCTGCCGTGTTTTTAAATGTTAGATTCAGGTTCAAACTATAAATACATTATTTTAAAATGAGAAAATATCTCATTACCGGTAGAAAGCGTGTTACCAGAACCAGGGTCTCACTGAGGGTGCCAGCTAATCCCTATCAGACCACGATAATGTTTACCCAATATCCAATGTTGACAGTGTATACATTTTTTTATACAATTGGTATCACTTAATTGTTGTTGTTTTTCTTGGTTTCCTTTATTTCAGAGAATAGATTTAATGGGAAAGTCATTGTTGATGTAAAGGGCCTTCGATGAAAATAGCTTGCTTTTGAATGGGGGGGTCATTATAATATACTTTGGTAAAGTTAAACAGTGTGGATGACTTGAGAAAAGGAATTATTGTGTGGTTTGCCAGTGATGGGAATTAAAATCTTTGCCGTAGTGTGCAAAAAAAAAAGAGCAGGAGTCATTAAGTTGAACTGCTGTGCTTTCAGATGTTAGATTAAAGTTCAAACTATAAAAGCATTATTTTGTAATGAGAAAATATCCTATTACCAGTGCAAAGAGTCTTTCAATGGTTGTGACAAAAGTGTTCCTAAAAATTTATTATGCAGCAGCTTATAGTAATGGATACTAAATGATCAGTTGTGCATTTTGATGAGCTCACACTGCAGTGACTAGTACTGCTTCCTACTAATACACATTTTATTTGATTGCATGTGATAGATCTCTTTTAGGCTAATAGACCCTCAATTCGAAATTGCAATTAGCAACGTTCTCCAATTAGCTACCTTTGTGAGCCTCACTGGCAGTGAAAGGGAGTTGTTAATATTGTTTGTGAAGTCATTAATGGATGCATATGACCTTACCTCTACAACATTTCTGTCAAATTTTACTGTAGTTTGTATTGCTGTCTTGTCTCGACCTGTTCTCCTGTTATCCGTTTGTCTTGTATTTCTGTTTTATTTGCCTGTTCTCTTGTTGTGAAGCGTCTTTGGGTGTAAGAAAAGCGCTATATGAATAAAATGAATTATTATTATTATTATTATTCATGACTTTATAGACTTATCAAGACCCACAGCAGGGAATGCAGTTGGGGTTGACGCATTATAATGTGTGGCATGCGGTTAAATAAATATCTATAAAATCCATGGGATGGTAAGACAATAAATCTGCAATGTAAATCACTTCAATACGTGTTAAGGTTGTTGCGCTGGTGTTGCTATCCATTTAATGTGATTGGTTTATATTACAGTCGGCTGGTTTATATTAAATAAACATAAATTGTATATTTATAGGTTAAATTATTGTTATTGTAAATGCGTAAAGTAAAGTTAAGGAAAATGGAAAACTTTGAGAAGGAGCTCTTAAAGACCTAAACAACCTCTCAACCAATGTATTAGATGCACTGTACTGAATGAGAGCTAACAGTCCTTTGTTGCATGTGGGAGCAAATGTCTCGTTTCTTATGAGGCATAGGGACTGAAACGTCATATGCATGTGACATAAGCGTGCAAAACAAACAAACAAAAAAACACGCATTGACTCGCACTCCCTAAAGAAGTCGCTGATCAGTTTAAAAGGTGATCCTCATCATAGCAGCGCGCGGCGCTAGCCCAGGGCTGTGCGGGCTGATGAGCCTGACAGTTTGTCAGCTTGGTAACAAGCCCGCGTCAGCGCCGCTTAGCCAGATGAAAGCTGGCAGCCTAAAGTCACTTTGCTGCCTGTCATTATGCATGTGGAGCGGCGGGGGCACTCACGCACGCTCGCGCACGCACGCACGCCGCCTTCCTCTCGACTTGCCAGTCAAAACAGCGGCGCGGACAGCTGGATATTTAATAATTCATACCAGACCGGTGATGATGGACTTCCATGACCTTTGGGAAGGGGCTCGATGTGTGTAGCCCAAATAGCAGCAGAGAGAGCGAGTGAGTGAGTGAGTGAGTGAGTGAGAGAGAGAGAGAGAGAGAGAGAGAGAGAGAGAGAGAGAGAGAGAGAGAGAGAGAGAGAGAGAGAGAGAGAGAGAGAGAGAGAGAGAGAGAGAGAGAGAGAGAGAGAGAGAGAGAGAGAGAGAGAGTCACTCGATCCAGTGTCACTCATCAGACCGTCAGTTCATTATCAGCCTTCAAATGTTACCCAGAATTCTGCTGGCATCACTAACTGTTTGGATGCCGGAACTTGACAACTGTGAAAGCTCCGCCAATGGGGTCCCTTTCTAAACCTCCACTCACTTACTCACTCACTCCTTCGCTAACACAACCAGATCACAGCAACTGTTCATTGACAACATCTACGGAAGTGAATATCTGATAGAATGCTAAATGGTGTCACATCTTCCCTTCGGGGATCTCGGATTGCACCCTTACCATTTCGAGGAGGGGTTGACATGAGATAGGAAAGACGACATGAGCCCAAAAAAGAAGGGGGGTATGGTCGGGCATTCTCCCACGTCTATTTACCAGCAAGGCTACTTAGTGTCACACCTGATGCCATGTCGCGCGAACATATGAAATGGTTGGCATTCTCAGGCATGAACGCCATTAAAAATGCATACGATTAAAATGCATGCGAGTGCTGAAAACGTAAGAATAAACCTGTTTCAAAGCCTCGTAATAAGCTAATTTGCCCACCTTTCACATGGAAGCACTTCTGGGAAGTGTGGCTGTGTTGCATGCTGTAAGGTGGGGCATTTGCATGTATATGTGTGTGTGTGTGTGTGTGTGTGTGTGTGTGTGTGTGTGTGTGTGTGTGTGTGTGTGTGAGTGTGAGAGAGAGAGAGGGAGAGAGAGAGAGAGAGAGCGAGAGAGAGAGAGAGAGAGAGAAGGAGAGAGAGAGAGGAGTGTACCGACTTATATAATGGGCTGGAGCAGAGAGTTTCTGTGCATGTGTGTGTGTGTGTGTGTGTGTGTGTGTGTGTGTGTGTGGGTGGAAGGGGGTCATGATACGCTTGGTCTTTGACAGAAAGTGTGGAGCTAATGAGAGCAGAGTAGCAGGGACCACAGTTGGCTCAATATTTCAATACGAGTCACCACAGGAACAGATGATCACCCATAATAATAATAACAATAATAATAATATCTTTCTCATCCTCATCATGACAACCCTCCTCCCCATTATCATCATCATCATCATCATCACAACCATCATCATCATCGCGGGGGAGGGATCTACCACAGCTCTAATAAGGGAGGAGGGAAAACAGGGCTGACAAAAAAAAAAAAGAGAAGGGAGATATTGGGAGACGGAGAGACGTGTGATAGGACGATGCCGTTTGGGAGAATAAAAAGTAGGGGGAGGGAGAGAGAGAGAGAGAGAGAGAGAGAGAGAGAGAGAGAGAGAGAGAGAGAGAGAGAGAGAGAGAGAGAAAGGTGGAGGAAAGTGACACTACATTTCCCCTCGTCAGTCAAGGAAATCCCGGCATGCAGGGAGGAGCAACTCTAAAACGCTCGATCCATCATTCATTCAAGGTCGTGGATGATGTGGGCTAGAGCGGACGGCTGATGCAAATATGGATGATGGAAAACCCATACAGTATGCATGGTGTCCATTCTGTACCTTTCTAGAGTGTCTTTACCAGTGCTGTGTAAAACTTAAGAAATGCATTTTCCCCATAATCAAATAATAAATAAATAATCCTCAATTTCCATTTAAGCGATTGGAAATTGATTCTTAAAAAAATTAGATTGATCTTCTAAATCCGCTGTCACCTCTTCCAGTAAAGGGAGCTCGTTCGGAACTCTCTCCGACTAGTCCGTCTTCCTCTCTCTCTCTCTCTCTCTCTCTCTCTCTCTCTCTCTCTCTCTCTCTCTCTCTCTCTCTCTCTCTCTCTCTCTCTCTCTCTCTCTCTCCTCTGTTTCTCTCTTTCTCTTTCTCTCCCTCTCTCTCTCTCTCTCTCTCTCTCTCTCTCTCTCTCTCTCTCCTCTGTTTCTCTCTTTCTCTTTCTCTCCCTCTCTCTCTCTCTCTCTCTCTCTCTCTCTCTCTCTCTCTCTCTCTCTCTCTCTCTCTCTCTCTCTCTCTCTCTCTCTCTCCTCTGTTTCTCTCTTTCTCTTTCTCTCCCTCTCTCTCTCTCTCTCTCTCTCTCTCTCTCTCTCTCTCTCTCTCTCTCTCTCTCTCTCTCTCTCTCTCTCTCTCTCTCCTCTGTTTCTCTCTTTCTCTTTCTCTCCTCTGTTTCTCTCTTTCTCTTTCTCTTTCTCTCCTCTGTTTCTCTCTTTCTCTTTCTCTCCTCTGTTTCTCTCTTTCTCTTTCTCTCCTCTGTTTCTCTCTCTCTCTCTCTCTCTCTCTCTCTCTCTCTCTCTCTCTCTCTCTCTCTCTCTCTCTCTCTCCTCTGTTTCTCTCTTTCTCTTTCTCTCCTCTGTTTCTCTCTTTCTCTCTCTCTCCTCTTTTTCTCTCTTTCTCTTTCTCTCCCTCTCCTTCTGCCCGTCACAGTCAGCAGCACACGAGCCCGTTCTGTCGACTCATCAACTCCCTTCTCTCTGATGACCTACTTCTGACCTTCACATCAACCTGGGTTACACACACACACACACACACACACACACACACACACACACACACACACACACACACACACACACCCCACATTTAACACTTATCTAGATTAATATTTTAAACCTGCCTAAGTATTTTTACTAGCTGAATGACCTACTAGTAGTGATCCTAGTTCCAGTGTTTCAGCCTGTGTACTGTGAGTATTGCGGATTTTTATTTGTCGTCAATGTAAAAATAAACAAGAGAACATCTAAAAATAAGATCTGACCACAGCGAGTCCCTCTAGTCCCTCATGGCTAGCAAGAGACGAAGTATGAGAAAACCGTGGTCTTGCCTGTATGTCAGCTCAATATGTTGATAGCCACAAATGAAGGACAGGATGGTGGAATCCTATACGGTTTAACCACAGGGTCGGCCCCTCTACTCAACCCACCTGGCCAGGCCCTGAAAAGGGTGCAGCAGCGACCATTTGCTGACGCCTGCATCGCTCAAGCTCACCGAATCAAAGTCCCCGGTGCCCGCATCACCATCAGATCAAGCTGTGCTCAATCATTGTGCGAGCACTAGGTCGGTCAGTGCAAATGGCAATCCCTTTTTAACAGGAACTGCCCAATATGGCTCCCTACATGAGGGAGAGGGTGGCTCCTGCTCTTCGACCGTTGGATCATTGAAAGTAATGGACGGGAATGAGAACTAAATTTGGCGCAAAGAAATGTGGTGCCATGCCACGTCAACGCCCCTCTGTCTTTATTTAAAACATACCACTTGAGATTGCGGCAATCTTGGAGAGAGGGAAGCATTCTGAACCTACTTTGTAAGGCCACAGACAAACAGAACAACAGGAACTACCAAATCAAAGTGTATGGCTTCTGAAAATGCAGATAAAAAACAGGGCATACTCACACTGTAAAAAAAAAAAAATGTTGACGCTGGATCAGAATCATAGTCTAGCGATGCGTACCACAGCAAAGTAAACTTATAAATTATAGATTGGGCCAAGCTTTTGTTTTAACGGTGACAACTCACCTCTGGGAGTGTGTTGTGACAGAGAACATGTAGTAAACTAATACAATACTTGTTATCAGCTCTGCAGTAGCGCAATGGGCCCACGCTATCTTTTAGAAAGCACACACTTCAGCAGTGTGCATTTGTGTGGCTTATCCTCAGCCCCAAGGTCACCCCCAGTTTTACATCCCCGGACCGCCTCTCAGACCTTTACAACGCCGTAAAACCCGTAAGTGCCCTCCTCACCACAGCAACATTGAATATGTAATAGAGTCGTTTCCTTTTGGCTTGGGACAAAAAAAGAAATGTTCTCTCTAGGGTCTAAGCAAATTAGCAATGTTAGAGGCTACCCTTGTCTGTAAAAAAAACAACAATGCGGATGTAATTTATGTGTGGATCTTTAAATAGGATTTGTCTCCTCTGCTATTCAGGATTAGCGAGGCAGCTGGCCAAAAAAAAGTGTGGCCCCTAATGTATTTAAAGTGACACATTAACAGGATAAACTGGTGCCTTATCTGCAGAGTACATAGACTTTCCCTAAAACACACCAATCCCATTAACGGCACAATTTGCTATTTTGATTGCACGTCCCCCCCCCCCCCCCCTCGTCATGTGGCTGTGCACCGCAGGCAGGTTGTGCCAAAATGGGAGGCGAGAGGGTGTTATAATACACACATTAAGGTTTACTAATCCATTGTTCTGGCCTCATTTGAATGAGCCCCGGTCAAATGCCCGCTCCCGCAAGGATCCTGTCGAGGCAGAGTGAAGGGATGAAAGGCACAGGCCGCGCGGGGCTCTGTGCCGGGTTCACAAAAGACACGGCTGGAGAGAGGCGGAGAGCGGAGAGCTGGCACTGCGGCCTTCAACAAGGTTACGGGTACAACGACGATAATGGCCTAATGCAAAAGCACTGGAGATTTCCAGTGTTGGATAGAGCACTCCTCAACTGAGCCCTTGGTGAATTCGACAGCCAGCGACTTGGAAGGGAGGACGGCATTGCACTGTAATGAAACACAGATATATAAGAGCGGCACCTATAGCAGAGAGGGGAGGAACATATGGCGCCGTCAGTGGGCGTCAGGAAAGGTGTCGAGACCTCTACTTTCTCTCCAAAACAGGATGTGACTGATGCATCTAGACATGTACCTACACACACACACACACACACACACACACACACACACACACACACACCTTATATGGGCCCCCTTTTTTAAATATATTCCTTGTCATCTCATTTCCTCGCTAATTACATTACTGTATGCTAATGCCCATCGTATCCATTGTATTTCCAATAAAGGGATGCAATCAAGGATGGAAGAGAGAAGGAGAGAGAAAGAGACCGGGAAGAGATCAGAGCCAATAAGATCTGATAAGGGACAGGATATGAGAGATTCGTAACTGTCACCGGCACGCAGCGAACATTCACCACCACGGGAGAAAATAGGGAAAAGGATTCCTCACATGGAGGCTAACTAATGTGTAGCAGGGATCGTTGAGCTTAACGTCTGTGCTAATATGCTACACGCCCGTGTCTTTTAGAACGTCATAAAGGTTTACTGCAGGGTCATTATTGATTGCAAGGTAGCGTTGGTGTTTCATACACTTAAAAGTATCGTAAATTATCTCACACACAACAAATAAAGACTCCTGTTTAGGCTTTGCATGAACGCAACCACCGAATGGTAGGTGCAATGTAGTTTACCCTTACAGTACCGCCAAGGTCAAAACGCCGGAAAACGTCTGAAAATCAAAATGTCAACTTTTTTTAATACAATAGAAATTGGTAACGCGGTGAGACTTGCCCTGTGTCATAAAACAAAATACCATTAGCAAGTTGTTTTATAGATGAAATATTGGTTGAAATGAAAGGTCGCCCTTCAAGCGCAGTCTTCCTGTCTTCCCGGGCCTTCTACATCTACAAATAGAGACCTGATAAAAGAGAGTGGATCTATTTCATTACCCTGTCTAAGGTACATAAAAGAAACTATAGTCTTTACAAACGGCCTCTTTTAAAATATAGTGCCAGAGTGACATTTATGGTCAAACGGTTAAATATCATCAGGTGGCAGCACTGGGCAAAATGCTGACTGCCCCTCACTTGGGTAAATGCTGGAGGCCCTTTATAATCAAACTACCGATCAATGGAATCTTTGGGTGCTATAAAATCCATGAAATGTATTCTGTACTCTATTCTGTTCTGAAAAGAAATGTGGGCGTTTCTACTAGAGCCCAAACGATACTGGATTATTGGGGCCGATGCCCATACCGATATTAGGGAGGAAAACATTTCCAATATTGATATATGAGCCGACATTGTTCATATATATATATTGTATGTATATATATATATATATATATATATATATATATATATATGTGTGTATAATTATAAATGTAACATATTTATGTATATTATATTTCAATTCAGCTTGGGAAATACATGAAAATCTGTTGTACAAAGTACCACAAATTGGCTTTAAGACGTTTTAGTGAAGAATAATTTATACCATTACATGCCACAGCTCTTAAACAGCCCAAGTCCTCGGCCAAATTGTTCGCATAACATACTTTTTTTTAAAGGCGAGAACTATGACCTGACAAAGAATAGTGTCAAATAGTAAGGCGTTTCTCTCCAATCAAATTTACCGAGATAGGGAGTGAAATTACAACCAGAGAGTTTGAAATTCCGGTTGCCATAACGGAACGGTGAGACAATCTGAGAGCCTATCACACGGCTCAGCTCTCCAAGGTCTCTAGACTGCTTGATAGTTTCTTTGATACACCCCTCAAAAAAAGGACTCCTTTCCTCATCTGGACATTCAATGGCCACTGGAATCCATTTTAAATTTGATGCGCTCGCTAAGCGACATAGTGAAGTGCAGCTCATCTCTAATTGAGGACAAGTGGTTTTGTTTCATGCGGCCCTGTTTGCACTCACCCTTGTCATGGGGCGATTTGAAGAAGTACGAATGTAAGCTGTCCAAGCTGCTGGAGCTGACAGTCATTCAAAGTGTACTATATAGGCTAATTAAGATCAGGAACGACACTTAAACACCAGTGATAGGTGTTGTAGCCCGCATACCAATAGCTTCTTTATTATCTTTGCCACTCTCTCTTTGTCACCACTCTTTTCTCACATTCTTTTTGCCACTCTCTCCCTCTCTTCTTCTCTCATCTTCTTCTTTTGCCCTGTCATCCCCTCTCAATATGTATGTACGATCACCGCTTCTGTCATCGGCGTGCGTTGGTGGTATACCATGGGGAGCACGGGCCAGCCCATACAGTATAGTAATGAATTAGCCCGTCTAAATAACAGGCCTGTGCTGTTTGTTAAGAGTTCATTAATTTCCTACAGCGTGCACGGGTCTTGCATGATTAATGACGGGGGGGGGGGGGGGGGGGGGGGGGGGGGGCGCCATAGGCATGCTGAGCTGGCCTCGGTGTCGGCCGAGATTAATCAGCGCCGGGCTGTCCGCCGTCAAACCCAGGGCCGTGTCCTACATCGCCCCCACGGGCGCGGCGGTGACCAGGGACGTTACAGGAGACAACCGAGGACGAGCGTGATGGAGAGTCCCTCTTCCCGCCCCTCTTTAGGGAGGAGCCGGGCCTGTGCCCAGTCAGAGTGGACACGGTCCGTGGAGGAGGGCGAGCGCCGCGCAGGTCGCGGACCCGAGGTCCCGCGGCTTTTGGAGGATTTCTTAACCTCTCCACGGCCTCACGTCCATGGCACAGGCGGGATGTCACGGTCCACCCTCTTCTCTCTGAACTCAGCGGGGTTAGAGCGGACGCTTAGGGGTGGGCTCCGCTCTCAACCTCTGAGCCACTTTTAGCCTGGTCTGGCTTCCTCCTTGACGCAACATGCGGACTGGACGGAATGCCCCTTCCCACTAGTGGCCCTCATGTGTGGTGCCACGCTCTGAGGCATTGCCCTGATCAATGGCGTCGTCAATGACTGGTCTGCGTCTCAGTGAAGACAAACCCACTGTCGTCTACGAATTCAAGAATCTCTCTGTGTTTTACTGAACCCTGAATTTAAGTTTAGGCTTAAATGTATTTGCCTTTTACCTGGCCCTAGAACTCTCTCTTGATGCTTAAGATTGATTTGGCTGATGTATGTATTCAAACTCAGATGTGTTATTACATCAGTCTGTAACATTTTTCAATGTAAAATGTGTCCTTTGTTTTGTGGAAAAAGTGAATAGCCCAAATGTCCAGGACATAGCTAAGACTTACCAGGTTAAGGACAAATAAGGACAATAACAGAGTGAATCGCAATATATATTATCTCTTCCATGTCAAATAATACAATTATATCTGCAAGTAATATGATGTGGCAAATCCATAAAGATGTTTCATAATAGAAATTGGACCCAACCCAAAAAAAGGCAAATGGAGTTTTTAATGTTTTTTGCTTTTTAACTGAATTACCGCTTAGTAGAACAGCGAATTGTTATGTTTTCTAAATGACAGTATTATGGCTTAACTAATTATAGTTCTACAGTTAAAAAATCTTATCAAAGGTCTCCTTAAATTATTGTAGAGAATCCAGCTATTTCCAATATAATGAATTCCAAAAACAGCGATCAAAAGTGTTGGTGTGTTTGTTTTGAAAATGTCCCCAACGTCCTAAACCTTCTGTCCTACTTCCTGAAAAAAATTTCTTACAAACAGCAGGATTAAAAACTATAATTACTGTCTAGTGTTTCATTTTCTTCTCGGTGAAGTAAATACTTTGGCGTCAGAGTTAACTTGGTATAGGCACAGTAACATTATTAGAGCTAAGGAGCTTATCTACAGCATATTAGCGTAGCTCCAATATCACTCAGTACTGTATAAGCTTTTGCCCAGCGCCAGGATGCCACTGACAATGAAAACAATGAAAATGAAAAATGAAAGAAGATCATGAATTGCATTTGTGACCGTAGAGAGCTGCTGTGCCACTGATACAGAGGGTCACACAAATATCACATTCTCATAAGACTGTGGAAAGAAAAGCAAAAAAAGCCACAAAAAAAGGGACAACTCCACAAACAAAAACAACCGACTAATCTACGGCGAATGTACAATGAAGCCTCCATACTCTCGGATATAGGTTGGCGAGACCTCAAGGGTCACCTCTGCTCATTCCAAGTCTGTTATAGCCATTGAACAAAAGATCATGGCGCTGGCTCCTGATAAAGCCACGTTCAATACAGTGCACTGCTTTGGTGTTACAGCACGACACCGCAGTCCACAGAGAAATGCACTGCAGTCACGTGACGATGCCTTTAAGGAGAGCCAGACACTGTTGGCTATTTCTTCACAGTCGGGAGTCGGACAGAAAGTGCCCTTCCACCGCCTGGACGGGATTACAGGACTCAAATTCAATCAGAAAGGAGAAAGGTAAACTCCAAAGCCCTGAATGTCTGAAGGATTCAAACAACATTCACTTTCCAACCGTTGGGTTATTACTACTTGTGTGTGTTAATTTCCTTTAGACCTGTCCATCACTTTTTGTGGCAACTCCTTAATTGGCGTGTTTAAGGTTGTTATCGTCTGAGGAGTCTGGTGCCAACACATCATTAGCACCACACCATATTGAACTGTGGACCTATTGGATTGGCTTATGTGACAACTGCCCTGCCCATTGATTAGGTTTGAGGCTAAAATAAAATTGTGTGTGTGTGTGGGGGGGGGGGGGGGGGGGGCATGTTAGGCATTTGACCTTTGCCATGAAGAACTGCTAAAGGGCTCACTATTTTATCCAGCATCTTACTCTCTCATCTCTCATACTCTCCTTTTGACTCTGGATTTGCTGCACTGCTCTAACTTTGCCTGCGTGCTACAGAGGTTTCCTGTCACTGAACGGCAGTTTGTTTGAGTACCTTGGCAAAGGCCAAATGTGGGTCAGGCAGAGCTTTATCGGAGGAGCACCAGTGCTAAATCAACTCACCAGCACACTGCTGCAATTAAAAATGCAGCCCCAAAAAAGGGATGAAAGCAAACTTCCCGTCCTCTACCACCTTCTGGCTCAAACTCATATCCAAGCACTCGGCACTCTTTCCCAGAAATACTCGAGCAAATCCCTTTTGGCTGGCTCTTCGGCCACTTTATCTTCCCAAATACACATTACTAATATTGTCACACAGTGTGGGTCTCTGGACCGGAAACCTGTTTCAAATTGTCCCCCCAATCCCAGCATGCTCGGTTTCCCAGGAAGTAGGAAGCAGGTTTCTTTATGGTGTTGAAGAGCTCAGAAAAAGCCTGGCATACAAAGATAGCAAGACCCCGGGCCACATGGTGCTGCATGCGCACGGCCCATATTAAACGGCATGGCTTATCGACGCGCTGGCTGCTGCTGAAGCGTGAGCCAACAGCCTGTGTGAGCTCACCGGACGTCGCTGATGTATCTCCATGTGCGCTAGCATGGCAAAGAGAAGTGCAAAGGTAGAAAGCTTCTACATGGGGGGACTTTCACTTGAGTCTATGGATTTGACGGACACTGTTTTTGTTTGTTTATCACAATGCAGGGTTTAAATTCCCTGTGCATACATAGTGTGTATAGCCAGACAATATGGATGGTTGTTGGATGCTTACTTATTCAACGGTTGATATGCATTTGATATTGAAATAATGGAGCTGTTTCATTTGGGACTTTCACACCGTTAAGAAACCGCGACGTAAGTGTGAAGGCATGTGCGTGAGTGTGTGTGTGTGTGTCTGTGTGTGTGTGCATGCGTGCGTGCACACAGAAGCATAGACTGGCTCAAACACATTCTAAATCCCTGTACCCCTCCCCACACACACACACACACACACACACACACACGCAGTCCCCACTGTCTTCCTCTGCCCCCCCGTCTCTCCCGACAGGACGTCCATTAAGGAGATGCTGCTGGAGAGGAGTGCCCGCTGATCTGTCTCTATACACACAGACTACACATAGCAGCAGAACCACCAGCGTGCTGTGAGACCAGGCCACTGCACCCTGTGCAGCCCTTAAAGACGGGCATCCAGGACCAGCCCTACGGGGGAGAGGAAGCCCAACGGCAGACTGCATGTTCGGTTGCACATTAGGGCTAAGGATGACAGAGGCTAGATCCAAAGGCCCGTGTTGCCCAATGGGAGTGGGCAAAGTGTTGGGCACAGTATGCAGCCCTGGTGAGCCCTGAAGAAGGACGCAGCATGGGGAAGCTAAACATGACAGAATGTGGATCTAAGAGCCCATGTAAGCTGTGGGCTCGCCAGGTCGGCGGCCTGTGAGCACTGTGTGGCGCCTGGGTAATCCTGCCGAGTCTGGGGTTCTCAGTTCACACCATGTGGGCCTAATTAAGGGGACTTGTGAGGGGCATGGCTTGTTTAGAGAGAGAAAAGGGAAATAATCCTTAATGGTGAGGGTCGAATCCGTGAGGTTGTCTTTCAACCAAGCTGGAAGGGTTTGCTGAGTCCGGCATCAATTCTGCCATGACCTGCCGTTCACTTAAGACACGTGGTTTCAAGCTGGGAGTCTGCTAGAAATCGGACCCATGGCACTATTGAGGGGCTGCCTTCCGCAGGACAACAAAACGCAACCCCTGAAATGTAGCAACATCGATCCTGGTGCTTTTCTGACATCACCCAGGGATATGCTACTGGTGTGTGGGCACGTCCCGTCCCTGTCCCCCACCCGGGGCTCCAAACCCATGTTGGCCTTCTCATTCACGCACAGTCTCTCCATCTGGGTTGTCGGTCTAATACCCAGCGGGAGAGCGGTTTCACGGCCGCGGAACCCATTTTGAGGCACCCTCGTCTCTCCCGGAGCGCCTGCAGCCCCCCCCCCCCCCCCCCCCCCCCCCCCCCCCCCTGCTTTAGCAGCACAAAGATGCCCCATACCAGCATGCAGGGGGCTGTTCCTCATCATCCAATTGGTCTGCCAATTGCTGAAGGAACCCGTGTGTCGCACCGTGCCCAGGATACAATCCCCCACCCCCTGTGCTCGGGCAGATATCAGAGCACCGCACTATCCAACGAGGAGCCTTTCTCTGTACGCCAGGTCAATAATACCTCAATCCCACCCCACGAGTTCCTTCTCAGAACACGCTGAGCGCTCGGCAGAACACTATCAGCCCAGCAGCTGGCTTGTAATCTCTTGGTCTCATACCCTTCCTGTCTCTCGATATGTCTTTCCCTTTCCATACCTCTGTAAGGTACCTTAGTACCCCTCTCTCTCTCTCTCTCTCTCTCTCTCTCTCTCTCTCTCTCTCTCTCTCTCTCTCTCTCTCTCTCTCTCTCTCTCTCTCTCTCTCTCTCTCTCTCTCTCTCTCTCTCTCTCTCTCTCTCTCTCTCTCTCTCTCTCTCTCTCTCCCTCCCTCTCCCATGGGTGATCTCCCGTGGAGACACAGTAGGCTCCAAGCAGGAGTCTGGGTGGGTTTGAATCAAAGTCGAAGCCCGCCAGGCGCCAGGGGTTTTCCTGCTTCACTGATAGAGATCTTAGGATCATAAGAGGATTGCTATTCCACATTGATTCACAGCACTGCAGTATGGGTTTGTATGTTCACTGAGGCAGAAAGTGGGCGTTTACGTTTCTGTATGTGTATGCTTGTGTGCATTTGTGTGTGAGCGGGAGGACAAAAAGTGGTAATACGGACTAAGTGATGTTTTTTTTTTATTATAGTGGTGGCTTTTCATTACTAGACTCATTAATCAGTAAAAAAGTCCTTTTCACAATTACTATTTTCATTAAACCCACTCTGAACTGTGCTCCAAACTGGTAGCTGTTTCTTGTTTAATTGTTTTTGTTGTTGTTGTTATACTGCGGCTTCAAGCAGTTTCAGTTGGCACATTTAGCAGGCCAAAGGCCCTGTGGGTCCAGGTATCACATGGCCACAATAGATGGGTGCTGTCTATTGCCATTAGCCAGCCACTCTGTTTCTCTTATACATTAAGCTTCAGTCACACACACACTCCGTAATACACACGGGACACCGACCAACGGGAACGTATAAACACACACACACACACACACACACACACACACACACACACACACACACACACACACACACACACACACACACACACACATACACACACATACACACACACACACACACACGCACTTGCAAACACACACACGCACTTGCAAACACACACACACACAAACACTAGAGAGTTAGTTAGAAATTGCAGAGCTGCTCGTACAAAGTTACACTCGCTAGCACACGCAGACGCAGACAGCGCACCAGTTGTGTTCCCCCAGTATAATGAATGGCCCCAGGGGCCACTTCAATGAGTCAAGCTCAAAGGAAAGATGAATTAGAGCCACTGATTTGTTCCTAGGCCTACCACAGGTAACTCCTGCAAGACGTTACATTTATACTCTCCATTGCCTAAAAAAGGGGCAGCTGAGCAAAAGAGTACTGATTATAGTCCAGTCTGGAAAAATGGCATTTCATTTCAGAGGCTATTTCTATAAATTCCCATACAATACACAGAATGTGTTAACTTTAAGTACATTGGCCGGCAAGGACCTGCATGATTTCAGGGAGTTTTGCAATATAACATTTAATTTAACTCAATTTCCATTCATTCCTCTGGCCAAAGTGTATTCCTATATATTGTATAATAATAATAATAATAATAATAATAATTCATTTTATTTATGTAGCGCTTTTCTAAGACCCAAAGACGCTTTACAGAACATGAATGAGACAATAATGCTTAGACAGAGAACATGTATGTGCAAATTCCTTGTATCTGCAGAACAACCCCATCATTACGGTAGGACAACTACCATTTTCCAAACGTATGGACCATAACAACACAAACAGATCATTCTCAAACATATAGTTTATCTGAATAATTGCCCCAACTTTTGTTTACACTATAGACTAAAGCTATGCCTACAGGGTTCTTATCATTTGAGTCACAATGAGGATGGATCCAATTGATTAATTGACCCATTCATATGATTCATAGCATGAAAACCCAAAGACCTGATAAACTTGTATATTTTGGTGTGGCTGCAAGTTTATAGCCTAAGGAAAGAGAGCTGTCTATCCAGAGGTGCTGAATGAAAGCTTTTTTGGCAAATGCTGTAGGTCGGTCTAGGCAGCTAATTAGACCTAGGTCTAAGAGCTGTCCAGTGCTGAAATACCATAGACTGACAGAGCTGTCCAGTGCTGAAATACCATCGACTTGCAGAGCTTTCCAGTGCTGAAATACCATCGACTTGCATAGCTATCCAGTGCTGAAATGCTATGGAATGGTGGAGCTGTCCGGTGCTGAAACTAACTTAGTGGTCTTAGGGAGCATGCTACTGATGCAAGTAGAGCAATGGAACTAGAGAAGCTGTTCAGTGCTGAAATACATCGGCGCCTGGAAGAACTGTCCAGTGCTGAAATAGCATTTGTTGCTGAAGGCTGCTGCAGGATCCTTCTGACTAGCTGAAGTAATGCGCCAGAGGGAACCTGAAGCTGACCTAGAGCTGAAAGCAGATGCTCTGTGCTTTGTGCAGAAGCTCCAGCTTATGTAAAATGAAAGACTATTCAGTAAAGTGTTTGAAATGAAAGGTATTCTTTAGTGGGCAGTGAAAGCTTTGTTCAGACCCTGTATTTGCAGGCTCGTCTTGATAACGGTAGGGACCGTGGAAAACGGTTGTGACGGGACCCAAGTTCAAGAGCGGAGATAGGCAGATACAAGACTGCAATCTGTGGTCCAGAGAGAATGATCATCTCCATATGGAAATAGAACGACAAATATATACAAAAAGATTCTTGCAGCCTTAACTAGCTGCAGCTCAAACCATTTCTTATCCTGACTAATGTAGAGAACTCCAATCACAATCAAACCTGCCACGATGCCAGTTGTATATTGCTGGATTTCTCTCAGGGGAAATACAATGCGATCTCCATGAAAAGAGCTTCAGTCATTCGAGAGTTCATTTGATGTGGTACAAATGGGAATGTGTGGAGGACTAGCATTTTTTTTTTTTAATCTTTCAAAGAGCGGGAGGTGGGTGTAGGAGAGGCGTTTTGTGATGGAGAAGGCCGTGACAGTGGCGGGCGTTTAGGCACAGATGTTACAGAGTGCGCCTAATACCCTGCTCTATGTACAAGACGGCTTGTTTAATTACAGCCTATGGCTCCCCAACAACAGCTGTCTAATGGGGCAAATACATCAGGGGAATATGAGGAGCGCTTCTGCTCCCGGCGGCTGACACAGAGAGCGAGGTGGCTGACGGGTCTAATGGGACTCTGATCGAATCGAAGTTGATGCCCAGTTGCTAATTTGAGGAGCTAATCCCAGGGAAGGTAACTTTTTAAAGAGATCCAAAGCTTTTCCTAAGCATGTCGGCAGAAATGAAGGACATCGCTGTTTTGAGCATTGGTCTTGACAGAGACATTTTGTCGGCAAAAGCAGAATATTTAGAGGCAAACAGAATGTGACTCCATTATCTGCATTTTTTGTCTCCAAGGGTGATAAATTAGTTGGTAAGTTAGTTAGTACAGCTAGTTAGCTTATTGCTATAGCTAGTTAGTCAGGAAGTTATTACATGTTAAAACAGTATTGAATTTGCAAAGAGCCTTCATTTCAGCCTAACGCAGGACCACTTGAAGTATCTCTCAAGGACACATAATTATGAATATACAATACAGCCAAGGATACAAAGTAATCAGAAAGGGTGAGCATCAGAGCAACTGCTGAGTCCATTAACAAACAAACAAATTACATAATTTTGCCTACGGTTCAATTATAGGTATTACAAGTAAGGGGTAAGGGACTCTTCTGATAAAATGTCATTCTGCCTTTAAAATGGCATGTCCAAGACAACATTATTATCTGCCTGCTTGCCTTGGAACATGTCTGTCACAGTACACGAGTGGGGTATTGGAGGTGTTCATCATTGTGTTAGAACTGTTCTAAAGCCCGGAACAATTAAAGTGCAGCAAAAGTTCTGCAATAGCAAGATCTCACAACTAAGATGAGGTCAGCCCACCAGCTCAGCTAAATTATACAGCAGCCTCGAAGCTAAGTAGAGTGTGAAAGGAAATCTGTGTTAGACACGCATGCAAATTCCACTGTAGCAGGCAGACTAACCTTGGAAAACGGATGTTGCAAAAAAAACGGAAAGAAAGAGCAAAAAAGAGTGGTCGGATTTCAAAATACCAGACAGATGCGAGACCGTCAGGCTAGCATCAGAATACAGTGCTCAATCTCTGTGTCCTGAAGCAGCCGTTCCTATGTATTTTCTCCAATGCCAGCAGAGGACCAGCCTTCCTTTACATTCAAATCCAAAACGGAGCAAACTGAATTGGAGAGCCACTTCAGCGGATCTCATCAGAGGCAAAGTAGATTAACAAGGATGTTAAAAAATACCGCTCAATCAACGCAATAATCCATAAAGTGATTATATCTGTTTGAGCAGTGTATGAAGCGGTGTAATTAACAGGGCTATATCAACAAACTGCACGTTATAGTTTATTTGTCTCATGAATGATTTATTTGACAGCGATAAACACAAATAGATGTTTCTATGTCCAAAGCTTGGCTAATTCAGATGAATGTGGATGGTACTCCAGCGTTCTATATCAACCTGAATAATTGTTCCTCAGTCAGTTGGTTAATTGAATAAAAATGTCTGAATGATTTTGCTGTGTTGAAATTCATACTTGCAAGCTTTGGTTGGCAGTGAAAAATTTTTTGGTTTTTAATTATTTTTAGTTTTGACAGTTTGACATAATACCTAAAAGCGCTACAAGCAATCGCCGCCTGAAAAGTTTTCTTGGAATAACACCTTTGACAAAACAGACGTTTAACACATGAAGGAAGCTCTATCCTTACAGCAGACAGCCAATTATTTTTATTTTTTTGGAATGCACTCAGATTAGAGAACATCATCTGGGCCAGAGCTACTGTAGTGTCATCTTCCCAATTAGCAAAAGATAAACATTGAAAAATGTGAGATAAAAAGTATATTTAGAGTTGTAACAATCACGACAATAAGACACATGGTCCAATTTGGTCTCTTTTCAACAAAAATGCTACGGAGCTGTCCAATAATATGTCCAACTGTGAGGTACACAGCAGATGGTGATGAAAGAGGACACTTTGTTCAAATTCCAGGCACAATTAAAATCTCCATTGTTGGGAGTCACAGAAGGAAGTTACAACAACTTGCACAATGGATTCTCATCAATTCTCAATGGTTGAGGTACAAGGTGTTTAAAGTGGGGGCTTGTACTTTGCAGGGAATACATTTATCACTAGATGAAAATAGTCTATGTAGTGTTAATCAAATATACAGCAATCAACAGCAATACAAAATAAGCAGTATGGTTATTTATGAGCATATGTCAGCAAAGAGTCAACTCAGCTGAGAGTGCAACAGTTACACAGAGAGCCGTCAACAACTAGACCTACCAACTGAATAAATTGATGAACGGGCTGAGATTGAGTTAGGAGTTAGCTAGTTGAGGCCTCTGTTGATTTTACTGACTAAGTGTAGTCTTCTAATTACGAGTATGCTTCTATAAGACTAAAAGTGCTTGCATATGCGTGTGTACTTGTATAAAAATTCCCCATCTCCTAGGAGACTGAAACCGATTTGCTTAACCCATATTGGACGGACATTCCATTTCCAAGCAGCGGCATAATGCCCAAATACACTGTGCTGAAAGGAGCATTTACGAAATACATTATCAGGGTAAAAATCTGCAATTCTAAGAAAAAAGAAAAAACACAATACAAGTTTTGTCGTACAAAAATAAAATGCCCATCACCATGAATAGCTGGAGGCTGAAAGCAATTTAATATTCCGATGCGGCATTTTTCATAAAAAAATAAAAAAGTCTGCCAATCTTTATCATCAATGCGGGGGTATTCACAGAGGTATGAAACAATTATTTTTCCAGGCATATAATTGTGAGGTTTTGAAGGACAACCCTAGCTTTGCAGCGTCTTTGCGGCATTAAGCTATAGCCCTAAACAAGGTCACAAGGCAAAGGGCCACCTGTCGGGCTTTGAAGCTCACAAAATGGCCCCCAACACCATGTGTAGGGAGCTGATAGTGAGAGAGGCCGGCGTGCAGCCCCAGTAGTGAGTCAGTAATACAGTAGGAGAGAGTGCTTTCTCTCACTCGTGGTCTAAGAGACGGAGGGAAACGATAACAACTGTGTGTTTGGCTTTGGGGAAAACAAAGACAACATAGGGAGAGGGAGATAGAGAATAATTACATACGGCTCGGTGTAAACAAACCAGGACAGAAGCGTTGCGTTTACCCTCATAAATATGGATTCAAAATGAAACGTGGCAGCAAGGTTAACGTATTCTGAATTATAAAATACAATAAAAGAGAGCCACAGGTCAGGCTTATCAGTTGTTGAATGTGGCATCCAGTAGGATGGCACCACATATGGCAAAAAGAAATTTTCAGACCTGCAGAAAGTCATGGTGCTTTAATGTAAAGAAAAACATACATGCGTCTGGGATGTACTCAGTATTAAAAGGTCAACGATTTAACATTGAATGACCTCTACGGATTTGCATGGAAAAACTTTGAAACTTATTCTACATTTGCCTGGCTTTCAATGACGACATTATCGAATTCATTACAGTCAGACAATAAATGCATAAAATAATTAATTACAGTGTCAAGTTTTTTTTTTTTTTAAGGTTTTTGCAAATGACAGAACATTGTATCCCTGCTGGCATCCCCCAGGTGTTCTTTAAACCCCAGGTTTATTTATGCCCTAAGCTTTGATTTTCTAGCAAATCCCTCCCCTGTGGTGACTTGGACGGCTGGCTGTCTCTTAAAAATAGAAAATCAATGTGACAACAATGCTCTGAGAGTCAGACTCAATGGACAAGGATTTATGCAGCTCCCAACCTGGTTAATAATTTGATCTTTTGAATTGAATACATCTGGGTAAAATTGGTATACAATATGATATACAGTAGATCTAATGTATTCTCTTTTTATTCATTATCAAATTTGAACATCGTTTCTTTGTGTTAATTTAAAATAGCTCACCAGAGTTTATATTACTCCCGCACTTATACCATAGAACTGAACACAGTATTTTGCGACTACATGGTAAAATTGCCCTGCTGTCTAGTATTTATCCCAATTTATGATCCAGATTTAGTTTTAGTTCAAAACCTTTCAGCAACAACATGAGGGCCCAGGAAGAGGGCACACATCATGCAGTTACTGTCCTAAGTACACCGTTATGTGCACTACCCTGTAAGACTGCACCGTCGGACACAGGAGCAGTGCACAGTATAAGTGGCTTGCTCGAGGGTAAGTAGGATGGTAGTAGCCTATTCCCCTCTGGCCCATCTCAAACCGACGACCTTCAAATCACTAGCTTACTAGCCCCACCAAAAGCTGACTCGTCATCACACACACTAGCCAACAGCCACAAAGCTTAACAGATCTACAGCTCTGATCGCCAGGCTTTCTTTTAGTCTTTCTCTATTTTAGGATCAAACATTTCACTTTTCAGTTGAGTTCCTGGGAATTATATTCACTAGGAGGACTAAGCTTGACTTAGTAAGCCTGGTTCACTGATATTCTGGGTTGTTTGAAAGATATAGAGAAGCAAGAGATTACGGGAATCCCTTTATTAAACATTGATGATAACGCTGTTATCGCACCAATGGTTGACAACGCTACCATATCACATTGAGACCCTTCAGAGAATGTACAGTCTCAGCATGGCTGATGGAACATTTTAAATGTGTTTTATTCCTCCTATCGATTATAATAATATAAATATAAATCTAGCATATGTGCTTCTCTGGTAGAGAGGATGGAGGAAGAACGGCACTGGTGAGTCTCCGTCCTTCCTTCCCTTTCTAAGTTAAGGTCAGGAAAGGAAACAAGAAAGGTATAGAAAACTAATAGTAATGCCACTTTTCCGTTTTTCTAACTTGCCAAACGAGCGGGCATCCTTCTCCTAGGGCCACTATGCGGACAAACAAATAGGGCAGTGCACATTGGTGGGTTTCTAATAGCAACACGGCCCCAGTGAGAGCCTCATTACAGGAGCCTGTCAAATCCCCACAGGATAGGCCCATAAAGCCAGCCAACACATCATTAGGAATCAGCAGGAACTTAACGCAGCTACCAATCAAACGATTCGACCAATCAACAAGGGCCAAGCCCACTACCAGACATGCTATTTAGCGAGATTACTGCTCTGAACGGCACCAAGGTTTTCGGAGGAATCAGAATTTGTTTCTCTTCGGACCCCTTTATATGTTGCTAAAAAAGCACAGCTGGTAACGTGAGGCTGTAATTGCACGTTTCAGATACTGAAATGTAGGCTACTGCAATGATTTAATGGATAACAGAGAACTGCTGGGCGCTACCACAGGGAATGTAACTATCGTTAAACTTCGACCTTTTCTCCGACTTCAGAGTTGATCACCATCTGATAACTAGAGGATTTAGGAAAGTCAGGCGGCGGTTCGAGCTGACCTTTCCACAGTTCTGTACTTCCCTCGCGGACACACACCGCTGAAGATGGATCCTTATGCTCTTTACAAAATGTTGTGTCAGTTCCCTGGCAGTTCAATACAGCTGGACAAGACCTCTTCCTGCAGAGAATGAATTCTATTGCAATCTAGACAAACAATAAACAAAAAATATGGTTTTGTTTTGGTCTATTTATTTATCTTGATTTCTGTTGCCTGGTATATTAGAGATGGACTTCCTTAAGCTATTTAACCTTTTAACAGTCAGTGGACCTATAGGATTATGAATAAGATGTCTGTTCAAATCCACTGGCAAATAACATTACACTGTTGGAGGAACACATTTTGGGGGGACAAATCTCAGAAAACATCATCGCTCAAACTAAAGTTTACCCCGAAGATAGAAACTCTGACTCAAACTCAATTAGGGTCCATAGGCCGGGAAGACAGAAAACAAGCCACAAGTAGCAAGCTTCCATGCTGGAATAATGACATATAAATGCAATTAGCCTGACGGATAGGCTGCAACATGCTGATGATCATTTGACTGCTTCATCATAATAGTCAGTCTGGCAAATCCCATTAGATCTGTGGATATAATAGCAAGATCCCTGACAAATGGGTCTATCACATTGGTGCCCCATGGATTATTAATGCGGAAAACACTGCGTTAGACTGTACTCAACTATGTTGAATGGTGTTAAGTGTAACACACGGGGTAACGATAGAAAAAGTGTAAATAGAAATATTGTGCACATAATGTTCATCAAGAGTGAGAGTTTCACAGAGATTCAATCATACTTTTTGTTTTTTTATTCCTATTGTAGAGTATTGTATTTAGCTGACACTGAGCAGCTGTATGACCACATCTGAATAAACAATTACTAGAAACAAACATCAAACTCCCTTGGAAGGGCCTGACATTGTTTCTTTGAAAATGTTCCAGTACCACCACATAATTTACCTGACGTCAACGGGATATAACTATTATTAACAGATAGCCTGTCCTTCCATGTCTTTGTGAATCAAACCAATAAATCCCTACTCTTTACTCCTTATATGTGGATCTTATGGATTGATTTGGAAAGGTCTAAATAGAGAGCTCCAGGCAGAGAGATGCACAGTAAATGTCACTTGCACACAAGTAGTTTTATCAAATTTAAACAAGCCATTGTATGACGTGGTAATATACTGTTGAGGGGAATTCTTGTTTAAAGGTGTTTTCAAACGGTCTTCATCCAACTTTTTGTAAAGCGCAGCACAGCACAAAACATGACATGCTATTCAGTAACAATAATAAACAAACAATGAAAATCCAGTTGCACACCCAAGCTATTTTCCAATATTACAAGGAAGTGATGGATGAGCTAGGTGGCACTGAGGAAATGCTGGGGACATCAAAATGGCAGCCGTAGCCTCTGCTGCTCCCAGCCATAAGATAAAGCTCCTGTTCGAGTACCCCAGTGTCTTGGTCATGCTACAGTATCTTGGTTCACAGCACAACGTGTCACTGCTCCGTTGTAAAATATGTAGTGTAACAAATTGGAGGGGAGTGCAAGGGTAAGTAACTGTGACTATTAGAATCCCCTATTCCCACAGCCAGAGTGCGGATGGTTGGATAGTGGAAGCAGCAGTGAGGGCAGACTATATAGGTACTCAAACAGTTGCACTTCCTTAAACATTGGGTTTGGGTATGCCAGGGGGCTGTTGAGTCAGTAAAACTATTGAAGTCAGAGTAGTCAGCGAGTAAGCACAATGTAATGTTTCATTTGAGGAAGAGGAGGGGAGAAAGCGCATACACATTTGGTAGGCCAAGCAATTGAGCAAGCTTACAAAATAAATAGGTATACATAATACAAAGTAAAGCCTTCAAGAAAAATGAAGTGTGTGGAGTAAAGAGTAAAGCTTCTCTTCTTTTACAATACAAATCCAGAGCCGGTCTTCCATTATGGTGAGGGTTTACGCGCCTATAACGTGTTCCCCAGATGAAAGAATAACCCACTGGGATCGAGGAAGAAAGTAGGAGGGCCACACCATTTCTATCTCACTTCAAAGGGCAGGGTTCAGGCGCACATGTGGAGTGTGCATTTGAACGTGCCACAACTACGTGTTGTTTCACAGCATGGATCTCAGTTGTTCAACACTGCAAAATATTCCTCAAAGAATTCCTATATTCCTTTCTGAATAAAACGCATGTGTTCTAGGCATTCCAATACAGGTCTCTATCAGTGTTTACCGCCTGACTATGTAAGGGTTGCTTTTGGTGGCCAATTTGAACGGACTCAGTAACTCTGTTGGTTAAGTTTGTATCATTACAGAATAGTGTATTTATCCCGATTGTGTTCAGGTGGCAGAACGCTGGGAAGAAGTTTGCACAGTACTGTGACACTGAATGAGATACACAGTTGAGAAGTGTTTGGAGAGATTCCTTTACTTAAAATTCTGTAGTCTGCACAAGGTTGCCCGGGGGTATAAAAGTAATAGTCAGAAACATGTTCACAATCCTTATTTGAAATTTTTGCTATTTGAACTATTTTAATTTTACTTCTGCCTATTTATTTATCAACGCTGAGTGTGGGTATCTAGAAATACAACCCTAATAACCTATTATCCTGCTTCAACTAGCGGTGTGGTATCGCTCAGCTCAAATAGTGCTTGCAAAAACTTTTTCTTAACACATCCAGACCTTTGATATTGTATTAAAGCAAAATGGATTTGTGTGTGTGTGTGTCTGTTTGTGGGGAGGGGGTTATGAATGAGAACAAAATAATGTGAGCTGAGGCCGGTGAAATTGTGTCAAATTCTAGGCTGGTTCAAGATGAGGTCATTAGTGAATATGATATTAATATTGAGGAAACATGCTGACTAGGACTCTGCCATAGGTTTAAATATTTAAGAGGGTTCCGAGTAATGCTTGATATGGGGGGTGGACAGAGTTTCTGTCACTGTGATGTGTGGAAAGAACAGTAGTGGACTGAACATAGCATAGCGTAGCTGCAAATCCTATCAATGTTTTAAAAAGCACTGTATAAGGAAGACAAACAAACCTTAAAGAGAGGGAAATGGTCAGAACAATGGGGGTGTTAAGAACAAGCGGGACATTTTTTTTTTAGACCAATTATATCCCCCTCGTTACATGCAAAATTTTTTGCACTTTGGTTAATTGCTGGTTATCAATGGAAAACAGCTGTAGTGAAAATAGCAACAACAAGTTTCTGCCTCCATTCACAGCACCTGGTTCAAAACACTGAAGTGTATTTCAAACATTTCCAGCCTTTGGTGTTAATGCAGAAAGAAGAGGCATACAAATTAACTTAACACCCGCTAGTGTCCACTAGCAAGTCCTACCGTTCAGTGCCAATCAGGTCCAATTGCTCTTTGCCTAGTAATGCGGCATTTCTTTCTTTTTTTTTTTTTTTTTTCACCCAGTCTTGGACATTGAAGCAGCAAGTTGTTATTAATATTTATAGCCTCCTCTTTGCTCGTTTTACCTGAATATTAATCAAAGCGTTGTGAATTCTATATGAGGGGGCAGATTATCTTGGGGATGGGGTTGGCTGGAACCAGCTCTGGTTAATGACACTTGGTCATGCGTGAGTGGCACATGACTTGACTATGGCACGCCTTGCTTCATGCTCGCTGTGTGGACTAGAGTTAATGACGGGAATCGTTCCTTATTGAAATGAGAAACCTGTCATACCGTCCACGGGTGGCTGACTGCCCGCCGTTATATGTGGAAGGCCAGGGACATCTCCTCACTTCCTTTTCCCTTCGACACTTCTCATTATATATATTAAGTGCATTCGTTCATGTTCACCCGACTTGTCAGGAACACAGCTTTCTTTTGACAGTTGATGGATTTTTTGTGTAACATAATAGTCACTTTTAGAATAATTATATGTTGTTTTTCGAAGTGCTGGCAACTATTTTCCTACTTTGTGCGGTCAACACCTAGGTGGGGGGTTGACATTTTGGCTGGAACAACTAAGGTGACAGAGCAGGACCTTATTTACTGCAACACAATGGCTAGGCTAACCAGTGGCAAACACTCAGTATCTGTGTTTTTGTTTTACTCCGGTGAGCACAGACTGTCCTTAGCGTCAAAAACCCAGATGTTCTCGCCATCAGGCCCCTCAATACAGGCGCATATTAGAAAATGTGTTGTCAAAAACAGGCTGTGGTCCTAGCCATCCAACGAATGAGCCAACACACTTTAGAAACCAGCAATTATTAGGCAGAGTGGAAAAGCATGAAATCAACGTCTAATAATTGTGCCCTGTTTGCTTCTTAGGGGTAAATGAGTTTCTGGCATGCAAAGGCTGCAATTGTGGAAGAGTGAAATCTAAAAAGCTGCAGTTGTCATTATCAGTGGATGGCCAATCCACAATTAGAAACATGACCAGATCATGATTTGGTATATACCTTCACTTCTGCAAAACAAATATGTGTTCATATTTAGGTGTGTGCTAATTTTAGGTGTGTGCTAATTAAAGGTGCCATATGTAGTTCTAGACTAGAGAATGGTGAAAAAATGTGTGTTTGGTCCCACCTATCCCTCTCAATGGCCCCTCCGGACACATGCATGTGCATGCTTCATTAGCTTAAGTGTGCACGTGAGGTGATTGACAGGCAGGTAGCCATGCCTCCTTGCAAAAGCTCTCCTGATTGGTTAGGCTCAGGTGGTCGTCCCTAGATTTTTGAATAGCTCAATACAGGGCCCAGGGCGCTTATATAGAGCGCACCTTCTCTCTGAGCATTTGATTTGATATCCTCCTGGAGGTATGTCATAAACGTATAAAATAAAAAAACAAAATAATTTTTGGCAAGAAATTCAAACTTACATACTGCATCTTTAACATTGCCTTTTATCATTTGTATAAGCCCGTGTGATAGTAGGCAGTCAGATATTCTATCAGAGTAAGGCTACTGTGATTGTGTATCGCATATACAATAGGTTTGACTTGTGTTTATGACTGCCGAGTCTACAAAAATGCCCACTTCTCAAAAACAAGAGCCCTTCATCAAGGACATATGTGATATATGAAGGTACCTACATATATTGTTTAGCCTGGCAGCTCGATTCTGAAGCAGGGCAGTAAATCCATGTGTGTGGCTAGCTGTGTTTACCTTGACACTGTTCACAGCTGAATTAAACACACGCGACCCTGCGGTTGACCTGAGCATTACATCAACTTCCTGGTAACTCTCCTATGGGTAATTGGTAAGGAATCGTGGCTAATTCAACGGCAGACAAAATACCTGACTCAAGACTCTCTCTCTCTCTCTCTCTCTCTCATCGTCTACCGCTTATCCTGTATTACAGGGTCGCGGGGGGGCTGGAGCCTATCCCAGCCAACACAGGGCGTAAGGCAGGGTACACCCTGGACAGGACGCCAGTCTATCACAGTGACTCAAGACTGTGCATCTGAATTAAAGTGAGCGTGGAGGAACGTGGCATACTAATAAGCCTGGGGTATGCAGACAAACTGTGCGTGTGGTCCAGCTCCCGATTCCCCCTCAGGCTTAACAGAAGGGTTCAAAATGGGTCCATGCTGGTAGTTTCCTTGCCGTGGTATTTCAAGGATGATGGAATTTGACAGAAACACATGGGTAGGCCAGGGAGGAATAAAAGCCAGCGTTTCGGAGATAAACACTGCGGAAAAAGCATTAGAGGGGGTGAACCTCCCAAACGCCTCCACGCCGAACCACATGTACGCTCCAAGGTGTGAAGTGCATGCTAAAGCTAACTGCATGCCTTTCAGCTATCCTTTTGTTGTTCGCGTAGTATTTCGAATGGCTAAAGCTCTGATGCAATATGTAGAAGATAGTTTATATATCAAGATATATGGTCAAGCGCAGAATCACAGGAAAAGGAAAGTGTTGTAAAAGGCACCGCCATGGCTAAAAGGCTTTGAATCGCTAGTAAGAACGAAGGGGCTATGAATGTGGAGAGCCTGCACTGTTTAGGTGGCAGAGATTCAAGGTGTACAGGCAATTCGGTTGGGAATCAAATTTTATGGTTCTTAAACCATCTTTTGTAAGCGGCTTATCCAAACAATGATTTTTTTCCCCCTTTCAGTCTGTGAAGCGCATTGCTTGTCATGTTTGCAAAATATAAAACGTCTCCATAGTGATGTTATTCATTTCATTAAAGGTGCAACTTATTTATTTTTTCACTATAGGAAACAATCCAGGTTAATCTTTTACGTGAGGCAATAATAGAATGAGCATTTAGTGACTGATCTCAAAAAAGACTTGTCCATGACTAAAAGACAATGCCAGTCATTACAACGTTAAAAAATAAATGTAAAAGGTTTGTTAAGAGATTACTATGCACTTATAGGTACTACGGACATTGTTGAGTACATACAGTTCCCTGTCATTTACACACCCCCCCCCCACCTGCAGACAGACACACACGCACACACACACACACACACGCACACGCACACACACAACTAGACGTACACACATTCAAGGGCACAGGCAAAAGAAAAGAAAACTCCATCTCTCTCACCCATGAACACACTGCATTGGAGGAACATGAAAGACTTAGATGCCAAGGGGCAATCTCTTCGCAAATCCAAAAAATACTCTGACTTCTAAATCATACATCTACTGCAGTGAACAACACAATCTGCAGAAGAAAAAAAACAGAATACGGACCGAGTGATCGAGGTCACCTTACAAAGAAGGTGGGAATCAGATAAGCTGGAAAGACAGAAAGAGAGAGAGAAGAAAAAACTGTTGGGGCCAAACGGTGCACAAAAGCAAGAGGAAGGTAGATATTTCAACCCGCCCGCCTTCTGGTGACCAGGATCTCCAGCCTGAAGGCGGAGGGCTTAAAGGCCATTTGGTGCTCTTTCAAGATGCAGATGGGACTGCCTTCCAAACCCAGTGAGTCAGGTATACTGGTGAGAGTGGCCCATTGATTCTGCTGCTGGTTTGATGTCTAAGGAAAGCCCACACTTCCAACGTCCCACGTTCTGACAGAGTCTAGCAAAATGTCATGTCTTCCGGCTGACACACTGCATTTGGTCTATCTTTTGCTGGTTGGGCTTAGTCACTGTTGTGTCGAATAAATGCTTGTGGGTTGGACATGATCTTTATTATCATGCACACGCCGTATAGAAAGCAAGTATAGAACTTGGTGAAGATTAGATTGCACACTGATCAGTGCAGCCTGTTTAATGGGGAAAACAAATTATCCTCCATAGTCAGCATCTAATCTCTAAATGCACGTAATTGCAAAAGGATGGAGGAAAATGAATGATCTGAAAACTAGATTGCAATAGAAAGATGAACATTTAAGACTGAGCTTTGTCTTGGTTATGTAACTCAAATCCTTTTGACAGTGTACAACTTTTCTTTTAAATTATTCAAATTTTCTTATAGTTGTTTTCAATTGTACTTTATACAGCAGGTTTATATTGGCTTTGCCAGTTTTTAAGCAAAGCACAAATAGCCATTACCAGGTACGTTAACTGGCAAAAAATAAATGTGCTGAAGTCTGACACAGTTAGCCTGGTAAACCACTGACCGTTTTGCTTGTCTTGATCTGCAGTGAGAAACAGAATGTGATCAGGTGATCAGGACTGTCCAACCAGGCTGGGATAAAGTGGCATAGTGTGTGTCACAAACCAATGAAAATCAAGGAGGACATATAAGCGAACAGAAAATAAATGATATTAAGTAGAGGAAGTCAAAATGATAGAGCTTTAGACAAGTCAGGGTCCAAAACATAGCGATGAGACGGTGACAGCCTGTGAAGATGACAACGTGCGGACGGGTTCCACTAACGCGGCCATCCACTGTTGCGGAGAATCAGGCCAACCAAGTCACCGATGAGCGGCACAGGGGCAGAGGAAAGCGACGACGGGTTGGCAATCGTTGAGTAGGGGGAGGGTAGAGGTGATACGGATAAGGCAGGGGAGCTAACAGTGCCAACTGCAGCTCACTCCGCAACATATTAGAACCGCATGGACACAGATGAGAATGTGTATCTATTGCTTACGAGTGGTCTGCTGAAGTACAGACGTGCGCCACCTCAGACCTCTTTGTATATACATGAGTGAGCCTTAATATTTTAGTTTGACTAAATGTATATATATATTGTTTTGTGTGTGCGTGTATTTTAGTCAGACAGGGCAGTAAAGAACGGGGCAGGAGGAAGGAATGAGAATCGTAAAAGCATGACATTACACTGGATTCAGATCAACGCAATCAAACACTACATCGTCGGCCTTTCCACAGGGGAAGCCAACCCCACGGCCACCGAGAAACGTCGGTCTGCTGTGCTTATCAGATCTCACTGGCTCCGCCACACTGCCAGGAGAGAAACTATTAGGAGAGCTGACTCAATCACCTGACACCATCATCCTTGTTGTATAATTCCACCAGCGGCCGACCGGACTGGCAATGCGATCTAGCCGAGGGGAGGGGGGGACAAGGGTGGGAATAAATGCGTCGAGCGGACTGGGAACGGAAAAAAGCACTAATCTAATGGCACGAGTGAAAGGAAAAGCAGTGAAGCATAATAGTGTGTCTCAAGTGCAGGCACTGATGTGTGCCCCGGTCAATCAAATCTTAGCCCAGGTAATTGCTGAATGCGTGCACGTACAGGCTCTCATTTGAAAATCTGCTTATGGGTAAACAGCAGTTTACCCTTGATTTTGAGAATGTTTTTAACATTTCCATTCTTTCATTTCTCATGTTCTTATGTTGGGAAAACAACCCTTTCCTCATTGACATAATTCAACTTTTATCACGAAGCAATGTGTTTCAATTTAGCAATATCCCGAATTGAATAGTTGCTGAGGTCCCAGAGAACAGATGGAAAAAGCCCTCTGAAATATGTAAGCACCATTGAACCTGTTCAATAATTCAAGTTGTTATCCCACATGGTGGCTGGCCTGTTAAGGCTGCACTGTTATTGGCTCTTAGTGCATCGCAACAGAATTCACATCAGATCGTAGTGTCCTAAATATCCATCTATCGTTCCAAAAAAAAATGATTTACTAAGAGACTGAATTCATTACGGAGGGTTCACCACATGTGGCTTCATATTAAGTGACAGGAGACTCCCCCGAGGAGCCAAAAGAGCAAGTCTTGCAACTAAGAGGAGTTACTTTGATAAATCAGTGTCAGGTTAATATGCTCTCGCACAGTCTGCAAAGCCCCACATATAGAATATAAATAGAAAAGTTTATAAATCTAGGGGGACTTGGTTTCCTGAAAGCGCCCCCGTAGTCCATGTACACTCTACCAGCCAGGCTTCGTTTTGACAACGATCCAGCATTAGTAAAGTATGCTGGGGTATTCGAATCCCCTCAGTAATAATGTTAAGTTCCAATAAAGACACTGGTATGGAAGAGTAGCTGAGAGAAGAACTTACGTCATGATATCGGAGCAACGTTATAAGGATAAGCATTGCGACAACACATAACTGAAATAGCTCAAATGGAACTGGCTGTCTGCGTCGGACTCATCCAGGCAAAGCGCCATAAAAAGGTTGGATTGCATTTCTTTTTTGCTGTTGATAAGAACCCCGGTAACTTGTTTCAATTTACCTAAAAGTCGAGTAAATTGCGTTGTGGGAATTATTTCTAGTCATGTTCCCTTCGAAACAAAACCTCTGGAAGCTCGTTTAGGACCAAAATAGGCCTCTGCAGAATGTTAATGGAAGAAAACTGAGATCTGTTGGTAGGCAGGTCAAACCTAATCACTATAACGTAGAGACAATGAGAGCTCTCAAACTACACAGGTCAAACATTCGGGCCCTAAAACAAAGAGAATAAGAAATTGCGATAGTAAAATGGTAACTTGGGTGGCTGCATCACTTACAAACGTCCTCAGTACTTTTGTGTAATGTTTGTGCCAATAAACAGCCCAGACATATTTAGCTGACTACATGACCATGAAACCTTTCTGACGTTAGCACTGAGCTTGCGCAGTCAGTTGCACTTGCACACTTCCTTCCATGTGAGACAGGTAGAAAGAAAATGGAGTATGGTGTGGTGCTACTTTTAACCTGTGGATAAAATTACAGAACAGAGCATTATTTGTGTGCCACAAGATAGTGCCACACAGCAGCTTAATCTCCTTAAAGTGCAAATATGCAGGTTGTATGCAGTTGGTATTTAAATGTATTATTATATTTATTCATTTTATTATTATTTAATCACAGTATTTCCCCCCCACCGTCTCAAAGACGACGTACATTTTTACAATCATGAGGGATCACACGACAACGACTATATGTCACCAAAATAAATCTCTTCCTGATTTAGGGACACACTTCCTTGTGCTGTAAAGCAATTTTTCTGTTTCATGGGAGATCGTACCGATGGCGGACAAAATGTATGTTTATACTTCAAGAGGACTGATCTGAAACAAGATTGTTTTCACTCTCCCACAGACACTACTATGTACCATCAGAAGAGATCTATTAATAATACTTTTATACAAAAACTTTACCAGATAGTAAAGTGGATACATTTTTTTTTTTTTTACATGAAAATGAGTTTGGCCTGCCTACTGATCTCTACCGGTGAGACAGGAAACTTAAATCAGTAAAGTTGTACACTGAACATGTATTTACATACAAATACAACCTGACTACTTCAAACAAATGTAAATAAAGTTGTCATTTTCCCGCCGAAGTATGCAGTAGCTATAACCCTTTTAACATTAAGTATAAAGGATAGAATTAATTACAAATCTAATCATAGCATTTGTCTTTAACAAGGTGAAGAGAATACTAATCGAACCCACAGTGGAACTCGCAAAACTGGTATGACTGGGATAATGAATCTGTGCTATTATATCCCTCTTTATAGTCTACCACTGTATACCCTCAGCGGTCAGACTTTCCAATTGTGTAAACTGACAGATCAGTGTCATGAAAGTTCAAATAACATATGTTTTACATAGACTGTTGTGTATGTGGACAAACTGGGCATGTTTAAGAGGGAAGCCGTAATGATTCCGCTTCCTAAGTGTCCCCAATCAGCCACCTTAAGTGGAAGAATCCCACTGCTGCCACGTTGTCGATCAAGAGCCACATCCAACACATCCCGAGACACACTCCATTACAAAGAAAAAACCCTGCTGGGATGGAAAGGAACAGTGGAGAGCGAGAGAGAGAGAGAGAGAGAGTGAGAGAGAGAGAGAGAGAGTGAGAGAGTGAGAGAGAGAGAGAGAGAGAGAGAGAGAGACCAATCAACAAGGGTCACTGACCACAATTCTTCTCCTCTTTCCACGGCGAAAGCCATCACTTAGCCTTGTCAGTGGCTGGCTAAATTGGCACATTAACAATGAGCCCGAGCCGTGACACTGATTAGTCAAAACAACGCCCACCTTCCTCCCTGTCCCTGTCAGAGAGGCTTTCAGCAGAGGTGAAGTTCGACAGCCACAGAGTCATTTTCTTCTTTTTTACATCTATCTTTTCAAGAAGAATTAGGTTTTAACATGAGTTTGGTAATGCTTCAGTATGATTGTGGGAAATCTCTCAGATAGGAAGCTCTATGGGTAGCAATTTACTCCACCTAGGGCCATGGTCTTTAAACAGACATGGTTAGCATGGCCACATTTGATAATCCATTATTCAATCTCAAGTGATATCGATGCTAGATGCAATTTTTTGTTTAAAGGATTATTAAAAGTTAACAAAAAATATATATACAGTACCATTTTTGTCAAATGATAGTTAGTGATATTGTATGATTGTATCTCTGGATTGTCTTTGGTTTTCCCAGGCCAGCTATGCTTAGGGCTATGATGAGTCAGACATTGGTCAGACACAACAAAGCATAGAGACAAAATGAAACCCACATCTTCACTGGTGCAGAACCATACTGTCAGGGTGGAAATACGTATTTTACAACAACATGTCAGGAGCACTCAAAATTCCAAGCTTTACTGCGACACCCTGGTCCCAAAGACCCACAGCGACTTTTGACCTCCTGGCCACTGCTCCTTTGCAGAGCTAAAAATTACGTGTGTGAGTGAGTGTTTGCACACGGCTCTGTTCCACAGGGTGTGTACTACTACCGTTTTAGTAATTTTTTTCCTGTATTTTATTTATAGTATTGCTGACACCGACCGATACTGGGTTTTGGGGGCTGATGCCGATACCGATATTATATAGTAAAAAATGTCCGATTTTGATATATTGGCCGATATTCCTCATATATGTGTATTCTTCAGGAAATGTGTATTCTTTCTGTGTATACTTCTTTCTGTACTTTCTACTATATACACCTGTATATATATACAGAATATATACATATACAAATACACATTTTACATAAATAAACAAGTTTTTTGCAATGATCCCTCAAATGTGGTTATCAATTACTTGAGACAAATGCTGCTGACATTTGAAATCGCACATTGTTTTAGTGTTTATGTTGCTTGTTTTAATGTTTAAGTCTAGTCAAATGTTTTATGCTGATGTTTTCCTCTTGGCCAGGGCTCCATTGCAGAAGATACATACGTATATGTCAATTGGGACTTGCATGATTAAATAAAGGATAAAAACAATAAATAAATAAACTGCAAATTTTATAGTAGATCCTGATATATCTGTCATAGGCCCATATCGTCCGATAAAATCGTCCGACCGGTCGGTGGGGCTCTTATTTGAAGCAATCTCTGTTGCCTTCAATCTACTATATGCCAGACTGACATGTTTTCTGTCTTAACTCCAGGGAGAAAGTGTAAGGGAGAGAAAATGGATGGAGAACGAGAGAGGCAGAGAGAACAAACACTAAAAACGAGAGCGGAAAGGTGAGAGACGGAGAGATGCGGTGAGAAGAGCCAAAAGTGAAAGAGAACGAAGTAGAGAGAGAGACAGGGGGGAGAGGGAGAGTGGCAGGCCCAGAGTGTGATAAGATGGGTTGGAAACAGAACGTATTGGGAAAAGTACCAGCCTCTAAGTCTCGGTCAGTGGGATGGACAAAGATGATAACAAGATGGAAGTAGAATGGGAGCAAGTGCACAAAGGCTTTATATTTCAACCCAGCACAAAGGTTTGCATGAGGTCATCTGCTAATGATTGATACATTTATCTATCTTGCTAAACATACTGATTTCCTTCCAGCCACTTTGAAATGCTGGAATAAAAAGCTACTTTTGCTGTTTAGCAGCAGAGAAATGTGAGGTAAACATAACCCTCCACTCAGATGGTGGGGTGATGGTGAACAGCAAACATTAAAACTTTATAAAATGCATGCACAAAGACGCCCACTCGCACACTGCAGGCGTTACTGTGAAGTGCAACCAGAAAACAATATGCAAGGAGTGAACGTAACGATTAACCATCTTGCAAAAGGCCAACAGGTCTGTGATTGTGCTTGCATATATAATATCTCCATATGTCTTGTGGCTTTCAAGGATGTTTTTTTTTTTTCACAACACATGGAAATCAGGAAGGTTGAGCGAGAGAGAGAAAAAGAAGGAAACCTTTGTGTCTTTTCCCTTCCTCAGGCCTCTCCGCTCATCCGTTCTCTCTGACACTGGAGGTAATAAATCAGGACTGGGTGTCGTCACTGCGTAGTCGGCTCGGGGAAAGGGGAAAGGGGTTAGAGGGCTCGGAGGCTGACAGCCTGGTGAGTTGAACACAAGCCTGCCCTACCCCAGCTCCAACCTTAGTCCACCAAAACACGCAAGAACTGACATTTTGCTCTGTTTTAAGACAGAGAGGTTTGGGTGAGCTTTGGGTTTGAGAGAAAGTGTTTCTGTGTGTGTGTGTGTGTGTGTGTGTGGGGGGGGGGGGGTAGGGGGTAGGGAATGTATTTTTGTGTATGACCCTGAGGCTTTGTATAATCCCGAGGCATCAACATTTCCTTGTTATTTCCATAAAAGAAAGATGGCGAGAAATGAGAACGAGCTTCCAATGCAATGAAATTCCATCAAGTCAAGTTGATAGTGAAAGTGTCATTTCCTATCGTTTTCCTTCCTGCATATCCAGGAAAATAACAACCCACCCCAGTTTTACTGTTTAGACGCCAAGTAGAGAGGCCACCTTCTACGGGGACACAGATAAAAAGCTGTCTCATATCCAACAGTTTAAAGATACAGCAAACTACAATGTTTCAATATATGACTTTGATTACACAGTTGTACACGCCTGTAGCATTTAAAATAATGTCTTAGGAAGTCTCTGTTGGCCATTCCTACAGAATCTTCAACCAGTCACGGTGCTGGATTATAGCTCTCTGCTCGTGCACCGTAGTGCTTTTGGCACCTCGGTTCCAAATGTTGTGATTGAGCTCCGGCAGAAAACTAAATCAAGACCTGATGAAATCTGCCCTCCTCCCCCGCCTTGTGTACGGGGGAAGGTGCAGCAGCAAATTTGCTGGCTGACTGAATGGGAGGACGGAGAGAGTCCTAACTCAACACTCGACGGCTGTCCTTAATTAGAAAAGAAAGGGATTTACTAGCAAAGGCTCCAAGGACCCTGGCGGGGCTTCCTGAAGCCTGTTTACCTAGGTGGCAGTCTTAATGGGCAAAGAAATATGTGGAGAAATAGACGGGAAA
This sequence comes from Aplochiton taeniatus, assembly GCA_017639675.1. NCBI lineage: Eukaryota > Metazoa > Chordata > Actinopteri > Galaxiiformes > Galaxiidae > Aplochiton > Aplochiton taeniatus. Next base: position 37,347,990 of record CM030172.1, on the reverse strand, counting down.
CAGTTAGGGGGGAAATAGCACTGAGAAGTAAAGCCTGAATGTCTATTCCGGAGCTTTCCCCGTTTTAACCTCTGTATGTCTGGTCATGTCAAGTAAAAGCACTTTCACTAAAAGACAAATACAATGGCCGTGCGCTGTGTAACTTCACTTGACTGTTCTGACTCCAACGGAAATTATGATATCACACAGTATAAAGCATTTCAGTTCACAGCGGGTTACTAAAATATGCATGGGCACACCAACGGCCTAGCCATAAATCCGCTGTTGAACTGCCTCCTTAGCGCTTTTGATCTTTAATGTCTCTTGTCCCCTGATGCCTGTTGATGTGCCTAATCTTGTCTGCTTCCTTATTTCTACATGGTTTGTCACTTCACAGTTTTGGAAATAAGACATAAGAACTAAAACTGTCCTCATGGTTATATAACGGTGCATGGCCATAAAAAAAGCAATACATGGCTGACACACCCAGGGGTCAAGTTTAGTTGACCGTAAGGACAAGCCCCCTGTCCGTCTGTGGGTATATTTATTTCCTTCAGGGACTCAACCACTCTGTTGTGTATTCGAAAGAAGCAGTCAGCCATTCAGCCAAGCAGGGTTTCCTCCTGCACAGTCTGTCAATGACTGCTGACACTGTTCATTACCACTAAGAAAGTAATGCTTCCCACTGGCCTAGTAGAATAGACTAGATCAACTGGAAGAGAACCGTGTGTGTGTGTGTGTGTGTGTGTGTGTGTGTGTGTGTGTGTGTGTGTGTGTGTTTCACACAAAGTAGCCACATCCAACAACACCGATACAAACAGCAAGGAAGCCAACATCTCGTCAAAGGTAAGCATACTATAATTTCTAGCAAAGGAAAGGTTTGGAGACTACAACTGACAGAATGAGCACAGTGAACAGGTCGATAGAATGGGCCGAAGGAGGGGAGGGTCAGAAGGACAGAGACCAATGCCCCTGTTGTAGCAGGCCCTCCTTCACCGTGAGGGACCTGACTCGAAGTAACGTGACGTGTTTCGTTCAGTACTTTGGACCAGGAGGGTCACATGCGGTGTGCGTGCTTGGACAGACTCCGCCGTGGTGAGCACAGCAGACATCAAGTCAAGCTTGGGGGTAGGAATAACACAGAACCCTATCCCTATGGTTGCAACGCATCGAGGAAGCCAGCAAGTAGCATCTCTTTGAGAGAAGCCGACACGTTTTGGAGATTATAAGATTTGGCAGATAACCTGCACATGGGACGGGAATTGCAACAAAACCATACAGAACTTATTTGAGAGGGAACCACCAATAGAGGACACCGCTATAAAACTCACAGAAACTAAAACTCATACGTTATACTTTACGTTATATGATCAAAACGTCCCTCAGATGTGCTGGTCCTTGACCGTAATGTATTCACCTGAGGACAAAATATTAATATATACGCAGATTTCCATGGCTCCCTATAGCATTATGTACTCCCTATTCGCTGCCCAATACTTACGGCTCTACATGTGACATTTACAGTACATTTACATTTCAAATGGCTTAAGAGACAGAGCTACAATATGAGTTTCTGCCCATGAGAGTGTGTTTAAGTGTGTGAGAGAGTTGTACCAAATGCATAGCTTGTGATGAGTTGTGGCTACTTTAGTGCCTTTCCCTGGATGTAGTCAACCATTATTACAGGGTAGGCAATGTCCTCTCTCGCTCTCTTTCTCTCTCTCTCTTGCTCTCTCTCTCTCTCTCTTTGGCTCCTCACTGTTTACAGTCGCTAATGTAGCAAGAAAGGGAATTACATTTAATATTCATTTTAAATTATTATTGTCATTGCCCTGTAGATGTCCTATTAAAATAAATATGTGAGGCTAATATAATCAATTAGGAAGGAACATATAGTAAGAAGTTACAAGTCTATAGATATACATGAATAAATATGCTTTAATATAGGGCCAGAGTGGCTATTCCACCGGCCACGGTACGATATGTCCCTATCCGCACTGTTTTAGAGCTGGTTGCTTATCATTGGCTATGGAATTTTGCTCGATTGTGGCATAACAATCAGCTTACCTAGTGTAAAGTAAGGAAGAGCGGTGTTGTCAAGATCATCCATAACAGAAATTCTTCCCGGTAGGTCGGTTCGAACGAATAAAAGGAGTCGGGATTCCCCTCCACCTCCTCCGCCTCCTGCTCCTCCGGCCACACTCCCTGAGCCACCGCCGGTGAAACTGAACTCATTCTCCCGGAGTACAGGAAGGGTAGAAACGGTAACGGTTTTAACTTCACAAGGGCTCTCCGCGTCGTTTTCCTTGTCTCTCTCCTCGTCAGGCTTTGCTCCCCCCCGGTTACCTTGGACTGACACGGTTCCTGTTAGGAAAAGCCCCAGGAGAAGGACGATGAAGTGCGGTACGACTCTCCCTGCCATCCCGCTTCTTTTGTGCGGTTCACTCGCTTTGAGTGCGTCTCAGAAGATTCTACCCGTCGGTTTATAGTACAGTCGTTGCACGGTAGACATGTCCGTCCAGGAGGCGGCAGCACAGGTGTAGTCAGATTGACTTTCCCTCTCATACCAACGTCTGTACAGATTTCATTTGCAGCTTCGCTGGTAGGGCACTCCTTGGATAACTATTAGATCATGTATTTCGAGTTCTCAATCATGAATGTAGCAAATGAGCTCGTGCGTAAAGACGATCGAATGTTATTTAGTTTGTGATTGAACTGACGGCGGTGATCGAATATACTTCATCATGTAAACTATTTAATTGTAGTGTATGGAATATGAATAAGGCCCTCGAAGATATACTGCACTGCATACAATACTGCATATGCTGTAGGGAAATGTTAGGCAAAGGTAATATTGCATTGATATACATGGCATGATTGCGTAATGGCTTTCTAGGATTCATTGGAAAATAAGGTGTAGCTATATGGTCATGGGAAAGTATGAAATCTAAAATAATAGTAGTGCATACTCAGTATGACTCACATAGGTCAATAGGAAAAACAAAAGTATGTACATAAAAATACAGAATATTATTGAACCAGCTTGTCAAGAACATGAATATTGGCTGACGACACATCTTAAAATGATCGATTTGTATTTGGTCAATATAGGGATTAAAACCCTATTTCGGTCGCATTACTTCTAGGTTATGGAATATAGACATTTGTAATCACATTTAATTTCATTGCTGGCATATGCCTGATATTTCAAAGCCTTTAAAATGTTAAATGTAATTTGTGCCCTGTGGTAAAAGAAAAGCGATAAAAGTAAGAATTCACTTTAATATTCAACACATTTAAAGTAGGGACGTCCCGATCCGATCCAAGTATCGGTATCGAGACCGATACCAGCATGTTTTTAAAGGATCGGGATCAGCAAATTCCGAAACTTGGTTTATTTTAATGTCAGGTGTCAATTGTTGAAAACAGCAAGGCTTTTATCCACAATTTGAGCGAGTCAAATGTTTTACGAAGTAAAAAAGCTGTCTGCTGCAACAACAAAAAAATTCTGCTGAATGAAACTATTTTAAATTTGAAAATCAAAGTAGCCCAACAGCCACCTGTAATGTTGGCAGTGTTTTCGCTATATACTAGATTTTGCGGCAGCATCCCGCAGCTGCAAATGTATTGCCCCCGCTGCTTCTGAATGTTATGAAATGTCATGAAGTAGCAACTGCGGAGCTGTCCGCTCCACTGAATTCAAACAAATGGTTGTCTGCTCTCTCTTCACTTAAGTTCGAGGATGAGCAATTGAAAGAAAGACAGGACATCAACAACTTGTTAAGTCATCACAACCAAAATAAACAACAGCCCGAGTGGGCCCATGCATTTTCCCCTCACTCAGGCCGAGATAGTGACAAACGTAGCGTTAAGTTAGTTAATATTATATTGTGAATTAATGTAACGTTGTTATCTAGAATATGTATTAAAATATTACTAATTGCATTTTTGCATATGAGTTTGTTAAAATATTTCTCCAAGAAGAGAAAGATGCCCGATGAGGAAGCTATTTTAGCTAGGGAGGGGCTCAAGGTTGTTGCAACGTTTTTGGCAGCTACAATATTTGAATACGATTCTTACTGGTTGCATAATTAAATATGTGTGTTGCAAGACAACTATCTAACATTACTTAATCACAAATGCAGCCTTATTAGACAAGTAGACCGGCAGAAGTAGTGGAGGTGACCACATGAGTCCACTCTGCTCTGAGCATGCTATTGGATGGATCATCAATGGGCCACCTCTTGGTGTGTTTCCCTATAAACAAAGCGTGGCCACTGAGGCTAATATACAGTGTGAATAAATGGATGTCAATATATAAGTTCTACAGTTTGTTTTGCAGTCAAGTTTAATTGTATTTAATATTGAAAAAATTCCTATTGATATTGACTCCGACGGCGGCGCACCACGCAGGTACAAAACAATTACTTTCCCCCAGCTGCTGACAAATTCATAGAGCAAACACTAGTCTGGTGAAAATAGCAGAGCTTTTTCACACAGCGAGTTACAACCGGCCTGGCTAGGGAAATACAAATATCGGATCGGGACTCGGTATTGGCAGATACTGAATATGAAATTATCGGATCGGAGGGCAAAAAACGTACATCTCTCGGTACATCTCTAATATAATGTAATCTAATGCATACATTAATTATTGGGCTTGCTTTAGGAAATATAAGGCGTTGACTAATTAACTAATGAACTCTTGATTTATTCTGTCAAATCCATTACTTTATTTAAAAAAATATCATATAATATTCAGGAAACATTTATTACAATATTAATCTAGTTTTAAAGCAATGTTAGAAAAAGCAAAAGTAAAGTATTTAGTCATATTAGAGTAAGTTCAAAACTAATACTACGGAATATTTAACATTTACAACTAGTGGTTTTGCCATGGTCCCTAAGTACAATCTACCGTAGTGATGCGAATAGCAGTTATTTTCAGTGTACTGAATCATTAGAATCAGTTCACCAAAAGGATTCGCTCAAAAGATTTGTTCACTGAATCATTCAGTGCGTTTTGGAGCTCCGACTGCGTAGTCCCACTCACTGAACTGAAATACGGCCGAGCGTTCAGTTCAGCTCGCTAAAGTGATATGAACGGAAGTACGTGAATGATAAGAATTTATTTGGATACTACCGTTTGAAAACTGAAAGCTACTAAAACAAAGTCCTACCCTATTATGTAACAGCAGATATTTTCGCGACACCTAATAAAAAAAAATGCTGAGTACTAAGCTACTTTCTACTTCGAGACCTCAAGCCATGATAGAGAGGGAAAGAGGCGGGCTTGAGAACTGTCTATTACTCAACGAATCACACACATGCATCGTCCCTATAGCTAGCGTCTCAGCCAAGTGATGCATTCAGTAAGTGAACGAATCAGCCAGTTCACTCGTTCAGTAAGTGAACGAATCACTGAATGAATCACTGGACGTCTCAGCCAGTTCACTCGTTCAGTAAGTGAACGAATCTCTGAATGTGTACCGTTCCCTCCCTCGCAAGTCAGTCTCTCAGCCAGTGCCACTAAATAAACAAATCACTGAACATGCTCCCTCGCAGTGTATGAATGTAATGTGCATTTTTCCTGTCAAATAAACAATAAAAGGTTTGTGCAAAAAAACGGGTTCTCACCTACTGAACCAGTGAACTGGCTGAGACGTTCAGTGATTCGTTCAGTGATTCATTCACTTACTGAACGAGTGAACTGGCTGAGACGTTCAGTGATTCGTTCAGTGATTCATTCATTTACTGACCGAGTCAACTGGCTGACACACTAGCTATAGGGACGGTGTGTGTGATTCGTTCGTGATAGATAGTCACTCAAACTCTCTCCTCCCTCGACCTAATGGAGAAGGGCGACGGCAGAAGCAATAGCAGAGGGCAGGAGTGGTGTTATGGGTGTCGCAAAAGACATTCCCTAGATTAAATACACCAAAAACATGATTACATGAGCACGTTTATTTTAGCATGGGACCATTCTTTCTGGGGACCAAATTCTCTCTTTTATCCTTTTTTTTATCCTCTAATGTCTTGAAGTCTCGAAGTAGGTAGTTGGTGTGGGCTAACAAATATCGCAACTTACCGAGAGAGCTCAACTGAACAAAAAAATGAACGAATCGTTTCAGGAAGACATTCAGTTCAGTTCGTTCACCCAAAAGATTCGTTCAAAATGAATGCGAACGTCACATCACTAGTCCACCGTCCTAACAGACATTAGCAACTAAAAATGTCCACGTGTCTGAACGACAAATCATTACGGGAATTGGAAGACTGTGAAATAGTACACATTTTTGCCTGTCCTACAACATTAATCCGAGGAAAATCCGTTTTTTATTTGGGGAGCTATTTAGGATGGTTTTAGACACGCGAAAAAGTGGCGAAAATTCCCTGTCTTTTCAACGATGAAACAAATACACAGATACCCCTTCAGTTTCCCCATTTTGGTTTCCACTGATATTGTCGCTCTGTTTTTAGGGTGACATTCAAAGTCACAACATTGGCATCTGCAGGGGCAGAAGCAGCAACACTCTCCCCGTGTTGTAGGGAACGCCCCTTCAGATTGTGGGTTCAAAGCATGTAGCCAAAGGGCAAATATGGCTTGTTTCTCTCTTCCCGTGGTTAAAGTGCTCACACTAGTTAAGGGATAGGCCTTCATCGTACACGACTATATGCTGACAGAGCACATGTCTTAAGCCAACATGACCTCTTCCGCATTTGGCATGACAGGGTAGGGAAAAGAGAAAACAACGACATTAGTGGAGTGAGTGTGTGTATGCCCGCGTGCGTGTATGTGAGAGAGGGTTACTACAAAGGTGCAACTCTAACAAGGCTGTGAAAGAGAACTCTGCATTCTTAATAGCTAATGGAAGGCTTTTAAACACAGTCCCTGGTCTGTTATATGAGATTTATTGCCAGCGGAATTGCCTCGACCTCTATGGCACGGCAGCTTCTGATTCCCTAAAATTGAATTTGACAGACAACAAGGCAACGGCGCCTTAGTCTAGACGGAGACGGTTAAACAGGTTTCCGCAGTGTAATGAGTCTAGGTCTCGACTTCTATCCCTGCCCCGGCTCACTTTACAGGGCTACGGGTGTTTGCTGATTTCCGCAAATGAACGTACAATTTGTCTCCCTCTCTCAACATTTTGCCAGAGATTTCAGGGGTTGTGTAGATAGGCTGGATGAGCAAAACTGCGTGGCCCGCTGTGGGTCGGCTGCTTCAAACCAACACACAGAGCAGTAAAAACAAACAGAACAAAAACTAAGAGGAAAGAAATAAACAAGGTGTATGTTATTTCCGAAGATTTAAGCTCTAGACATGCACATGCAGACCTGTACATTGAAATATGTTGTTGGTGAAACTCGGTTATTATCTGTAGAACTTGTCCGACTGAAACAAATTGTAACGTGCAATGTGTGGTGGTGCTATATATTTCAAGGTTTAAAGGAGGGCCAGCATAGATAATGCCACTGTATAAGTGGAGGATGGCCAGTTTGTCGCCTTTTCAAATCCAACTGCTATCCTACAGTATGCATGGTGCTTAACCCAACTATTTTCCCTCTATGTTGCTTGTTAATAAATATATAATTTGAAAGAGGTGGGCATCTAAGAGCACCTTGGATAGCAGCATCTGTTAGACATCTTAATAATGGAATGAGATATAACATTTGTATACCTGGGCTGTGATTTCCCACCAGAAAAATATAGAAAAAGAGGGAATGGGAAAATAGTTTTCGAGAGAAAGAGGGAGAGAATGAGTGGTAAAGGCAAAGAAAGGCAGGTCAGATGCGTGTGCAGGTTCTTATCTCCAAGGAACACTATTCAACCTTCTGTTTAGAGCACTGGAAATAAACATTATTTAAGATGGTGTACTAAGCCAAAGATGAGGAGGTTGATTCCCTAGAAACATACATTTTCCTCAAGGCCACACTAACATTGTAAAAATAGATTCTACTACCATCACTTTTGAGTTCCCGATGGAACAATGAGCAATGCTCTAAATAGTACTCTCCATATAAAACATTTTGTAATTATATGATTATTTGTGTGAAGAGATCAAGTAAACTTTGTGAAGCCTACGTATGGATTGCATAAATGATATTGCACTCCAAAAAATGCTAAATATTATTTTGTCTCTCAGGCATTTCCCAGTGTACAAGAGTGGGCCTGATTAGTTTCTGTTTTGTTTCACAGAATACTTTATGAAGTCAAACAAGGAAAAAGTCCTCCTGAGGGCTGTGCTGTATGGGCGAATTCTCCGTGCATTTCCTTGTAATTGATTAGTCAAAGTCATTAGCCAGAGAACAGCTTTGACCCAGTTCTGCAGGTGCAAAGGAAGGGCTTATAAGGGGGCTCTTCCACCAGAAATATGGGTTACACCTGGAAGACACATATGGACACACACACACACACACACTATATCGCACAAACACGCACAGGCCAAACAAAAAGAGTCAAAGACACACACATTGACTCAATGTCTCTCACACAAACATGGGTACAGATGCGTTTAAATAAAAACAAAAACACACAGGCTCTTAGTGATCAACCTTTTCATTTGGAGTGGCCAAGGTGATCTGTATTATTCAAATTAGATAATTGATTACAAGTAGCAAGAGTTAGGGTTTGGGTTAGTATGCATAATTTTGTCTCTTTCCAGGAAATATAATAATTTATAATGATAAAATGAGAAAAAAACGATTACATTTTATACTTTTCTAATTGCATGCAACTAGTATAGCAAAAACCCTGATAATATAGTTACCATAAAGATACTCTATTATTCCATAAGTTTCAAGGTTGAGGTACGTCTGGTTCCAAATAATAAACAAATTACTTTTATTCATTTAAGTATTTTCGACCTATGGTTTATGCTTTCATACCGTTCTAAATTGCCAGCAAGGATTGTACAAGCTTCGACCACAAAAGCACAATTCTAAAAATTAAATTAAAACAGTCAAATTAAAACCGACATCAGACTCATTGTCAAAAGGCATAGGATTCTCTGCATTGATAAAGAGAAAAATAAAGAATTTCAGACTCAGTCCGCTGTAGTACTCGTCAAGGCATAAGAAAGGCTAAACAGACACCCCATCACACAAACACACACATACTGCTAAACAGATATCACAGCCTGGAGGAAATATAGTAGGTAGCATGTATAAAGAATTTATTGCTGCCCACTCTCGGCATGACAAGATATGTAACAAAACGTTGCATGAAATCACACTGATATTTATTGTACTGCTCTACCTCATTGAAGTGGAAAGCAGGCAGGTAATTTGCCCTGGGGTGAAAACAGGAAATCTCTGTAAACAACGGAAGGCGTAAAACAGATACACGGTTCTAAGCATACAAAGTCAAGACAATGCATTTTAATGTACATCCTCAGCGCAGAATCTAAAAACACATTGTGGTGGAGATTGTTATTTACTCAGTTTATCCGGCATATTAACCAAATTATTTTTAAATACCTGTCAAAGTTTCACCTTCTTAGAAAATGTGGCCTTCGTTATATTTTTATGTATGATTTGAATGACTTGACTTCATAACGTTTTCTAATTCAAATCCCATTCTAATGTGCCACTCCCGACCCCGTGTAGAGTTCATTACCTTGCTATTGCATGGGCAATACTTATTTTCTCTTTTTCAGGCTCTGGTCTGATTGCTAATCAGCCTTCTGCAATCAGATGACATAAACACGGCCACTGCACTAAAGCACCTAGGAATGTATCAAGGCTCTTGAGTACATTTTTCCCAATAAGCCATCAGCAATCAGAAAGAACCATCCCATTGCTATTTTGAAACACAGGAAGTGCCCGGGGCCTCACAAATTAATTGTTTATAATAACCCTAAAGCAATTATCAACATAACCGCGACACCGTACAGTTGGACCATTCTTTAAAACACACAGGAATCGAGCAAGGACGTGAGGTATGTTGTATGGTAAAAATTAAAGATACAGAAATAATCCTGTTGTAATTTTAATGTCTTGGCCATCGTAATTCATTACTGGTATAATTTTTACTTGCAAACCTATGGGGGTTTGGTAAGGTGCCTATACCAGTTTATTTGGGGTAAATCATTCCAATAATTTTTTTCCTGGAGGCCTTATCGGGCTGCTTGTCAGAAGCCTTGTGACTGCAGGCAAAAGTCATCCTATCCATGTTGTGCCAAACACCGTCCCTGTACAAGCAGACTATTTCTGAAGGCATCAAGTGCGGCATTCTTACTAATTGTGTTATTCACACTACAATAGAGAGAGAATGAAGAAAGCACTGCTTAGCCCAGTCTCTCAATTGTATTCAATGAGACCGATCAATCCTACAAAAGTTGAGTGAACGTAAGTCAAATTATAATATAACCTGGGTGTACCGGCAGCACGTGGCCGAAACCAGTTGTCCTCTGCTTAAGCACAACAGCTCCTACGAATTAATGTCCATCCGGAAGTACTGTTATAGTGACCGGAAAACTGGAGACTCTAAAACCCCTTCCCTGAATTTTAAGAGGCTAAACGGGAAGCCATATTTTTCAGGCTATGGAGAAGCATTAGCAGTCCCAACGTTGAATGATTGCACTTAGCAGACGATTTACACTTTTCTTCCAAATAGCTGATCCAGAAGTAGACATGAAGCGGGTGTAAAAAGCCTGGGTACGGCAATTCATCATTGCAAAGTAGTCCAGTGTAGAGAGAGCCGGGCCTATTGTTGAGAAAGTGGGTGATAGATATGACTGTAAGGCAAGGTGACACTGACCAGCCCAGACATGCAAGTATTTATTTGGCTAAGTTTCAACCATAGATAATGCAGTTCTTTATTTATTGTTGCATGCAGGATACCAGAACAGCACATACTGTACAATCGCCGCAAGAATTATAACTTTAATATCATATTCCTCATTTCAGATCATTTCCAATTGCTAAGACTTATTTTGGTAAAATCTTGGACGTCTTTACATGACTTGACCTCCATACACCATCTTCTGAGGTTTACACGCTGTACATTCACAATCTGTGCTATTCTCTCTGAAGCCAGCATCCCTGATTCTGATGTGACACCTCATTGCTCTTGACATAGCGAGTTCATCCATCGCCTTCAGCTGTCATAGTCAAACGCCCCGGACATCGTGTGGCCATGGCAGTGTGCACTCCTTACTGTGCTGATTAACGAAGGAGTCCTCTCAGCTCAGCCAATGCCATTCTTATTTGTATCAAAATGGCTCATGCTTGAAAAAGGAGAATAGATATTGGGCTGATGCTGAGCAGTCTGGGGATTCAAAAGTCACAGACACCATTCAGAAGGCAGCCTGTTCGTGGGATATTATGAGTCATAGACTGTAAAAAGAGGGAATCAGGAGTGAAAGACAAAGTTGCCATCTTTCTCTTTCATTTACTTCCCTTATCACTATAGAATAATCAAGTTTTGACAAAAAATTACCATTTGCATTTAGTGGCAGGGATCAATGGAAATGCTATTTCTATGTCTAGAAATAGCACTTTGCCACTCTTTAGTGTCTAAGGAAACGCATGCACCTCTCACTTATAATTTTTAGATACTTGGCTTTTAAAAGCCAGTTAGCCAGCTTGATTGATGTATTCAGCTCTTTCTTTTCAGGGTGCCAAAACATCCTCTACCTATCTTTCCTTTTAGGGGCTCACCTAAAAGACTGCAATTAGGACCAATTTTGTGCAAGATAAAGATGAACAGATTTAAGACTTCATAGAAGGAAATCCCACAAGATTCTGGTTTAGAATTCCAACAAGCAGCGATTTACTATAATTTAACTTTTTCCATTATTGATTTTGTTTGCCAGAAGAAATATTTCATGAGCACTCGAATGACCTTGGATTCCCAGCACATGAAAAGATTCCATTCCAGACATCATTCAATGAAAATGTGTTTTATATGGCAGTGTTGTTTTTCTTATATAAACTGGATGCAAAAGCATGGGCCTTAAAGCAATTTAATTTCATAAACAAATGAGGGAGGGGGAAAAAGCAACCTTGGACTAAGTGGTAATAACATCAACCAGGTCTAATCCATTTCAACAAGCAAAAGAGAAGAAGAAAAAAATGCATGGCGGTCAGCACACCAATCTAGATGTGCTGTTTTCAAATATATTTATTAATAAATAAATATTTTGAAGGTTGCCCGCTAAAGTAGCTTCGAAAATTTTCAATTCAACCGTTACTAAGCTTTTCCTTAGATTGAATGACCACTTACAATATTGCGAGGACATGTTCTAAGATATTTGTCTGGTGGAAAGTACATGACATAAAAAAGATCAAATTTTTTTCATTGTATGCTTACCTTGCGTTACATTTTATAAAAACACAATAGATCTGTCCAGGTCCACAGAACTATGCTAAATATATTATAAACACATCAAGCCACAAGATATTCCTCCACAGTGCTGACTGTTGTGGATTAGCAACCAGGGCTAAACCATCACAGTTCAGTTCCGTTCATTTTGGTACTGTAATTCAAATTAGGCCGTCCACTTCTTCTCAAAAGTGCCCAACTCTCACTGCTAACAACAGATTAGACTTGGTTTGGTGTTCTGCGTAGCAGCCCGCCGTCCTCACGGGGGAAAAAAGCCTTTTAATCGCAGCACAGATGGCTGTGTTTGAACATGCCCTCAAGCATGCACAATCACCTAAGCTTCCGTGTTGCATCTGCACATGACCATGTGCCCATGTCCCCAACCTGTCCCCTTGATTAACAATGAAAAGCTTGGCACCCATGCCTCTGATTGTCAAGCCAATTCCACACTGGCCGCCCCCAACGAACCCTGTCACAAAAAAGCCATGTCGAACCTTGTTGGAGGTAAAAAAAAAAAAAAGGGAAAGAAGCGACAGAGGTAATGAGCGAGGGACAGGTAGAGGAACATTCTAGAGAGGCAGAAAGGGACATTACGAGGAAAGAGAAGGAGAGAGAGAGAGAGAGAGAGAGAGTACGGGAGGACAAGAGAAAGAGGGTGAGACGGACAAACAGAGGTTTAGAGAGTGAGAGAAAGGGCAGGCATTGGCCAACAGACCAAAAAAAAAAGGAATGGATCCATTTCCCTTTCCTTATTGTAACCCGCTAATCAGGGAGGTGTGTTCCACTTTTGTCGCTTGTCAATTGCTCGCAGTTGAGCTGATGGGTAAATCCATGCCCGTATTCAGGCTGCCTGTGGGCCCATTCAAAAGGCAATTGCCTCAGGGACTACTGCACCAAATGTGGATAATCCACCTTGAATCCGCGGAGACATTCCTAGAGCAGGTCTGCCTAATACATGTGTCTGATGTCTTCATTCCGTAGCTGCTGCCGCCAGCTTTTAAAACACAGGATCACGTTCATTGAAACTTTGAATACCCGCTTCAAATTTGTGTACAATTCGCCTTCAATAGTATTTGTACTGTTCGTATTCAAATTAAATAGTTCTGTTATCTTTTTCCCTCCCAAATTGTTCACGCATTCAAAACTTCCTCCTCAGCTTCTTCTTGAATGAGCCTTTTCATACTCCACTAACTAAGGCCTTGATCAAATATAGGCGATTTGATGTGAGATGTTAAAGTACTTGGAGAGGATCTTGGAAAATGGTGGGTATGTTAAGCATGTTTTCCTGTGGTATGAAATGGTAATGCGGTAAACTTTGAGAATTATATTATGCAAAGTAAGTCAACAATGAATCTGCAGTAAGCATGACAACAAATGTGCAGTAATGGAGTTCTAAAATCCTACTCATCTTCAAGGTAGTGCAAAACTTCATTAGACACCTGCCTAATGGCGGTATAAGTGCGAAAGTGCGAAAATTCTCTTTGATCCTCTCTAAAAGTTGACCATTTTCCAACCACATCAAGCCTTAGGAAGCAATCATGTGTAATGCATGACCAGACGCTATGTTTCCCATTCCGCACTTCGTTTGTTCTAGGAAAAACAGAAACCTTGGTAAAGGTGCACTACAGCATTCAATTTCAACACAGCAAAGGAAAGTGCAAAGAATCTGCTGACTTTCTGGGAATGCATAAAACATGGGCATCCTTTCTGTAGCTTTGGACGGGTTGAGGACTGCCCCCGACACAAAACAGGATCCCAGTTATCGCATCTTCACCTCCTCTCATTAAGCAGGATGTGTGACCTTTTTCCGAGCAACACTGGGCATACTGTAAAGTTGCAGGGGGAAAAAATGTCTGTTAGTCACTATAAAGCCTGAATATTGTGGAGCAAGGTAAAATAATGAATCCCCCCACCCCACCCTCCCCAGAGAGAGGGGGTGATGCACCAAAGAGAGATGCGAAAGGTGGGGGAGGTGGAGGGGGGGCAGGAGACGAGAAGGAGGGGAAAGGCACAGTGTTACCACTGTAGAATAGATTGTTGGCAAGGTTATTAGGGAACAATCTCTTTCATCTTGCCACTCCACTCCGCACCCACCCTGAATGCCCCTGAGCTCATCAAGGAGACCCTGAACCCTCATTTGCAATTTCTGACACGGCCTTACCACACTCTGTCTGCCGTGAGATCGCTACCTTACAGCTAATTAGAGGGACACAGCATGCCATGAAAGGAGCTCCTAATGAATGACTTGTACTAATAATGTGACCGAGGGTGCCGGGGATCATGGCCTTGGTGAGACGTGGACAGAGTTGTTGCACGCTGGACTCGCTTATGGACTACATAATGAGCCCAATCCGATATTGAATCGGGAATGCTAGGTCCTGAAGGCCACTCGTTTGTGTTTCTGATTCGAGGGGGAACTCCAAGTGACTACACATTGAAAAAGAAATATCTGAATATTTTGCAGTCACATTTTGCCAAGTGTAGCCACCTTTTACGTCCATCCATGTGTGTTACAAGTGCGGAAGCACTCCAAGCGTGACTTTGTAGACATACACAAGGGGACCATCAGAGAGAATAACTAAGATGGGAAACGAGCGACCTGGCTCTGAACCTGTAATGATCAAGACAAGCCTGATATCAAAGTGGAGCTATCAGATCAGGTCAAGCGTTCCTCAAGATGAAGAACACTTCATTTGTTTCCAGGTTGGAAAGGGTTAACCCAAATCAAACTTACCCTATCAATGTCAGCTGATGGGGAAAAGGTTGTTTTATGTCAGTGGTTATGTTACACGATCTAGAAAGTGTTTGTACGAGTAAATGAATCATGATTGAATGTGTGAATAAATGAATAAATAAATGATGGAATAGCAACACAGGACTCACCACTATTCCGGTGCCTGGAGTGAACCAAATCTTTCAAAAGTAAGTGTGTTCAGCCTTTCGCCTCTGCTTTATTTCATTACAGGGGTAGGAAAAGAAGAACAGGTTATCAGCAGTATTTTGGCAACACAGTAGACTGAAAAAGATGATTTCCATATCAAACAAGTCTCAGCATTTGATGAGGACGTCCGTTTCTTGTTTGAAGACACTGCTGAAGTTCTAACGCCAATTTGAATAGAGGCTTGGAGATAGTCAACATAGGTTCCCTTTGAAGTGCAAAAATGCTGTCAGATCCAGAATAGGATTCTGGTCAGGGCACATGTATCTTCCAAGTCTTGGCAGGGTATCTTATACTACAATACTAAGCTGTCTTTCAACTGTGAAATGGGTGTGGGTCAATTATGACCAGATATGAGAAGTAGTTATAGTTTTGAGAAAATATAGAGAGAATGTTTTATTCATATTACCATCCGTATTTACATTGATACACAAAGAATTTCCAAAATGAAGAAATAAATATCTATCTACTGTGAAAGCCCCTGGCTACATTTCTACTTCGGTTCAGGAGCGGCATCAACCAACAATTCTCACACACACTGACACATGCTAGTACGCATGCAAGTATACACGCACACACAGTCCCATACAAACACACACACACAAGCACACACACAAACGAATAACCCCATAAACCCCAAAGTTGTTTCAAATGATGAAGGACGATTCAATAAATGTGCACTGTATAAATGTAAAGAAAAGGACAGGAAAGATTGTCAAGGTAGAGATTGGGGATAACAGCTGAGTTGTAAAAAGTCACAAAAAATTGGAACTCGAGTCGAATCTTTCAGGCGCAAGCTCGAGTCGAGTCGAGTCACTATTGTTCGAGTCGAGTCGAGTCAACTGTCTGACCCGAGTCGCTTCGAGTCACTAGCATTCTTAGCAGTATTTTATGAGCTTTCCATGTTCCAGTCTTATAAAAGTAGTCCATACTACTAGGAGGCTATATTGACCTAGCAAGCTAGCTTACAACAAAGGCTCCAAGCATGAAGATGTTATGTTCTTATTATGAGTTTATAAGATTCAAAATGTGTTAGGTAATTACCTTTCTTCTAGAATGTAATCGTTGTACATAGCTATCATGACGAGCAGCACAAAATACGTTGGACCAATCGAGAATCGTGTTTGGATGCTAATGTAGGCTCGCAAAGCCAGGCGCAACACTTGTAAAGAGACAGTTGTGTTTGTAGTTGTGTCTATTGAAGTTGGTGCTAGCGCTGCTGAGAAAGTGGAGACGAACACAGTGAAGCAATGACATGGCTCTCTAGCCAGTGGGAAATCAAACAGTTTTAGAAGATTTACAAGTTGAACCAACTGCGAACCGGCTCTAGAGCTCCTAGCTAGCACCCGGCCGGAACTGGGACCAGGTTCTTGTTGTTCTTGTTGTTCTTGTTCGTGGAAAATGGCGAATTTCAAAGTTGAGTCGAGTCAATTCTTGCACAGACTCGAGTCGAGTCGAGTCTTTTGAAGGCATTGTCGAGTCAGTACCATTGCCGAGTGGAGTGGAGTCGAGTCAATTGACTCGAGTCATTACAAATATGGATAACAGTCTAATGTTTGAGCAGAGGAGATTAGATAAGAGTAAAAACACCACGTCTAGGTGCCTCTTCATTCCGGCCCTGTTGTGTCTAAAAACTCTTTTTGGTATTCGTCCGTGTCAACCTCGGTAATATGGTGATCTATATTGGGTAATAAAAAATGTGGCACAGATTTGTGTGTGATTCACTCTCACTATTGGTGTCTCGTTGACATTAGACGAAGGTCTTAGGAGACTTTGAAATCCACATACATTACGACATATGTACGTCGACATCATAGTTTGGTTAGCGTAGGCTAATAAACTAAAAACACTCAACCCTGATTTTCTATGAGCGCCACAAGTGGAAAATACTACGGTAAGCTAGAAGATGATATTCTTCCAGTTTTAACTATTAAATCAGCCAACGTTAATGTAAAGTGTGCATGGCTCAACTTTTGGATGAATTACAAATTGCATTTCTCCCATGTCCTCATGCGTTAAAAGTCTATTTTCTGTGGCTGAGCTGTTAAGATTGATGTCTTTTTTTCTTCCCAATGTGTGATCAGCTATAGGCTACAAAAAGCAGACTGAGTCTGTTCGTCTGTAGAAGGGGGGAGGCAAGGGCTTGATGCCAGTGGTCGTGGTGCCAGAACCCTGATACACGTGTCGAGGTCTTGGCCTCTCTCCCAGCCACTATTAACTACGACAAAAGTTCACTCAGCGTAGAGATGAGTTCCACCATACAGACCCCATGCACACAAATTACCACAAAGAACCAAAACCTCAAGTACAAAGAAGGGCAGTTAGGAGATTCAACGACTGGCTGATGGCGGACAGGGAGGAGAAGAACGGAAGACATTATGATGATGGATTCAATAATAAGATATCTGTTTCCATGACGCCCTGTCAGCATCACTCTGGGGAACTCCTTGATGGGATGTAAAATTCATCATCTCAGAAATCGCCCAGATGCAACGTTACAGAGTGCTTTTGGCAAACAAGAGCTAAAAAAGGGTGCTGATGAACTCATTTTCATCATGACCAGTTTGCAGCGTGGGACACATGATGAAGATGGATTATTCTGTGAAGAAAGGTGTCTGGCTTAGTGTAAGGGCCCCTGTATTCAACCCTGGAGTGGTAAGTAGTTTGTATTGAGATGACGCTGCACTGTTATGGTTGTACTCTTGACAAGGAACATCTGTTTTGCTAAGGAATGGATATGTTAATAAGCATCTGTCTTCCCCAAAGCTGGCTTTATATAACTCATTTAGCACTGTGCATTCTACAAACACACACACACACACACCTTCGATCAAAACAAAAACACACGCATACACACACACACACACACACACACACACACACCACTACAGTAAGTTCTCACTAACCCAAAACTTTGTTGTTTACAAATTTAGGACAAAAATTGGTTATTTCTAACCCCGATCAAAGTACTAAGTACTTTGCAATTTTTTCTTTTCTAACTGTGCAAGGCACTGTAATAGGGCTTTTATAATCACTCAGTAGTCTGTGTATTTGAAGTTACTGTACCTGTGAACTAGAGTAAAATTAAAAGCCACTGAGATACTGAAATATTTAATAAAGCCTTTACAAGTTATGGGTGTTGATTTTTTTCTTTACTCTTTCTCTCTGTCATAATATCTTTCTCTGTTCTTTTCAATTTCTTCTTCTAGCATTCTCTTGCAAATCAACTAGTTTTACTTGCGCAAATTCAAACATTATATGCCACAAGAATTGACAGCAACATTTGATCAGGTTACAATGATAACTGCAGTTACCAAAGGAGAAAAGTATAATTTGTATGGTAAAGCAAGGTTTCTGGCAAGGTACAATACAATTTCCTATGATAAACTTTGAAATAAATAACAAGTTCATCATATTGTTATACTCTAAAATGGCATGATCAGTAGGGCAGAAACAGACAAAGAGATCAATACAATACAGTTGCATGTTTTAATAATTTAATTAACATGCAATTTAAATGTAGATGCAAGAGCAGTCTGCATTGGAAATGTGTTTTTGTATGAGGAACAGCATTAACAGAAAAATAACAGTATGCCAAAGGCTAATTAATAACCTGATCATGTAATTTTAATTAAACCCGAACCCAACTATAACTTTGTTGGCGTGACAGATTGCAATTGCCTGTTCACTCAGTTTGGAAGATTGGAGATAGCAATGATTGTTTGAGTTCTTAGAGACCTGCATATCCATCCAGAAAAATGAATTGATGGCCAATCACTAGATGCAGCCTTACTTCTGTGTCAATAATATTTCTTAAATAATATATAAAAAATACAGTATAGCAGAATTAAAGGCATTTTTGCAGAACTAGTTAACAAAACCTCAACTGTATAACACAGCCATTAATACAGGGATTAAAAAGAAGACAAATGTGGAAATACCATTGCTCATATTCAGGGGATTTTCTAAGTCAGACAGTTACTTAGGAAGCTTCCAGAACTTCACAAGCACTGACCCATTTACCAGCACTTTCTTTTTTCAGTCTATCTGAAGAGCCTGGATTGGTGGGGTAGTGGGGTAAGGATTTGATACGCCTCTTTGTAAGTGACACAGAAATGTCTTTCCTGATCAAAGGGTGTTGAGTGGTTTACTGGTGTAATTTACCAGTTAATCCCATTAAAAGCAGCTGGAACGAAGTAGGGCGGTCAATGCATGTACAAAAAAAGAGTGTGTTCAAGCAGTTGTCGTCTTCCAAGCATAATAGAGTGCACACTGTGGGTTTATGCATTGTGTGAGAAAGGGACCTTCATATTTCCTTGGATCACAAACTACAAACTACAAATGAGCAAATTATATTAATATCAATGTTTACCAACTAATGAAAAATCTATTTGAAAAAATGTAGCACAAGTTATCTTGTACATGTTAAAAGGGAATATTTAACATTACAGTAATATAACAAAACTTGGACACAGGGTTCAATCCGTATAGCAAGTGTCTATGTTTTTCTTTCTGAAATAAATTAATCAGCAAGGCTATCTAACTTTCCCGTAGTTTAAATGCACTTCTGCGATGCTTTGTGCGACTACAATAAAGAGGCAGAATGTAAGTTTTCCGTTTTCATCATCTGTAAATAGAAATAGGAGACAGGTCTCCACTCTTTTGTTGTTGACAAAAGGGGATGTTACCTTCAGAGCGGAAGCAACCCATGAGTCAGTTATTTCCTTTTAAATAACGTTTTGAACAAACAATGTTTTGAAAACATTGAAGAAGAAGAAGAATACAAATTCGAAGAGGAAGAAGAGGAGCACAAAACCAATGCACTGCCTAGCATCTAGAATCTAGAATCAATAGCAGTTTCAATGTTTTGTGTGTTTACTGAACTCTTTTAACTGTCACAAAGTCAGTTAGAGGTGACTAAAAGACCACACTCATTACACATTCTAGATTACAGTTACTACTGTGCTAATCTTTTACAGACCACTTTGTCCAACAAAAGTATAGAAGTGTAATAACGGGACCTTACTGATTTTGACCTGCCCTCGCGACCGAACATTAGTTGAATCTGTCGTAAACCTGAGGCGGTGCCATAGCGTGTAAATCAAATCAGGGAGTCAAATGTCAATCCATCCATAAAAACACAGCACGACAGGGAAATACAGTGGTGTTGGTAATATGAAGTCAAGGGTGAGCTCTAGCCAATCCCTGTCGTGCTTAAAGTTATACAAAAAAACACTTCCATGCTTCGGTTACCTTGGTTTTAACTTGCTGATTGTGCCTGATTGAACAGGTGCTGATTAGGTAGTACCAATTACAAAAGGAATATTTCTAAGTGCATTGTTCCCCCACCTCTTTCTGTTCCAGGTTTGGTGATCCTGCTGTTCTTGAAATGTTTCAGCACAGTTGGTGGAAAGCTTTCCCCTGACATTTGACATATAATTTTTTTCTTCTATTCTCTCCCCTAACCCAGGAAACCAGGTACTTTGCCTCCATGGCAACAATCATATTAGTAGAACCAGAAATTGAAATAACAGCATAGTAAAAAAAAACATGGTTTGAGCTTGACACGGTACAGGCAATGCTCTTTTTTGGGGGGTGCATAATACAATGCGTTTATAAGTTGTATTGTGTCAGTATTGACTTTAAACTTTATGATTCCCCTTCATACCATCTATTTTTTTTAAATAGGTGCAAGATTCAGACAAGACATACACTTAACCTTTATTTTGGTATTGGCCTTGGTCTTGACGTTTTGAAACAATGATGCAGACCCATTCCTGAAGAATTTTTCTTCTTTGTTTGAAATAGTTTGAATCAAGGAAAAACATCCAAAGGAAGATGGGATGAGTTTGGATGCAAGGGACATGGGCCGGTGATATCAAGAATGCAATGTCAAAGTAGCGTGTAGGCCAGAGTGAAACTCCCATGCTATCATAGTTGCTTCTCCGGCTGCGCTTCCTCATAATTAGCACAATCAACAAAGTTGCTTGAGTAGGAGAGTGAACTCACCACAGAATACTCAAAGGCATTGCAATGCGTTCTCCGGCTGCAGGTGATTACTGAGGAGAAATGTGTAATCTTAATTATACTGACCGCTTGGTTTGAAAGAAGCTTATTACAACTGGAGCTTAGAAGATAAATTAGACTAATTCAATATTTACTTATTTCAACACGTCCTCTCCCCATGTGACAGCAATAATGGTGTTCATGATTGACGGCTGACTGATAAGTTATCAGTAACATTCGATTTTCGGTGACTCACTCTGTGAGGCTAGAAATATTATCATGCCAAATATTACTTGACATGTTGCTTCAGACACATTGAATGCATGCACTGATTCTTGTTTCCTTTATTAAAAATAGACCTATAATAGTTCTCACTTTAACAATAGGATGACGTATCTCTTTTGAAAATGTATCCTTCTCATCCTTTAGAAAGGTTTATTTGCAAAGTAATTCTTTTAATGGCTACAGTGTCTAAACCTTCCAAACGTGTCCACACGTACACACATTTCTTTAATAACCTCAACAGCACATTGTGCTACTAATCCCACACCCTAAGGCTGTCTCAGAATATTCAGAAAATCTAAAAGTTCCCAAAACATTTGCATAATTATGTTGATGAGGGAGCTTCAGTTAGGAACTGTGGATCTGCAATGAGGAGACACACCTGTTCCTGCCCCCTCTTCGCAACGGCAAAATGTGGAAACAATCCCTCTGGGATGCGACTCCTATTAGCAACCCAGACCATGGACCATCAAGTGCTGAATAAGGACCGCACCAAGGTCGCATTGCTAATATCCCACTGGATATGTCTTGAAGCAGCCTGCGATTTCAATTATCATCACCTTTCCAAGCCGACATCTAAATGAGGTGTTGTGATCTAATCTTCCATAGGGCGGAGTGTAATGCACCGTCAACAAAACCCAGACTTCCCGGCTATTGATTTGATAAATGGACAATGTGCATTGACCCCTGGGCTTTTTACAGATTCCATTCAGGTCAGAGAGCCAAGTGACAGGGAAATTAAGAAATTATGGAGTGGGAAAGGATTGTGAAATCACACCCAATTGGAGTGATTCAGTTTGGGCCACGCAAAGATGAATGCAAGATAGGACCTTGAACGTCGTTGCTTACTCATTCAAATAATGCCTTAAACCATGTGATGGAATGTAACGTATTGCGACTGGCTGTGGGAAATACAAAAACAGCTCCTCTGATTTATTTTGTTATTCTAAAGCTAATGAGACCATCTGGAATACAACATGAACAGGTTATGAACGTATTTTTTCTCCATTCTTTCAGTGTACATTTTTGGGTGTAACGCAGCCAGTGCATTGTTCTATGCCTTAAGCGGCATCAGTTCAGGTTTCATTAGGTACTAAGGGAAACCCCTGAATTCTGTAAGAATGCACAACCACAAACAAGTGACCTTATTTCCCTTGCAGGGTCATAGTTTTTGAGGCAATTGCCAATGAGGAACATTCAATTTGATACTGGGAGTTGTATGGCAAGAAAGGATACGTTGGTGATTTAGATGGTCTTATTATTTTGGACCGTGTCTTGGTTTGTTATACTGTATATTCAGGTATTATTGTAAACAGGGCACTGTAAGAAAATATACATACAGTCTACAAAGCGTTTTATTTTATTTTGTTAGGTAGCCAAAAAATAGAAGTGATGTAACATAGATAATGTTCTGTGTTACACTCAATTAGTTGGAGACCATGGTCTTGTTACGGTTTGAGTGCAGTATTAACTCAAATCCAACTCTACGTAATAGTCGATATTCCTTAACCTTTATATCCCTTCTATGTGTAATTATGAGAGAGTCTTTAATTTGATGCTTTGCGCACACAATGTGTGTGTGTGTTTGTGTGAGAACATGAATGAGAGAGATAGGTGGATTTAGTATGTGCACACTCAAGTGCTGTGTATGTGTGCACGAGCATGCGTGGCTCCACCATACATATATATATATATTTTTTTTTTTACTCTTACTCTTTTGTCATGTTGTCATTTAACTTGATTAAAACCCCACATCGGCCACACTGCCGGAAGGTCTCCTATAATGAGTATTGGACCCGCATACACAATGTGCCCACTTCCTCCCACAAGAAACCACACTGGCCATGATCCGATCAATGCAACCTTCTGTTACAGAAGGCAATGGGAAAATGATGTTTTTTTTCCTTTCTGATTCAGAAAAGATGCTTGCTGTTGTGGCTCTGGCTTCTTTTTCTGCCACATCTCTCATGCTAATCGGAAGAGAGCTTTGAAACCTGCCACAATGGACATTTTATCCAGCTCCTGCCGTTGGTGCTGTTATCCCTCCCAGTCCTTCATATTCTCTCCTGCCATTGTAGGAAAATGTATAAGTGAAATATATGCCAAGAAATGGACTTGGAGCAGTTTATTTCTGTGCTGTCCAGTGCCTGTGTCAGCACAATCTTACACATTTATTCGGTTCTGCTACCAGCTATCAGCTGAAAAGGAAGGGATAGAAGAAAAGAAAATCAACAGCCAGGTTTAGGCCTCTCATTTGGAACTTCCCGGGAGCCCCATGTCAGCCCCAGCTAATGCCCCCCCCCCCCCCCACCCCCTCCTCCTCCCATCACTGTTGTCTTCCCCCTGCATCCACTGTAAGCTCCAATTTCCTTGATGTCAGCCATGTCTAAAACTGACTGACGTTGGCAAGGAACATAGCAATTGATAAGTTCACCCAAGTGTGAAGAAGAAAATCTCCCTCGTTCGGCCCTTTCTCCCTGTTACAAGGCCTTTTTCCGTACTGAGTACCCACTGTGCTCAATCTCACGCTGGCAGACCACCCTTTCTGGTCCTAAGTCCTGTGGTTTCCAGCTGGGGAAAAAACAAGAAAAAGAGTCATGATTGACAGCTTTCTCAAACAGCTTGAAGTGTACTGGTGCGTCTGTGCAAGTATGTCATATGGCAGTAGATCTGGCAAAACATTGACAGTATATTCAAAGGTCTGTTTCCATTGAAGTGACTGTGTTTTTCCAATGTATCATCAGAGTGTTCATGGTAAAAACTCAAAACATAACAACACTGTAGGATTGCCAATATTGTTCTGATTTCAATCCCCTCCATTCAAAATAAATAAATGTTGGATTTGTGGAAACAGCAGTTATTGTTCTCTATATTGTGTTTTTGAGAAGGCAGTGTATGTATTATTGAGAGCGGGAAAGTATTATTTTCAAAGCAACTGTTCAAACAACCGGAGGGTTTAAGGTGGGACTGTGCAGCCAGTTTCAAGCACTGCTTGGCCGAGACTCGCAAGGATGGTGATAAGAATCACTATACATCACTTGGCGACATTTCGTAGCTAGGACTACAGCACAGCCATACAAAGAACAGTGTTATAGCACACACTCTGGTGTCTTACCGCCTTACTATCCTCCAGAGTACAGACTCAGCCTGTGGTGGCCTCGATAGCGCAACACTTGGGGTGTAGCCGTATGAGCATCATTAACTTGTCAATTTACTCAATTACTGCATCAAATGACAATATCCAGTGTTTGCAAGTCTCACTATCATGAATTTACCAATAACATACCTTGTATTTAAAGTATGTTATTTCATGGACTCCAGACAAGAACAGCTATTGGCTGAAAGAGATCCTGATCAACTTTTTGTATGCATATATTGTAACGGGTCTTGCTTGTGGCCCTAGTAGAATCGCGATGTTTTGGTTTGTTTACCTAGGGCAGGTTGAATTACTGAGGAGTGCCCTTGTTAGAAGAATGGTTGAACTTATGGTTACCTCTTAAATCAAGGTTAGTTTCAGTTTCTATTATAAGGCCAGCCAGCTAATGAGGCCTGTTGGAATGTTGCAACAGAGTGGTGTATACCATACATTTCGTATTTCTGCTGTGACATTGGGTGGATATTTGTTTTGTACACATTTTTCCTTCGTTTGTTAGTTTGAGGTTATGGAAGTTAGGTTTTGTGCGGATCCCCCTTTTGAGCTTTTCTATTTCCTGCTAGCTTGGCATGCCTTTTAGCCAATGAAGTGTTGATTTTTGTAAGGAGCCTTTCAAATAACCGCTGCATGTCTGTGGTTTAATTAAATCCAAGGGAACCTTTTAGAACCCGTTTTAAGGAGTAGTTTATTTGATAGTTGTCGGACAACTTAGCTGTTTGGTCCCCGAAGAGCAACTGCTCTGAGGTTAGGGTCTACGGGACGTAACAAACCAAAAATATATCTATGATCTATATAAATCAATTCTGTATGAACATAGATGCATACAGTAAATGTATGTGAAAACTAAATACATATAGTTTGTGTAGAGAGAAAATAAACTGACCTAGTTGTTTTTGTTTGTTTTTTGTGTGATGGATTTGACTAAGGCAAAAATTCAGACCTGTGCTGAAAATAAATGTTGTCCCCCTTTGGGATAAAGGGTTATTCTGTATGCTGCTGGTGATAGTGTCGTTTCCAATTATTTCCGCCATGGATTTGGGGCTCTTAAATTGGGAGTGGATAAGATTATGTTTCTAAGTATGTGAATCAGAAATTGGAACTCGGCATAGTCATCCTTCAACATATTAAACATATTTGAAATATTTATGAATGGAACAAGCACTCTGCAGGGTGACTGGACCACAGTGTGCAGCAGTCATATCAGAATAGAATGTTTAACCACGGTAAAATAAGGGTGTTTTTGATGATCAACAGTGTATTAACAATCCAGACTTTGATCCACCTTCTCTAAAAGAGCTTGTGTACGTGTGGATTTGTCTACTTTTGTTGAAAGGAAATGAAAGTTGTTCCATCTGTTTTGAGATCAGTAGAATATGATTGCGGCAGATGTGAGACATTGCATAGAGGATGGGTTTGGTTAAAAAAATAAAAAAGTACAACTGCACTGGTATGTCCAGTGGGTTACAAATTAAAAGGAGTTATCCTATACTGTCAACAGGGGGCAATGTTGTCCTATGTTTAAACACGGTATTCTTTCAAAGTTGTCAGCTGAACACACGCATACATACTGCACAGGAAAAATGTTGCAAAACTAATAAATGGAACCACGGAAGAAAGAAATCTCAGGTTAAACCAAGTGCTTAATAGCAGCCGCATTTGAACCATTAAATCGGGTTTTATGCTGAAATTGGTCAATAATTGGACGATATGGCGAGGTTAGCACAAATGTCAGACTAAATATGTCAGCTCTAGGCATCGGGCTCAGGTAGGGCTGGGGTAAAACCGTTCAAGCCATTCCATCCTGCCCTTTTCTGTGTCTCACATGACCTTACCAATGTGGTAGCTCCATCCTACACTAAACCGATTACTGGGTCTGAGTCACTCAGTGGGCTTGCTGCTCCCACTACCTGAGAAAGTACACTTCCACAAATACAGAGCTGTTCCATGTCTAAAGCTGATATTTATCAAACTCTTACATTTGAAGGTTCTACGTGTCTCTTTGGTGTATTTGAGTTCAGCCTTTCACCACAAATGGGGTGTTATTGTGAGAAAAGTTTGAGGTTTCCATCGTTTTTAAGGTAAATAGGGCTTCATTAGACATTTACATATAAAATATACGTTTATTGTAGCAAAACTGACATCTTCCCACATTACTTTTTTTTATGAACATATTCAAGGCTCCTATTTTACGTTTCCCAGCTCAAAGTGATGCTGGAACAGAGTTTGGCTTTTAGTGAACGCTCAAGGTGAATGATGATCTCATTTAAACACACACACACACACACACACAAAGACACCACAGTTCCACATTTGTTTTGGCACGACCATGACACCCCTTATCTTATGCAAGATAGCGGTTGCGGGGATGAATAAAACATGGTTTGATGTTAACCGCGGCATTGTGCTTTGGACTCCAACTTCCCTGGCACACTCGCAGGCGTGGTTGAGAGAACAAACATTCAGGGGAGTCAGGAAAGCAGTTCCACAGAGAGTGGCTAGTCCTTTGAAGTCAACTCTCCCGTGGTTCTGGTCTGTACTGTATGAAACCACTCTGAAAGGAGCAAGGGAAAACATTGATCCACACTGAAAAAAATGCATCTTAGATCTCTGATGCAAAGCCACAACTCCAACCGATACGTTCTTATTTTATTTTTTTTATTGACTTAACAGAGGGCCATCACACCAGCTCAAGCGTAAAATGCAGCAACACAGCAACGGATGACTTTCACATCAGCACCGGCTCCGAGTGGCTGTTGACCAACACGCTTTTCCTCTCTGAGCGCCTGCTGAAGCGGGTAATTGAAGGCATTTTCTTTGTTCCCAAACTGCTGTCTGCAGATGCAGAGATAGTCACTGATACTCAGTTGCTGTTTTTTTCTCCAGATTGTGTTACGGAGATGGGATGTGCAGGGTACATAAAAGCGAAATAAAAAATGGTTATCTCCAACAACTGCGCATGGTGACTAAGTGGTATGTCTAATATGTCAGAGATGTAGATTTCTTGAACAAACCTCTGCGGTGAAAGAAGCATGGCGGACACCTTTAATATTCCTCCAGCCCCGTCAGTGTTTTGTGAGGAGAAGAGTTCGGGTGGTAGTCTGTGTGAGTGGCTTGCCTTGGACCAGGAGTCTGGGAGAGTAAGGGTGAGGAGGGTCGAGAGGAGGTGCAGGCAGGTGGAAGTTGAGGGAGGGGACGAGTGTGTGTGTGTGTGTGTTGGGGGGGGGTTAGAGGAGCGGGCAGATTACTAGTGACCCTCGTCACGGCTCCATTACAGGGCAATCAGACTCACAGCTCTAGTTGTGGAACATAACAGACGCTGCCCGAGCACCATTGGATTATATATCTCACTGCTGGTGATTCCAATCTTATATTGTGTTCTCAAATGATTGAACAACGGGTCTGAGACACTGTGAGGACAGCGACAGACGGGCAATACAAGAATCCCTGCTGGGCAGAATAGGTAGCCTGAATGGAAACCGAAAATACACAGGGAGTTTCAAAAGGCGAGCTTTCTTGTTTCTCTCTTCTTAAAATGGTGAAGGATCAATAGAGCAGCCGAGTTCAAATCAGTAGACCTCCCACTGGTTGATTTCACTCCCAGGGAGTTGTTGACGGAACAGCTCCGATGCGTTACACGGTGCAGGCATCGCAGCGGCGTGTCGCGGGGGTCGAGGGGCAAGGAGGAGCGGATGGTTTCTCTGAGCGCCCACAGAAAGGACACTCACAATGGGCCCACGGTGGAGAGGATTTTCTCTCGGATGGGATTTGAGCGGATTGAATTCTGTTGAGATCGCCAGCCTTGCTTTTATGTTGTGTGGGAGTGCGCGACTGACCCAGAACACATGTTCATTTTAAGAAGTTTCCGTTTATTTGTTTGTTCTTCTTTTGTAAGTCGTTTCAGTTTCATTTAAATCAGTGGAGATATCTTGGGTTCAGCTGAGGTGCGATTTGCGACATCACACTGCAACAATCAGAGCGTGCTTTGGTGCTTGGCAAAATAATTCACAAAATAGCAACATGACATATTTTGGGATAATGAGCACCATCCCATTCCCATTCAATTACAAACAGCAACCTCCTGCATTACGTGACACAAAATGATCTGTGGGCCTTCTGCATACAAGAGACTTGAAGAAGACTACATACAGTATGAAGTCAGGGAAAAAGGATTTCCTGTGTAGGCATGCCACGAGGGCTTGCATGGCAGCCTATGGAGTCAGCTGTTTGTTGTCTGCTAGCAGCCAGCCATCTCGCTGGCCTTGCTTTTTTCTCTCTGGGGTGAAACTGCTGATGTTTGTTCCCACGCCTAGGAGCTCAGGATTAGCAGCCACCATCTGCAATTCAAATGCAATTATGCCCTTTTCCCTCTCCCCAGCGACTCTATTAGCCAATGGAAGTTCATCGTTTCAATTCAGACGGGCTCAGCAAGGAGAGAAACGGCAGTGCTTCCAATGATAGAGCAATCCATAAAAAAACATGATTGGACACTTGTGCATGTGGAAGTGTGATGTTTAAAAAAGGCTAAGGGAAAAGGGAGTAATGTAAGGATTATGAAAAGCAACTTTGTGACAACATATTAGCATGTGAAACCTTTGTTGTTTATTTTCATAGCAATACTGGAATGGAATAGTAGCAACGCTGGGATGGAAAGTTGGTATTAGTCCATCTTGGGTGACGGTAGGTGCATTATATATTTGTTCTAGAACACCTTTGGGCAATTGTCCTCAACAGCCTTTGGTAATGGCCCCATTCCATATCTGTCAAAACAGTTGATGACTTAACCATGCTGGGATCAAAGATGCCTACAAACCAGTTACCATGAAAAGGTAGCGAGAGAGGCTGAAACAAAGAGAGGCAGAGAGAGACGGACAGAGAGAGAGAGAGAGAGAGAGAGAGAGAGAGAGAGAGAGAGAGAGAGAGAGAGAGAGAGAGAGAGAGAGAGAGAGAGAGAGAGAGAACCCTTCCAGTCCCCCTCTCACCGGCTACTATTGATCCAAGTTCATCAGGCCTCTCGGAGAGCATTGATCCGGCCGGGGCCCAACTCCCATTGATCATCCTCACAATAGCAGTCGGTGACAGAGACGTAGACTCAGCACTGCTTTATACCACACGGCTCCGGACAGGAGGAGAGCGATACATACCGCCGGTTGTCAGGGGTGTCATCCCCGCCACTAACCCCACGCAACTACTGTTGGCTCAGTTGTCTAGAGAAAGGGTTTACCTTAGAATTATAGTGTGCTGTAGCAGCAAGGTAGGCAGGCATACGGTTTAATTGTGTTTCCATGGTGAATTGAGCCACCCACTGGCTCATTTCTACACTGGGACCATGTCCTTTTGGCTTTGGAAGTTTTCCCGGCACAACTAAAACAAGTAGAAAAGGCACAAACCTACAAAATTACATTTGTCACCAGTGAGTCTAGTGTCTTCCTGCTCAGGTGTTTGCAATTATCTTATGTAGTAAAGGGGAAACTGTGTGCTGAGGGCTATGCCCTGAAGAAGGCTGTTTGTACCGCTACACGTGGGCTGTCATCTAGTCTTGGTCTGAATCATGTATATATATTTGTAAGATTTTCATAGCCATCTCAAAAAAGGCTTTTTTAACTAAAAGACCTTGCCGGAGGAGTGCCTTGGATATTCTTTCTTTTGAACCTTTAAATTCCCTACCAAAGAGCACCTTCATCACATTTATTTGGAACTCCTGAGTACTCCACTTTTTAGTTTTTTCAGCAATATTGACCAACTCGTTGCCACAGGCAAAAATCATACTGAGACAAGAACCACTAAAGCGTTTGCTGAAACTACTGTTCCCTCAACTATGCTATTTGTGTGTTTTTCTCTATCTTGTCTATAATTGTACTGACAGACTGAAAAAAGTAATTTCTTCAGGACAATGAGACCTTTAAAGACCGCACATATTTTCTGAATATCGTACAAGTGGCAAGCAGAGGTACATTCTAATTTGACCATTCTAGTTTCCTGTCGTCAAGCCTCTGGGGTCAGACTAGGTCCTAAATAGTAAAATATAAACAGGAAAACAATAGCTTTGAGCATGCACACATAATAAATAGAGCAGGTATGAAGATGACACAGTCCTATTGTTGGCCCGCTCCCCAAAAGGTTCATCTCTGATACTCAAGTGAGGGTTTCTTTATTGCACGGGCAGCGAGATTTAACAACGCCATTTGCCATTGCATTAACTGCAGTAAATACTGGAGGAGTCTTTTGTCTCCCGGAGCTGCGTGGGCGGCCCTGTACAGTCGTAAATTTTCAGGTTAACGTTTTATGAAGCAATCTTACTTTATTCATAAAGGAGAACTGTATAGATCCATTAAGTTGTCATGCTATTTGTCTTCCTTTTAACCTGCCCCCCCTCCCCATCCCACCCCTGGTCTGGCCAGCAGTTCTTAATACCAACCCCTGTACCTACGTGGTCTACCCACTCCCCACCTTTGCTTTTCTCCCTCCCTCTAACATTTCTCTCTTCGTCCCCCTCATACAGTAATTGGAAATGCATTGGAGTAAACGTCATGGGGCCAGCACACCGATAACAGGAGGTGTGAAAATGGAAATTAAAACTCTGTAAAAATGGTAGTGTGCGGCAGTGTGTGTTTGCAGCGATAAGGGAAGCTTGAGAGAACATGAAAGATGGCGAGCATCAGACAGAGAGTAGAAAATGGATTACAGGGTAGACCGTCAGGTAATGTAATTACTCCCTACATTGAATTATTTTGAAATGACATTATTGCCAGTTGGGTGTTAATGTCTTTTAAACAAAGCACGTAGCCCATATGAACTTAGATCACTCTTGCTGTGTTCCCAAGACTGATTCGCAGACAACCCTTGTGGTTTGTCTGGTTCAGAGCTGCATGATAAAAGCATTATTAGAGATGTCATAAATCCTGCCAGGGCTGCAAAATTGAGGTCCATACTCCATATTCCCTAATATTTCAGGCTGCTGACATCCCCTTAATACAGCTCCCAACCGGTGGGGTCATAAAATATACAGTTCATGAATTATTACATCTGAACCTATGCCAAGAGCTAGCCCGAGGAACCATGTTTTATGAATGGTTGGCTGGGGGTATTTGATGAACTGGTGGGTCACTGTATGATCTTCGGCTCAGACTGGGCCCAATATCCCTATATCAGAGCATCTTGGCAGTGCCTTGAAGAGGTTACAATCTGCCTTCTGCTCCATCCATGCAGACTCCCAGCCCAGCCTCTATTGACAGTTGAATGAAATGATCGATTTTGCCCTTGTTCCGAATCGTGAAGTCTTGACGGAGGAGAGCTGTGAGGAGTTGCACGGCCTGGGAGCAGTTCTGGGTAATTCCCTCTGAAAGGAGATATAATTGCCTCCTGGGGTTGAAAGATCAAAGAGAGTGGGTAGGAATATAGACGTTTCTCACTGTGTACAATTTGTAACAGAAAGCCTACGCTGTAGGTGTGTGCCTGTGGTTGAGCTCAGAATCTCAAGCCATTCATTTCAACAATAACGCTGCAAATGGACACGTAGTATGTGACGATGTCATGTCTGTTTCTGTTTCGTAACGACAACATAAGACATACAGTTAAATTTATGTCAGCGTAGCATGCCATTGATAGCATCGCATAGCATGGCAGAGTATATCATGGTGCAGGTCAGTATTGATTAGTACGGCATAGTACGCAGGGGTGCTCTACATCAGGGATTCTACTCCACCTATCCCTGTGCCCCTCCACCTATCCATGCCTTCCACACTCCTCTTTCCACCTGCCAATCTCTCAATCTCTCCTTCCTCCCAACTGCACCTCTCCATCCTCCACTTCTCCTACTCTCCCACTTTCCAGCCCTTCACCGATCCCTCCCATCCATCCACTTCTCCACCACATCAAGAGAGCCGGTTCAGTGTAGAAGGAGAATTTCAAGCTCAGGCATTGGGGTCAACACCATTCAGGGGAAAGTAATAGGCTTTCTGTTGTTTTTACTGTTTCTTTATCTGCTTCTGCATGGTTTCAGGTTGTTTTCCTGTTCGCTCGGAAACTTTTGTTTTCCCAAACAGTGTCCGTGGATGCGGAATATTTCCCCTCTCCTGAGCATCTAAGACCATCCAATTCCCATGGAAGCAGAATCAGGCTGTCAAGAAATAATAAGTGAGACATCTCCTACTTGACGATCATCTAACGAGCCATATTAGGAAAAAAAGTGATCTGACAATGTCACACCTAAATTGAATGAATGCTGTTTTGTTACCAGGCAAAAAAAAACATTTCACTACATTCTATCTTAAGGGCCCATTCGAATATTAGCTACATGCATACCACAGCCTGACTCTCAAACTAATTTGCAGTTGCAACCACACTGCTATGAACATGGAACAGGTGTTCCTATTATAAATTGTTATATCCCAAGGGTCCGCTGATCGTCGCTTTCTAAAAGACTTCTGTTACCGTCAAACAGTATTCATACCGACCGCCCCTTCCCTGCTATCGTCAACTGTTTAGCGACGTAGCGACTTTTGGATTGAGTTCTCCAATGTGTGTCATGATGACGCCAAGGGCCACACATACCAATCACGTCTGCCAATTTGAAGAGGGGGCCAGAAGCGATACGACGCGGGAGCTCGAGAGGGAGATTATCAACCCCGCTCCTTGGTGTCGACATCTCCAGCTTTAGGCAATCCTATTACCCAAGTCCCTCACCTGACTTCACAAGTTTTATCTCTGAGCACAGCTGTTCGACGAGACTATGCTTTGGCTTTCTTTCCGTAGTGCCGGCGCAAGGCTTCCCTCCCAGGGGGCTGATAAAACCACCTCCCTGTTTGTCCCATAGTGGCTGCAGCCCATACCTGTGGCTTGGACGAGGAAGAGCGTGCTGTGAAAAGAGGCCAAGTAAGTACATTTTTTTTTTATCTATTTATTTTTTTATCTCAACTTTTTATTAAATGTTTTTCTTCAGTCACATGGGTTTGAAAATAAAGGTTTCCATGACACGGAGCGATACAAAGTTCTCTATCTGCACACCGGATTGACTTTGTGGCGATGCAGTGGTGGAGGAAAAATACAAATAGAAGCAAATGCATAAGCATCGAGTTTATCCGATTCATGCTGACCAGGGACTACTGTTGAACAGGACTACTGTGGTTGGGTTTCAACTTTGGTCAGAGGCCCAGAGGCTTCGTTGGTTGGCCACAGGGAGAGAGGTTTGGTGAGGTAGGTTTGATTAGGAGTTTGATCTAATTCATTAGGCCTGAACAAGAACTAAGAGGGTGTAATACTTTTTCGCAGTAATTAAAGCCAATATGTGTTTATAGGTGTTTTATTTTTATGGACATTTCTAAACAAGAAAGTGTGTTATAATAACCATTGTGCAATAACCCAAAACTAGCATTGTAGAACGTATACGTGTATAAAAGTGTGCAAGTTTCCACACACACACACACACACACACACACACACACACACACACACACGTTTTCTAACATTACAGTGCACTAAAATACCTCCGCATCCTAGCGGTTGACCATGATATCGAGCTGCTAAAAGGCTGGATGAGGCGTTGTGTAATGGTGTCACTAGCCTGCTCGTCCGACATGGCTGTTGGCCATATAGTCCATTAGAAGACCGGGGTGATGTGGACATGACACAGCCATTGCGCCGATGTTGACCAGATGGACATAACATACTGTTTTTCTGTGGCAGAAAATATGTTCCTACTCATCACAATGCCAACAGAGTGGAAGACTTTTGGAGAGAGCAACCATATAACCATTGGGCTATCTAAAGGGATCAGCACATTACAGGAATACATATGTATCAGCTACATCTGCTGCATGCAGCTAGTTCACTCAATGATCTCCGACAAAAGGAAGTGACTGATTAAATCCTCTCAAAGGGTACTGCCTTATGGTGCTAATAGTCCATTAGGCCACAGCAAAGACACTTAAAGCAATATTCATGTGGTTTCAACTGTGAGATCACAGAATGTCTCAGTCTACAATGTGCAAATGGGCCACAGATCGCCGAGAACTGCACTTTAGATTGGCACTGGAGGCTATTGGGGCAGTAGCATCCAAAGCAGATTTCCGTGGCCAGTGATATTATGTTGACACACAAGGCGCTGCCACATTGCGGCTCAGTGAGACATAATAGGTGCTCACCAGGGGTCGAGTTATTTTGGAGCAAGTGGGAGCTGAACTCCCATAAGGAGGGGTCGGAGCTTGGGTGAAAGCAGTAAACTCATACCTCTGTGGGGGTCACCAATACATTACCCAACAACCATTTTTATAATCACAATTAATACATGTTTTAATCACCTTATGATTACTATTGATGTTAACAAGATAAATAGGTTAAATTAAACCAATTTCCCCAAAGAACTATGCACAATATTCTCTTGTGAATGGCAGTATGGCTGCACTTCACCAACAATTCCCCATGGTGCGCAGTAGTGATGCCCAGTGTTGAAAGCTTGCGAGCTTGTGATTGGTGCGACAAACTTGAGAAGCAACTAACTGACATTGGATTGAATGGAAGTACAAAGTAGTGGACTAGCTACCATAACGTCGAAAAAAGGACGCTGCCAACCTGGCTGGTTAAAAAAAAAAATGTTGAGTGTAGAACTGCATGCGCCCTACGCGACCTGATAAAAAAGTGAGCTGCTGTGTATGTGTGTGTGTGTGTGTGTGTGTGTGTGACACGAGTGTTGAACCATGTAGTACTATGGGTATTGGAACTCCCTCTCTCTCACACACATACACACACAGAAAGCGCACCCGATAGGCTATTACTTATTTTCACTTCCCATAATGTCCGTTATTTTAAAGACCCCCACAAAGCTCAGATTATAACTCGAACCCTGGTGCTCACTCTGTTCCGAATGTTGAAGGTCCAGCCATGCTCTTGTTGCCACTCTGACCTCTGGGGGGCAGCAGAGATCCATGCGGAGCCCTTAATAGGCCCTACCCGGCAGAGAGCCAGCGAAGGCTTGTCCCCACCAGCACACTCAGCAGGTCAGAGACAGTTTGGAGACCACATAGAGCACCAAGACACCAAGGAGTTTGCTTCTGTCTATGTGTATGTGCGCTTAGAAGTGTGTGTGTGTGTGGGGAGAGGGGCTTTGATTCAAAAAGACTCAGCCATGTGTGTTTAATGAAGGATTCTCTTTCTTTATCTACCGTAGGTATGCCTGTATCAGACTCTCTCATATCTCAGTCCTTCCCCGTTTCCTGTCCAACACCAGATTCATGTCTATCTCATTTTCTCTGTAGTCTTCCCTATGTCTTCCTCACTTTCTCCATGTTACTTTCCTTTTCTTTTTCTTTCTCTCTCTTTTTTTCTTACTCTCTCTCTTTCTATTTCTCTATCTCTCTGTATGTTCCTCTATCTTTTTCTTGCTGTCTGTCCAGTATACATTATATGGCCCTATCTAAAAAAATCTAAGAAATTAAGCTGGTCCGGAAATAGTCATATGAAATGTCCCCCATTGAGGAACTACATAATGAAATCCACCCTCTACCTTTTCAAGGGTTGTTTGAGTATATGCTGAAATCAATGCAACGTGTGATTCATCTCTTTGTGTGTGTTTGTGTGCGCGTGTGTCTGTGTGTGCTTGTTTGTGGTTGTGCTTGCGCGTGTGTGCGTAATGAAAGGTGTGGCCTCCAAACAAAGTGTCCTTCTTCAAAAATAGACTGGAGCCCCCCACTGGGAAGAAATCATTAAACAAATGACTTTTTAGCCCAGAGCTGACTTTGACAAAACAGAGTGGATCACATTGTATGTACCGTTACCACCAAGAACGGTGTCACTTTGTTTCATCTTTGCTTTCTCACCCCTGAAGGCTCTGTTTGTTTCTCGGCTGCCATTTCTGATGGAGAATCTACTGTGAGAAGATACAACTCAAAGAATCATGAAAAAGAAAATAACAATAATAATCAATAAATAAAGATGTTCGCATGTTGCTGTTCATAGGCTGATCGTGTGTCTGATGCTAAGCTTTGTAGAGCCATAAAATTGGTCTTAGTTCCATACTCTAACAGTACATATGTCTTGAACTTAAATGAGCACAAAGTGAGCACAGCATGCCGAAGCATATAATTTTCCGTTTGATGTCTAAGTCCTCAATTAGATTGCAGTAAAGTGTGCTCATTTGATAAGAACCACAGAAAGCACTAATGGAAATCTAAATAGAGTCACAGCTGGCAGCAGTCCTTTTTGGATCCATTATCTGTCAATGGGACAATAGCTTGGCAGATGGTATTCTACTGGCAAGTGCATGATTTGATAAATTCCATCAATGTTATTGGCCAGCATTTCAAAGAATAAGCCCAGCTCAGTACAACATAGAGGCATGTTGTGTCAAAATCTCCATTATCTAGGGGAGAAAGTTTTAGCTATTCTCTTAAAAGGAAAAGGTTAAGCTGCTGCATCATTTTCATTAAATAAGTGAAACAGTTGTTTTGAGTGTGCTTAATAGGATATGGCATTACTTAATAAACCATTTTCTTCTAACTTAATTTGTGAACACACCTGCTTTTTAAAATAAATCGTCTTTGGTTGTCAAGACGCACTTGTGACTTGTTTCATCTTTTAAATATCACTGAATCCTCACAATTAAGGCAGTAGCATAAAAACACTACAACATGTTCCTGGTAATGCATTTCAAAGGCTTTGGCATAGCAGAACGAATTTTTCTGCTCTCTCTAACAGTTCTGCATTAGTGGGGACAGCTTTAGCACAACAACGAAGAGTGGAAGCTTTTCTGGGTGACAAGCACAGACACAAAACAGCAACATGTTGCTTTCATCTTATGATGACTTATTCTCTGCCCTTTTTTTTGCTGTTGAAGAAGACAAATGTAAAACTAACAATTACCGATGAGCATACGGCCATTTGACATTCCTTGTCCTTTCCTGGTACAGAAGGAATTGGATTATTTAGCATCATCTAAGGGCCATAGTAAGATAAATTATGCTGTAGTACTTCAACGACCACAATCCTAATCAGCTCATGAAATTGTGTTTAATTTTCCTTCTGCCGGTGATCA
This sequence comes from Aplochiton taeniatus, assembly GCA_017639675.1. Classification (NCBI taxonomy): domain Eukaryota; kingdom Metazoa; phylum Chordata; class Actinopteri; order Galaxiiformes; family Galaxiidae; genus Aplochiton; species Aplochiton taeniatus. Next base: position 37,310,279 of record CM030172.1, on the reverse strand, counting down.
GTTTGAATGACCTTGCGGTTGCAGGGAGCCGCTTGGTCCCCCATTCCTCTCAGCACACAGGTGCCGGTCGTGACAGGATAAAGAAAATGAATCCCTTCTCCTACAATGTTTCCACAGTGCCGTACTGAGCTGTATTTTCCGGGTCAGCACAAAACAGGTTCAGGTCAGTAGCACAGTGAAATTAAAAAAAGAGAGATCCTTGTTGGATTGGGTCTCTTGGGTCAGGTCACACCACACAAAAAAAGTCTTACCTGGTACTGCAGTGAGAATGTAATGTATTCTGCTATTATCACGGTGGGTGTATAAGTTACCCAGAGTGAAACACGGATGCCCTGGTCCCCGAACCTCCTATTCACCTAGCTCCGGTCGCCAATGTTCCTGTGCCAGCCAAATTATGTGCAAGACCAAGGAGATAATGCACACTTCACATGCCCTACAGCTTTTCTATTATGCTGCAGGTTCAGAGAAGTTCAGCCCAGCATAATGCACTGCAAATTGTGGGCGAAAGCATGACGGAAGCTAGCGGAATCAATTACAGCAAGCGTGAAACACATCAAAAGAGAAAAGGGAGGGGAAGGAGTGGGGGATCTACCTTGATAAAAAAAATGAAGAAGTCATGTAGGATGACAACTCTCATTCTTCGAAGCCAAGCTGCAGGATATTTATAACTTATTTCACACTCTCCCTTCATTGCTAATCTCTTTCAGGTGAAATTTTCTGGAGTTTGGTAAGGGATATGTCATCCAGCTCACACGCAGAGAAGGCTTAGTAGTACTAGTCATGTGGCAGTAAGAAAAAAAAGACGAAGTTACGATAATTATGACCGCTAAGAAAATTCATGGACACAAGAGAGTGAAAGAAGCTTTTCAGACAAAAGAGAACCTATTACAATGCTTCCGACAACCATCCCTCGTATTATATTCGAGCCAGACAGCACAATACCAAGAGTAGCCTTGAGCGCAGCCTTGAGTGCTGGATAAGACCTCACTTCGTTTTTGCATGCGGTGTTGTTATAAACACGGTTAAATGCTTCTAATCAAAACAAGAAATACTTTGAAAGAGTAATACCATGCGAGTCGTTAGAACACACAAATACGCACAAATAAGAATAAGAACCAAGCTCAGAGTAAGACCCTGTAGGTTTACAGCCAAAGAAGAGGTTTGGTTGCATTCTACTTTTGTCAAACAACAACGAATGAAGAGAACACCGGCTGTCTCTCTGATGAATGTCTCTTCTATTCATCTCAGCTCATTACAAGATTATGGGCATTTCTTACCACAGGCTATCACCACTTAGATCAATTGTGAACGTGTAAGCGTTACGTTACACCCTTAGGATTGCAGTGTTGTGCACTGCGCGTATATTTTGGCGGTCAGTACAATAGTTGGTCAACTGGCTGTGCCAGTGCATTGCTTAAAGATTAGTTGAATCACCAGACATATAGTATATACTGTATATATACAGTATATGTATACTGTATATATACAGTATACATGCACTGTATATATGTGTCTGTGTGTGTGTGTGTGTGTGTGTGTGTGTGTGTGTGTGTGTGTGTGTGTGTGTGAGTCTGTGGGTGTTTGGGGTAAATGGAAGATGCAGGGGTCTCCCATACTGGCCACTCTGGCATTACTCCACACATGCGCCCCATAAGTTCCCTAAACCTTTGGTGACAGTGGTGAATGGGCAGAAAACCGCCCCACCGCTGCACACTCTCGAGGCCTCTCGGTCTCTCCACATGAGGAAGTAGATACGGTGAAAGGGCTGACAGGGGCCCTTGATCTATTGCAGACAGAGTGGGGGGTGGGTGGGCGGGTGTGGGGGTAGGGGGGGGGGTCGTATTGGCATTGGCATTGGCAGTGGCTTCCACCTGGGGGAGATGGGCGCCGTCAGAGAGCCCCTCCACGCCATCACACAGCCCCCACTGCATGGTCAGATGGAACGGGAAGTGACAGGCTGGTGGCATCTACAGTGGACCATTAATATAATCCATCGCCGCCTCTGTCACATCACGCTGAGGCTTCCATGTATTTTCTCTGAAAGATAAGACGGCCGTTGACACAATAGAGAGGGGGAAACCAAAGCTAGACGGAATTCTGAATTATAGCTGACTCCCCACTGCATGGCAGCAGGAGATGGAGGTGAATAATGGGCCAATTATGACAATTATGTGAGGATACATAAAAGAGGCTGAGAGAAAAACCCACAGGAAATTGTTAAGATGGTTATTGTCGTTAGTTTGTCTCTTTTTTTGCCTCATAAAGTAAATTTATCGACCTGTATCTGTTGCAGGACATCTAATCAGAAGAGCAAGATTTTAGTGGTCTTTGCCAAACTGAGCAGCATTTCTACTAAGAAGCTGTGAGTCTATTCATTAGCTTTGTTGAGCCAGTTTTACATATATTAGAAAAAAAAGAAATTAGAGATAGGCTGCATGCCAAGATGAAAAACGTTGAGGTTTTAGCCTAAGTTGCCATAAAACAATAGGAGTCTAAGTTGCTTTAAAACAATGGCGGTATGTAGAAATGGAATTACTTGGAGAAAGGTGATGCACAACAAACAGATTACATTGTGAGACAAGATGTTACTCCACAGTGGTGATAATTGGGTGTTGTAAAAAGTGTCAGATCCGTTATGCGTTCACATTTATAAAGGATACAAGTGATTTATATTGCTGAAACTTATTTCATTGTATTCCTCTGCTCAATACAGTGCACCATCCATTGGCTTTGAGTTTGCGGTTTTTGGTCAAGCAGTGCCATAACATTGATTTGTTTTGTTTTTATTCTGATTATTATAATCATTTATCCAGCAACTATACTCACTGAAAGTTCCGGGGACATTATTATTTTACAAACGTACAGATTTGTAATTATTTTTTTCATTTAGCACAGCCTCCCGCCACAGCATAAAATCCCACAAACCTCCGTCAGATTAAGTTGAGGGGAAAAATCCAGTGCTGGAAGGTAAAGCTGAAGTGAAGTAGCGACGATAGTCAACTCCCATGGAGAGGGGGCACAATCTATTATAGCCTAATATTTTTTATGGCTGGAGCTGGAGAGGAGTGCCAGCTGTTGGGTCTGTACAAGCAGCACGACTGCCTTCCCAATTCCCCCTCCACTCCTGTGAAGTAAACCGAATTAGGACTCTCAACATCTGCTCGGTGATACTGATGATATTGAACCTTTTATTCATCATGAAGCTGTCTTTCAAGAGAAAGAATAAGTGTCTCTCAAAGGCACAGCCTTTCTTCCATTTTTCTTTTGCAGACCTTAAAAAAAGGTTATGGTTTGTTGTTTGAGCTTGTCCGAGGAAGGGGTATTGAAACAAAACAATATACATTTTCAATACAATCTCCAATAAAGATTTAATAAAAGGAGAGCATGAAGTGTATGTATTCATTGTGTATATGTATTGTTTATATGCTGGTTAGATATCTGCTTTTCACTGGTCATGAGACTTGAGGAACTTTAATTTAGAGGTACTGTCACTCACCCACTCACTCGCACTAAAATAATAAAAATCACTCCTCTCCAATCCTTTTGTTGCTTTGTTATAAATAGGATGAAAACCTGTTAGTCTCTCCGCACATTGCAAGAGGGTGCCTGTATCTTCAAGGCTACACGGGCGCATTCATATTTCAGGGGCTGATTCCAAATGCTCTTGGACTTCCCTGGCAGTGCGGTTGCAGCAGCCCTGATGGCCTCTTGTGTTCGAATGCTAGGAAGGTCATTAGAAATTAGAGATAAGAACAGCAGCAGTCAGCACAGCAGCTGACTTCAAAGACTTAATTTTTCCAACTGTTTTGTTCAGAGGGTCCAGAAACCTCAGCTCACTCCATTTTACATGCGTTCCCCATGCATGTAGATCCCAGCGGATCCTCAGAGGAGAATCAATAGGAGATGAACAAAAGAGCTTGGCTGTGTTTGACTTCACCCGGCTTCAGGCCCCTCTCTACACAGCCGGTAAATTCACTGTCTATCACTTACAGCTACCTTACACATACCACCAACCAGCAGCCCTCCCACCGTTCTCCTGTTAACGCTTACTATTCCGTGTCATTACGGATTAGCACCCAGGCCACTGCAGTTTAGTTTAGTTAAGTCAGATACCTCAGCGTGAAAATCACACGGAGAGTGTTACATCATAAGCCACACCCTGACCGAAACTAAGAACAAAGTGATAGACTTAATAATGAGGAATGGGATATTAAACATTGCAAAAGTCTTTTTTTTTTTTTTTTTTTATCTCAACACAGCATATGGTTCAACATCTTTTGGGATTTCAGTTGCACCTCATATGCGGTGTGTTAATAAGCTGTTGTGTTGGATATTTTTTTTATATGTGGCTAAAATCTCTCCTTTTCTTTCTCTCCCTCTCCCCCACTTTTGCATTATTAACGCCCAGCTCTTCTCGCCGAAGCCCATCTGTCAGGTTGCAAGCCAAGCGACCCTCTCAATATGGAACAGGTCTGTGTTTTCATGATGGCTGTCATTAGTGTTTACCACGCTGACTCTGAGTAATTTGTCCTATCTTGCAGAAGGAAAGAGAGAAAATGTGGAGAGAGAAAGAGACAGATAAAGCACAGGATGAACGGAGATCAGGAGAAAGAATTTTTACAGTACTGTAGAAAAAAAACAAAAATATAAAAAAATTTAGAGACAGAGTAAGAAAGCTAAAGACCAAATTAAGAAGACCAGTCATTATGACACTGACATAGACATAGGAGTTGTTTATCGATAATTGGACATAGTCAGTGTGCACACACATAAAATCAATGCAGGCAGTCAAGCCGAGATGAAAAATGTAGAAAACTAAAACTTTGGATTGCTCGGTGATGGAGCTAATTATAGCCGGCAGGTTGTTCTGATGTTCGAAGGTATAGTTATGCAGTGAAGGAGACAAAGCAAAGCTAGTTTGATGGAGAGAGAGGGAGAGGGCTGCTTAGCAGGTGGAGGCAGCTGTGCACACAACTCCTCAGGGAGGAAAGCAGCGCCGCAGTCTTAAGCATACCCGATATGTTATTATTAGACAGAACTCGGTACCAGCTCACTAACTCTGTGTCCTCAGCAATTACAGGTTCAGAGGATTTCACGATTTCCACCACCCCCCCTTCTCGCATCTGTTGTTGTGTTTTTATTTATTGTTAATATTTTGTGTTGATAAGATATCTGTTCCTCACCTTGTGCCCCCCCCCCCCCCCTCTCACACTCTCCTAAGGTTTTCATTTCATTGCAATTCACACATCAAAATTGCTTTCTCCAGATGCTTGCCCATTCTCCACATGCAGGATATGGTGCATTTTTTCTGTCACACTTCCCAGCTAATGCAGCTTGAAGAGACCACTCAAGAGAGCAGGGTAAGAACTCAGTCCCAGCCCTCGTGCCTGATAAATAAGAGAGGGCCCCAGAGAGACCACGAAATTAATCAATCAAGTAATGGCAAAATGAATCTAATGCAATGGAAAGAATAGACCAGCCTCTTACATTTCCCCATGTCCACACTTGTCCATTTCTAAAGGGAGGAAGTCCCAGTGTTCTCTCCCCACGTTGAGTGCAGGTGTTGGGATTGCTTTTATGCACGCCCTTAAAAAAGGAACTTGTGTGTGTATTGAGAGCACAATGCACCCGTAGAGGACACCCAGAAAGACTGTTTTGTGAAGAGTGGGCTGTTCCACCAGAATCCCAGTGGGACCCACTAAAGAAAAAAAAACAGTCCCAGACCAACCGGCCGGCAGGTCTCTAGGGAAAACCACTGCGCTTGACATCATCCTGGGTGTTGTGTGCAGCCTTTTTCATTATGCAGCAGAAACACCGGAAAGCTTTCTCTACAATGGGCTCTGTCAAAGCCGAATGAGAAACATTCTGATTTTGAATAGAAGGGCATGTCCCCTGCCCAGCAGAAATCTCATCACAATCTGTCTCTGAGGTGTCGTTGGCGTTACAACTGTAAAAGGGTGCATCTGGAGACATATTTGCTGGTGGAAGCAACACAAGGACAATACTTTCTTTCAGCAAGTCTGTGCAGTAAGCTACATGAATTGTTTCGGAAGAGGCTGTACAGTGCATTGATGTCTTCAAAACATTATTTAAGATGGCAATATGCAGGGACATACAGAATAGTATAAAATGATATTATAGAATATCAAAGAAACTGACCTTGGCCTTCCTGCCATTCCCTGCATTCAGGTCATTAGAAATATCAAACAACAGCGAATAGGAAACTCCAACAAAACACAATAGAAGCTATGGGCAGAATCCAAATGTCTATAGTGAGTTGGCAGCCAATCTGAGGCTGTCTAAAGAACACCACTGCCAATTTATCTGACCTGCTCACTGAACTCAACTGTTTTCCCTAACTCTATTACACACATGCAGCGTTTTTCATCAAATATTAAAGAGCGGGTTGACAAGGACAGAGCTACAGGCCTGACAACATCTCGCCAGGAGCATCGCCGGGAGACCCAGACTTCCTGAGCACAGAACGCGGACGCCCGCCAAACAGGCCTGCATTTGCCAAAACAAAAAGTGCATTTCTGTGCCTGACCAACCCCCAGCTGGGCACCGCAGTCGTGAAGCGAGCGCATGGACCCAGGCAGCAGAGGACGACAGGACACCCGAGCGCTTGGCGGAAGAAAGGGAGCTGGCATCTGAGCACTGCCAGTGGATGGATGCCCACAGCCTGGAGTTGTTAGGACAAGAACGCTGGACGAACGACCCAAGAGGCGCCATCCTTACCACCGCCGCTGCGAAGGCCCGGGCCCAGATAGAGGCAAGGAAAATATTGACTTTCGCACTGGTGTAAATAATTAAACTTCATATGGAGTTGATAAAGGCTCTTCCAAAAGAGTACTCAGAGTAGTTTGGGACAGAGAGCGAGAAGGGGAAAATGAGAGTGAGGTCATGCAGCAGTTGTTTGCAAAGTGGGTTTTAATTATATATGTGATTTATAATTACTTCATTTTTCACAAAGCTGGCATTAATGTAGTCCTACTCCAGGAACAAGTCTGTGAAAAGGTTGGTGTATGTGAAATAATGATAATTGTTTTAAAAGCACTGGTGTAAATTGCAAGGTCGAATTACTTTAAGTGTCGTGAAAATTGGAAAATGTATGCTTATGATGAACTTTACATTGTCTGTATATTTCATGTTTGTCAAAATTGCATGTAAATTATCCTAAAAAAATATTGTCTAGCGTTTAAATGGTCAAGCCAACGGTGATTTTTGGTTATTACTGCAGCAACAATAGTTTCTGAAGGGCCCTTTCTCAGCTGGCAAATGGGTGATTTGGCTTTGCCGCAACCATATTTTCCATCATTACTGACAAGTGTTGATCCTGAGTCATGCATGGACATCTTAAGGTAGTGTTGACCAGTAGTGTTACTAAACTAACAGCTTTTATTACACAAACAATGCATTCTTTCTTGGCTTACTGAAATACATTTGTACAATTTCTGACAGAGGAGCTGAAGCTAAAGTGAGCTCACAATTCATTCAGCCTTCATGGCTTTGTAACAGACAGGTAGCTAACTTGGGAGGGAATCATGGTGGGTACAAAAAGGAACTTAGCAGAATTTTGCCGTTACTCGACCACACCTGGAGAGAGCCCGAACATAATATTTTGTAAATCTTAAAAACTAAAGTTGTGTGTATCTGTCAGTAAGGATTGTAACTAATTTCTCTGGATGAAGGATGTTACTCACCAAGTACAATGGTCTGAGCTGCCCGGAAAGACGGGAAATTGTCTTGAGTCCCCCAGAGCCCCTGGAAAGTGCCACAACAGTGGTTCTTAGAACATTTCCTTTCATTCTCTCACTGTTATTAAATCTAACCGGATCAGACCAGCTCCTTCTCTTCTCTCTGTTAAAGTGGGAGGGAGGAAGAGAAATTGTAGAGTGTACGTCTGTGTATGTGTGTGTGTGTGTGTGTGTGTGTGTGTGTGTGTGTGTGTGTGTGTGTGTGTGTGTGTGTGTGTGTGTGCGTGCGTGCGAGCGAGCGAGCGAGCGAGAGAGAGAGACAGAGAGAGAGAGAGAGCGAGAGAGCGTTGTACATGTACATAAGGGGGGGTCATATAGATATAATTAGTAGAAGTAACAGATATAAATACAGAGAGAACAATTCAGGTTTGGGCTCCCAGAATGGCTGACTTGCTTTTAACTAGCCAGCTGTAATGGGCCTCCTCCACTGAAGTGCCCCTGTAAGCCAATGAGCTGAGTGTCAACGTGAGATAACATCACTTCTTGTTGTGTGGAGGAAACCCAAGCCGTCGATATGACCTTGGCTAATTGGTGTGTGCCACAAACTTGGGACTGTTTGATTGTCAATACGTAGATCAAGACACTAACATTTAAGTTTTCAAACACTGCATGTTGTGCTTTCCGGTTTTGAGCTCAGGTCATCATACAATAATAATTTCCCATGCACGAGTTGACCCATTCATGCTCCTGAGGCCCTCCCTGCACATGAAACAAAGTTAAGTCAGTGAAAGTAAGACAGTGCTCAGAAATTTCCATTTTGTCTTGATAGCTAAATAATTCACAATCCTAAACTGTGGTGCCGCAGTCGGAGAGGCAATAGAACAAATAATCACACGCTGTTTCCCTCCAATGGGGGCCAGTCACGTCGTACAGGCTGAAACTCCAATTCTCTACCCTTCCGTCAATTGACTTTATCCCTCTAAAAAAAACAGAGAAGTCAGCTTCATGAGAATCATCAAAGGCGGCTGGATCCATTTACCAGTTCCTCTCAGGTAATAGGGATGCAAATGAGTCTCTCCAGCGGACAAATTAGTGAGCCTGGAAAGCAGGCGATGCCTCCTCTTCCTCCTTGTGGCCGTGAAGGCTGTCTGAGGAGCGATCGGTGGTCCGGTCTGATGTTGTCGGTTGATATGAAGGAAGGTGATACCCTGTAAATGGCCTCGGCTTTGATGAATAAACCACACCAGTGGAGTCCAGCCGATCTGCATAAGAGGCGTTCTCTGATCTCCATCTCAAGCGGGCAGAGAGACTGTCTGATTTCTCCCCTGCCCCACACCGCCTTCCATCTTAAGTTCCATGCCTCCTAGACCTGGCACATCATGACCGGCATAACCAATGTCTCTCTGAAAGTGTCAATTATTCACTTAATGTTGGCGTGCACACACACACACACACACACACACACACACACACACACACACACACACAGCGGCAACGCACAGTATTCCACCTCCATCCCCAGCCTTTCCCATACACAGGATGACTCGAAAGTGACTCAGCACGTAATTATGTAGAGCAGTGTTTGAGGGCAAGCTGGTTGGCACAGGCAGTGCCATCAGTTTGTGGGGGCTATATTACATCATCTATGGAACCTCATTTAACAGTTGACATGGAAACGAGCTGGTTGTCTTTCAGCTTTACCCTCATTACTGGAGTTTGTTTACATGAGATTCTTTTTTTTTTTTAAGTGATGTTTGTCATGGACGTACAGTCCAAGCCGAGTCTGACTTGTTTGACGGCGCCTTGTGTTGTTCCATACATTTAAGGACAAATGCCTCAGTGCACAGCTGGGAGAAAAACAACAACTCTAGCGGTGCATATGCTCACTCCTTAATATTAGCTCATGCTAATATGCTTCAAAAAGCAGAGCACACTCTCTGTGTTTAAGCCTGTTTAACAGGTGCACATTCTCTCAGGCTCTCAGCCGTCTCATTCTGCCTGCTATCATCAGGGTCAGACAGGGTGTTCTAGCGGGACTGTGCTGAGAGGGAATTAATTCATGTTAATTTGTTCATAAACAATGTGGGACTGTGCGAGTAGCAATGCATTTTAATGAAGCTGACAGTGCACTCTTGACTGACTGGGAAAGCTCAAGTGTGCAGAAGAAAGAAGATGCTGCTTAGCATCACTTTTCAATTAAGCTTAAATTAGCTTGAAGGAGGTGACAAAAATTAGAAGGTTGGGTCTCTTTTTCTCAGCAAAAGATTGACGTTGCTTTGGCTACCTCTATTCTGTACACAGTATTTTCTTTCCGCCGTAGACGTCAAGTAAAAGCTGATTCAAACTCAATGCTCAACATTCTGTTCCATGGTGGCATGCAAGCCCACTGTGGCAAAACATTGACAGGAATGCTGTGTTCATTCCACTGATTTTATTGATCGGACACTGGAGACCTATCTCTGCATTTGGAACCGCACTGAATGTATGCTCCGCTAAACGTGTTGATTTTCTCTTTTCAATTTAGTTTTGGTCAGAATAATACCCGAGTGGCAGCAGCACTTAAAGACAAACAGTTGCCTGCTAACACAAGTTAAATGAAAGCTATTTGCCAGACCTCAGAGTGTTCTCTGTACTTAATGGAAATCAACAGGGAATTTTGAAACCTTGTGAGAACAGATAGATGCTGATGTGGCCTTCGCTGAATGGCTTCAGCAGTCCACAACAGCCCACTCTGTGGGCCGGGCCTGCACTCCAGCTCATTAGTTCTAAGCTGTTGTGGTATCAAACAATTAGCGAAAGGTCACGGCTGCCATTGTGGAGACAGTCCCTCCCTTCCTCCCACAGAATGCATGGCGTTCCGCCAGAGGTCCCTGAATAATCAACTCCACACTGCCGTAGCAGTGGCTGGGACCAATTTGAGGCTCTCCTTTTCAGACAGAGGGGTTTGGTGATATTTCCCATATTCTCTACAGACACAACAGATTATGGGGCTTTGAGCTAGAACAGCTCTTTCAAAACTGCTGAGTAATTCTACCCATGAAATGACCCTCAGGAAACGGGCCTAATGAATTTGATTGCATTGGAATATTGTCAAATTAATGAAATGCAAAAATTCCCTGCGCTTGTTAATGGAGTGTGAACAATTTTCTCAACGGTCTATAGCACCCAACAGGAAAGAACAGTGTCCTATTGATAGCGCAAAAGAAGCTCTACATGACCAAAATAACATATTTAAGGTAACAAACAGTAAAACAACTGAAAATGAAAAGGTTGCCACACATTGATTACATCATGTTTGGTTTGTTGATTGACTTATTTACATACGTTGGCATGTCAAATTCACTTCTCATGTTTAAAGATAAGAGAAAGAAACCTGTGCAAAAATGACCTCCCTTAACACGTAGATTGATGACAAATTGATTACATGCCTTATCAGGAATAATCGAACGCGTACTAGCTTACATGTACGCAGCTTGTTCACATTCATACTGTGTGTTTTAACATCATAATGCAAAAAGAATCTTCAGGCAACAAAAGTTTCTCCAGGCTTCAAGCTGTACCTTTGGAATACAAAGACAAAAGGATCCAGACAGTTCACAAGGTTCACGGTGGAGGACTAGAGCATATGGCATTGGAAAATAAATTAGATTTTCAAAGTGTGTGTAGGTGGAATAATTATTTGAAGATGTGCTACAATAAACACAATTATATGTCGAAGGCTCTCAACTGCAGCTCGCCAACATAAATAGTATGGGCACATCAACTCCCACAGATGTGTTCAGTTTATGAGTGTCTCGCTCTGTGTTTGTGTGATTTATACAGTACAATGAGCATACATGCATGCATGTATGTGACTGTGTGTGTTTGTTTGTCCGGATTTGAGGAGGGTAATTACAAAAATAGCAAGTATGTGAAGCCGACTTGTTTAACGATTCCATTAGCATTAGTGTAGCCGGGACTCCAAAAAGAGCAGAGGCAAATATTGTGGCAAGTCAATAATCTAATCTAACCGATAGCGAATGTAAAACGCACAGCAAAGCTTTTCAAAGAAAGTCACCGTTTGTTTTGGCATTGATTGTCCTCCTATTAAGACTAACGGATTGGTCTTCTCTGCAGGGAAGCTTTAATTATTTGGGATAGCATCCACATGAGAACCGAGAATAGACCAGCTGCTCTACTGTGTTCTGTGGAGAGGCCTCTCTAGTGGGTTGGTATGCAGTCTTGAAGACAAAGAAGACTGATTAAGTGAAATACAAATACAATTTTTGCTTATTTAAAGAGAAGAAGAAATTATAATGACTGTAAACAACAGCATCATTCTAGAAAGAAAAAGTAAACCCCAGTGTGAGCCCTGTGGGTGTGTTTCTTTGTGGATTGTTATCAGCTCAAACGCTGTTTGAAATGTCAAGGATTACGCGTCCTGCTCAGCCTAACACACAAAGGTGATGTTCTGAAAACATTGTTCTCAATCTTTTCTTGTTCTTTTCGGCTCCAATGTTCTACCTTTGCTCTTATGTGTAATGTGTCCAACAGCCTTAGAATTATGAGGGAGCATGAAAACGCTATGGTCACAAAAGCCTCACAATATTCATTAAAAGTGTATACACGTTTTCAATTGAGCAAGTTTTTGATGTTTCTCTCTCTGTCTTTCTTTAGCTCTCCACTCTTTTTCTTTATATTCCTTTTTTCTCTTTCTCTCCCACACACACACACACACACACACACACACACACACACACACACACACACACACACACACACACACGCACGCACACACACAGAGTATATATTCGTAAAGAGGAATGGTACTACCACTCTAAACTTGCCTTTCTCGGTGCAAAGCTACTTCCAATTATTGCTTCCCGAGTGAAGAGGTTTTGAGAATGACTTGCAGATGATTAAAGTAAAACACCATTTGTACGTGACATCCTAACATTGCAGTAGGGGGTCTCTCAGCTGCTACCTTGCCTTAACTCACCTCATGACTAATGGCTTTGTACGGCTCACTGTGAGAGAATCTGAAAGGAAAGGATGGCCATTGCGGATGACAACCTGAACCCTACAGAGATTGGTCCCCTGTCAAGGAATTGAAAAAGCAGGAAGGAGAGGGGGAAAAAAAGAGTTCTACTTGGAACAGGTGGTGTGCTCTGTGGGAGAGTAGAGAAGGGGGACTCATCAAGTAGACCCCTGGGATGTGCCTTTGATTTGCATGAAGTTGGAGTGAGAATTAAATGCACTGTGGAAAGAAGCCAACCTTATAGATCTCATTAATGAAACTGGCTTGGGCTGCCAATCTACTCCGGTATGAAAAGGGTTCTTTGCAGCACCAAAAAGGGTTATTTGGTTTGTAATCATAACTGCTGTTGGTTCCATATGGCACTAATTCAAATGGTTCTTCAAAGTACCTTTGAAAAACCCAATTGTGAAATACGTAGACCCTTAGATGGTTATACGTGGAAACCATGTCAGAATCTTTCATAGTACTATGTGGCCCTATATTTGTATCCCGTATTGTTCCATACAGCACCACATCTCAGCCCCAAATGGTTCCATAAAGAACCACAACGAGACTCCAAAATGGTTACATGTAGTGCTGTATTAAAACCCTGAAAGGTTCAATGTAGCCCCATGTTAAAACCCCAAACAGCTCTTTGATTCCCAATACAACAAAAAACAAACAGTGGTTAAAATACAGATATATTATAGATATAGATAAATATAGTGAGTTCGTAATTAAATTAATAAATAACACAATGAACAAAAATTTGCAACGGCAAGTTAACAGAAATGTTTAGTTAACAGTTGACGCAGAGAGTTGGAGCAACCGGATGTGCTAAACCTGCAAGCCATTCATATCACCTGATACAGAAGTTCCCATGGAAACCTTCAAGTGGTGGATAACTATTGTCACCAATGTTGCTTTGTTATTAATACATTGAGGTGGTCTGGCTGGCCGGGCTGGTCTTGTCAAACTAAATCAATGTTGCAACATACTGAAAGTAGCCACGACCTTAAACTTACATATTGCTAGCTAGCATCCACCCTGCACATAATTATGTATGTCTTAATTTATACTAATTAGCCACGCAACACCCATGTCCATCATAAATAATAGATTGACTGGAAACTCTTTCAGGTTGGAGTAAATATCTGGATAACATCCGGTCACTATGTAGGGTCCTTGCCCCAGACAGAAGGAATAGCAGAGTAGACTAAAAACTCTACGACCTCAGCATTATAAACAATAATATGCTAACAGATGTTGGCCTTTCTAACTAATCTGTGTAACTCAGTTGAGTAGTAGCTAGGGTCCTCTATAACGGCAATGGGAAAAAGCGTCCATTGTTTTTATCATACCATGCAGCACAGCCAATTATTTTGCATCTCTGACAAAGCAATATTTTACATTGTGTAAGAAATGTGCTCAATCAGGCTGACGCAGCTATAAGTAAAGGCAAACGCAAGAGGTGATGACGGAAATTGTGGGGTACAGCGTACACTTACAATGAGATTACAGGGACAACGTTGGGTCAAGTGCCTTGTCCAAAGTGCTGGGATTCTCAGGTGGGATTTGATCTCATGGCATTTTAGTCAGCAGGTAGCAGTGCTAGCCACTAGGCCACATCTATCCACAATGCAGACCAGCATGGCCAGAGCTATATTGGAAGAATGACAAGTATTTCAATACGGGATTCTATTTCAAGTAGACCTAAAATATACTGGTAAAATTCAATACACAGTGCCTATCGTCGTGTATGCTTCATAAATAGTCAAAGCAATTAGCTAACAATACAACTTTTGCTATGAGGAAAGTTGGGAGGCTGTACCTCCTGGAATTTTAATGAAATACCACCAACCATTCTATGCCTCTTTTGTGTCATGTCTCTGACCTGCATTATTTTCAACTGGAAGACGCAATAGGTTCAGTGATACCATGTAGTCTCGGCTCTGAAAGTGTTTCTCTCCTTGGTTGCTTAGCGACAATTCAAAGACAATAAAAGTAAACTTTTCCATCAAGACACTTTCTTCAGAAAATACCATCATATCTCAGCGCTCCTATAAATATACAAGCAAGGTAAAGAATATGGCAGACTTTAATAATAACTATCATGATGAAATCCATTATATTGCCAGTACAATTTCTCCTTTACCATATAAATGCTACTGAATCTGAACAAAGCTCATCCAATAGAATTCCTATATTTCAATCTATAGTAACATACCTTTACTGCAAAACATCTAAACAAATTAAGTATGCACATGAAATGGTTCCCGTTATAAACTATGGTATGCACACAATGTAAACTTGTTAGGAACTTAAGGATGTAATGGCACAATGCACTTAAAAGATATTTACTATTCTAAAGACATCTACAAGTTGCTTCCTCCACTTATTCTTCTCTGAATTGATTGAGCTCACATGGTCAATTAAAATGTGTCGTTTTTCAAAAGGCATGATTCACCGTCAGATGGAGGGTTAGACGAGGTGTGTATTTGTGCGGTGTGCATTGCTCAAGCTAAGTCACCACCTGTTGGGGAATGGGCACAATTTATCACAGACTTCTTCAGAGCACAACTTATTCTGCTCTGCATGCCCGGTGCATAGGCTGGAACAGGTTTTCTAAGGTACCCTGACTACTTTGGTTCAAACTCAAACGAGGCACATGGAAAATATAATTAGTTTTATGAAATGTGTTGCGAAGGTAAAGGTTTCAAATCATTTCAGTGGACAGGCAGTTTCAATCATTGAGTATGTCCTTTTTTAACACAGCTGTATTTTATGATTAAAGTGCCATTTGCTTCAGTGCCTTTGCTTCAACAAGTTGGTTTGTATGACTGAAGTACAGAAACAACGATGTTACGAAATATTTGATTTATATAAATAAAAAACTAGCTTAGACATGATTTACATGATATCAGCCAGCCATTTTTTTCTTCATTACTGGTGACATTAAAACTCAAAGTTTTCAATGAATGAATTGAATTAAAAGACATCATCAGAGGCAGGTTATATTGCTGAGAGCACTCTTCTTATCATTCTGTACCAGACCCTGGCATTTCGTTCAGCAAGGGAGTTTTTATTTCTCTTGAATAAAGTTTTTGTTATAGCAGTTGTTTAGAACTCAATAGCAAGAAGACTAACTGACTTATGCTCTGTTTCATACTTTAAAGTTTGTTTCCCTTGGAGAAGTAGCAGCTATTCTCTTTGGGGTCTCAAATTGTGCACACAAAAAAGTTCACAATGCTAAAGAAAGTCTTTGTCACTTTAACTTGAACCGTCTGTGAGACCTTGTTTAATATGTGAATGATGCCACAGCGCTACTGTAATAAATTCCAGTCTTCGAAGCAGTGGGATACCATTAGTATTTTCAGAGAGGTTTTCACTCTATAAGCCCTGGTGATCCAGGAGATGGCACTATGCGCAACAAATTGCTGACACATTCATAAAGTAGGCAGACCCCCTCACCTTAGCCACATTTTGTGACGTTATAGCTATTTTCCAAAATTGATAATATTCTTTTTTTCATCTTAATCTACGTTCAAGCCCCCATAAAAAAATAAGTAAAAACAGGTCTGTAGTAATTTGTAAAAGTGCATGAAATTGTATCGCTGCAAGAAGAATTTTACGGGTCCAAGCCAAATACCAGGTCATGTGATCAATGTTGAAGGTGCAAACAGCTTTGCAGAGAGTACTAGATAAGCCTCAAGAGGCAATGTAATAAGTTTCATAAAGATTGAACCAAATTTGAGTTATAAGCATTTATGTGATAAGCCAGGCCCACACGGCATACCATCGGTCCAATCACAATGTTCTTGTAGTTGTTGACTTAAGAGTACTCTAGAGTATATGCAGAAAGTGTCATGGTATTTGGGCATTCACATCAAGAGATATCAATGTGTGGCATTAATAGCGCCTCCAAAAAGGCAAATGGGGAAATTGTTCATACACTCATTTAAGCCTTTAGAGGCAATGCACCAAGTTTCATGAGGATTGAACAAAGTTTGACTTAGAACCATATTTGTGAAGCCACGCCTTCTGCTAATTTCATTGGTGTATAGCGGTCACGTGTTTTGGACAGTAGTTTTGACTTGTACAACTTATACATATCATACTCCATTGATGCAACATACCAAGTTTGGTGCAGATTGGTCAAACAGATAACCAATTCTGTAATGTTTTTTTCAAAACATTTGAAATCGCAGGAAAACCATCGTGGCAGATACTGTGGTCCAATAGGCTTTTATGTTCATCAGGGGGAGGTATCTAGAAATGCAGTTTTGTGACTGTAGGTCATATGTTGTTGGAGATATGGTTTTTCAAAGTTTGCAAATTGGATCACTTATTATAGTGCCATCATGAGGTCAATTGGGATAATTTTTGGTTTGCGAGTAATGGTTACCGGTACCAACCACCATGAAAAGTTTCATGTCTCTAATATAAAGCAGATCACGGAAAATTGAGCAACAGCACAAAAACATGAATAATAGAGAACAATGCAGCGGTTCAATATCTATAAGGGCCTCTACGACCTTTGGGTTAGGACCCTTCATTAAAAAATGAAATATAACATTTACATAAGTATTCAGACCCTTTGACCCACTATGACACTCAAAGTTGAGCTCAGGTGCATCCTGTTGCAATTGATCATCCTTGAGATGCTTCTAACACTTGATTGGAGTCCACTTGTAAGTTCAATTGATTGGACATGATTTGGAAAGGCACATACCTGTCTATAGCTGTGTCCCAATTCAGGGGCCGCATTCTTCAAAGGACGCGGTCCATTCGTAGACCGCAAAGGTTTAACCGAGCATTCATGAGATGAAATGAGACGGTCTGGTCTACTGAGGATTTCCTGTTTGCGACACCAGCTGTTCCCAACCTTACCCTTGCGTCATGACAGTTGTAACCAATCAGTACCGGCACGCACTGGATTCTGGGCTAGGTTTGGCCACGAAGGATGCAGCAGTTGAATCCTCCAAATTTGGGAAAAGAAGGCCGCATTTCAAGGAGCCTTCGAAATGGGACGGCCCTGTTGCGCCACTGTGACGTATTCAGTCATCAAATGCAACCTTCGAAGGATGCGGCCCCTGAATTGGGACACAGCTTATTTAAGGTCTCAAAGTTGACAGTGTATGTCAGGGCAAAAACCAAGCCATGAATTTGAAAGAAATGTCTGTAGACCTCTGAGATAGGATTGTGTTGAGGCACATATCTGAGGAAGGGTAAAACAAGATTTTGCAGCCTTGCAGGTCACAAAGAACACAGTAGCCTCGACCATTCTTAAATGGAAGAAGTTCAGAACCACCAAGACTCTTCCTAGAGTGGCCGTCCAGCCAAACTGAGCAATGGTGGGAGAAGGACCTTGGTCAGGCAGGTGACCAAGTACCCGATGGTCACTCTGATAAAGCTCCAGAGTTCATCTGTGGATATGGGATAATCTTCCAGAAAAACCAATTTGAGAGTCCCCTAAGCACACAGCCAAGACTACACAGTTGCTTCGGGAAAGTCTGTGAGCGTCCTTGAGTGGCCCAGCCAGTGCCCGGACTTGAACCCAATCAAACATTTTGGAGAGACCTCAAAATAGCTCTGCATCGACGCTTCCCATCCAACCTGATATAACTTAAAGATCTGCAGAGAAGAATGAGAGAAATTCCCTCATATGCAGGTGTGCCAAGTGGATTTTAACTTTGAAGGACAGCCATCAATTATGAGATGATTTTCTCCACTGGCAAGTTGTTCGTATCAAACAATTCCGAAAATAGGGCAAATGAACAGAGCCTTGTGCCCATGTACAGTCAAGCCGGAAAGTCTGCACACCCCTTTCACCTTCTCCCCGTTTCATTACATTACAGACTCATTCTACAGTAGATTGAGTTCATTTTTTGCCTCAAACATCTACACATAATAGCCAATAATGACGAAGTGAAAACAGGTTTTTAGAAAATATGCAATGTTATTTTACTGACAAAAATAGGTTATCTAGTGGTTACATATCTGTATACACCCTTAGCCTAATACTTGGTTGATGCACCTTTGGAAGCGATAACAGCTTCAAGGCGTCTTGGGAAAGAAGCTACGAGCTTGGCACACTTGTTTCTGGACATTTTTGCCTATTCCTCTTGGCATATCCTTGCAAGCTCCGTCAGGTTGGATGGGGAGCGTCGGTACACAACCATTTTCAGCTCTTTCCACAGATGTTCACTTGGATTCAGGTCTGGGCTCTGGCTGGGCCACTCAAGGACATTCACAGACTTACTCCAAAGCCACTGCTTTGTTCTCTTGGCTGTGTGCTTCGGGTCGTTGTCATGTTAGAAGGTAAACCTTTGCCCCAGTCTGAGGTCCAGAGCACTCTGGAGCAGGTTTTCTTCAAGGATCTCGGTGTACTTAGCTGCATTCATCTTTCCCTCTATCAGGTCTCCCCGTTCCCGCTGCTGAAAAACATCCCCACATCATGAGGCTGCCACCGCCATGCTTTACTGTAAGGATGGTATTAGCCAGGTGATGAGCGGTGCCTGGTTTCCTCCAGATGTGACACTTGGTATTCAGGCCAAAATGTTAAATTTTGGTTTCGTCAGACCAGAGAATCTTGATTCTCATGGTTTGAGAGTCCTCTACGTGCCTTTTGGCAAACTCCAAGCGGGCTGTCATGTGCCTTTTACTAAGGAGTGGCTTCCGTCTGGTCACTCTACCATAAAGGCCTGATTGGTGGAGTGCTGCCTGGATGGTTGATCTTCTGGAAGGTTCTCCCATCTCCACAAGGATAGGCTGACCCTCGAGTTCCTGCTCACCTCCCTGGCCAAGGCCCGTCTTCCCAGATTGCTCAGTTTGGCCGGGCGGCCAGGTCTAGGAAGATTCTTGGTGGTTCCAAACTTCAACCATTTACGAATGATGATGGCCACTGTGCTCTTTGGGACCTGTAAAGCTGCAGATATTTTTCCGTACCCTACTCCAGATCTGTGCCTTGACACAATCCTGTTTCTTAGGTCTGCAGATAATTCCTTTGACCCCATGGCTTGGAGTTTGCTCTGACATGCATTGTCAACTGTGGGACCTTATATAGGTAGGCGTTGGCAATCCCCAATTGTGTCCAATCAATTGAATTTACCACAGGTGGACTCCAATTAAGTTGTAGAAACATCTCAAGCAGTATCAGTGGAAACAAAATGCACCTCAGCTCACTTTTGGGTGTCATATCAAAGCATGTGCACACTTGTGTACATATGATATTTTACATTTTGATTCTTAATAAATTAGCACAAATGTCTGAAAACCAGCATTCACTTTTTCATTATGGGCTATTGTGTGTAGCTGTTTGAGGCAAAAAATGTACTCAATCTACTGTAGAATAAGTCTGTAATGTAATGAAACGTGGAGAAGGTGAAAGGGGTGTGCAGACTTTCCGGCTTGACTGTATGTCCACCAACTCCAAAACCTCTTCCGTCACGTTCAGATCAGCATCCACACAGCAGACCCACAAACACAACAGAGCAGCCTCAGGGATGTCTTTTGATTCACCCAACGCAATGCTGATAGCCTCGCTGCTGCAAACTTTACTAACAGTCTGCCTGCTTAGTTGTAGTGCTTTGATATATTTGACAACCTCTTCTTTATTTTTAAAACTGTCAAACAGATCAGTAGCTGAATCGATGAAGCACCAACTCGACCGTCAGCAAAGGGTTTCCCATTTTTAGCAAGTATTCAAGTGATACAATAGGTAGCCAAAGTTTCTGCATCATCCAAGTCAGAGCTCACCTCTATATTTTGCCTCTGGTTTGTCAGACCCGTTTTGAGTTCTGACAGATGGCGTGCTCGCTCCACTGACCCTGCTGGATAGGTCTTAAAGTGGGCAGGATGGTTGTTTCATATTGTTGCTGAATGTTGATTTTATTTAAAAAAAATGTACTAACAGTGTTTCTTTGCATATCAAGCAAATTGGCTTCTCTTCCAGTTTAGTCATTAAATAATCTTTCTCCCACCCTTCATGGACGGCCCTGTCTTCCTTAGGTACTTTCCTTTTTTTTTGCTGCATTAGTGGGACCAGGATTGTCTACTGCTGTCTCATTTTTTCATAGAACAAATCCATCCCTTTTAGATGATACAATTGGAAACCAGGTTAATGTGATGGAGAAAAACTCTTGTCTCGCACGGCGCAAATTCACAGTTTGATTCTCTTGATGGATTAGAACAGTCACAAAATAGCCTAAACCTAAATGGTACCAAACCATAATATTGAATTATTTGACCAACGTGATACAAGAAAGTCATAAATAAAGGATTTATTACAAAAGAGAATGATAATTTTTCATTTTGAATAGCCTACATTTTCTTGTGTTGACCACCACTATTGTCACTGGCGTCATACCCAAGAAGACTTCAGGCTGTAATCGCTGGAAAGGTGCCTCAAAGTACTGAGTAAATGGTTCAGTTTTTTATAACAACATTTGTATTTGCCATTTTGGGGTTTGGGTGTAGAATAATAATAAGAAAAATAAATGTTATTCATTTTAGAATATGGCTGCAATGTAACAAAATGTGGAAAAAGTGAAGGGGTCTGAATATTTTCTGAATGCACTGTAGATGAGGAGTGAGTGTAATTTGTCTTGTATCTAGAATACACAGGGAAAGGTAAAGACACTGTGGTAGTATGGACACTCCTGACATACAGTGCTCTGTACACCTGCGATGAAAAGTAAGATTGAGATATGGTGCACTGAGTGACGCCTAGAATCACGTGAACACTTGCATTGCAACTTGCATACTGTCCAATAGAAAGATGTCTCCAAAGCTAAATTGCTCATTAACTGTTATGATTTGTACTGAAATAGCCAGCCTTTTTATGATTGCAATACAAGGACAATGAGTTGGTTTTGGTAAACAGCCATTTAAAAAAATCTGTGCCATAACAACAACATTAAAAACAAAATGAAAAACATTGCAGGAACATATGTATTTCCTTTGGAAGTTGGCAGCTTGTTCTAATTAAGTTGGCAGTTCTTCCTAGTATTAGGTGCAATTGATTCGGGCACTTCCATCGGGCTTGTTTGACTTCATCCCCTAAAAATACTTTTAATGTCATATATTTTCAAAGGTTGCCACCATGTTTATTTTCGTACATTTTGTTCACTGCCAAGGATTCCTTAAGGTAATAAAACTTGTTCCCTCACCGCTCAAGTTTTAATTGGTTTTGCTTTATTTCAGAGGACCAATTTACAATTCATTATCTTCCAATTTGTTCACCATGTGGAAAGTGCACCCAGGGTTAATTGTTGTTGAATGGTGAATCATGAAAAAACTTGTTTTCAAATGCCAATTTTGATTATTCTTTAGGGGAAAAATAGATGTACTATATCATTTAGCGATTTTCAACATGATCTGATATGATGTTGTTTGATTTAATTACAGTTTAAAAAAAGATTCTGCTGAGTTTTACGTCTTACAATAAACTTATTTTGTGCATTCATCACTAGAGCATCAACATGTTCATCTTTTGTGTGATTCATTAGGACCTTTCTTCACAAACACAGGCCTGTTGCCTTTCTCTATTGGTTTATTACTTCAGAGACTAGGGGTCTTAAAGTAACCTTCAAATTACATTTCAGCTTTATTACTACCAATCCTTTCATATCCAACATTTTACATGGGTCTTACACACAGTCATGTTAAAATTATTATATTGTGCCCGGTGGGGAGTGATTATTTTTTTGTTCACTCAATTTGAGGAGTAAAAGCGGTGCTAGCAGATGGACTCAGACAAGTACAGTTGCACAACCAGTGCACAGAATGCAGGGAGGAATAGGAAACTACGTCACTCTGACAAGCAAGCTGCACTACAGCACAGAACATAGCCAGCTGTGAGACAGAGAGTAGGTGCTCTGTCAAACAATAAAACATCTGTGAACATTTGCAAACAAATCGCAGCCAGGTGGAGGTAAACAAGTAATCAAAAGCACAGTGGGGACATCTAATTGAGGAAATGAAAGAAGGGAAACTGGGGATCTTACGCTATAGACTATGCTTATAAAATCTTCAATGCCCTCATGGATTAATGGATGCTTCAAGGATTGAACTTATTAATAAATGAATGAAGGAAGGAATGAAGGACACATGGTGTCGTATGTGTATGTGCTATCTGTGCATTATGCAAACCTTTTCTTTCTTTCAGAACAGCTGCAATGCCCCTTATGTGCCTAGCACCCCTCCTATTTGTCAAAGACCCACGAATTGGACTCAACGCTTGATTCCTGAGATTGCCCTGTCAGGGGAAGAGCAATGTTTCAAACATCTCAGCCTCTTCTTTTTTCCCAAGCTGAGCCAGATCCTTCCAGTGAACAGATAATATTGTCCCCATTCTAATGTATGCCTCCTTTATTCCACCATGTGTCAGCGGGTTCAACCCTTGGTCAGGCTGCAGTGTTTCACCTATCATCTCTCCCTGCTGCTTCACCCTACAGTGTGTGACAGCTAATCTACTGGGAGAAGACACAAGAGGCCATAGTACAAACTAACCCTGGAATTTGATTGGGAGAAGAGAAGATATTCCCTTTTCTGCTTTCTAGTCAGACTCGGGCGAGCGTGCCTTCCAGGACAGGGGCATTATCAAGCTAGTGGTTTCTTTAAAGAGGAGGAAGCAACAAAAAAATGCCCTGGAGGGTATAAGGAGGAGCTCATATATTGTCCTTAACCATCAGTGACTGGCTAGTCCTTTCAATAGGAGGACTGCCTCTAACCACAATCCTGAGGCGTTTACCTGCCCTTGACTTGAAATTAATATTTATGACGGCTGCTCGAGGAGTGATTTATGTTGTTTTCCTTGCAGGGACCAAAAATAAGGATGAACACCCAGCATGGGCAGGGTCTCTCCTCCCCTTGTCTGCCCCTTAATAGTCAAGGGACAAATGGAGCCTCAAAGTATGCATTTACATAAAATAAAAGACATGCACTGAAAAATAGACTTTTGTAATATGGACGTGTACACATAGAGACACACCCACACACACACACATACAAACAAAGATTACACTGCAGTAGCAAACCCTTTTGGTTTAATGAGCTACTTGTTAGCGGGTTCATTTTTAGAGGTTGCTCGAGACAAAGGCCTAAGAGGGCGTGCCATGACAAAGTGTGGGGCGAGTGAAATAAAGTTAAAAGGCACTTTGTCACCAGGCACACCGCCGAGCCGGGCTCAGCCTCTGTGGCCTATTTAAGGAATAAGAGGAAGCAGAAAAGGCCTCACTTCAGAATAATCAGTGGTTATACACAAGTCAAGTCAGGTTGATTTAGCAAGGGAAGGCTGTTACGGAACAGAGATGGATGTGAACCTATTTGAGGCCAGAAACCTGCCACAATCAAGACTGCATTTCCCGCCACTACGTAGCACTTAGGAGCACCATAATTTGTACAGCATGAAAGATTGACATATAGTACAGCAGGTGCCAAGAGTAACAGGAGTAGATCAATTGTTATTCCAGTGCTAATGACCAAGAGTGAATTAATACATTCTTCTTGTTTTTAAAAGGCTTTCCCCAACTTTAATAGTACAGCTAATCCCCGGTTGTGAGAACAACGTGCAAAGTTACCACCGTGACATATCGGAAATGCCACCCCATCTGGTACAATCAACTGAAAAGATAAGCCAGCCATTCGACTCTCTTTTTGTCTCCTCAATGAAAGCAGGACACATTTTGAAGTGAGATGACATGGATTATAGGTGACATAAGAAAGGATTTCTGCAGCCCGGGGCGTTCTCCATGAGGCTGCATGCAATATCACTCTGGCTTTACTGCTGGTGGTAGAAGGAAAGTAATGAAATGCTCTGTCTGCTTCCGAGAGGGATAGTAGTTTCTTTCGGTAGGGTAATTTACTTCTCAGCTTTGCAAAGGGCGGACGCCATTTAATTTGCAAATGAGAAGATAAGTGCATTTTTTCGCTCACATTTGCTCACTCTGAAGGTTGTCTGTTGGCATCACATGGGAAACGAGACTAAGGACTTCCCATTTCCAAAGAGGGATATGAGTTAGAAATCGTGTTAGAAGTTCCATGCCCAGCATCTCTAGTGAGCGAGAAAAATGGCATAAAAGTCCCCTCTTGAATTATAGTAGGGAGGCAGTGTGGTTGCAATGCCATTTCCAAGCAATCACATATAACACAATAAGAATTCAGCACGGAGCACCCTACTGTTCTCCATTAAGTTTTATCCCATTCGCTATGAAACAAAGATAGCTTGCTGGGAGATAAGACATAAGAACAAAGGACAGAATCTCAAACATGCAATGGATATGGGCATTTTCACCATTTCACTCAGCACTAACGTTCTAAATTTATCTTGATTTTACGCTGTTGAATGTTTTCAATTCCACTGTTATTCAGACAAATGACGATCGATTTGCTGTGGTCTGTCCGTTTTCCAGGCACCGTGTTCCGTCATAATCAACAAGCTATGAAATATGTGTTCTCCTCTTTTTAACCCTAGAGGCAGCACAGTGCAGACAAAGTAGATATTTATTACACATGATGAGGCAAAAAGTCTGGCTTACTCTTTTTTTAATTAGCTCCAAGTATCTTGGTGACTGATTTTGTTCTGACACATTTCATGTTTGAGAG
Source organism: Aplochiton taeniatus (assembly GCA_017639675.1). Taxonomy (NCBI): domain Eukaryota; kingdom Metazoa; phylum Chordata; class Actinopteri; order Galaxiiformes; family Galaxiidae; genus Aplochiton; species Aplochiton taeniatus. The sequence goes on along the minus strand of CM030172.1, from coordinate 37,284,980 downwards.
TGAGTGTATACATTTATTATTCTTGTGAAAACTCAGTTTTATTTTCTTTTGTTTTTGAACACGTTAAAGTTATAATTTTTTAGTTTTTTTTGTGGTTCTCTGGCACTTTTGTGTTGTGCAGGTTATTTCTTAGACTCCAGTAGCCCAAGTTATCCTGCATCAGAAACCTCCCCTATGCTAATCATTCCCCAATTAGCCAGTGCATCCTTGGCAGAGGGAAAGCTTTCCCTGAGCCATCTATTCAAAGACTTTCCCAGACACAGCAGGAGTTTAACCCTTTGATCGCTTCAGCCATGTTGTGTCTGTAGTTCCAAGGGTCACACAGGAAAGTATGTAATGAAGGGTGTCAGCCATGGTGCCACTTCATCCACAAGATGTCTGAGTCTATGACATGCCACATGTTTCCAGTGGTTCAAGTGCAACATCTGACAGTTGGTGACATCCGAGAGCTCTATTGCTCCCAAGTAAATAGTTGTCTTGGATGTTATCAATAAATACACATATAAGTAAAGCATAATCAAGCCTGAATAACAGGTGTGACCTTTCATGGACAATTGCTTGAAGAAATTACATTTTATTAACAGTTTTGCCCAGTACTTGTGGCCAAAGAGCAATTTCTCAGAATATATTTTTGATATATTAAGATATTTTTGATTAGTTAGGCTTAGTCAAAGGTATGATAGCATACATGATAAATGTCTTTGGTATACTCCTCCACGCAGGCCAATCAATAATATATGGAGGCATATATTAAGTGTCACTCAAAGTGAGATATAGCCTGCACTGAAATGAAAAATCTTCTTTCCTTACAATTTTTTTTTGTTTGTTTGGCAAGTTGAGCAATACAGACTTGGGAAACACAGCCTCACCGAAATGTAATTTGTGTCTAGTATGAGAAGTCAAATACATGGTTCAGAGTTTTGGCCTTTACACTTCCACTGTGAAATAATATTCCTGCAGTAAGTTTCATGCATAACTAGCTTCTATGCGCAGCCTAACTTGGGCTATGATTGATGTTGTGTGCATTTAACAACAAATCTAAAATATAATTTGAGCATTACAGAGCCATGTCCCCCTGCCCACTGATGAGCAAGCTAGCTTATTTCAGTAAACATCTTAATATAGTTATGGAACTGGTTACTGTAAAGAAATTGCCCCAACACATTGATAACAGCATTTGAGATGATGATAAACATTTTGATTATTCTTGAACTCACTCAAGTCTCATTCAGTTCCTAAAGGTTGCTATGTCTTTATTTTATTTAAGATGATAATATCTTGAATTATATATATTGCATTATCTGTTGTTATTGTAAAGCACTTTGTAACTTTGGTTTTCAAAAGTTCTATATAAATAAAGTCTGTAGTTATTAATAGTATTATTAATGGCAGTTTTTATGTTAATTATAATGACTTCAAGGTTTGCTCTCTTTATTTCTTCTGATGATTTTAAGCGTCTCGTAAATGACTCTAATTCACTTAACGGGGTTAATAATTTTCCTGAAAATCAAATGGAAGCTATACAGTCAATATAGTATCACAAGGATGAAGCACACCATCCTCTCTTACTTGATTTAGAAAATCAATGTCAACGCAACTTCAATAACTTTATTAGCATTTACAATCAAAAATCTCAAACAACGGTTTCTACTGCTTAGACATATGTAGTAGACACAATGCTCTGTTGCTTGGTGCATATTCTACTCTATTTCCCAACACATATTTTCCAGTCAGACTGCACTGACAAATTTACTACATTAAATTAACTTTAATTCCAACAGCTCATAAGCAGAGCATACACTCCTTATTGAGTCAGCTCAATCCCTGTGGCTTTACCCTGACATAGGTAAACGATCAAAGATGGAATCACAGGAAGAATTGTACTAATGTGTCTTTCATATGCCCAGAAAGTTAACTAGACCAGCAGAAGATTCATGTGATGATCAAATTGTGTCACGCGATCAACAGCCTGTGATGTTCCCCGTTAGGCTTATCTGCTGACTGTGCGATGTATACACACATGTAGAAAGCCTCATTCAAACGTGAGCTCTGAAGTATTCTGTGCAGGGAACAAATCATCACATGGTAATATGCACAAAATCCATAGTGAAATAACTTGTTTAAAGATACTACCCACAACAATCTAAGAGTCCTCGTATATTTAAAGTAATGGGTAACCTTTGTCATCTCACATAAAGCAATGATTCCCTTGGCCACTGTGAGATGAGACAAAAAAAGCTGTGTGAGTGGCAAGGAGCCGAGCTAGAGACCATTACAGCGTTCACCACGCCTAAAATACTTATTTACATTGTATAATGCCTCTGGAGGGGGTCAATGTGTCATTCATCTGGATGATGTCCTGTGTTTTCATATGCATCTCATGAAATAAAAAAATGTGGGGCCTTCAACAACGCAGGCACAATAGCGCCGTGTGCCCTAATGACATCTCTGAGATTTGCTGCTTTCATATTATTATGTTGAATTGCTCATGCCTTCCTTTCAAAACGTCCCCACAGGGATCAGAACAAACACAGTAGTGGAGCAGGGTCATCGTTTTTCCAGCCATTACAACATAAATTAGAATGTGAAATGGATGAGGTCTTGTTCTTGCCTCTTGGCTTGCTGAGATGAAATTGCAAGCTGGATGCTTTGAGGTGAAAAATGAATACGGCCGCAAACAATGTCTTTGCTTTCAAATGCACTAGGTCAGTGCTTTCAATAGGTGCCGACTAAGTCACTAAGTCATTAGTCACTTATGTCAGTCCAGCAACTTGTGTTTTATTTTGATCAAATCCTTTTGAATACAAAGTTGTAATTCACCAAATTCACGATTAAACATTTTCATTTGAGACACTGGGCTTCCGTGTTAACATACAAAGGGAGCATGATCATGATTGAGATATCCACCATCCTATCAATCCTGCCTCGCCCCTCTGCATGCTTCAAGTGGATGAGGGTGTAGACTTACACTCAGTTGCATTTCATTCTTTAGATTGAGCAGATATTGGTAAGTGAAGAGGTAGACGTGTGGAGATGAATTAACTCAGGTAGGCCCTAACTTGCGTGAATGTTCATTATTTGATGACAAAACACATTCTCTTGCAAGTAGTAAGTGTAAGTTGCCTGTCAGAGCAAGTCGTTTTGTCTCAGAGTTATGTGCTGGCCATTTAGCGTCCAGATCAAATGTGCACTCTAGCCAATTCACCAGCTATGTTTTATTGTCTCTGTACCACTGTTGGAATAGACCAATTCGATGTCCATCACTTTATAATCACTGAGGTTCATTTACAAGATCATAGCACTATGTAAGTCCAGGTAATGGATATATATATACACTATATGGCCAAAAGTATTTGGACACCTGACCATCACACCTATATGAGCTTGTTGGACATCCCATTCCAAAACCATGGGCATTAATATGGACTTGGCCCCCCCTTTGCGGCTATAACAGCCTCCACTCTTCTGGGAAGGCTTTCCACAAGATTTTGGAGTGTAGGAATTTGTGCCCATTCAGGCAAAAGAGCATTTGTGATGTTGGGCACTGATGTTGGAGGAGAAGGCCTGGGTCGCAATCGGCGTTCCAATTCATCCCAAAGGTGTTCAATGGGGTTAAGGTCAGGGCTCTGTCCAGGCCACTTGAGTTCCTCTACAGCAAACTCGTCAAACCGTGTCTTTATGGACCTTGCTTTGTGCACAGGATCACAGTCATGTTGGAACAGGAAAGGGCCTTCCCCAAACTGTTGCCACAAAGTTGGAAGTATACAATTGTCTAAAATGTCTTTGTATGCTGTAGCATTAACACTACCCTTCACGGGAACTAAGGGACCTAGCCTAAACCCTGAAAAACAGCCCCAGACCATTATGCCTCCTCCACTAAACTTTACAGTAGGCACTATGCATTCCGGTAGGTAGCGTTCTCCTGACATCTGCCAAACCCAGATTCGTCCATCAGACTGCCAGATAGTGAAGCGTGATTCATCACTCCAGAGAATGCGTTTCCACTGCTCCAAAGTCTAGCGCCGTCTATGGAGATTGCATGGCTATGTGGTTGGTTTTATGCACCCGTTAGCATTGGGTATGGCTGAAACATCTGAACTCAATGATTTGGAGGGGTGTCCACATACTTTTGGCCATGTAGTGTATAGGTCAATATACAGTATATAATAATTATGGTATAATATCAATAATATAAAGAGCAACCCTGTTCATTTAAAACATTGTATTTACATTTATGTCATTTCGCAGATGCTTTTATCGAAAGCGACTTACAATGAGATTACAGGAACAGTACCCCTGGAGCAACGTTGGGTTAAGTGCCTTGTTCAAGGGTACATAATGCTGGTGTTCCCAGGTGGAAATTGATCTCATGGCTTTTTAGTCAGCAGGTAGCAGTCCTAGCCACTAGGCCACAACTATCCACAATGCAGACCTGCATGGCCAGAGCTACAATTGGAAGAATGAGAAGTATTTCAATAGTGTATTCAAAATGCTGTGTTTCGAATTTTTGGTACTCATCTTACAAGGTTTTTGCTGGAGCATAATATTTGGCCACATTTCCTTTTTTTCAGACCATGGCAGTTGAAAGAAGATCAGCAGACCAGACAAGACCAGTCTATTCCAGCCTGAAGGTGCACCAGTACCACGCCCTATGTCACACGTTTTCACTAACAGCAGGGGATTGGGCTGGGAGGCCAGACTGTGTAGTCCTCTGCTGCTGAAAATGGAAGAACGCCCTGCATAGGCTAAAAGGGGGCTGGACTGGAAAGCTTAACATTTTACCACACAGAACAGTATGGTTGGGTCTTGTTCTGGGGGACATGTTATTTTGCTATTCAGTACAGTGAAGCAAGGGCCTGCCTGCATTATCTGCAGCAGGCAGCACCATTTTACTCAGACTGCATGAGTGCACCTTCCACCCTCCTAAAAGGTAAGCCAATTTGGAACTGGGTGACTGCCTATCTTCTCTGCAGAAAGACTTGATAATTAGTGAGCCCATCCACACCCATCTTTCTTGAGTTCTGATAATTCCTTAGTGTGTTAGCTATGCTAATCCAAGTCCCTACTCCATATCTCCTGGTAAATAAACAATTAGTGGGTGATATCCCATGTTTTTTGTGATATTAATAAAGAACTGAACAAGAATGTTGTAAACTAATCTAAATAAAAAAAAATATATATATATTTGACACCTTAAATCAATTTTTTCAAGGAAAGTATATACTGAGACATGCAGTAATATATTGTAGGCTTTGAGTAATTATTTAAGTAATAATACATTTTACTACATTGTGTAGTAAACCTATGCTATTGCAAAGCTAACACATTTTGATAGAGTTTTGGCTATAAAATGAGCCAATGACTAGAGCGTTCATCTGACCCCCTAAGCTACCTGCTCCATAACTTTTGGGAAACCACTACGCTAGCTCTAACAATAAATTATGGTTGTATGCTTCATTTCCGCCGACCGATGCAAAAGTCCTTTATTGTGGCAGGCCCTATGATGGTGAATGTAAGTTGGCACAGCTCTCCTATAGTAGGTGTCTATAATTCACATTCAATAGGTGCTGTCCTGAGGTGGAACAGGGAATTACAAAACTAGAAAGTCTATTCTAGACTCTAGAAAGTGATGGATTGGCCCGGTTGGACCAATCGGATGACGGGAAATCACATTCTGTCTCTCAATGCAGAGGTAAAGCTAAATGCTCAGTGATTGGCCAAGCTGGTGGTGAGAATTAACACGAGTGGGAAAAAGCTCAAACTGGCTTTTAAATGTTATACCCCCTTCTTTCTTCTCATCATTGTCATAATTGGTTTAATTGGGATAACCTTCACAGTTATGAAATTATGAAATGCAATGTTTCCTTCTTCCCCTGTATTTGAATAAGGCTTCAATTCTGAATCACAGGCTCGGTGGACATGACAGGCTTGATAAACACAGAAATCTCCGCCTAGCTTTCAGCATTCAAGGCACGCGTGAGGCTGAGCCGTGGCTTCTTTAATTACAGTTAATTGATGAAAGGCAGATAGCCAGGCATCTGTCTGACAAGTATCACACCTCTTTATCTGCCATGGCCACTGTGGCTGCACAGACAGGTGGTTAAGAGACCATGGACTGAGAGACAGAGAGAGGGGGAGATAATGAGGGCGAGAGGCAAAGGATGAGGACGCGTACACACAGCAGGGGAGCAGAATCCTGGAACACACAGAATGAGCTCCACCGATTAGGATGGAGGGAACCAACACGGAGGGAGGTGCAGACACACTGACAGTCCAACAAAGAAAGGGAGGGGGAAAGAAACAGCAACACTTACAGGTAAACATAAAAAAGAGAAAGAGAGAGAACCAATGCGTAATAGTAGAATGGGAGACAGACAAGTGGTGCAGAGAGGGACGGGTGAGAGGTCCATGTAGAGCGATGTAAGGATACACAGCAACGGAGACAGAGAAAATAGGGCTGCAGGAAAAATACGTATCAGGCACCAGCTACTCCGTGGACGATTGGAGTGTTATTGCAGAGGGCTCAAGGGGAGCCCCCTAATCAAAGCCTCAAGTGACCATCCATATGGGAGGATAGTGATATATTTGAATGAAGATATGCCACTTCCATCCTGCTCAAAACAACTGGTTTTCTCTCTGTGTACACTTTGATTGCGTAGCTGATCCTACTCCAGGTCCAGTTTACTCACGTGCCAGGATGATTATTTAGGATATGCAAGACAGTCAATGTCCCGCTGTTGTTTTTTTCATGCACTACGTACTGAATGATGTTCATATGGAGCTGAATTAGTGACTTTAATTTTGCATCCATAAAAAAAGATTTGCAATTTGTTTCTGTTTGCAAAAGGGATGTGATTGGTGACTTTAATTTTGCATCTGTGAGACAAAATATTTGCAACAATTTTTTATCTTCCAAAAGGAATGCTATTTTTATTAAGAAAAAACGAATTGTAAAACAATCTGTTTCACGGAAGTTACAAATCTTCAATTAACGCATACAGATCGTCATTCTGAGCATATGCATCTTGGTTCTGCTTTACAAATATTCAGTCTGCTCTTGTACATCTTCACACACGCAAAATGTGTCCGTTTTATTTTTCTTAACTGTGGCTGACTGAAACATTTGATCATGGATTGGCCAGCCCAAATGAGGTTGATGCCTAATTGGTCAACTACACTATCCCAGTTAGACCGCAAAGACACTTTTCTGTTCAAGCCTGTGCTTTACATTGCTCACCAATTGGTCAAAATGGCTAGATCCCCTCACAAATTTGTTAACAGTATTTTCAATAGTTGACCGAATCTGACTTTTTTAGTTAGGTAAAAATGTTCATGGTAATTGCCGAGGGAATTTGAAGACACAAAAAATATTTGGTCAACTTAACCCAAGTCTATAAATGTATTATCTCCAGCAATTCTAACTAAAAACAAAAGCAGATTCAGTCCTTCAAAGTTGTTTTTTATAGGGAACAGCATGCCCCAAAACCCCGGAGCTGTAGGATACTCCACAAAACAACATGGTGCTAAAGTACACAGGCCCACACCCTGGGAGAGGGACCTTCAGTCCTTCACAAAGACACAAGATGTAGACGTCCTGTAGGTTGTGTTAGCATAGAAATGCTGAACAGTGTAAATAAGGGTTGTAAATAAGGATTTAGGGTGTTTTTTGAAAACATAAGGCACTGGGACGGAATTCAACCGTGGGCTTAATATCAAACGTGGAAATGCATAGATTTGATTTTGACACATATTTAGCGCAACCTGGTTTGCACTCACTATCTTATTTAAAGAGCTGGCAATCAGTCATCATTTTACCTTCAGTCTGTTATTTATATTCAGTCTATCACCTTATCTTGCTCTTTTGAAAATAGGAATAGGCATTCTGTGATCAAAGAAAATGAGGTTCATATGAAATGCAAAATTTGTTTACAAACTTATCTTAAAAAGTATAGGTTTTTGTAAAAACAAAGCCAAATATGACAGAGACCACACGTCCAACATGACACCATGACCTACTGAACCCTTTCAGACACTTTCATTGGACTCCTAATTGGGATTACGCTCCATCAACAATGTCAGATGCTTCACATAAATTAAGCCTGTAATATGCTGCTTGATTGACACGGTAATCTGCCAATCAGCTCGGTTAAACATTAGAGCCAGCCACAGCAGCAACGTCTTGTGCATAACTAATGGCCTAACGCTTGCTGGGGTATTTCAGTAGGCAGGCCCATTGGTCATGACCTCTTTGAAGTGACTGGGGGTAGGAGGAACATTACCCTGCACCCCCCGCTGTGCCTGGCCCTGCAGTAGGCCACGTTTTGAAGCAAGCTCAGTGATCACAGCACCCTTTCCCTTTCTTCTGCTTTTCCTCCTTTTGGTTGCTGGCAAGGGGGAGAGATGAGACGAGAACTCTTTCAAAGCTCTAGGTCTGCGGCTGGTGTATGTGTGTGTGCGTGTGCCTGTGTGGCTTTTGCATGTCCCTGTGTGAAACACTAAATATTTGTGAGTTCATATGTGCACTTGAGCTTGTTGTAAATGTGTGGCATTTTAATGGCATTGTTTGTAACCCAAAATCAACTGCGCTGGATTGGTTGCTCATGCAAAATAAATGCTGTGCGCAATATTTGCTCTCAGAAATAAATAAAACCCTATGAAATCATGTAGGTAATGAAAGGTGAAAAAACAACAAGATGCGAATATTTCGAAAATATAAATCGATAATTATGGAAGTACATACAACAGTCAAAGGCTTTTATTGTCTTTCCATCCCTTCCTCTTGATCTTGCTCTGAGGCCTATTGCGGTGTTTATTGCTGAATCCCGATAAAAAAAAACAACAACTGGGCAATACTCCAGATCCAAAGCATTGCGGGCTTCACATCTCTACCCTCAAATACCTTTAGTGCTAGTCCTAAACTTTTAAGAGTAATGATATTTTGTTGCAACCATTTTTCCTGAATCCTTCCCACTAGGGACACCCCTCACACACCCTACAGCTAGACATGCAAGAGCAGGGGGTTTCGTTGCAAATTGTATCCGTAATGAATGGCACGTCAGGGGACGGTGTGTCGTGCAGCTTGGCTTTGAAAGCGAGAATGTATTGATCAGTGCTATTTACATCCAGCCGTCACCACCAGTTAGCATCACAGAAGTGAGTGGCCACAAATGCATATTTATTTATTTGTGTCTACTCCATCCTTGGTGAATGAAAACAGATGCATTGTGTCACCCACTTGGAGGAGTGACCAAATTCATTTGGGAAAGACTGACACAAAAAAACAGACACCACACACACATCGTTAACGTTACCAGTAACACGAAGAACGGCAATAAAAACAACAGCAACCTTTTGTTTGAAGAACAACCTAATTTGTTTAGATCAATTTGTTTTTGTTAATAATTTGTACACATCTATTTTGTCATAGTAGTTGCAACAGGTTTCCATGAGTAACCTCTTGGGAAAAGACAAGTAGTCTGTCCTAATTACTCGCAGATTAACAGTGGAAGCTAGGTGGTCTTGCTAAGGTCAAAAGAGGTTTGCATTATTTATTGCTTATTTATTCTTCATGGCGTGCAATAGCCAATTCAGCACTGACTATTAAGAATGAATGAACTCATTTCATTTATTAGGTAGCCTTACTGGACCTTGAATTAAAGTGTGCAACTGGATCATTTTGGATATGGCTTGAGTGTAATAGGTACAAAAAATGAATCTGTCTTGTCATGGGAAATGATTGAAAAAGAGTAATCTTAGCCCCAACGGCCACAAACCCCATCAAACACTAAGATTGGAAAGACTGTGGCAGACAGATAAATCAAAAATGTAAGTCTTGGGCAGGAAACCTCAATCTTTTAACTGTGAGGCAGCCCATTCGTTTCACATTCACTTAAGGTGGGTAACCTCCCACTCAGTGTCACGGTGTAATGAGATCCACTTGAAAGGCACGGTTTTCAGTTTCACCACCATACTCGTCGATATACCGCCATGTTGTTTTAGCGGGCCGCAATGACTTTCATGGTCTAGATGAGACAATTGTAAAGGGATTACTATATTTTGGCATGGCCATTAATAACAAATGCCTTTGTTTCTATATCCGAAACTGCTCGTGAAATGGCCTTAATAAATAATACCTTTTTTTTCATCTGGTTAATATTGCGGCAAGGTCTCTGTTGGGAAGTTGTTGAGGTTTTCTCTGAGACTTCTTTCTCAAAATCTTCACCAATTCATTGGTAGGGAAGAAAATACCTCTTACAAAACCTTGAAGCACTCTTAACTGTAGGACACTTTTGATTTGATAGCTAATGCAGCCATTGTGATGCGCAGCACCACCAAGCTTGTTAGCACTAATGAAATTAGCGTGGTTGTGTCCTCTTGACTGATGACTGTTAAGTAATCCACAGATGCTGTCTGCGCTTAAAAGGAATTACAATTAGGATATGAAACCCCATGATTCCTGCCTGCAATCACGCCCATAAATATTAATGGTATCATCCTCTTGTGTAGGTTCTGAGCTATTGAACCAAAACAATTAGCTGGATTATCCCAAAAGCCTAGAAGCCCTCTGGGGCTATCATATGCAATACATATTCATGTTGTAAGTACTTCAATTAAAGTTAGTGCATTTAACTTATATTACACTGAAATACAAAGTTCAAGAAGCAGGATGAACATAGATGGATACAAGTTGGGGAAAAAGGACTAATTTAATTGTGGTTTCTGCTCTTGCAATAACTTAACAACAACAAACAACAGACCAGTGTAATGTATGCTCAAAGCACCTTCATTACTTGTGCTCTATGTAATATTAGTTCAATGTTTAAAACATTTTAATCAAAAAAAGGGTTGTTAAGGAAATGAATACAAATGGATTGTATGGTTAGTTGCTTACACAATCAAATGTAGTCTATCGTGAACCTGCGATTACAAAGGTTTCCTTATGCAGTGTCTCTAACTTATTAACTGGCATTATTCAGATCAGGGAGAAAAGCTGATATTGACACACCCAAGTGAAACCAATTAAAACAGCATCACACTCACTTGCATTCTATTAAGACAACTGGAACGGTACAATACCAACTATTCAAATACAGTTTGCCTCAATAAACCTAATTTTTCTCATCTGCCAAGCAGTAACCACCTGCAGAGAGAATCCTGTAATTACAAAAGTGTGAGAAAGAGCTGAACCATAATCACACATGGGAGTTGACTCTCATTGACATGAATAAACAAGTCCTGTCTACCATGCCAGCTTTCGTTAACGGTATTCAGCCCACTCCCTGCACGCTGATCAATACCTCCTGGCCTTGCGCTGCGTATGAACCAAATTGGACACTGCTCTCAGGCCAGTAATGAGGTGTTTCTGGTCTCTGCTCCCGTCCTGTTCAACCAACACAGACCTGTTTGGAAGGAACACTGGGGTGGACGGTTTAGCACTAATAATATTTCGTTAATGTTTACAGAGTGAGAGGAAAGGAAGGAGAGTAGTCTAGGTTGACTTCAATTAATTATGGATGCTTTAGTCAGCCGAGCATAGAAAGCCTTCGGGGCTTTTTAATTGTTGCACCTCAGCGTATGTGCTTTGAGGGTGGAAAACTACAACAACAACAGCAAAAGAGGTTTATACGGAGACATAACTCCAACTGGTTCGTTCTGTGTGGCTAACTCCTAATGTCCTGGATGCTCATTTGCGAGGCCTCCTTTCCCTCTGGATATCTATCAGGCTGTTTAATGAGCCTGCTCTCGGCTGCGACCCACCACCAGCCCATTTATTTTTATTCTCTGGTCCTCCCCATGTCTTCTGGGTGAAGCAGAGGCGAACATGACTGAGAACATGACATCCGCTGTAAAGGTTTCTAAATTGGTTTTATGGAGGGTGGCGGATTGAACAGCTTAGAATAAATGCCTGTGTACCGAGGCTTATGTTATCATACGTCTTCTGGTCTTCTGTAGACATTGCATGGGCACGCAGTGCAAGAGAACGAACAGCACACCATGTGGCGGTATAATAAGCGACGTGTCCTAATGCTAAAGCTGTGTTTGGTTTATGTAGCCTTGAAAAGCCCTCGCTAACAAAACGGAGCCCTTTAAAACTTTAGAGTGACTATACCGTAGTAGTCAGTATATCTTTAACCATGCGGTTTTGGGGGCATCCTTTATTTGACATTGATCATTGCGCGGGCCTATAAATAAAGTCAGGTTCTTGGTGCGGTCAGTGTTTGGTGGCGGTGCCAGCCGTGGCTGCTTGCCTGCCGCCCTGCCTGCCTGCCTGCAGGGAAGGTGAGTCCCCAGCAGTACCCTCCAGAGGTGGTTCTCTCGTTATCTCTCCACCCTATATATTTCCCACCGGTCTGTGAACAAATTAAGGACATTTTTAGGCAGATACCTTCTATTCTCGGAAAAAAACTAATCAAATACATGTTACTAAATAGAAGGTTTTCATCTGACAGTACTCACTTCACAGCTGTACTCACAAAAGTATGAAATATGTAATAAACCATGCATACAGTAATACATTATGTTCAGGTAGCGTGTGCTATCTCCCCTTAAACTGCATCAAAAACTTCATACAAAACTACATGGAAATGTTACAATCCAAAAACACTCAGTACAGTGTGCTCTAGAAATATTGTTAGGTAAACATTAGCAAAAAAAGGCTGTGACATTCTGTATCATAGCGGATCTGTGATATGTTTTGAGGGCTATTTTACTCCCAAAGGCCCTGGAAAATAGTGTTTGGATTCATGGCCTCAAGGACTCCATCAAGCACCAGGAAATGTTGGCAAAATCCTTGCTTTAGGAGTCCAACCTGGGTGTGGGTTGTATCTACGGGCAGGACAGTGATCCAAAACATATTTCCAAATCCAAACAAAAAGGGTTTCAGTGACCACAGAGTTAAGGTTTTGCAACAGCCAGCAGTCCCCTTAACTAAACCCCATTTAAAAGATGCTGTGTGAGCTTAAAAGGAGGTCCACAACAGTGAGCCAACATGAGCTAGGGAGATTCATCATGGACAAGTGGTCTTATGTGCCTAACTACATTCTCCCTTCCACTCCCTTCACATAAGTTTACTCCATAAATGTTTTGATTTCTCATATTTTGACTGCGAGATAAACTTGATAAAGCACAGGTATTTTGTGCAATTCTGTGTCCCTCATTTTAACCAATATTTACACAGGGCACTGCATATGCGTATAGCATACACTGCATATTAGTCCTGCAAACAGCCCCTTTTCTTGCCTTTGACTTCAATCAGCAATTATTATCAAGCCACACATAAAAAGATGTGCGTTCTCCACCAAGTCAATCAGAAGGATTAAGTCATTAGGTCGTACTTTGTCCTGCTCTCAGCCATTCTCACAGGAACACACTCACTCCTAATCTATGTCCTTGAGTCTAATCCTAATGGCGTGTTTTTCTCCAGACAGTATTTTTGTATCGCTTCTCTAACCTTCTTTTTACTCTAACCTGGAAGACATTTTGGGGATTACACTCAGACACAACCAATGGCCAAAACATTGTAGCTGAGTAGCTGTAGGTGAACGATCAGACTTATTGTTGTGTATGTTTTCTCAGTACTTAAAGTTCTCCTCGGCTAAGAGTCTGCTGAAAATCGGCATGATAATGTTTACCCTTTCATTTTCTCAATCATGTGGTGAGACAGCACCCAACTCAAACAATTAAGGAAAATATGATGTTGCGTCGTGTTTTTAAGAAACAACACAAGGAAGTACATCCGGAGTAGGAACATAAAGGTATTCGAGGATAGAGCTAAGCCGGCAATAATCAAAAGATTAACTGCTGCATCATTACTGGGAACAGGATGTCGATTTTCCCCCTCCCTTTTCCTTGTGGGACCCATTTCTTGTGTGCACCAAGCATCCTTGCACCCCCGAGCATCTGCTGAAGCCACCAGGGATCCAGAGAACTGTAAATGTATACACAGTGTGCTCTGAGATGTCTTAAGGCCTTCCTTCAATTATTCAGCTCTCTGTTCCACACTGTGGCGTCTGTGACGGCTGCCAGTGGTTGAGAAATAGCCTCCATACATAATTGGTGTTGGAGAAAACATCCGGGAGGACGAATGACTCCAGCCCGGTGACAAGTAAGAGGACAGTGACGAGGAAAAGTACGGTTAAATATGGCTCATTTCCACCAAACACTTTCGGTACAGTACCCTTGAAACTGTTACCTAACCCATGCTAACCTGTACCTAATCCTGGATCTGTTTTGCGTTTCCACCACAAACAGCTTCCCTAAAATGTATATGGGGTTCATGGCCGCGTAACTATCAAATACAAATCATTTCCTATGGTCGTGAGGTACTTATGCCAGTAGTCTCCTTCGCAATCAGTCCGATAGTTAAATATCCCTGGTTTGTTTGCATTTTTGCATTGAGTCTAGCAGGTCTCATTGCAGTGTTTCTAGCTCCACCCATGCCGGGTCAGTGTGCTAGGAACCCTAACAGATGGGTAGCAAAAACACCGGATGGAGCGGAACGGTTATTTACTGTACCATCCGCAACTTTTGCCAATGGAAATGCAAAAATCTACCGCTCCGATGCGTGACGAACTGAACTGATCCAAAGTAGACTGTTTGGTGGAAATGGAGCAAATTAAACACATGACCACCTCAACTAGCAGCTTCCAACTATCGATGTGACCTAATAGAGAAAAGGGTGATTACACGTTGACAACTGTAATGTATGTGATATTGTTGCTTGAATAAACGAATGTATTTGACTCAGAAACAAACCTTGCCTTTTTGCTACCATGGCAACTTATGTATTATTGCAATGTTAAGCACAAAGCATTTTTTTGGTGAAGGTTTTATTGATCAGTGTATGTTTGCTGTGGATGAAGGTGTTAAACAATGTCAAGTTAAGCTATACTGAACTCTGTTCAGCTCTGAGACTTATAACAGGGACAACATTTCTATTTACTGAGGAGCACAGTCATTTACCACTGATTTACTTTTTTCAAGGGCTATTAAAACACACTTAAATTCATGCTGTTAGCAAATTTGCTTTTAATTGCAGAATGCGACTAAATTGGGAATGTCTTGTTAGCATCTCCCAGCATGTCCTTGGTTACCCTGTGATCAGTCAAATTGACAAAAAGAGAAGTAACAAGTCAATTATCTTTTGACATGTCTAGTACAATTTGATTCATGATAATTATCTTTCAGAATTCTTATTACATATCATTTTTAAAACTTAGAATCATTAATAACAATTCTCTAATCATCCTCATAATAAAAGTGTGTTGATACATTGTTTAGCACATACACGTATGGGATTTTTTAAATCTACCTAAAGAAGGGGTTTACCTAGTATTTCAAAAGATCCTGGATTCTAATGTGTCAAAAAAGAACAATGCATAGGTCAGGTCAATTTAACATGGTGCAGCTAAAAGTTCACTAGAAGGGCCGATGTGGCTAAAGGTATCTTTTCTCTCTTCAACTGAGAAATCGTTTCTAAACTATTTCTTGAAAGGTCAAGCAGAGTTAATGGGCTTTTTTTTTGTCAAGCCATCCTTCACAGATACACTGTCCCTACCATCTCAGTGATGAAATAGGAAGGTGAATAATTGTACAAGCCTCCTCTCTGGCATCTTTCCTGCCAAGGGTACACCGTAGTTGTGTATTTTATATGCAGGGCATCAACATGCACAGTAATATTTCATCCAAATCGGGGAAGTATACACATTAATTTTCTCCTGCAACATTTTTATCTCCCCTAGGCCAGGTAAAAACAAAATGAAGGTGGCGATGCAACACTTTGTTGAAACAATCACACAGCCAACTAAACAGGAATGGGCTTATTGAATGAGATTTGAATAAATACTTCATTCTTGACAAGTTACAACTGGGCAAACCGCCAGCCTTTAGGTCAGTTAGTTCCATTTGCAGTATATTTCAGGGGTCAGAAAGCAAGCCAAGCACAGAGAAGAGGAGTAATTAGAAACAGACTGAAAATCCTAACGTCCATCATTCCTTCTATTGAGCAGGTCTCATCACACTAAAGGAACAGAAAAGGCACAGCCAAGGAAGTTGAGGTAAAGTGGATTTTAAACTGTTTTCGAGAAAGAACATTTCTGCATTGGGAGTTGGGTTGGGTAAATAACATGAAAAAAAAGATTTTATCCTTGGTCCAAAAAGTACACAGGTAAATACAGTATTTATCTTGAATTACAAAGTGTAACATGTGTGTACAAATCATTAGCTTTGGGTTTGGTAACATCCACAAAGGCATGCCCACTGTTTGCCAGGGTAGCATACTGGGCTGCATACAACGGTTTCCCATACTGCCTTTCTCCAAGCTGTCAAACGAGGGCTCTGTCTCCGTTTGATAAGTCGAGGCTGTTCTTTTTTTCATTTATTTAACTATTTGTCGAGGTTTCATCTGTCTTTCGAGCAGAGCTGCTCTGTTGGGGCTGGAGAGAGGGAGATGGAAAGAAAGAGAACAGAAAGAGAGAAAAAGTATGAGTGGGCAGGGGAAAACAAGGGAACGCTCAGTGGTCCCACAAGACCTTGAGTTTGGTTGATTTTAATAAGAAAATAACTGGAGGAGAAGTGAGCCTGACACGGTTATTGTGATCGCATCTGCTTGCAGAGCTGCAAAAACACACCGAGAGAAATGAGGATTTCATGCCCCCGCATTCAGCGTGCGGGGAGCTCCAAAGCACTGTCCCCGACTATAATGGTCTCCCTCTTCTCTATTTAATGGTTTAGTGACGTGACAGTATGTTATTTGCAGATTACGAGGAAGGACAGCGTCTCAATCTGTCAAGGAATTTGGATGACGGTGAGTGGCACCCTCAGTGATGCCACTACTGTTTTGTCTCCATATCCGATAAGAGGGCTAAACTGGATTATGGAATCTGGACGACGACAAACAGAGGAGACTCCTTTCTGAGGGTCTAAGGATCTCAAGACACACAAGTCAGTTCTAATGGTCCCACCATCATTTCATGAAGCGAGAGGAACTTAATAGAAAATAATTTGAGACACTGAAGTAATGGTGAATTAAAAAACAACACCCCTCTTTCGATTATTATTATTTTACATATATTTATGAGTTAGTAAGATGCCTTCAAAAGCGGAATTATAAAAACCTAAGCTAGATTGTTGTCTGTGCAGTGTGCACACTTGATGCTAGATATGCAGCGTGGAGACAGTGACGAACAATAGGTGTCAAACTAGTTTGTGACTTTCAAAGTTGTCTATGTGTTGATGATATATGGACGTGGGAAACAAAACCATACTGTTCTCGCTAACTCAGGAAACAGAATTTTACAGTTTTTTACAGCTCAGTAAGGACATCTTACCATATGTTTATTGCAATAGCACGGTAAAACCTGGAAAGTTGGTTCCATGGGCTGCTGTTCTGAATTACTTTCCTGCCCAAGAGCAAGTTGGACACTCAGTGAAACCATGGGTAGGGAGCAGATATCTGCAGATTCCCCCTGACAGATTCTGAGCAACACTGAATACTACATTACTACTACACTACTGTGACCCGAAGAAAATGGAGGTGGGTGCGCATGTACAAAGCGTGTGGTGCAGCAGTGAACATGAGCAGTGTGGAAGCCAATGTGTTGCACAGTGGACATAGGAGCAGATCTAGGACCAGTGTGGTGAGTGTTTGAGGTTTAAGAAGACCTCATCAAAATATTGAGCATATGCAATTGGTCGATTGGTGCGACGTGGATCATTGCCGTTGACTAAGTCACCCGCCTGAACTTGCTCTTAGAAGGCGTCGCCTCATTTCAGTTGTGGAGTTCCTGCGGAATGAAGAGGACATGTTAGAAAATACAAAAGGTCAGATATCGAGCTTGGTTTCACATGTTACTCCCTCCATTTAAGCGTTAAATCATTCCTATACATTTGATCAAGAGCGACAAGCAAAGCAACGTATGTCGGACAAATTTACGGCCAAGAGAAAACCCTCAATATCAACAGAAAATTCAGGCAAACTCAACCTGTTGCCTTGAAACCACTGACTGTCACAGAGCGAAAATATCTCTTGCTCCCAAGCAGATGAGCTCATTGGGAATCTATGGTGGCTACTCAGTCAATTCAAGTTCAAATTTACTCTCTGGCTTTCATTCTGCCTTCGTTATCTTCCCTCCCCCAGAACCACGGTTTGTACCTCTACCCTTTCTCTGTGAAACTCATTTCTCTTTGAAGAGGATGCAGTCTAGACACACACAGAAGCGCAAATAAACACACAGACACACAATCACACAACCTTCCTGGTTAACAGTTGTTTCAAAAATTCTGTATGTTTTAAAGACTTTAACCTTACATGCCCCACCAATGCATACCAGGAGTAAGACATCCCTGACACAAAAATTCCAGTTTCTTTTCTTTGCCATAATTGGAAATGATCCTCTCTCAGCGTGGTCTCTTGAGTTGTGTGAATATGTAAGCGCCAGACCACGCTGATTAGCATTTGAGTTTGTATTCTTCACAGCACCTTCTAGTCCAGCCATTCGAATGTAATTCTGTTGACATATAAGTTCTGCTGCTATCTTCTAACACGCCCCTGGAGATCGAAGCAATCTTCTTCTACCTTCATGGTTGACCTATTCTTCCAGGATTCTTTTTTTTTCTTTTGGCACTTGAGAAGGAGAGTAACTGTACTCTGACAACCAGATAAACCTTTGCTCCGACCAAACCCACTCACAAACTTGCCTTGGTCATTGTGTGTTTTATTTGAAAAAGGTTATTGGTGAGGTCACATCTTGTCCAGAGCAAAAAAAAAAGAATGCTCTACAGATTACAATTGCTGACCAAGGGCAAAGTAACAGCCATTAACCCCAAATTTGTTTGGTCTAATAGAATCCTGAAATTAGGTTATGCTTAAAAACAGTCAGTGTTACTGCTTTAGAATACTTGCAACTTACAACTGAGCATAACAGCATGATCCAGGGGTCAAAGACTAATGTAAATGACTGGCACAGCACATTTTTACATACTCGATTGCACTTCAGGCACCGCACAATCTGTGGTAAACGAGAAGTAGAGAGTGTTTTTTTTTTTTTTTTTGTATTATGTTGAATCATTAAACTGGTCATTAAACTATTTTTTTTTCCTTCCAGAGAGCAAGATATTCAAATTAATCCTTCAGGTATTTTGTAATTTAAAATATTATAGAATTACTACCTATAATTACAATAATTGTAAAACGGGTAAAATCCTACTTTCCTCTGGCGCTGCACATCATTACTATTATAAATCACCTCCCTTTCCTGGGATGAGGTTCTTCCCATCATATTGCCAGGTGATGAACTATCTCCAGCAGAGAATAATTTTCAGGCTGTTATTTTTCACACAGATATAAATGGTATGACATATGTTTCGAGTTGATTGCCTCCAGATGGTCTGAAGAGGGGTTGTACATCATTACTTAGTTTGTGTGGTCCGCCTATTCTACGGGTTAGCCTGCATGCTAAAGCAGCTGATCT
Source organism: Aplochiton taeniatus (assembly GCA_017639675.1). Classification (NCBI taxonomy): domain Eukaryota; kingdom Metazoa; phylum Chordata; class Actinopteri; order Galaxiiformes; family Galaxiidae; genus Aplochiton; species Aplochiton taeniatus. The sequence goes on along the minus strand of CM030172.1, from coordinate 37,265,511 downwards.
ACCAATAGGTCAACGTGGGCGTCACTGGACCAGGTGGGAAAACCAAGTCTCACATAGACACAGGCATTCCATTTGTTCAGCACAGTCGTGATCTGCGGCACTGCGTAACACCAGAAAAACCACACAGTATTTTGTGGTGACACGATTGATGATGTGCTTCTGTGATGTATAGATGTTGAAGGTTACAAATTATTTGACAAGCTGACATTGATTGTAGAGAACGAGTGAAGTCATTTTGTTGCAGTCAAAAATGTCTTCAGGTCCATATGATCCGCTTTTCAGCTATCATTAAAATGTATTAATGTAGAACTCCCCCTGAAGTGGAATTCAGTGGAAGGTAGTTGAAACAGTATTGAAGAAAAAGTAACACTATGTTTTTGAAACCCCATTAACTAAACTCTGGTGTAGTTAGAGATTCATCTATTAAAGGAATGTAGGAAATTGTCTATGAAGTGTGTTAGAGTGCAAATTATGCCGATTTCCCAGACAAAATGTCATCACTCTGCCTAAGGTGTGATATTTAAAGCGTTAATCACAGGGATGCTGCTGCGCTTCAAAAACTCTTTCATGTTCTCAGCTAAAACCGTGAATTAAAGTGGCACCTCCTCTGATACCCACCAGGTTCACCTGTCTCTGAATTAAATCATTACACCCAGGTGAAAATAAGTTACCCAATCCTTCAGGAGGAAAAAAAGTAACAGATGTGTGGGTGTTATTTAGGTGGTGGGAGAAAAAAGGTGATGACTTGATCACGTACAACGATTCACTCTCCAGCGAAATGAAAACATTCGACACAGCAACGACCCATCAGAACAATTTCAAAAGCCTGGTTAGCTGGGTTATCTAATGTAGCCCCCGCTGCAATACTTCACTTTCATCTCGGTTTCAACATATCGGATAAGAGATAAGTGGTACGTGGATGAGCTGTGAGGTATGTGAGCTGAAAGAACTGAAAGGTAGATGATGAAACGGTGAGCTCTATTTTTCATGAGCGATTCCGACGATCTTGGGGGCCAGCCTGGTGGAGTTCCTGCTGATATAGTGAGAGCGCTAAGACATAGAGACAGAATTTCCTAGCCTACTAAGTGAGTCCCACGGGGGGAGAGGGGCCACTTTAGCAGACGGCAGTAACCGATAACAGTAGCGGCAGACCCAAACTATAGGAGAGGACTCAAACCAGCCTTATGCTGGTGGGCCTTTTTTCTTTAACTTTCACCCCAGTTCAACCCCTCTCGGTCTCTCTCAAGCTCAGCCCCCGAGTCCTTGTGCTCTTTTCCTACATATCTCTCCCTTCGAACGTCTCGTAGGTCCCAATTGTTTTCCGGCTGCAAGCTGCCGGCTCAGCAGACTCTTCCTATCAAAAGCCATTCAGGCTTGTGTAGAGGTCGTGCAGATCCCTGAGCACTTAATTGCTGCTGTGATGACGCGGCAAGGCCATTCTGCTCATGTGGTTGACTCGCTGGCCAGCGGATTCCCGGGGCCTCACTGGCCACATGAAATGCCTTCATTGATGGGGCCCAGTGGCGCCAATTGGCGAGACGTGTCTCAAAGTGAATTGGACAGTTAAAAAGGGGGGAGGGATTATTTTAAAACTTAGACAGAAAACAGTGGGAAAAGATAAGAAAAGCTAAAGTTGACCAAATACTAAATGTTCTTGATGCTAGCCTAACTTGTATTAATACATTCCCTAAATTATAGATAATTGCTTTCACTCCAGTGGTCAAAGCAACAGCATACAATCTATTTCAAAGAAACAACCAACAAGGTAACAGCTTTATGCCTGACTCCTGTGTTTACTTCCTGTGGGTTGGCCTTAAAAAGTTCCATGATAGGGATGTGGTGAAAAGCAAACGCTGGAAAAAGGCAGAGAAGTGATCATTGAAAATGACTGAGCCATAATAGATACTTACAAAGTGCAAAATGTATCTCTATGTATATATGCGTTTCTTGTGTTTGCAGAAGATGTTTGTGGTTTCAAATGCTGAATATAAATTATTGGGTGTAAGGGAAAGACTTTTTAAATCGTTGACTGCCAATTTGAAGTTCCACCTAAAAGGGAATGGTGCTGTACAAGAAGACAATCCCTTGTCAGCCTCTGTAATATTATTTGTCATGCAGGGTTACGTGTGAGCAGAGGAGCTGTGTTGGTATCTTTGCCCTAGGAAATAGCTCAATTTGAAAAGAAATAACCCTTCCAATTCAGTTTGTCTGTGTGTGTGTGTGTGTGTGTGTGTGTGTGTGTGTGTGTGTGTGTGTGTGTGTGTGTGTGTGTGTGTGCATGTGTGGGTAAGGGATGAGAGTTGGAGATGTTATATTTTTACATTGCTTGAGGAGCATCAGCTTATATTGAATGTTGGTGTGTGGAGAGCTGGTTAAAGCGTGTGTGTGGGTCAGTGTGAGTGTGGGTGAGTGTGTGTGTGTGTTTGAGTCAGTGTGCTTCTCTGTATGGATGTGTACATCGCACTCGTCCTGCAATCTTGTGAACCTCAGAGCTGAGGGACTCCCCACACAGCGGTCCCTCTCTCATCTCAGCCAGCAGTACGACTTACAGACATAGACACTTGATGAAATGTGGCCTCAACTCAGAGTCAACCACTCTATGACAGCAACCAGATCAAGTAATGGGGGTCTCAACATTGATATTTTGTGTTGTCAAATCCCTTGGTGATCTTTCAGTCAGGTCCTAAACCAACCCAGTAGTAAAGAAAGCTCCCTAAGAATCACCTTGTTTGTTTATTTCTTCATATGCCATATCATTTGAAAGGTCCATACCCTGCATTCAAAGTGCAAAGGTCATCAAATGTTGCAGTCAATAAAAAATGATGTGGGAATGGCATATAGTTTTTTCTAGCCATCAATCTAATTAAATCAGCTGGATAGAAATTGGCTGTCGTTTACAAGCTGCGCTCAACTCTTATTTTGATAAAAGAGGCGGAACACAGGAAGAGGGAGAAGGCAGCAAACTGTGTTGACTTCCCATTTATCAAAGGTTCTCATTAGCTGAGACAATATTGATCTGCGATGCCGGAAAGGTAAACCAGTGGGAATCTTCAGGCAATCTCTCTGTTCAGCATTCTCCACACACTACAAGGCCATTTTTACCCATCCTCTAATTAGATGTCTGGGCTGCTTGTCAGCAATGTCACGTCACACACACATTCGCAAACACACGCACACTGTGTTTGGAGTTGGTTTTGTGTGTGTGTGTGTGTGTGTGTGTGTGTGTGTGTGTGTGTTAGTAGGTGCACTCCAGGAGAGAGGACAGGTGGTCGTAGCAAAGGGAGGGCCGATTGTGTTAAATCACGCCCCAAACACTTAAAGCCTCGACTCATAAACTCGTGGGGAGAAGGTCAAGCGCTGACGCTTGTGGCTGAGAGACAAACAAAAGAGTCACCATTCCCTAACGTCCTCGTAGAGCAACATTGACCTGTTCAAGCCTAGTAGCAGGGTCGACAACTAGGCTATTAAAAACCCGCTGACGGTAATATCGAGAGTTGCAATACCATTAAGTACTCATTTTGTATAACGTGACTACCCCCAGGTTAGGTTCAGTTCTTTCGTTTTGAATTCAAATTTTGTATTTCTTGAGTCTCCTCGACATTGGTATTTAATTGTGTGTTGTTGGTGTCTGTATGTCCAAACCTAGTTCGATCATCCTGCATGATTTGTATAGATCATTCCACCTTTTACTGTTGTTCTGCTTCATTTTGGTGCAGTGCTCAACTGGAAACGAGACCTTGGTCTCCGTGAGACTTCCCTGCTGAAAGAAAGGTTGATTATGACGAAAATCTAATTTGTTTCCGTCACAAATTATACCGGAGCATACAACAAGTTAATATCATATTGATTGTTCCCGTTTGAAATTAACCTTCCTTCCGACATTTTGAGTATGAATCACCTGCCATGCCTCTCCCAGACACACTATGTTCCCGCCTTCTCATTGCTGTCCAATAACGTGCTGCCACTTTGTGGCATTTTCATCAAAACCCCTGCTTCGCCGTGAAAGCATGATGGCCTCTGATTTGAAGAATGTTAAAAAGGTCACACACCAAAACAAATGCCAACAATGCCAAATCATTTCCCCTCGCGATAACGCTGTGGCAAAACAGAGACTGTGTCTAACACACAGGGAGGGACATGTCTGTGTGAAAAGCTTGATGTAATGTTAGCTTGGCCTTTAATTAAACGGCTCAGGATTGATTCGCTGGTCATTGAATGGAACTGCGGATACAAACCGTACTTCAGTACGCCAAGCACATTGCTTACTATAACAAGCTCACCATTTAAAATGGTGGTTAGTACGTAATTAAAAGTAGCATCCAATGAGATCTTAGCTTTTGTTTCAAAAAACATAATAGAAGTAAGGCCATTGCGAGTTAATGAAATATTCTTTGCCAAACGTGTGAGCTAACAAATATAAAACAGAGCACACAGTAGTGTCAAAATGAAATTGGACAACAGCGAAGACAAACTGTTAATTAAGATGAGAAAGGTGAAATAGAGAAGAATAAATTAATGGGAATTAGTACAATAGGAATGAATATACATCACAGATGAATAAGCCCAGCATCAAACATTTAATCAGGCCATAGTATGAAATTACTGAAGAGCCACCAAGCATCCACACTGAAGTCTTTATTCTGTGAGTGTCAATTTTGTGAAACAGATTTTGTAGCTTGATATCTTATGTTCAGTGTACTTATCATGTTCTCTGTAAATAATGTTACATGTTCGGTTATAATATCAAATAGTAAGTACACCTGTGCTATGTAATTTACAGAAAGTAATCAAAGTTATTTTTATTGCAACAGTGTTAGTTATTAGTAAGTCTAAATGAAATCACTTGAATACATTGCCTTTTGTAATATATTTGAAATGTGCACGGTTGACCATTAATAGATACAGTATGGTCAAAATGACATGTCACAATAGTTCTGTGGAACATCATACTGATGCTAAACCATGTATTTCCACAGCCTCTATGAAAAAGTTTTGCAAATAATGTGCTGAGTAAATGAGGCTTGCAATACAATATTTTCAGAGTCATAACTCTGGCCCTGGTAGAAGCCAGGAATTAATTTGAGGGGGAAAAAGTCCTGTTGCCTTTCTGAAACTTCACGTCCCATAATGGTGCCATTTTGTCAACATAATGAGAGAGTAAATGGTGTGAGGTAATGGCTACATTTGCTGATTGAAATGGGGGAAAAATGAAAGGGGGAGGTACCTCATGTCCTTTTTTTATTTCGCATGCTATACTTTAGACCTGTGTATTCCGTTAAAGACTGTAATGTATCACTGGTATGACAGCTAGCACTTAAACTGGGTATTCCATGTACCCTAATCTGTCGGTCAAAAGGAGTCTGAATATAGCCTTTATAAATTACAGATTTTTTTTTAAACCACAGTTGCAATAAGGATCAGACTCCATTCATAGCACTATAAATATTTTGAACACTGATTTGAGATTTGGTTACTATTGAAACAAGACCAGAGTATGGTAGTTTTCCTTTGGTGTTTATGATACAAGCATGTGTTTGTCCAATATAACAAAGAAATGCTATATATTTAGTCACAAATTAACTACGTGCAGTTTCTCCCATTCCCAGTCCTTAAGGTTTGGAACCGGTTGTAGAAATTGGCAATGGGTATGCATAGATCACATCAGCAGGGAGTTAAGAGATAACTTTTGGTCGGTAAAATTGATTGAACTTTACCTGTCATTCTCAACATCAATCCAGAAATATTATTCCTATACATTGGTGGTAGTATTTATCAAGATGTGTGGCAGGAGTGCATTTTGGCTCTGAAATTAAAATAATGTCCTTGGATTTTGAACTTGATAAAATATGGACCCACTCTTTAATAATTTTTTGGGGTGTCATGAAGACTTATTGCTTTAATATTGTACCCAAAACTATGGGAGAGGCAATATCCACATGCCATTTAATTATCTGCACTTAAATGACAACAAATTGTAGGAACCCAAATCTATCAATGAGTAAAGGAGCATTTAGGTTTTTTCATGAAAATCATATGCACATTTGTTGTGACAGAACTGCTTACCAAATCGTCTTAACAGCCCTTCAAACGTGTTAACCCCTTTTAGGAGAAGATCATGACGGAGAATGTATGGTCCTGTCACCCTAGTCTATCTAGATATTGCTGCACTTCCATTTTATTGAATGGTTAATTTCAGAATTTTTGGGCAGTGACACTTGATTACAATAAGACAAGTGCCAAGAAATGCCGTGCTATTAGAAGTATACCGCTGGGACCTTCAAAGACTAATCAAGTAGCAATTTCTGACACAGAGGAAATGAAGAATAAGCAGCCAATTGCTCGATTGATGAATTTTATCATTATGTTTTTTTCTAATTACTCCTCACTGATTACCGGCAAAGCAGCAACATATGATTCCATTGTGTCCATTCAGCAAAACGCTAGATTATTGTTCTTTTTTGGGCTATATCTAAGACATTCACATACACTCTGAGCTGTATTGACTTGATCACCAAGTGTCACTCCTTTTCAAGTAAATGGAAGCTTCTAATTCGGCACATTATTTTCTACCAAAATGAAAACGTACCAAATGCAAGAGAGACAAAAACAAATGCATATAGTCTCCTAAAGGGTCGAGGAGATCTAAATGATCTTTTCCAGATATGGTCCTCTGTCGTTGTGCAGCCTTGTCAGCCTATGTTCATATAACATATATATATATATATGTACAGTGGGGCCAAAAAGTATTTGGTCAGCCACTGATTGTGCAAGTTCTCCTACTTAGAAAGATGAGAGAGGTCTGTAATTTTCATCATAGGTACACTTCAACTATGAGAGACAAAAATGAGGAAAAAAATCCAGGAAATCACATTGTAGGATTTTGAAAGAATTTATTTGTAAATGATGGTGGAAAATAAGTATTTGGTCAATAACAAAAGTTCAACTCAATACTTTGTAACATAACCTTTGTTGGCAATGACAGAGGTCAAACGTTTCCTGTAAGTCTTCACCAGGTTTGCACACACTGTAGCTGGTATTTTGGCCCATTCCTCCATGCAGATCTCTTCTAGAGCAGTGATGTTTTGGGGCTGTCGCTGGGCAACACAGACTTTCAACTCCCTCCACAAACTTTCTATGGGGTTGAGGTCTGGAGACTGGCTAGGCCACTCCAGGACCTTGAAATGCTTTTTACGGAGCCACTCCTTCGTTGCCCGAGCGGTGTGTTTGGGATCATTGTCATGCTGGAAGACCCAGCCACGTTCCATCTTCAATGCTCTCACTGATGGAAGGAGGTTTTGGCTTAAAATCTCACGATACATGGCCCTGTTCATTCTTCCCTTAACACGGATAAGTTGTCCCGTCCCCTTTGCAGTAAAACAGCCCCAAAGCATGATGTTTCCACCCCCAAGCTTCACAGTAGGTATGGTGTTCTTGGGACGCAACTCAGCATTCTTCTTCCTCCAAAAATGACGAGTTGAGTTTTTACCAAAAAGTTCTATTTTGGTTTCATCTGGCCACATGATATTCTCCCAATCCTCTTCTGGATCATCCATATGCTCTCTGGCAAACTTCAGAGGGGCCTGGACATGTACTGGCTTTAGCAGGGGGACACGCCTGGCACTGCAGGATTTGAGTCCCTCTCGGCGTAGTGTGTTACTGATGGTAGCCTTTGTTACTTTGGTCCCAGCTCTCTGCAGGTCATTCATCAGGTCCCTCCGTTTAGTTCTGGGATTTTGGCTCACCGTTCTCATGATCCTTTTGACCCCACGGGATGTGATCTTGCGTGGGGCCCCAGATCGAGGGAGATTATCAATGGTCTTGTAATGTCTTCCATTTTCTTACAATTGCTCCCACAGTTGATCTATTCACACCAACCTGCTTGCCTATTGCAGATTCACTGTTCCCAGCCCGGTGCAGGTCTACAATTTTCTTCCTGGTGTCCTTCGACAGCTCTTTGGTCTTGGCCATGGCTGAGTCTGACTGTTTGAGGCTGTGGACAGGTGTCTTTTATACAGATGACGAGGTCAAACAGGTTCCATTAATACAGGTAACGAGTGGAGGACAGAAGAGCTTCTTAAAGAAGAAGTTACAGGTCTGTGAGAGCCAGAAATCTTGCTTGTTTGTGGGTGACCAAATACTTATTTTCCACCATAATTTACAAATACATTCCTAAAAAATCCTACAATGTGATTTCCTGGATTTTTTTTCTCATTTTTGTCTATCATAGTTGAAGTGTACATATGATGAAAATTACAGACCTCTCTCATCTTTCTAAGTAGGAGAACTTGCACAATCAGTGGCTGACTAAATACTTTTTGGCCCCACTGTATATATATCAGAAAAATATGCAGTAAGAGATCATTCATGCTGGCTTGCTGGATTCATAACTTAAGGTCCACAGGACTAAAACCTGATGGCACCTGGCACTTTGGCCCCGCCCACACCTACATCTGTTCGCCGCCTTCAAAAACATCAGTTTGTAGTTTTATAACATTTTGTAATACCTGCTCATTTTCTATTTCCATAACAGTGTAATACGTGACAAAATGTAAATAAGTTTAAAATGATTATGAATAAATCATTTTATTTTTGTTTGCTTTGTGACCAGATATGGTACTAACAGAAATAATCGGAATAATGGCTGAGTTGCGAAAAAAACAAAAAAAAATTATTGGGGGGTATCTTTTGTCCTCTGCCATCTGTGGTGTATATGAAATGTGTAATACGTGAAAAAGATGGTATAGGCAAGAAATTGGGTTCTTACTGTATAATACATTAATGATATATAATTCAGTGCTTTTGCTGGATTTTGTTTTGTTACATAAACAAGGATCATATTTTGGAACAATCACCTTAATTTGTCCTGAGGAATGATTTCTTCCTTGGAAAATTAAAAGTTCTTCATTTAAAAAATGAAGAAAGAAGAGGTCTTTTATGTGGGGTGGCAATGTTTATTTAATATTTTGCCAGGAGCACTGACTGCTTGTGTTGCAGGAGTAACTATATTTAATGGCGGCCTAGAAATGGGTTGCCAAAGAGTAATTATGGAAATTCAAAGCATTGGTCCTCTAAGGCCTTTTCAACATTTGCAGAACTGTGGTTTAAGTGATCCCGAGTCTATTAGTAATCCAACCAAATCCATCAAATCACCAAACCAATGTGGAACATTAAAGAATGAGCGGGCATGGGGTGAAAAAAGGCTTCGGTATGCAGCTAATTGCTTATGAATAAGTAAACACTGCCTCGCCTCTAATTCAACGTAATAACTAGAAACGTATGTGTCACTGAATCTATCGCACTCATTAAATACAATTAAGCAACATCATCATTTCATGCTGAATGGAGTTTAAGTTTCACAGTGCAAGCGGTTTGTAATTTTGCTAACTTCTTTGTGTGTCTGTGGAGTCTTATTTACTGTCACGTGACGTGAGACATCCATGCCCTAAATCTTTTACAAATCACTTCAAATTTCACTGAGTTTAGAAGTATAAGATTGAATGTTTATAGATCAGTCATAACTCAGATAAGGCAGAGATAAAGGGTTGAGCAAAATGAACAGGATAATCTAGTATACTCAGAGGTACCAGGCAAATGTTTGGGGCGCCATAAAAATATTGGGGAAAAGGACACCCAATGGCCACTGATATTGTGTATCTGTGGGGTTCCTTGCCTGGGGGCCCCCAGAGTCTAGGATTGCCTCTGAGTATATAACTGCTACTAGTATATCTGTCTGTGTTTATGCTAATTCAGCGTTTCATATTCATCTGCAGACCATGCTGTTGTGCCACCTGTTCACATGATGTAAACATCCAGAATCTGCTTACCATAGTTTTCCTTGAGCCGGTTTTATATGTAGCCTACCATACCCACGCAGGTGTTGAGCTGCCTGAACGGGTCCCAGTGTATGTCTTCGGGAAGTTTTGTGACACTTTGAGAAACAACAAGATCAGCCAGCGTTGAAATTCTGGTGGCGTGCTTTGATTTGAGTTTTCGATGAAACGGGAAGAAAAAAAAGATGTTCAAAGAACGACCAAAAGATGAGGTGGTGGTGGTGTGAGAGGGCGAGTGTTTGTGCGTGAATTTGACACAAAGCAAGAGAGTGCTTGTATGTGTTTGCAAAATAGAGTGACAAAAGCAAGTGAGAAAACAAGAGTGCAAGAGAGACTGTGGGGGATAGAAAAAGCGAAACAGAATGCTAGAGGGTTCATGCAAGTTTGTGAGTGCGTGTATGTATGTATGTCCGGTGTTTGGCTGTAGCAACAAAAGAGAACGCGAGGTAGGGGCAGCCAGCCCCTGATTCACGGGGCAGGAATCTATTCCCTTGTTTAGTCCCTGCAATTTATTCGGCGTCACACTCAGACATAAGTGGAACGAGGACCCCGCTGACCCTCTCGTTTTCCCTGAAGAACGTCTATCTCGCCTTGGCTTGTCCCCTCCGCCGGTCTTCTCTTCCAAACACAGAGATGACCTGTTGTTTTTAATAAAAGATCCATTTTATTTCCGAGCCAGTGGTGTGGATTTAACATTTTGCTATGTTCATGAATAATAGAGGTATTTCATCGCTCGTCTGTCCACCAGTGAAGTGTTATGCCCCATGATTTAGAATCAATCTCAAGAATACAGTTCCCTTTTATTGTCAATCCAATTTATAAAGCAGGGCACGCAGTACTTCTTTAATTGTTGCAGTTTTTGAATCCTTGACAACCATTTGCCCACAAGCTGTTGAAATTATCGCCCCAAAACCATTTCATTCAAGAAAACAACATTTCATTGCCTTCCTTTTGTTTACTGTCGTTCAGTTTTCACCTAATGACCCTACCACCACATATTGTTTGGGCCTCATGTCTGCAAGCTGTGTATATGTGAAAGATATACACCGATCAGCCATAACATTAAATCCACCTGCCTAAAATTGTGTAGGTCCCCCTCGTGCCGCCAAAACAGCTCTGATCCGTCGAGGCATGGACTCCACAAGACCTCTGAAGGTGTCCTGTGGTATCTGGCACCAAGACGTTAGCAGCAGATCCTTTAAGTCCTGTAAGGTGCGAGGCTGGGGCCTCCAAAGATAAGACTTGTTGTTCCAGCACATCACACAGATGTTCGGATTGAGATTTTCGGGGGAATTTGGAGGCCAAGTCAACAACTTGAACTCTTTGTCATGTTCCTCAAACCATCCCTGAACAATTTTTGCAGTGTGGCAGGGTGCATTATCCTGCTGAAAGAGGCCACTGCCATCAGGGAATACCGTTGCCATGAAGGGGTGTACGTGGTCTGCAACAATGTTTAGGTAGGTGGTACGTGTCAAAGTAACATCCAAATGAATGCCAGGACCCAAGGTTTCCCAGCAGAACATTGCCTCTGCCGGCTTGCCTTCTTCCACAGTGCATCCTGGTATCATCTCTTCCCCATGTAAACGACGTACATGCACCCGGCCATCCACATGATGTAAAAGAAAACGTGATTCATCAGACCAGACCACCTTCTTCCATTGCTCCATGGTCCAGTTCTGACGCTAACGTGCCCATTTTAGGCGATTTGGGCAGTGGACAGGGGTCAGCATGGGAACTCTGACCGGTCTGCTACCACGCAGCCCCATACACAGCAAGCTGCGATGCACTGTGTGTTCTGACACCTTTGGATCATAGCCAGCTTTACCTTTTTCAGCAATTTGTGCAAAAGTAGCTCTTCTGTGGGATCAGACGGGCTGAGCCATCGCTCCCTAGGCCCATCAATGAGCCTTGGGTGCCTATGACCCTGTCGTTGGTTCACCGGTTGTCCTTCCTTGGACCACTTTTGGTAGGCACTAACCACTGCATAACTGGAACACCCCACAACACCTCCCGTTTTGGAGATGCACTGACCCAGTCGTCTAGCCATCACAATTTGGCCCTTGTCAAAGTTGCTCAGATCCTTACGCTTGCCCATTTTTCCTGCTTCCAACACATCAACTTCAAGAACTGACTGTTCACTTACTGCCTAATATATCCCACCCCTTGACAGGTGCCATTGTAACGAGATTTTCAATGTTATTCACTTCGCCTGTCAGTGGTTTTAATGTTTTGGCTGATCGGTGTGTATATATACATTTTTTATATATATATATATATATAGACACACATACAGCAATCAAAATTATTCAACCCCCATTGCAAATTAGGTTTATTAGCAAAATCTACAACTAGCTCACAGCTAATTCACCAAAAGGTTAATTTTTTATAACCCTTTTTACTCATCTTTGCCCCGGGGTGCCAATAATTGTGGAGGGCACTGTATATATAAAGCAGACAATAGTCTTAAAATTGGATCACAATTCTTGTTCTTGGTACAAATAGTTGTTGGATTTGATAATAATTTAATTTACCAGATAACTTTGTCACAAAAATTTGCTCCTTGACCCTACTGCAGTCTTATTTTACCATTTAAGTGCAAGACAAAAACCAATGTTATTTCTAAGTCACCACTGACAGGAGTATGTCTTTAACATAATGAGAGATCTCCCAGGTAAATAGTTAGTGTCAGGTCATCAATTACCGTAGATTTCTATATAGGGGGCCTTATTGGCCATTGAGGAGTCACTGTGGGCCGATTAGGGGCCAACCTTTTAGGCTCCCCCTGGTTCTTAATTACATGTGCTGGTGTGACCCAGGCTGTCAGGGACCTGGCCCAGACCACCACAATAAATAAAAAGCGAAATGTTATCTTCTATACTGGCATCTTTAACCTTCCACTAGCGTGACTCTTTCCTCAGGTGGCTTATGCCCAATTATAATTTGCCACAAGGAATATGAGCCATGCCCTTTGGCTGTTTTCTTATAGTGCTAGGAGAAAGGAAAAAGAGCTAGGAAGGTAAAGATATGGAATCAGCGCACTGAGGGGTGGGTCCATATTGGACATACTTTCATGGTCAGACAACTTACTTTTGCGAGCTCTGGCAAATAAAAAAGATATACTATCTGTCACTAGATACTCACTCAAGTCGTGCAGGATTAGGCATCACCTCAAATCCACTGCAACGGCATATTCAAATGCATTGTATACGCGGTTTGCACCCTGGCTCCTCCATGTAGAATGTCCTCCTGAGGGAAAGGGGGGCGCGGGCTGCGTGGACAGATAGATGGATAAACGGGCGGATAGGATGTGTGTGAAGAGTGCGGCGCTGTGGTGCCGTGCCAGTCATTTGATGATGCAGCATCTGTTTTCCGATGGCTGCCAGTGGAACCGGGCTCTAATGTGCCTCTGTGGTCTGACACAGTGGGTTATAAATATTTCCTGATCAAATGCTGAGGGGAAAGGCATCTGAGAGCCTGGCAGATGTGCCGGCCTCTCAGTCATTAACTAACTCCGTGGGTGATAGTGCCCAGGGTGCCAAGGTTTAGCGACAAGCGCCAGAAAAATAGGGAATTATTATTGCCGAGTATTTAGACAAAATTGTGTCGTCCCGCACATTACCATGGTGGAGGCAGATGTTCATCCGCTGCTTCAACGTTCTATTAGGGGCCTTAATAGGTGTGAAGGATTGGGAGTAATGCCTGTCAGGATGCTTTATCCAGTAACGTGATTATCACTCTCATAATCTGACTTATTTTTCCCCCCACTGTCAACGGAAGCCAACAGGTTAATCCGCTTGCTGTTGGCAGGACTGTACATAAATAGTTGTGCCTCTCTTGTTATTTAGCTTGTCACAGCTAAGCCATTATTGCTGTTGATGGCTGAAGACTTTGGGGGAGTGGGGAGCACAATACCATCTGTGCCTGGGAGTGAGGGAGGCCTTATCTTAACAGTCGGACGATCTCCAAAGCATTAATTCACCACCACAGAGGAAGTCCCAGGCGCCGCATGAGATGCTGTCGCCATGTGAAACTACAGCGGTTCCAACGACGCCCGAGTGTAAAACAAAACAAGCATCAAGCTGAGGTCTTTGTTGCTAAGGGCAACGGGGCTGTCGCTTTTGGTCAGGCGCGTGGATGAAACGATGCAGAGGAATTACTCAGCAAGACACAGTTCACAGTCCCAGAATCTGCATATTCACTTAACTTAACACCCTGTGTTGGGTGTGGGGTCATTTTTCTACTGTCCTATTTTAATCCCCTCTCTTCCCCTTACATGGTGTTATTCTCTGGGTAGTCAAACTCCAAAGCATGTCCAATAGATGAATGAAATGGTTCTCACCCTGGGTCCTCTGAGAATGCCAATTAATTTCCATTCCAGCATCAGCTTCAACTTCAGACTGGTCTCTTAGTGTACGGATGTAATATGATTTTAGAGAGGCGGTACAAGGAGGTGCGAGGTGGTACAAGAGGGTTTCATTTTGGACCAGTTGGGAAATTAAATCAGAGCGCTGAATTGCATGCGTGGTTATGACAATACGTGTCGTAGTTACCAGGAAATAAAAGTAAAAGCACAGTATTTTATTAGTAAGACAATCCCTGTTGAGTGGTCTGGACAACACTGGGATCATCTAAGATCTAAAAAAAAAAACTTTCCAAAACAAAGTGGTTAAATGTCAAACTAAACACTACATTAACATTCAATGGTTACTTATTTATTGAAAAGTATAGTGTTACTTCCTCTATTAAATAAAAGTATATACTTATAAATATAAAATCGGCTTGTATTGATAAAACGTGGTTTATGTTATCATCATCACTTTAGTAGAGCGCACCCGTGTAGGAATCAGCATGCTAATACCATTTGTCTGACTGAGAATATGTCAGAAACAATCAATTAAATGAGATTTTTAGGCCACATCACCACTCTGCAGGGGTAAACTGGATGACAACACTAGAGGCGCCAGTCTGAAGCAGGAGTCAAACCCACATTTATCTAACTCACTACTCACTCTCGCTATGGTCATTGACTCAAGTAATTATTCGTAATGCATACCCAAGGGGGGACCTCGGATATTACCATCCAGTGTACTGGGAATGTGAAGCAGATGAAAAATATAAGTAATTTAATCATGATTGCATTCTTATAATCAAATAAATAAATACCATCGAGCCAAATGCATGCTTTGATGCAAATGAGGGTCTCTATTTCTCTGATTACTTACAGTTTTAGTTGTCATTACAATCGTCATTATGTTTGTAAAGCAGCCTGTGCGTTTGACCGACTGTTGGCCTACTTTGGAAGGCCCTGTTAGATCGCTGTCCCACAAGGTTTACATCTTACCTCACGGGGCTTTTCACAGCTTCCTGTGTCCCAGCTGGCACTGTCCTGGAGGGATTTGAGACTCATTGTTGGGTGGCTCAGAACTCAAATCATTGCCTCCGGTAAGATCTATTAGGGGAACATTAAATGTAATTGAACTGATTAAATCTTCATATATAAATTAATGATGTAACTCAGAGGCAATTTCATTAAGAAGTAAAGTTAGATTAAAAGTTTGAATCGTGCCATCACCCCCTTTTGACATCCTATCTGAGGTACCAAGCAGTTTGGATATGAACAGATTGTTTCCCATGACGTCGTTGTTGACAGTGTTTCTATTGTTTCATATAGCCGGGTAAATGGGGTGTTGTTACAATCACTTTAAATTAATAGCATTCAAGTCTTATTTGACGTTTATTTATTGACCAATAGGGATGAAACAAATCTTGAAAAAATACCCCTTTTGTTAAATACAATTATATTTCTTGATGTGGTTTTTAAGTGTAGTTTGGTTTATGCATTTAATCATCACTGCAGGGTATAAGTGTGTAAATAAAGGCATGCTACTGTAACAATTTGCAATGCGCGGAGACTAGCCATTTGGTGCATTTGTATAATGATAGTGTTTATATCAGTTGGCCTCACTAACTGCAAGCCTTGGGGCCTGAACTCTCAGTGAGGTTTGAAATGGCATTACTACTCTTTGGCGTGAGTAACCAGAGGCATTCGTGAGTTGACTTGAGACATTTAATATTAAATATACATGTATATATGGGAAAACCCATGTTGTTGTCATTGTCATCCTTATCAACACAATATTTCGACAAATTGGTACTGTAAATAGTTAAAGGGGTTTACAAATGCAAATGAAGACTTTTGCAGAAGGCTATTTTTTGCATTAGGTCGTGAGCAGTAAAACACATATGCTGATGCGCCACTACGGCAAAATGGGCATCTCTAGATCACTTTTACTGGGGCACAAGCCCCAGTATTGATCTGCTGTGTCCCAGTAAAATCTGACATTTGAATTTTACAAGCTCCTATATATCTCAGTGGATATATTTAGATTGATAATAACGGGAGATTAATGTGTGTTTTTTTCCTAATCCACACTTTTAAAGCAACACAGTTTAACCCAAAATACAAGCTAAGGTGCGGACCTTGTGGTTCACATTACTGTCCATGCACAGCCAACTGTCTGTGCCCAAATGCCCCCATGGCAAACCTATAGCTACAGTAAAAGGAACATGGCCCCAGCCACCTGAATGGTACAACATCATTAGGTTTGTCCTGCTTGCAGCAAGGAATCAGTGCCACATCAGGAAGAATAGTTGATTCTGGGCCTTCTTGTGAGGAACCCTGGTGTTTTCGGCCCATTCCAACATGCCGTCAATGTTAACGTCCAGATACCTGTAGGACTCAAGAAGGCCTACATGGATCCGTGCTATGTCTAAAGCAAAGGTGGGTGAAATATGACATCAAGGCTACACATTGTGAATTTGCGTTCGTGAAGACTCAAATGTGCACGACAAGTACCTCTCCTTGATCAACCTTGTACTGTATGCTACATGTTTTAAGGCAACATATTTGTAACCAGCGCTCTCTGAGACTCCGATTCCTGGCAAAGTTTGCATGCTTCTGGCCAATTAGGCTTCAGAGTATGCATTCCATTAACTCTAACAGTCATTTAGCCCAGAGAAAAATATATGTTTCCATCCATCAAATAAGTGGCATTTAAACATCATTTTTGCCTAATCCTCCCTTCTTGCATGAAGACAGGCTTTAGCTTATCCAAGCCTGTGGAGGTTGCAGATTAAGAAACTGTAATTATTCACAGCATGCAAAACTTGATTGCTGTCCCATCTTTTCTTACTAGAAAACCTCAAAACTTTAATCAGGAGCAAGTGAGGACATTTCACAAATCTATTGATCTATAGTGTATATTAACTGTAATTGTCGAGGCATTTTTTTTCACCCTGCTCATGTCCGGCTATTTGTCTGGATGAGCAGCCTCATTTTCTGTTCACTTATGGTAATGATTATCATCATTTATTAAGTAAATAAATAAATAAATGCATGCATTATAATAAAACCTAAAACCCGCATCAAGCTGCATCGGATTTGGAAATGAAGTTCTCCCTCTACTGTTGGTACACACATGCATCTTACAATTGTCAAACGTAGATCCATTTTCAATTACTAAAGCCAAATAGATTCACGGTGCAATAAACTTGTCAAAAGGGCGGTTTAGCACCCCTTTGTTTGATATACCAGTGTGCCATGGGAGAGTGCACCAAGTGCTAGTCTTTATGTTTATTAGTTTCAGCTCTATTTCCTTTTTGGTATTCATTTCACCTGTGTCTTTGTTCAGTTATTCAAGCCCTGTCTAGCTAGCTAATAGTGTATAGAGGCATGTAAGTTATTTGCTCAAGCACTACAGACAGTAGCTGGCTGGCTAATGTGCAAGACGAAACAGCTTGTATTTTCCATGTCATGTTGATGTGCCGATCCCAACCCAACTCATTCCAGATGGGGAGCTGCCAAAAACATAGTTAACTGTTAATAAGTGCATAATAAAGTATTCTTTCAACTTAATAAGACATTGTTTCCGCTTTAGATCCGGTAGCTGCAAAAAGTCCTGGTTAACTGTTAATAAGTGCATAATGAACTGCTAATAAATTGTTAACTTTTATAATAAGGTTTATTAACGTTCTTAAGAAGTCTTACAAGTTTCCTATAAGTGCTCCTAAATGTCTTATAATTTAACGCTAAACATTAGAATAGTGCTATTATTAACACTTTTATATAGTTTAATTAACAAATATGAATGTCAATAAGCATCTTATAAACATCATATTAGTGTATTATTACATATTAACTAACGCTTATTACAGGGACCTTCTTATAAAACGGTACCATATATATGTATGTATCAAGGCATGTCTGAATCCAAATGTCGTTACTGTAGGGGGGTAAAGCAAAGAATGACAGATAGATAGAGAACCAATCTTTCTGTAACCTAACCTGGTGAACTGTTGGTAGTGGTAACCAATCGGTAAGCAGTATTTATAAGAAGCTGGGAGTGCCATAGGAGAAGAGAGAGGAGGATGGAGGTGAAGGAAGAAGTCAGCTAGCAGTCCTAGTCAATGTGTAACTAACGTTCATTTGTCAGAAACGTTGCATAATATAGTAACTGGCAACATTACGCAACAGTGAATGTGAGTGTTTATGAAACAAGATCACCCTACAGTAAAGTTCCAGATCGCAGTGTTGTGGCAACGTGTTACATCAAGTCTATATGTTAGTTAGCTAATCTTTAGCCTCAGTTCCAGCTTTCTACTCATTGGTTCAAAAGTCAGGGGAAGTGTAACAGTCAAAGTATGTATGTCCATACAACTAAAGTTAATTTGTGAGAAACGTTGTATACTACAGTGACTGGCAATGCACAAACTATATTATAGTATACTGTATATATATATATATATATATATATATATATATATATATATATATATATATATATATATATATATATGTCTATTTATCCCTAACCCTATATACTATAGCGTATGTATGTACAATATACTTTCTTTTTTTATATATTAATTTATAAGATTACACCTCCAACTTGCCACACATCGTCAATTGCCTTGTCTGTCCCCAAAAAAGGAACAGTCCAACTTAAACCTGAGACAAACCGTGGGCTCGTGGCGGTGTTGCTGATTTCAACGATGTCCCAGTAAGTCACCTAGACTACAGCGGAGCCATGCACACATGCCTCGTTCCAATTCCCCCGGGAAAAGAAGCCGCACATTGACACAACCTCACACACCGATGCTCACCGTAATCTCCTTGGTGCAGCTTTTCAGCTGGCGGCTATGATGACCGGGGCAGAGGAATGGGGCTGTGACCGAGCATTGTCACCAGACCGTTTCCACACATCCACACAGCCCCAGGGAGAGAATTACACTTAAATTGAAGGCAATATCACTCTTAGGCCCTGGGATCCGTTGGACACTGGCTCCTGCGCTATATTAGACAAAGTAACCTGTCGATAGGCACATCTGGTCAAAGGCCTCCAAAGCTCTGGTGTCGTTGCGTGGTAGTGGCTCGCAACGTTTGAGCGATAGTTGTCAGTGCAATTGTGTTATGATTGGGAGGCTCATTTTCCTTTTTTTCCCTTTTCACTCAGTGAGTGATTAGTGTGTGTTTCATTTCCATATGAATCTGCATTTAGGAAGAGAGATATATCGGGGCAATCCCAAAGGAGCAAGATGCATGTTATTTGAATGAAATTGAAAACGGAAATGCATCTTTGGTATACAGTATACCAGCATGTGGTGTAATAAATGACTTACAATTTTGTATATTTTTTAAGGCTGGTCGAAACACTTCTCTCCATGATCCTCAATAACAACTTACCTTCACATAGTTTCCATGGAAACAAATAACTCATTACAAAGTAAGTAAGCACTTGGGAAATAAGAATAAGAATTTCCTGAATGCTTGGTCTTGACATGCTGACTCTATCCCGTCTACAATTCCCCATTTATCAAGGTTACCACATTGAGTTTAGAACGTTTGAGTGTGATTTTCAAAGTAAACTAGAAAATGCATTCAGTGCTACTCAATAAGTAAATAGGTGGGTGGTTAAATCATACCTAAAGCAAATCCTAATTTCATTCAAGTACAACTTGACACTACATTTCCTAATTTCAGTGTCAGGAGTCCCTCAGCAAACAGGCATGCTATCAAATAGCTTAAAAGCCATACAAGTTTTATGTAACTTTATTGTGCAGATAGAAACTGTCAAAACTGCCAAAGCAAAGGTGACATTTCCAATCATTTTTCTTTGCTGTGACCTTAGCTGTTTCTCCCCATGTCATTGGTTGCTATGACTGAGTTTGAAATGTATGTTTACAGCCTTGTAAGCCAGTGTAAAGCTCTCTGTCTCCACAGCACTGGGAATCAGTGAGTCAGACTCTGGGGCACCTGTCTCTTGGATGACCATAGGGGACAGAATGGTGCCAGGAGGTGGGATTGGGGCGGCGGTGTCTCTGTGTTTGTATGCACGTGTGCCATGACAAAGTTTGTGTATTATGCATTCCTGTCTGTGAGTCTGTCTTTCTGTCTGTCCATGTGTACATATCATGCATTTAGCCCTCTGAGTGTGCGAACAGTGATCCCCAGGAGCTACATGTGAAAACACACACACACACGCACACACACACACACACACATACACACACACACACACACACACACACACACACACACACACACACACACACACACACACAAAACACGTACAGATTGGAACCAAAGTGAGAAGTGGCTCTCATCCCAACAAAGGCAGGGTGGGGGTAGGTGGGGTGACCATGGATAAAAGCATCCCCCTCACATTTGCCTCCCTTAGTCTAATACTGGATGGGTATTCAGATTGATTATACAGATCAAATACAAGCTGTCAAGTCCAAGTAAGCTTAGTTTTACTGGCCTTCCTCTCATGACAAACAACAAAATATGTGTTCTCTCTCTTCTCAAAAAAGGTCATCTGATGCCTTGTCTAAAAGAAGTGTTTTTATTCTCTTTTTTTCTCTTTTCTACAATATAAAATGCTTGTGCTCACGCTAAATAAGTGTGACTGTGATATTATTATGTCATATGGTGTATCTGGACTTGCAGTTCAAATTGTTACTCAATTAAGATTTCATTTGCATGTACGTTGATTCTGTTTGGTCTGTCAGTACAGATAAAATGTCTGCAAAAACTCTACAGTAGAGAAATATACTTTCAAGGAAGCAGTTTTTCATTAGGTTTTTCTTTATTCATGGCACAATGCTGTCGTTAATATCTTATCACCGTCTCCGTATTTTTCTGTACCTCATACATTTAAGTTAGACACTCTAAGATTGGACAGTGTGCTGATTTTAACCTCAATGGCATGATGTAATACATATGTTGACACGCTCACCTCCTACAAGGCGAATGATAATCATGAGACAGAAAAAATAATAAGATCCTTTCTCAAAGCAGTCCGTCTGCTATTTGGCCTGCTCAGCCGGACAAGATGTGCTTGACGAAGGACGCATAGTTGATGCAGCCGTTCACGTCCTCCTGCCCCATCATCAGCTGGTCCACCTCGTCCTCCGTCATCCGCTCGCCCAAGGTGGCCAGCACGTGCCTCAGCTCAGCCCCCATGATGGTCCCGTTGCCCTCCTTGTCGAATACCCTCAGCCCCTCCACAAAGTCCTCAAAGTTGCCTTGGTCCTTGGCCCGCGAGATGTGCTGCAGCATGGGCAGGAAGGTCTCAAAGTCCACCAGCTTGCTGCCCATGTCCTCCGGCCGCGGCTTGCCTAGCACCTTGAGCACGTCGCTGTTGGTGGGGTTCTGGCCCAGGGCCCGCATTACGTCGCCGCACTGGCCGAACGTGATCTTCATCTCGCCAGTGGGCGTGCGGTCAAACAGCTGGAAGGCTTCCTTGAACTCTTCGATCTGGTCGGCGCTGAACTCCAGGGTGATGCTCTTGGGGTCGAAGTCGGGCTCCTTGGGTGCCGCCGGTTCCTCGATAACCGGCACTGGCTTCACGACCGGCGCCGCCTCCTTTTTAGGGTCAGGCTTTTTGGGCTCCGGCTTCTTCGCCTCCACCTTTTTAGGGGCCATGCTGCTTGGGGGTTCCAATGTGAAGCCGAGGCGCCTACACGCTCAAGGTAAAAAGAGAGTGGGTTGAGGTGAGTCCTGGGTACAGATGGACGCAGCCTCCTCTCTGGCCTTTATATCTAGTAGCCTCCTGGGGAGGGGGTGGATGGGGCCAGATAACCTTGTTCCGCACTATAAAAGGAAGAAACCCGAAATAGATCAGCCCCGCTGGTGATGATGTCACAATGAGGTATTGTTCTCAGCTGCCATTGCTGTCCCGACATGCCCATTTACTGTCATTAGCGAGAGTCCAGCCGCATTAGCCCCCCAAAAATGTTCCAGCTATCTGTAGAGGGCTGGGGATCAGAGCACAGAGCATGTAGCACTGGACAAAAGAAGGCAACCTAAATAATAGGGCTGTGAAGTAGGTTTGAAACACCCATTAATCGTAGCGGTTGGCATAACATTAGCTACTTTAAAATAGTGCATGTTTTATTCTTAGTCGTGTTTAATGCATTATTTAGTTTTTTTACCTGATTTAACATTTATTGGGTTATCAATTTATTTATTTTTATATATCTTTCATCGGCACAAGTCAAAGCAGTGATATTCAATTACACTTCTAACACTTTTTAAATGGCATCAAAGTGGTCATAAAACAAGTGCTGATTAAACAACTTGAATAAGGGTTCTTCAACTTGCCCCCTTCAAACACACCAATCATATACATAGATACCATACATATTATAGTGTGTGTTTGGAATAGTGCAAACCCATTCTGCGTTCAATGTCACTTACACATCTGTGTGGGTAGGCTGAGTGAGAAAACGATGAAAACCTAGACGGAAAAGTTTCACAGTAGGTTCCAGCTTCTGTTGAAGTTTCCCTCTTGCAAACTTAATCAATGCGCAGTCAAGCACATCTACTGTAGCATGCCCAGGCACAGAGAAAGCACTAAGAAATAAAAGCACTGTTCTAATCTTTCTTTCTGCCACAAGGAACGATAGACCAAAGAGGCCCGTGGGCTGAGATTAGACGCCACAAACAAAAGACGGCTTGGAAGCAATGGCAAAGTGTAAATGCCCATGGTTCTGCATACATACTCTACACAAACACTGTCGCTGGGCTGCGTGTCAGTCTGGCTTGCATTTTTTGTATGTAAGAGTGTGTTTTATGGGGGTGTTCATACATGTGCACATACGCACACATCTTCTAAATCTGTGTTCTGTGTGTGTATGCGTGCGTGCATGAGTTTGTGAGTGGGCTGTTTGTCGCTTTTGCCCACAGCCAGTTCTCTAAAGTAACCATAAAGTGACAGCCTGGGTCGGAAGGTCAAACAAACCAATGCAGTGTCCCTTTGTGTGCGTCTACCCCATAAATACATAATACGACCCGTTGTCCAAGCATGAGTGGCTCCACAATAATTCCCCGTAATTGAAAGATGATAAATTAATCAACTGAAAAAACGTTTCATTTACGAGAGTAAGGGCATGTATAGGACGGGGCCACACTGTGCCACAATGTTAATCTATCACGGCTACTTTCATATTTGGCTCACAAGCCTATTTATCATGTCAGTTGTAAGAGGCCAAAAGCATGGCATGATACGATCGCATTATCCATTTACCTTCCTCCACTGACCATGCCAGTCCCCATCCATCTTTCACTGCAGACTGTTAAGTTATTGGACAGTGTGTGTGTGTGTGTGTGTGTGTGTGTGTGTGTGTGTGTGTGTGTGTGTGTGTGTGTGTTTTGTTATGCCTGAGATCATTATCTCACTTTCCCTTACCTTACAGGTCACATTGCCGGCATAAGCGACAACTCGTTTGTCCTCCTTTGGTGTGTGTTTTAGAGATAAAGAGAAAGAAAGAGAGTGAAGGAGTGAGCGATTCAAAAAAAAGGGAGATGCAGAGAAGGGGAGAGAGATAATAATAATAATAGTAGTTTTACATGCATGTGGATAAAGAAATCCCATGAGCTATTCCATGGTATGTCTCTCATTGTCTTAGCAAATTTGAATGAGGACCGATTTCAATGAAAAATAAATTGTGAAAATGGCTTTTGAGTGTGTCAAACCTCATTTGCCATCCCGTTCAGTTGGATGAGATACATTTACCGGTAATGATCACATTTCGCCCACCAAGGGTTTCAAATTAACATTAATCCAAATATGACAATCACGCCCGCCTTCACAAGACTGCCCTCTGCCAGGAATAAATTGTGCAACTCAAGGTAACCTCAAGGTTAATCAATGGACTGAGCTGCTATTGGAAAGGATTGCGGCAGTCAATTATTGAACTTTTTGGGGGGAGTGTTGGCCCGGCAGGTCTATCGATTCAACCAAACACCCTTCTTTGAAAGCAACACTTTCTTTTTCACACATACAGTAGAATACTGAGCTCAGAAAGGAAGAGAAAAAACAAAGCTTGAAATACACCTATGTAAGTGTGGAGGAACTCAATGTGGCACTTCTTTTCTTTGTAAGATCAATGAGCTTCAATGCACAGGAATCTGTCTTACCTTATGCAGGATGTGAGTTTGTGTTGTGTTTGCTTTTTATTTACAATTTGGATAGAAATACCTTCATCTCTTAACAAATGTTCATAATGACGATGACGCTCTTCTTCTTTCTCCTCTTATTTTTAAAAACATTTTTTGTGTGGTTGTGCTTTTATCAGAAGTGCCAGTTATGACTATGTATTGGGATGTGAAACTGTGTTGCTGTATCCTTGGCTCATTCAGTGGTGGGAGTCGCAGTGAAACCAAAAAGCACCTGATTTTTAGATGAGACACTACAAAACATGAAACTAGACACATTGTTTGACTAAGAATGTGGAATAATAATATTGAAGCTCAACAAATCCGCTGATCTTTGCATTGTGGATAAGAAACATATGAGCTAGAGAATTATATTTACTGTTGGTTGTTCAATATCTACCTTAAAGATTTTCTGGACTCATGTTTACGAGTGATAGTGGTATTGGCTTCTATATGTGACTTTCACCGTTCAGTCTTATTGCTATTGGCAAAATGTTCTTATTATACTAAATCCTACTGACTCCCGTTCAATAATAAATGTGAAGCACCACTGCAGTCTATGGTTGGCCTTAATGTCCATGTAGTCCATTCTTGTTATAGAAATATAATGAACATAACTCAACGTATTCTACTGTACTTAAGTATGAAGTATTATATTTATCTGTAAGGAGAAAAAGCATGTTCTTTGGGCTCCCCCCATAAACATACGGATGGATTGATAACCGTTGATGAGTGAGTCTGTCTACAATGCTAGTCTGGACACGATCTTATCAAATCTTAAGTACATCTCCAATAGTTGCGTCACCCCAGAGTTGTCCCCGTTTCAAAGCTTGATTATTCCCTTTGGAGTGTTCAGGATGTGTGTGTGTGTGTGTGTGTGTGTGTGGAGCCCATTATCAATTCCTAAGCGTTGAACTGATAACGAGCAAGCCACTTTTGCGTTATGATTGCAAACGCCTTTCTGCGACTTTAACAGATTTATAAAGTGTGGTGACTGAACTAACCCTAAACCTAACTCTAACCCTAACCCTAACCCTAAACTTAACCCTCAATCATAACGGAGTTGTCAAATGGAGAAATGCGTTACCAATCATAACGCATAGCTGTATCTCCCATTGGGAGATATGTTGCCTGTAATAACACTTAGATGTGATGGTTCTCCGCTACTACTTCAACGCAATTAAATGATACTCTGTTCATGTGTGTGTGTTATACAGAGAGAGAGAGAGAGAGAGAGAGAGCGAGAGAGCGAGAGAGAGAGAGAGAGAGAGAGAAAGGGAGTAAGCGAGATAGTAAGGAGGAGCGATACCATGATCAAAACTGGATGAAGAAAATAAGGAAAAGAGTGTGCCTGTGTCATGTGTGCCTGGGACTGTCTGAACCGAGCAGGAGTGTGGACAGGCTTGGAGAGCCCATAAGCCACAGAGATAAGACCGAGAATAGGGCAAGACAGGGTGCAGGGCCTGTCTGGTGGTCTGCCTGGGGGCTGACGGTTGCCGGGAGCAGCTGAGGGCTTGCGGCTGGCGACTCAGGGGGTTAGAGGTTAACATAGCTGATGACGCACCAAACATTTCACTGTGAGGTTGGGGAGCGGGAGTCCAGGGAGAGGATGGTGAAACAGAAGTCTATTAAAAGGGAGTGAAGGAGCCAGCGACTGGGTCCATGGTTGGGTGCATGTCTACTTTTGAATATACGGTAAGCTTTTTTTTAATGTTTTTTTTATCATCAGCTGATAGCATAACAAAATAAAAAAAGTGCTTTATAGTGTAGCGCATAGACAGGTGTCTGCAGCTTATCTCCCAAAACAAAAAACATAGTTTCCTTATAACATACTGTAATGCATAGTATTGTAAAAGCAGAGGAATTATGAGCGAACGCTGTGGACAGAATCTTCTCAGTTTCCTGACTCAGAGTGAATTGCATTGATTACATGACATTAACAAGTTGCGAAGTGTTATAAACAGCCAATGGCCATACGTCAGGATTCCATTATGCGCTGACAATGAGATATCTGAAGCTGCAAGAGTCAGAAGCCCTCCCTCAGTTCTATCCCAGCCATCCGTCACCATGGTATTTACTGTATCATGAGCACTGGGTGATTATATTGTTGTTTGTACACAAAAAGAAGACCGCAGGTTGTCATACCGTGACTGAAAGCATCGTGCGCAACGGATGTAATTCACTTGAACACGGAACACATACCACAAGTGTACATGTCAAAAAGACACCGAAAGAGTTCACTCACGCTCATTTCTGATAAGTTCAGGCCATACACCGGGGTCTGCCTCAAACTGACTAGTGAGTTGGAAATGACAAAGAAGGAGAAGGCTCGACGCATCTCCGCTTTCTGGGAGTGCGGTAATCGACGCCACTTCTATTACGCAGAGATCCAATAATGATATTGTCTTGTCATAATGAAGGAGTGGTTGTTGCCGGCACCAGTTTGTGGGACATCTGTGTAAACAATTTAATTAAGACCATGTTTGATGAATTATAGCCGTTGAAGGCCCTTCCTGCTTCAATACTTCAGTTTCTTAATTAAACAATAGACATCCGGCGTGTTCATTTTGTCTTCATCGCTCCTTTGCCCTTTCTCGCACTGCTATTCCATGGCCTGCAATGAGAGAAATTGAAAAACTACAGAAAGGAAAGTGCATTTCACACTCTACTGAAGCAAGGCAAGCAATTTGAAATTAATCAAAACATAACACAGTTTACGACATGATAAAAAGGTGCCGTGTGCAAAACGTCTCATTTGTTGATACCCGCTCTTCTGTTTTTAGATTACAATGCTTGAAATGTAGCAGACCCCAATGCTACCCCCATTTGATTTACTTTTTGTCAAACCGTTTCTCTTTTTCAAACGGCCTCAACATGAAAGAAGTTCAGCTGAGTTGCGGGTAAAAGTGGAGTTAAAAGCTTCCCTGATTCAAAAAGTTCCTTGGTGTGATTAAACACACCATGCAAAGGTTCTATTTCGACGACCAACCAACAGTGACTGTCGCTGTCTCTCCTTTCAAAAGGCCTCCTGGGAGAGTTCTGCAACCACCAGATCAGTGGTTAAAGATAGAAAAGGTCGGAACCTCTGTCATTGTAAAAAAAAAAGAGGATCTAACTACACAGATAACAAGCCTCTATTGTTCCCGTAAATTCTGCTGGTGACAATATCAACCCATTGGCCCCTGATATGGATGAGAACACAATGCATGCCACCTGTCATAATAATAAATGCCAGTAATATTAAACCTAGCCTACGTGTTGTTTTGAGGGTTTCTGTTCCCTGTCCTATTTTTAGTTACATTTTTTTCTCAGAAAGCCGAAAGGTACTCCAACCCAGTTAGCAGATCAGAAGCAGAAAGTCCAACTAGAGGTGTCCCACTTAGATTTCCTGGGATCCACCCAGTTAGTGGATCAGAAGCAGAAAGTCCAACTAGAGGTGTCCCATTTCGATTTCCTGGGATCCACCCAGTTAGCGGATCAGAAGCAGAAAGTCCAACTAGAAGTGTCCCACTTAGATTTCCAGGGAAGGCAGAGTAGATAGAGTGGGAACATGGAGAGCTGTCAGAGGGAAATCCATTCGGACCCCAGGAGGCTAGTTTGATGTGATTTGATAGGCTAGAAAGGTGATGTGGCCTCCAGCAAAGCTTACAAAGTAACCTTTATTTCACACCCACCGCGCTGTCTCGCTGTACACCCAACACATTATCATCAACCTATGTGGACAATAAAGTGCATTTTTTCAAAAATAACTGAAGTGTATGTTGTGTCAAAGGATCACATGAATTTCTTTTGTTATTGACACACTTTTTTGTACCAACAGAATAATTGCTCTAGCTAACTAGAGATGCCTTTATGTCCGTTTTCCCACAATGCCTTTGCTCGCTATATCTTTTTTAGAGGTACAATATGTGCTGTGTGGATGCAGAGAGTATTCCCTAATGACAAGGCATTACGTTTGAAAATGTCACGTCCCCCCGTTTCCTTCCCCTCACCTGTCCTGTCCATTCCTCCTAAGAGTATATGAGCTGGGAAATGTGTCCCCCGTGCCTGTTTTTTGAATGGCGATTGGGTAAGTTTCCATGTTATCTAAGGCCTCATTCTCTCTATCGTCTGGCTCCCCAAAGAGAAGCTCCTGGCTCTGTGGCAGAGTCATTGTCCCTCTCACACCTACACACTGACACACACACACACACACAGTTCTGCCCGGCTGGTCTATTTCCGACGCGACTCTTAATGCAGTGCTGGGATCGTGTCTCTGAATCGCTTGTACCTGTTTATCCCACCGGCACACAGGCTTATAAGGGGTTTTTCTCAAAGCTTACCAGGTGCTTTTCCAAGCTGGAGCGCCCGTGTGTATACCACAGCACCCCTAATCCCCGCAGAGGTGGACCAAACATTTCTTTGGCTTGCTCTCACTGTCTATTTGTCACAGGGAACTGAGCTCCTATGACCCCACAGCTGTCTCTTCCGAGTTTACCCTCTAGACCCACTGTCCACTTCCAAACAAAAATGAAAAGGATAAAAGAAATGGCTTAACCTGTCATCATTTATTAAACAGAGGAATAGAAACATTTGTTTTGTGTTTATTTACTCTATAAACACATCTTCTTGTGTAAACGTGAAAAGTATTCGCCCACTTTGTCTCAATTGGCAAACAGATCACTAAAATTAAACCCAGTATCGGTTGGATGCATGGTATGAATTTTGCAGCTGGTTAAAATGGAGCAGGCTGAGAGTCACATCAAATCTAATTAGAGCTCAGTTTCGCTTAATTGCAGTTTGAGCTTTGATCATGATTTCCCAAGGTGTAACCAACTTTTCTAATAAACTGAGTGCCTCTCCTAGTCAAAGAAGACTGAGTGATTTAGTTCCAGAGTGATTGGCTGGATAGCATCTGCCCCGCCCCCTTTAGTTCAGACAGTTCAACTGAGCTTGTACACAATTCATCACTTGACTGGCAGCTCGTCTGCCCAATGGAATTTCCATCTGAGTCTGCAATCTAAGGAGAGCGTAAACATCTGCTACCAGGTGATAGGGATTGATATATCTTCATTCAAAAGTGTTGTGCAAGCTGTGGATTGTAGTTGTCCCAAAGGTTTACACAAACTAAGGTTGGTGTTCATGTTGGTACAAGTTTGCCATAATAGTACAGTAAATCTGGGTAGTCCTCACTGATGTTAAATCCTATTCTCAAAATATTAACTTGTCCCGCTGAGGCAAATAGTTCAAAGCTGTTTAATCCTCCTTCCTCTTTGTAGTTGGAGATTCAACTGCTGGCTCGATCTGCAGTTGTCGGCAGACACACCCAAAATGACTTTGAGCTGAATGCCATTTCCAGTCCAGGCTTATCATGTGGCGGTAGTTAGAAATATACTGTAAAGTGGAATCTGAACCGCCTGTACCCATAATCCTTATCCTGAGCCCACATGACATTACACTCATATGATTCCGTCACTCAACCTTCCCAGAGAGCATCCATGCAAGACAACAATTTTAACTAATTGGATTTTATTTCACAGCCAATTGGACTGATTCTAAATAAATTGGCATACATTTTTGTAATACCAACAACCACAGCGGGAACATGTTGTGACCTCGTGGGCCAATAAACGTTCGAAATGTATTACCTCACCGTGAAAATAAAGCGTACGCAGTGTGCCGCTGACAGTATCAGGCAGTTTGGCCAGCTGCTTGGGCTAGATCAATGGCTTTTTATCAGCCTTTATTATGCGGGAGAGTTTCATTGGACTAAGCGGCATGCACAGGCAACAGCTGGGATCAATGCATCAGCGCCAAACAAGTGCATAAATAAAGCCGTGAGATGATGATGATGAGGACGACTGTGGTGGCCCAGCAGGGCATTAGCCCCCACAACTGGAGCTGGATCTCTCCAATTCCGCCTCCGTACGACAGACATGCAGGAGACCCCTTCCGGTCAGACAATATGGAATTAGGTGTGTGTTTGGGTTGTGCATAAATTAAGATAAAAAAGCGTAGGCCATGAATTTGTTTGTACTGTGAATTTGTGCAACATAAACATACAGAGGCAAGGTCCTGACTCCTAGAATATTCATGCTGCTACCAAAGTCACCACTGCACATGAATGTCTGTCATGAGAGACAATGGACACTATCTAGATGAGCTTGGGCGATGGAATAACAGTAGCCTTAGTGCGCACGCCAAACATGTCATCCACACAGCGTGCCAAGCAAGACGGCAGTGAGCATGACCGGAGAATACGGTGGCCTCGCGGCCCTTTCAAGTGGGGTCTTGGCATCAACTCCAACCCGTGTGATCTCATCCTTTCCTATCTTTCCGATGCCGTGCTACAGGTTGCGCTTGGGTGATGGGCCAATGTCAAGCATCACGCCGATAGATGAGTTACCTGCAAATTCCTACTGTGGTTGGTTCAACTAATCTATTGTCCATTATGTTATCAAACTCTTTCTCTCTCTCTCTAATTTCCTCTGCTTCTCTACAATTCATCTGTCCAACCTGCTAATCAAAGTTCACTTGATATTTTTGGATGGCAGGGGAGATGAGAGGGAAAACACGGCTTGAATTGCATAGCTGAGGAGGCAATGTGCACCAGCCCCAGTGCACGGCCAAGAGCGCTGATCTTGGTGCATGCATGCAAGCAAGCACACAGAGAAAATGCACATACACAAACACACAATGTCCACATACCGTTTTGGAGTGCATGCACACTCTCTCTCTTTCTCTCACAAACACACACAAACACACACACACACACACACACACACACACACGGGCACCAAGATACATACAGATGCAATCACACACATATGGACTCTCTCTTTCTCTCGCTTTTTCTCTCTCTCTCCCTCTCTCTTACTCCCACACACGGGCACCGACATACATACAGATGCAATCACGCACATATGGACTCTTTCTCTTTCTCTCTCTCTCTCTCTCTCTCTCTCCCTCTCTCTCTCTCTCTCTCTCTCTCTCTCTCTCTCTCTCTCACACACAACCCGAACACACTCAGTGTACTCTACTGCCCCGAAGGAAGGTCAGTGCTGTATGAGAGGCAGAATCTCTACCCTTATTACGTCTCACTCTGCTCTGAAACTGATACCCTTTTAGAACTCTGGGTTTAAATATACTGGATAACAGATGAAAGGTATGATCATGTGTTCAGTATATGCCCTGTAGGCCAAAAGCTACAATCCCAAAATAACAAGGTAAAAACTGGTATTTACCGTTACTAGAACCAGGTTTATGTTATTTGTTCGGTATAATTTGTTCAGTAATTACCATGTAAGTACCTATAAATAATATTGTAATGAGCTATACGTTGTGGTACTTACCAGTACCAAATTATTAGCTACCGTGATATGAATTTCTTTAAGTCAAGTACTTACCAAGTAAGAACAAGAGATCATTTGGCATGGATATATTTAATGCTAGTACTTCCGGCAGTAGCTGTTAATGGCGATCATGGTCAAGGCATCTATACCTTTTTACAGAGTACCTGTCTGTGAAACAACTGAATTGCAACATGGTAAGATTACTGCAAACTAAAGCAACACTTGGAACCTAATTATCATACCCAATAATTGTTCAGTGCTTCACTGGTACCTTTCGTAGATTACTCACATCAGTCTAGTGTCTTGAGAAAATTCTACCTCAGTTGCCTAGTACCACCAACATGTGAAACAACTAAATAACACCTTGGTAATAGTGCTGTAAACTACAGTCAAGGTTGTAAGACCATTGCTGTATATATATATATATATATATATATATATATATATGTTACTTACGTGGCTACTATTGTGGGTGATGCTCATCAGCCAATTGTCTGGAGGTAATTATTTTCTGTTCCTCAGTATTATAAGGTCTATGCTCACTATACAAGTACTACTGTCTACACTTAAAGCTACTATAGATAACAATTTTGCATTAACATATTATCAATTAATTTCTTCTTATTGCATGTTGTAATGTCTATGGGAGACTGAAAAAAATGCTGTCAGTCCTCTCGGAGTCTTTACATTGAATTTTAATTTTGTCTGCCATCGAATAAGATTTCCTGCGAAACTGGGATGAATTGCTTTACAGTACAAGGAAATGCGTCACCAGGAAGAGATTTATCTTGGCGGCTTCATAGTCAATGCGCAATGCACGTCTTCTTTGAGACAGTTAGGAAAAATAATTACACCAAGCAAATGGTAGGGGGGTGCCAAAATCCCCTCCTACAGAAATTAACAAATAGTAGTTTTTATAAACGTATTTAGTCAAAACATTTGTTCAATGTCATTCTAAACTAACCATCGGCACATTAAGTACTTCAAGTTAAATAAATTCATATCACTGAAGTTACAAAATGTGCTCTATTACAATGTATTTATAGGTTCCAGGTTAGTTTACTTGGTAATTATAACACAAATTACCTGGTTTTAACGTGCACATTGTTCTCGAAAGTACTGGTAAATACCAGCTATTACCAGGTTAGTTTGGGGTACTTACTTGATAATTATAATACAAATTACCTGGTTTTAATGTACACATTGATGTCGTAAGTACTGGTAAATATCAGGTATTACCAGGTTTGTTTGGGGTACTTACTTGTGCAACTGTAAAATGAAGTACTACCCTATTACAGACTCTAATTAACTTAATACCAGAATGCCACATTTTACTCTCTTAATCTTTGGTAATGTGTATTAGCATTTCCACAGGCGGACTCTTTATTTGCTTAAGATACGAGTGGTAATGTGGGCCAAGTGGTGTGGCTATCTCTTTGGTCATGTGGGAGTGTATAGGAATATACCTCTGTTTAAATATGTGTGTTTGTGTCACTTTGGGAGAAAGCATGCCCGTACATGTGTGGGTTGACTGCAACTCTGACAGTTTGACACTGTGGGGCTAATTAGGGAATATGTAGTGGAAGCCGTTACGGAAGCTTCTTGCACAAATTGGCATGGAGCAACACTGAAAAAGCGTCCACAGTAATATTACCTCCAAGTTTTTGGGAAGTGTTGTGATATGACAGTGTTTGCTGTGTGATTACTAGGCATTTTAGACAGATGTTGCGGGATTCATTTTCTTTGTTTCCTGTATCCTGGTTTGGCATTTGGTGAGACAGCTTTCAAAATAACGTGTTTAGTTTTGTTCAGACATTCAGGAAAAGTATTAAAAAAAAAAGCTGGTAAGCATACGTTATGAATTCTCCCCCTGAGCCCTTTGAAAGTTAACATTTAAATCACATTGTTTATAGTATTATCCAAAATGCATAAAAGTTGTAAAGCAATTATTTCTACATAATTTATTATTTACCCTGGCATGGTCTTTCTGATTCATTCCAGAGTCATCTTAAAAGCTCAGCCTGTGCCAATCCAGGCATTCTCTCTGCATACCTATCTGTGGCTTATTGGAGGAATGCAGCCATGGCGACAGCAACACTATGGGGAATTGCTGTTACGCTGGGTCTTTGCCCTTTGGAAGCCATTACCCTCTTCTGCCTCATACTCTCCAGAGACGGCCATCGTGTCACATGTCAGACAAAGACATGGCTGTGTTCACAATGCCTCCATCGAAAAGCCATTAAGGCTAATCTTTAGAAAAACACATGCACTTGTTGGCAGTATTTGTAAACACAATTGGGCCAAGTTACATATTGTCAAAATGTATAGCTGTCAATGTTATCCATAGACAATTGATGGTATCAAATCAGTGCTCTGTAATTTCTCAGTTTCATTATTTATTCATATTCTTTTTAAGTTGTTTCTGTGCAGAAACTGACATGGTTTTTCATCTATGCAATTACCTTTTTACCTCATTTATTTCCTTAAACTATGGGTATTTTGGTCTTAAATTGAGCATAAATCATTGAGTGGAATGTGATTATTTTTGGTGAATAGACCCTGTAGGTCGTTGACCCGTCTGTTTAATGGATTTGTTATGTGTCCCAACTGCACCAGCGCTCCAACCTCATTATGACCAACGACTATGAGAACGCCCTTCTCAGATTTGCTCTTTTATGGTCTATTGCATTGCCCCTTCATTTACAATTCATATGTTGTTACCTAAGTCATAATTCTGGTAATCATAGTCGGACAATCACAATTACTGACTATGAACAATTCTAAAGGGCCACTTTCTCTAGACGGGAAACAAAATATAATAATTAACATGGCACATACTAACAAGAAGGTTTACCATATATTCTAACCAGTGAACCAATATTTTCTTTTTCCTTTTCTTACCCTTTGAATAGTTCAAGACAATAAGCCTGCATCTTGCATCAACCTTTTAAGGCATGTTTTGTGGAACTAATGATTTATGGAACAAGAGCCTGTAACTCACTGTAATAATCTTCTCAAGAACCTCATTCATTCATCACAAGCATATAAATGCAGCACTAATTGCTGTATAGTTTTCAAGAGCATTTGCAATATCTCTCTTAGCAGTGCTTCACTGAAGCAGAGTGTCAATGAAGCATTTGCATTTCAAAAACCCAGGTAGGCCCAGAACCAGTCCAATCCCTTGAGCTACATATTAGACACGGTTATTCAAGTGGGTTAAGTAGCTACCCACTGAGCTATCGGGTACATTTCTAGGGCTAGGTTATGTAACACTTTAAAGTCAAATGCACACTTTTGAAGTGTATGACCCATAATTTAAACCTGCAATTCATCTTTAAAATGGGTACAGACACACCTTGGTTAATTTGTTAAGTTGTTTATTGAAAACTGTGTTACTGTGAGTTGAAACACATGCTTTTGGTAGTATTTCCTTGGTGCTAAACAAAATTGTTTTGATCCAGACCTGGCGAAAGAGTTTTACGGCCATTAGGCATCAAAACACCCATTTGAGTACTGGTCAAATAGGTCTAAGCTGCTTTGTCTGTTCTGTGCTGATTGCTTGTCTGCCAAGCTGTCTGTTATTTTAATCTCACCAAACAAAAGCAAATCCAGCCTATCATAATGTCTAGAGGTGGGCTTTTGTCAAACATTGCTTTTATTCTAATTTCCCTTTTAGAGCATTTTGTACAGGAAACACATACACACACACACACACACACACAAAAGTAATTGGAACAATCACTTGGTTATCCCTATTCTGATACTCTCAGCATCCTTTACTGTTGCTGCATGCTGCAATTATCTCTCAACACCTAATTTAGTCTTAATTGAGAACTATTGCAAATGGAATTGTCAGACACCAAGTGTCTTATGAACTATTTCAAATCTATTGCCATCAATATTACATTGGGAGAAAGGTCAAAACACACGCATACAAATATTGAAAAGAATGGCTAGCCACTCAAAGAATGTCATTCTCTGTAAATTATTCCAATGAATAGGCTCTGCACAGAAGATTGTTGCGTTGCTGTAAATTCTTTAACCTCATAGAAGTGATAGGTGAGGAGTTCATGTGGTACAGTGTAGGTGTCTGGCAACATGCCACCTTAGTTTGGGGTGCTGTAGCGTGCAGTGGCCAAAGGTCACAGCACACCCTGTCAGCCATTTCACACTCATCAGTTTTACTACAGACTCGCCAGCTCTCACCAAGGGGAAACCTGGACACAACAGAAAAACGGCGTGATTACCTCCCCAGCTGCTGATTTTTGGACAAATCCTTCAAACCCCCTCGGGCCCAATTTTCAACCTGACAACTTTGGACACCGAAAAGTTACGAGAAACTGATTGGAGAGCTGTTGTTAAGCTGGTCCTGTAGGAGCCGCAGGTTGTGCTAACACGGCCCTTAGCGCTCAGCAGCAGTGCACTTTAATTTACGTTAGCCGCTCGGCCCTCTGGTTCTGTTCAAAACACCTCAGGCTGTTAAGAGGGGGGCTACCAGCGACCAGCTCTGCTGTGCTAAAGGGGTTCTTCAGAGTCTTTTTGAAAAGAATTACACAGCCAGGCAAATCAGTCAGTCAGTGAGATGTCACGTTTTCCTTTGTGGCATACCATATGGTGCACATTTTCACACAATTTCATAAAAATTCATATGTGTGTGCATATATAGAAAAGTTAAAAAGGGCTTGCAATACAATTTCAAACAATACAACAATTGGCACCAAAAAAATTCACTTTTAAACAAAACTGAAGAAAATAACAAAGG